>CM042952.1:15362531-16569128 GCA_023678885.1 Pogostemon cablin | reverse complement strand
AACAAATACGTATACAAAATAGAATAACATATAGTATATATAAAATAGAATAAAAAGTTATAAACATATGATACACCTAATATCAACTCTATTAATACTCCCTCCGTCTCATGGTAACGTTGACGTTTGCTTTTTGCACGGAGATTAAGGAGTATAATATTTTAATGCATAGTGAGGTGAGAGAAATAATATTTAATGTAAAGTAGGTAGTTGTATTAGTGTTGTGTGTGGGTCCTAAATTGAATAATTAATTATTTTGTGTGGGCCCAATTTGATAAAAAAATAAATATAAACCTTAACTTGGGACAACTCAAAATGGAAAGTCTAAATTTTAAAGTGGAACGGAGGGAATACTCTATAATTAAATTTATAAAAAAAGGGAATAAAATACTCCTTCCGTCCCAGGCTAAGAGGACCATGTTTCCTTTTTGGTCGTCTCACCAAAAGAGTCCCCTTTCCTTTTTTACACGCATGTGATCCACACACACTCTCTAATACAATTAAAATATGAGACTCACACTCCCACTAATGCAACTACCACTACACATTAAATAATAATACTCCATAATTTATGTGTCAAAAAGCAAATGATCTTCTTATGCCGAAACATACCCACTATACATTAAATAATAATACTCCTTACTCTACGTGTAAAAGCTCTTATGGACGGATGGGGCATGTTTCAAAAAAATGGAAGGAAAATTTTCTTAAAGCCCCATATTAGGATAGGATTAGGATACGAGTCAGACAAAGAACAAGGCAACCGATGACATCTCCAAATCTGAATCCGATCATCTGCTTCCCCCACCCAGCGATTCCTTCACCCGTTTCTAGAACCGTCGCTGTTATTGGAGCCGGCGCCGCTGGCCTATCCACGGCAATGGAACTCCGGCGAGAAGGTCACAGCGTCGTTGTGTACGAACGGGAAAATAAGATAGGCGGTATCTGGGCGTACACTCCGGAAACCGAAATCGACCCGATGGGATCCGATCCTACGCGGAAAGTTGTCCACTCCAGCCTCTACGCGTCGCTCCGCACCAATCTGCCTCGGGAGTTGATGGGCTACCGTGTCTACCCGTTTGTCCCGAGCCAGAAACCCGAGAGGGATCCGAGGAGGTTTCCGGGTCATGCAGAGGTGCTGAATTATCTTAGGGATTTTGCTGAAGAGTTTGGGCTCGAAGAGATGGTGAGGTTTGGGAGGGAAGTGTGGCACGTGGGATTGGTGGATGATCACAAATGGATGGTGAGGTCGATGAATAGGGATGGGGAAGATGAGGATGACGAGGTGTATGATGCTGTGGTAGTTTGTAACGGGCATTACACGGAGCCCCAGATAGCACAAATACCTGGTAATTCATTTGTAAATGCTTTTGATGTAGTTAATTTTTCTTGATTTGTTCTTGAGAATGAATTGTGAACATATGAGGTTTACATGTTTGAGTGGTCAATAAATCTTTATCTGTGAGGTTTATGTGTAACTACTGCTAAAATATTGTTGGCCAAATGAATTTTTAAAAACTTTGCTTCCAATTAATGGCCAAAAGAATGATAGTTGGGAGGAGCTTTTCATAGGCATAAAGATATTAATTTTGTGGTAAGAATTGTGTTGTGTTGCTCCAACTTACTGTCTAGTGCGTTTTTTTTTTTTTTTGTATACTGTGCAGTTGAAACTCCTTCGTGCTAATCTTGCTTTGTTTTGTATAGTCTATCATGTGCTCGTTTAAGCATTTTAGCAGAACTTGCAGTGGTAATTTGAGTGTTGTGACTTGAATTATATCATTGTTTCGTAATTGCTTTCTCTTTTGATATCAAGTACATAAACTTGTTCTTTTTTTTCCTAAAGTTCTCAAGTATTATCCAACAACATTCAGGCATTGATGAGTGGCCAGGAAAGCAAATTCATAGCCACAACTATCGCGTCCCTGAACCCTTCGGCAATCAAGTATGCATCAAGTGCATTATTTTTCTTTCCTCTTGCTTTCAAATCAAATTTTAAGCAGCGCTGTAGTCTTTAAAGTTTTCAATCAGTTTTGGCTTGTTGCCTTCATATATATGGCAAGGGAGAAAATTTTCTTAATTAGAAGTAAAAATTGTGGACTGAAACTTTACATAATGAATAGATCAAAAGAATGTATAGAATATTAGAATGAGTAAACAAGTCATCTTAGTTTCAATATTTTATTTGGAGTGAAGTATGAGAATGAAATTTTAATGCATAAAGCAAATTCATTGGTGTTGTTTGGAGTGATATGGAATTGAAATCCAATGTGCTTTATATTAATAAAGTTTAGTTGGTCCATCCTTTATGCTTTATACGTGTCTCTATTTTAAAGCAGTATTCAAAAACTTGATATTGTAGGCAAAAATGTTTTGACGATGATATTATTGTTTTACATCCTTTTTATTGTATGATGTATAAGGTTAAATTCCTTACATGACTGCAATTTCTTGTACTAAGAATGAATTTTACTTAATGTTAACTAAACTTATGGAGATCATAGTCTGCATTCTATAATGAATTACTTGTGAAGTGTAATCTTCTGGTAGGAAATACACATTTATGAAATCTTTTCAACATTCCATGAATGACAAATTTGCTTTACTGCCATTAAGATGACTCCTAGGACATCCACTTGAAGGAAGAATTGTGGTTGTGAACTAGAATTTTGCAAATAATTCAAGCATTGAAGTAATGAATAGATATTGGGTAATTTTGCAGGTTGTGGTTGTCATTGGGAGTTCTGCAAGTGCTGAAGATATCTCCCGAGATATTTCAGAAGTTGCCAAAGAAGTCCATATCGCATCTAGATCTTTACAAAATGAAGATATTGGAAAAATGCCAGGACGTGACAATATTTGGCTACATTCAATGGTAAACTTGAAATTTTACTCCTACAGAGTTGTCTTAACGAAATGCTGACATAACAATATCTGCAGATCAGCTGTGTTTACAATGATGGTACGGTGGCTTTCCATGATGGAGATAAAATCTATGCTGATGTTATCCTTCACTGCACAGGGTGGGTACGTAAGAACTGATCTGGTAATGAAAATAATTCACCCTTTGCATCAACACACTGTCGTAAAACTGTGCCTTTGTCAGATATAAGTACCATTTTCCTTTTCTTGAAACAAATGGTGTTGTGACGGTCGAAGATAATCGAGTGGGCCCACTTTATCAGCATGTTTTTCCTCCGACATTGGCCCCGTGGCTTTCATTTGTTGGCTTGCCATGGAAGGTTTGCCAATTTCTTTTAGAAATGTTCTTTGTGCATTTTGGCAACTTGTAATTGATGTTAAGAAAAGTTTTGGACTTAATTACATCCAGGTTGTACCGTTTATAATGTATGAATTCCAGAGCAAGTGGATAGCAGGAGTTTTATCTGGTCGAATTCCACTCGAGTCGACTGAGGAAATGAGAGCGCATATTGAAGCTTTTTATGCAACATTGGATGCAGCTGGTGTTCCTAAGCATTATACTCATCAAATGGGGGCTTCTCAGGTACTTTCTCAATTGCCAATTCAACTCCTCAAAAATAAATAAATAAATTTCTCTTTCTGACTTTGAACTTAGGTAAAATAAGAATAACACCTACTTTTGTTTCTCTTGTGAGGTGTGAATTAAGTTGTAGTGACTTGCCTCATCTTGTAAAAAGTCTTTGATATCATACCTAGTTTATGTTTGATATATCCAGTAGTTTATGCTTTTGTTTTCTCTATCTATTTTTCTGATGAGTCTTGAGTTTCTTCAGCCAACTATGTTTTGAGCAGATTATATTGTTTGATTAATTTTTATTAGTGCATTTCGCCTTTATTGACAATGGTGGCAATTTGAGTCTGGTCGAAGTAATTTGGGCTCCATTGGTTTAGTTGTTTGATAGAATAAATAGACCCATTTTTAACAGAGGTGGCGATTCGAGTCTGGTCGAAGTAATCTGGTATCCATTGGTTTAGTTGTTTGACAGAATAAATAGACCCATTTTTTCAGGCTTGATAAGAAACTTAATAGAATTCCAGATGTAGGTCAGAAAATGTTGGCTGAATTACAGTTTTGAGCTTTCTTGGCTTAGCCGGATTTGCTATTTTTACTTGTTGCTGCATCAAATATTTTTGCAGTTCGAGTATGATGATTGGTTAGCTGCGAAGAGTGGGTCACCTCCTACAGCGAAGTGGAGAAAGGAAATGTATCTTGTGACTGGAAAGAGGAAGAGGAGCACCCCAGAGACGTATCGTGATGAATGGGAAGACCAAGAATTAATATCGGTGGCTTATCACGACTTCAAACTACTACAGTCGGAGGTTTCTGTACAGTAGCACATGGTATTTGGTGTATTCACATGGCGTTTGGCAAAGAATAATGAGGTGACAATGGGAATAAACATCCTTCCATACTCATTCGTCATGCTTGATATATTGGAATATAATACAAGTACTCTCGTTCTTCTAAATTGTCATCCATTGTAATTGACCTCTTCAATGATAACCATTATCACTTAAATAACTAAAGTCAAATTAAGACTAATCACCCTTTTGGTACTGCATTTCATTTTTCTTTTAAAATTCTTTGATAAATTACTCATATTCTAGTTTGAAGCACTTCAATACATTTTGAAAGCCATGTGGATCTCGTTCAAGTGGGGAAATGAGAAGTCGCAGCACATCATACGAGATAACACGGCGCATCATGATAAGTACTCTTATTTGCTGGTCTGAGAAATGTGAAATTCAACCTATATCTTGCTCATCAAAATTGACTAGTCTTACTATCTCTTGAGGCTTGAAGTATATAATGAACTGATATTTTGTTTGATACCATTTTGAGGTATGTTGTATGTATAATAATTGTGAACTTAGTACAGAGGAAATTACTTTTATTAGTATCTGTATAAACATTCACTATATAAATTTAGAATTGGGATTAATAAATTATGAAAAAAATAAATCCCTCTTAACAAAAAGTACTTTGTTACTATAGATTTGACGTTGTTTTGACGCTCTTTTATGAATGTTTGGATTTTTTTTAATAGATAATTATAAAATATGTTCCCCCACGTTGTCAGCCAAGTTCTTAGACCTACCCCTATCTCTAGATACCTCGTCGGAGTCGTCGGTCTTGGCTCGGACGGTTGCATATTCTTCGATATTAATCTAGAATTTCCGAATTGCCCCTCCATCACTATGTTCACGCAGAACATTGCCTCCTTACTAATCTCACTCTCCACCGCTGCCCTCGCCTTCCATCCCTCACCGTCTCTACTGCCTTGTGTGGTCATCACTATTGTTTGATTCAATAGGTATATTTTGGTAATTTGAGAGTTCAGTAAATATTGGTTTTTCTATATTTAATTCAAATTTGTGCTTATTGTAAGTGATGAGTCTATATTATTCTCTCTGGGGAAGAAATTTGTGACATTATGTATTTTGCAAAAACCTTGATCCATCTGTAACTCGTTGAGTATTTTTACTGTGTTAGGACATTTAATTTATTTCTTGAATTGGTGATGTTTGAAGGGCATGCAATCAATAAGTAAATTACGAACAATCGTCTCCCAGGTGAGTGTACGTGTGTTGCAAGGGTTGGGGCTACTTTTTAGTTTTTATTAGGATGGAAAATAGAATCTATAGCTCGTATGTTGTGAGAGAATACTATTTTTCTGGTATTCGAGATGACACTAGAGTAATCATTTTCCTCATATTCAATTTCATTATATGCTTATTGATTTTCAAATTTGATTCATCCCATCATAATAGCAGTGAACAAATATTCTGTGAATATGTGAATTAGTTATACATCTATTTTATCCCAATTATCATAGGGGCACGTATTATTGTGAGATGCTTTGGATTCGATAATGACTACACACGATATATATCTATTTTATCTCAATTATCATAGGGGCACATATTGTCGTGAGATGCTTTGGATTCGATAATGACTACACACGAGAGCAGAGATGGTTTTTGCTTTGGTTATATTTTAGCCGCAGAAAGGAAGCTCAGCGTCCACTCATTTTTCTATTTTGTTGTTGTTTGTTTTCTAGATTTGATAGTTATTCTAAGTTTGTTAGATTGATACATTGTTACTTCATGTAATATATTTACAATTTTGAAATATCTTGAACACAGTATATAGGATTTTTTAATATAAATGATGATGTTAGTAATAGAAATTCCGAACACTACGATGTATTCAGAGATATTTTCTTAATATTCCACAAAATATTAAGAATGTATTCAATATATTTAAGATTCATTCATTAAAATATTTTTGTATTCAAAATCAATAAGTATTCAGAATATTTAACGTTCAATAACAATGTATTAAGAAATGAGTGTTTTACTCACATAATTCAACATCTTTTAAGTGAGAGAAATTGATTATTTATCCCAAGAACAAATATCTTGAACATCTTATATATGAATTCATGAACACAAATATACTGAACACCATGTTTATAAATTTTTGAACAAACATGTGAGAAAGTATCCATATCAATCAACATACATTTCTTGGGCTTTCAATCAAATTTGGAATGAGAAATTTTATGAATTTTGTTAATTGCATTAAACTTCCACCTATTTTTAGAGAGTAAATCATGAGATGATTTTCTTTATAATATAATATTAAAATCCTATTCTTTTAAATTATTTTTGAACACAACTAAAATAAGGGTAAGAAGGATATTTCACTCATTAATAATGTATTGATAAGTAATATTTTTAACCTATTGTATTTATTAGTAATAATGAGATATAAATTATACATAGTAGTTAGGTACCAATTTTATTAAAATATCACAATGTTATAGATACAAAACTTAATGTGGAACCAGGTTCATCTTTAGTATAATGAGATGTTACTCTTTAATATAAAGAATAATAAAGCAATTCTCTCCGTTTCAACTTCAACTTAAATTCATTGATATACATTAGAACATTGTAAGCATTGTATTTAATGTATTATTATAGTCTCTCCAGCTTGATGATACATATACCTATACTCAGTTAAGATGATTCTTAAAATTTAATTTTATCTGTTTAACATGTATCCGTAATTATTTAACAGCTTGGTAAAAATAACAATGAATAGGACATACCTCACCAAAAAGAGAAAAGAAGAATGATATCTTGTGGGGCTACCCCACCTAATTACTCCACCTCCTTCATGCTTAATTACACCCCTCCACTCCACTCTATCTTCTTCATGCTTAATCACTCCCCTCCACTCTAATCCTCTAATAAAGTCTCCTAATTCTCCTTCCAGCTTAACTCTACCCTCTTCAAACACTTATTTTCTAACCAATAGTACCAACACTCTTGCCAAATCCACTCCTCAAAATGAGTCTTCACTCCACGCTCACCTTAATACCATTCTCAATACCACATTTCCCACTAAAATTCCCCCACATGTTTCAACTCCTTCATCCCCCACTCATACTATATCTCTCACCTCTCTGCTACCTGATCAATCCCATCCTAATCCTTTCCTAATTTCCATCCCAATAAAACTTGAAGCCCCCTAAAAAAAGTGATCGAAAACCCATAAAAAAAAATAGAGTCGTACGAACTTCTCCTCCCACTGATATGGATCTTGTCATTCCTAAAAGAAAGTTTCAAGATTTTGAGGATGATTTCCTGGTTTCCTCCCCTTCTGCTAAACGAAGCAAGTTCCTCCAAGATACTCCTCTTCTGGTGTCGATAGAGGAAACCCCTCTTCAAATTTTCTCCCAAGCGGCGGAGGCTGGGCCATCACTCCAGCCCCACCGATCACCATGAATCTTCTCAGCTGGAACTGTAAGGGGCTTGGGAACCCAACTACAATTCATGAATTACATGAGCACATCAAATCAAAGTCCCCCAAACTTGTTTTTCTCTGTGAAACAAAGTGTAACTCTTCTGTTATCGATTCTCTGAAAAACTGCTTCAATCTTTTTGGCCTCTCAGTTCCTTCCAAAGGGCGCTCTGGTGGCCTAGCTCTTCTATGGGCCAAATCTATCATAGTTAATCTCAGGAGTTTTTGTGATCGTTTCATGGATGTAGATCTTCTTCACGGAGAGAATCAGCTCCGATTGACAGGTTTTTATGGCAAACCTGATGTGGCAAAACGAAGAATGGCTTGGGAATGTTTCAAGTCCTTGAATTTTGATCACAACACACCTTGGATATGCTTTGGAGATTTCAATGAAGTCCTTCTGCAAAGTGAATTTGTTGGTACAAACCTCCGAGCTGATTGGCAAATGAATACCTTTCGTGAAGCTATTAATCACTGCTCTCTTACTGATATGGGTTATTCTGGATGTTAATACACTTGGAATAGACTCCTAGTCTCACCTCGTACTCAAAGGGCCCATCTTGATAGATCAGTTTGTAACCCTGCTTGGAGGAATATTTATGGATGGCATAAAATTGAGCATCTCCCCACCTACCACTCTGATCATTTGATCCTCCACATCCAGTTTGATTATCGAAGCCATACCCCCATGAGAAAATAAAAAATTTTCAGGTTTGAGGCCATGTGGATTAAAGCTGAAGATTGTGAGAACACCATCAAGAGACATTGG
This sequence comes from Pogostemon cablin, assembly GCA_023678885.1. NCBI lineage: Eukaryota > Viridiplantae > Streptophyta > Magnoliopsida > Lamiales > Lamiaceae > Pogostemon > Pogostemon cablin. The sequence continues at coordinate 16,560,567 of CM042952.1, read as the reverse complement.
GATAGCTCTCTCAACTCCATTTCTGATATTATAGAGTACTGTTCAGTTGGACTCATGCACTGGGGGGAAAACGATAAGAAAGAGCTTAAGAAAAAAATATCAAACACAAAAAGAGAGATTGATGAACTTCGTCGAGGGCCTATATCAGATTCTATCCACAATAGACTTGCAACTCTTCAACACCATCTAGATACTTTGCTTGATCAAGAAAACTTGTATTGGAAATAGAGAGCTAAGCAGCATTGGTACCGCGAGGGTGATCGCAACTCCTCTTTTTTCCATTCTCATGCTAGACAAAGAAGAGAGACCAACCATATTTCTTCTTTTTGAGATGGCAATAGGGTTGAATGGTTTGAGAAGACTGAACTTAAAGGCCTGATCTTGGACTACTTTGGTGACATCTTCACCTCCTCTCATCCTAGCCCATTTGATATGTCATTTGCTCTTGAGAGAATTCAAAACCGCTTGAACAGTGATATGATCTCACTCCTCCAGCACCCATACTCCGGAGATGAGATTCTAAAAGCTCTCAAACAGATGCATCCATTCAAGTCCCCCGGCCCTGACGGTATGAGCCCTGTCTTTTATCGCAAATTTTGGCATATTGTTTGTCCTGATGTCACTAAATTTGCTCTTATGTATCTCAATTCTCATTATCTCCCCCTAGAGTCAACAATACATTTGTGGTCTTGATCCCAAAAGTCAAGAATCCAGTGTCCATCTCTCAGTTCCGCCCTATCAGTCTTTGTAATATCATTTACAAATTAGTGTCCAAAGTTCTCTCCAATCGCCTTCGTTGTGTTCTTCCTCACATAATCTCTGAGTCTCAGTCAGATTTCGTTCCTGGTCGTCTTAATTCGGATAATATTCTTATTGCTTATGAAACTCATCATACTCTTAAGAATAAATCCATAGGTTCTACAGGTCTAATGTCAGCAAAACTGGATATGAGCAAAGCTTTCGACAGAGTTGAATGGTCCTTTATCTGTGCAACTTTAAGTGCTATGAACTTTCCTGATTCATTTGTGAGCAAGATCCGCACGTGCATCTCAACAACTTCTCTCTCTTTCATGCTTAATGGAACCTCATTTGGGAATCTTACACCACAACGAGGATTGAGACATGGAGACCCTCTCTCTCCCTACCTCTTCATTATCTGTTCGGAAATCTTCTCTTGTATTTTGCAGGATTTGCAACGATGTGAAAGAATAAATGACATCAAAATTTCTAGATCAGCCCCTTGCATCTCACACCTGTTTTTCGTAGATGATACTCTCATATTTGGCCATGCCACTTTTGAAGAAGCAAATTATCTTGTTTATGCTATCAGTCTATATGAACGTGTTTCAGGGCAGCGCATTAATCTTGACAAGTCTGGTATTCTATTTAGCTCAAACACCCAATCTTCTACAGCTGATGCTATTGCTGAAATATTTGGGATCCCTCAAGTCACAAGTCACCAGAAATACTGGGGACTCCCTTCCATTGTTGGTAGAAGCAAAAGAGAGATTTTTTCATCTATTTTAGATCATGTAAAACAGCGCCTCTCTGGATGGAAAGAGAAACAACTCAGTCGGGCAATGAAAGAAGTGCTCATCAAGTCAATCATTCAGTCTATACCTACTTATGCTATGACTTGCTTCACGCTCTCGCAAAGATTCTTATCAGACCTCGAAGTGTTAATTCGAGATTTTTGGTTGGGTAGTGGAAATGGGAACCGAAAGATCCATTGGTCTTCTTGGGACACAATATGCAAAAGTAAAGCTCAAGGAGGGATCGAACTTCGTAATCTCCATGCTTTTAACTTGGCTCTTCTTAGCAAACAAGCTTGGCGCTTACAGACTCAACCATCCTCATTACTGGCTCGGATTCTCAAAGCAAAGTATAATCCTTCTTCTTCATTTTTGGATGCCGATCTTGGTCTGAAATCATCATGGACTTGGCATAGTATCCTCTTTGGTAGACAGGTTCTCAAGCATGGGTGCAGAAGACAGATAAATAGTGGTGTGAACATAAAAATTTGGGACGACAGCTAGCTTCTGAACTCTTACAACTTTCATATTACTAGCCCATGCTCTGAGTTAGATCCCAATTCCCCTGTTAGTGCCCTCATTGACCCTCTCGCTCACTCATAGAAAGTTGACTTGATTCAGAGAATCTTTACTCCTATAGAAGCCGATGCCATTCTTTCTCTACCCCTCCGTCACTTTCCTGCTTTGGACTCTTGGATTTCGCACCCTTCTAAGAATGGTAAGCACTCTGTCCGCTCTGCTTATCATCTTGTTATGGAAAACCCTGCATTTAATTTCTCAAGCTCTCATGCTTCATCTAGTGGAGGACCTGATCCAGTTTGGAAGCAACTTTGGAAACTTCGCATCCCCTCTAAAATTCTACACTTCATTTGGCGTTGTTGCACAAACACCCTCCCATCTTCTGAGAATCTCACGAAGAGAAATATATCTAGCTCTCAGACTTGTCCTTTTTGCAATGATAATGCCACTGCTTTGACACATCTTTTCTTTATTTGCCCGATCATGTCCATAGTGGAATGCTGCTGGTCTTTTCACACTTGTTAGTAGATTTATGCAGCCTCTTTGTCACATTTGGTTCCGTGACATTATTATGCTTGGAGATAAGGAAAAACTAGATTCCTTTGCAGTCATTGCACACTCTATTTGGTGGCATCGGAACAAAAAGATCTTTGAAGGTAAATCCTTTAATCCACAGTCCCTTGTCATGCATTGCTCTACTTACCTTCGTGAGTTTCAAAATGCTAATCGTTGGCCAGAGAGGCCCTCCTCCTTACTTTCCTCTCATGTCTTCATGCCCCCTCCAACGGGATGCAAAATTTATTTTGATGGAGCTCTCTCTCTTTGCAATTCAAAAGCTGCTGTGGGTATTTTTGTTCAAGGTGCAGATGTTCGTTTCTTCGTGGCTATGCCAAGTGTCCACAAATGGCGGAGTTCCTAACTCTGAGAGAAGCAGCCTCTCTTGCAACCTTCCTAAATCTTGTTGAATTCTCAATCATTGGTGATGCTTCTGTAGTCATTCTTGCTGCAAACAAATCTATTGACTGCCCTGCTGCTTGTGACCCTATTCTACAAGATGTTTTTCTTTTGACTCAATCTCTTAGATTTAAAGGGTTTTTTTGGCATTCTCGTTCTCATAACTTTGTTGCTCACAGTTTTGCTAGCTTTGTTAAATCTAATATTGTTAGTGACGTTACTTGGGATGTAATGCCCAATTTAATGCTGACTGAATTCCAGCGATATTAATATAATGTTTTCCTTTTAAAAAAAAGAAGAATAGATCATGTTCATCTTTAATATAATGAGATGTTACTCGTTAGTACAAAGAATAATAATACTATTCTCTCCGTCTCAATTTCAACTTTACACTTTCTATTTTGTTCCGTCCTAAATTCAACTTCACATTTCTAAAAAAGGAATAGACAACTAACTAATATCCCTCTACATACTTTAATTTCAAATTTGCTTTCACCTTTTTAATATACATTACATATTTTATAATTTATTTACTATACAAAAATATCATACTACCCCCAAAGTAAGTTAAATGTGATTTTTTAAAACTATGTATCTACCGTAAGCGTGAAGATGAATTCGGAACAAAGAGAGTATTATATTAGTGTGGAACCAGGGTTCATCTTTATTATAATAGAGCATTACTCTTTAGTAAAAAGAGTAATATTATTTTAATTAACGAACTCTTCCGAGTAGAGAGTATATATATATATATATATATATATATATATATATATATATATATATATATATATATATATATATATATATATATATATATATATATATATATATTCTAAAAAATTCTCTTTGAAAGGGTGCATCATACACCTACTTGCACACTAATATATATCTATTATAAAAATATATCACCTATTTTTTATGGTTTATTCATCGATTATAATAACATTATCTACTTTTTATGTTTGAATTATCAATTTATTTCTATATTTATATATATATCCCCTTAATTCTCATGCCCAATGGCGTAATTACTATCTTAAACATGGCCATTATTGTCTTTCTAAATCACCAAACAAATAAAATAATAATAATAATATTAAATTCAGGGTAACATTTTTCACCATTTTTTGTACTGTAATACAACATCTTCAAGTGATATTACACAAATATTTGTTTTACTACTTATCATAACTAGCGTTTGAACCCGTGCGTTGCACGGGACTAAGGTGTTCTAATATCTTTTTTATCGGACAAAGTTAGTTGTTAGTATAATTAGTAGTTAATTAACCAAATCTCCATACACCTTTATTCTCCAAGTCTCCTTATATTCTCCTCCTATTCGTTCCCAATGGAAATCAAACTTGGGTCGCTCACTTGTGTGAGAAGCCCAGTAGCCAGGTGGCTAGGCTAGCCCACCTAATTTAAGGTGTTCTGATGTTATTTATACCACATGAGGAGAAGATTAAAACATGTCTTTTAGATAAACCATTTTATGTGTACGTTTTTATAAAATAAGTATATCTTCACATAGAATTTATCTGAATTGGAATTTTTATACAATATACAATCTCTCAATTCATTCTAGTATGTTTCTTTTTAGCAGTAAGAAGATTAAGAACAAATGTATTTTAAATATATAACGAAAGAAAGTAATGATAAATATTGAGCGTTTTTATAAAATAATTATATATTTTTTAACATAATAAATATTTATGTTTATTAATTATGTAAGATTCTTGCTTATTTCGTAATACTCGTACCCATGTATAAATAAATAATTTCAAACTCATTTATCAATACCCGTTGATTACACATACCCATTTAAAATTATTAAGATGTTAGGACTAATAATATTAATTCAAAATTATTAATAATGATGAAAATAATTTAATAATTGTATCAGTCCCAAAATCTTTTATCAATACCCGTAAATTACTCATACACATTTAATACTATTTTTTAAAGTACTTTTTTATTGATTAAAATTAATATTTTAAATCAACTTATACTGTTACTAATTAATTATAAAATAAATATAATATAATTCTATCACAAAAATATGATATAAAAATTTACAATTTTTGATTGAATATATAAAATATATTATTATACTCATACACATCCCAAACTCGTTTATCAATACCCGTTGATTATACATATCCATTTAAAATTATTAAGATGTTAGGACCAATGATATTAATATTCGTACCCGTTTCATTAAAAAAATATTATGATACTCATATCCGTCCCAAACCCGTTTTCAATACTCGTTGATTACACATACCCATTTAAAATTATTATGATTAAGATGTTAAGACCAATAATATTAATTTAAAATTATACCGTTCCAAACCCGTTTATCAATACCCGTTGATTACACGTGCTCATTTAAAATTATTAAGATGTTAGGACCAATAATATTAATTTAAAATTATTAATAAAGATGAAAATAATTTAATAATGAATTAATTGTTAAAACCACATTATAGTTTCAAACTACATTATAGCTTCAAAAAATACATTATAATTATAATTACAAAAATAAATCATAATATAAACTTAATTGTTAGTACCATAAATAATAAATTATATTTTGCTGAAATAAATAAGAGGAAAATTTAAAATCGTAAAATTAAAATTAATTAAATATGGTATCATTATGACAAAAATTAAATAATGTAAATTTTAAATAAGGTATCAAATTAATGGCCAAGATCTAATCTCATAATTGTGATGAATGGATGAGATTCAATAATGTGATGAGTGGATGAGATTCAAAATGACTTATAGCAATCAAATATAAGAGTGTAAATTAAAAATTGGCACAATTTTGACTTTTTCAATTTGCTATTATATTACTTTAGATTAAATTAAATTGTATTGAAAAGAATATTCTATTCAAATATCTTCATAGTAGCGTAAAATGCAGTTTGGGTAAACTAATAGGGGGTGGGCAGTATCGGATTTACGTTGGGGCAGCCCGAGCAGGACTGCCCACCAAAAACCCATTATATTATATGTAAATAATATGTGCTTTAAAGTTTAGCCCAATCCAAAAATATTTTAAGCTCACCCAAATAAAGTAAAAAAATAAATACGATATATCTTTTCAAATTAAAAATATTTTATGAACTTATTATAATAAATATTAAAATTTAGTCCTCCATCAAATTTTAAAGAGTGATTCGTATATATATAAAATCTTTTTAATTATTATTAAAAATCCGTTTCTCTTATTATTATTTTTTTAATAAACTATCCCACCTAGGGGTGGGGGTTAGGTCGTATTAAGCCAGGAATATAAGCACTGAATTCAGAAAATGGAAGAAAGAAATTCGAAGAATCAGCGATTGTGATCCCAAAAGATGCTGAAATCAGGGCTATTTGGACGCAAGAAAACCACCAATCCCACCTTCGCCGAATTCTTCCACAACTGGATCAACACCCTCGCCACCACCCTCCTCCCCCACCTCCGCCGCACCCTCTCCTCCTTCTCCCTCACCCCCGCCCTCCTCTCCGTCCAGGTCGACGCCGTGCACCACCACTTCCAGTCCTACTACGCCGCCTTCGACCAGGCCGCCGCCGCCGACGTCTCCCTCTGCGTCCACTCCGACTGGCGCAACCCCCTCGAGCGCCCCTTCCTCTGGCTCGGCGACCTCCACCCCTACCTCTTCACCAACCTCCTCCAATCATTTCTTGATGATCCCGAATCCTCCGAAGACGACGATGAAGACATCATTCTCGAGTACAACAAGCCCTGGCCGGTGGCGGTGGCGTGGAAGAACCCGTCGAGGGTTCTGACCACGCGCGTCGATCAGATCGAGTGCGGGCTGAGGCTCATGGTTCCCGCGCTGGCGGCGCGTGCGCTCGACGCGCAGGCGAAGCTTGTGAAGGAGGTGGCGCTGGACTGGGGGAACAGGGCCGCGGTGGCGGAGGCGATAGCGGATGAGATGGAGGTGCTGGTGGGGGTGGTTGTGGACGCGAACAGGCTGAGGAAGAGCGTGCTGGCGGATGTTCTGAGCGTGACCACCGTGTATCAGGCGGCGCTGTTTCTTGAAGCGGTGGCGCAATTCTTGGTGGGTTTTTGGGACGACAAAATTCTCAAAGATTTTCAAGACTGCGAAAAGCCTATTAATTGATTGGATTCACCCATGTTTTAATTATGCAAACTATCTGTTGATCCAAGTTTAAAATTCAGGTTCGGTTTTTTTTACTGTACAGTTGAAAATTTCTCTCAGTAATGGAGAGAAAAGGGAAAGGATTATAGTGATTAATTGATATTTGTGTGTTGTTTAGAAGGATGTGTTGGATTTGTATAGTAGTGGAGAAATGGTGAATTGTTTACAATTGATTCTGTGTTTTTGATTCGAATGATTCTGTATGTTTAGCTCCACCATATTTTTTTTTAAGCAAGGAAACTGTGAAGATCATGGATCACAAAAATAATGTCGATTAGTAAATATAGTGTAGAACAAAATTGGGAAGGGAAAGCTGTACTGAATGTGGAAAGATTACTGCAGTCATTCCCATCCCCTGTCATCCCCATCCCCATCCCATCAATGTGTTTAGATAGTGTTTGAAGCAAAAATAAAAATAAAAATAAAATCAGTAAGGCAAATCAAACTTAAATAATAAGAGGTTGAAAACAGAGATTGATTACTGTGGAGAAGTTTGGTGTAGTGGCTGTCCTGCTTGGCCTTCACCCTCACCCTCTGAGCCTCAGCCAATATAGCAATCCTCTTAGCATATGGATTGAGCTTCAACATCACATTGAGCCATCCTCTTCACCATCTTGGACATTGGCAACACATAACCCTTCTTTTTATCAAATGTACCATCCAGCTTCTCAAAAGCCGATTTGGTTCGGATAATAAATCTTCCAAGATGACCGCCGGGAGCTAATTGAGGCAACGCCATGGATGTTCCTCAAGGCCTTAGTAAGCTTTGATCTGTACACAATAAGAGGACCTTTCCTAGCAATGGCATTTCCCCTTTCGAGGACGGATATCCTTAGCCTTCTCCGCAATGGCTTCACCACTTTAATAGCACCATTGGTTTTCTCCAAACCCAGGCAATTCAGGAACTTCCTCAATCCTGTGTCCACCAGCGAGGACCAGTGAAGCTGCTTCCATAACATCTGAAACATTCATCCAAGTCACAAAAGAGAGATTTATCTCCACACATATGGTTACTACAATTTGAAACTAAGAACCAAACATTTTCATTGTTATCTTTATCGATCTCAATATAAGACATCAGCTATATCTCTTCTGGGAAAGGGTTGTCAATTTTATCCGCGAATACGGGTATCCGACAGATAATATCCTATCGGGTATAAATAGGTTAGGGTATTTTGGATTTTAGGTAAGATAGTACTTGCACCCGCATTGTAATGTTGAGGGTAAGGCTACATTATAGATTTTGTAAAATACTTGATTACCCGTTTATTTATTACGTATTATATGGATTAGATTGTTTAACTATGCATTACTTTGTATTATTATTTAATGTAGATTTTAATTGTGTTGTACTGTTACATAATATGAAAGTTACTTTACTTGATTATGTTTTAAAATTATTTTTAAATATTTATGAATCTCATAATATGTTGCATTAATAATGAATTTTTTTTCAGCATAGTTTAATAATGAATTTCTTTTTATTTTTTTAAATGCCAAATTTGGGTCATATATGTAGAATATGATAAGTCGGGATTTTACAGATAGGATAGACCGGACATTATTTGCATTACTTTTTAAAATTGCGGGTAACCGTTTACCCGCGAATTATCCACATACTCAATGGACAATATCCGCGTCCTACCTGATGATATATTTAAAAGTAATAGGGCAGGATAAGGGTAGTAAAAATAGGATTGAGGGTAGTATGCGAAGTAGGCATACATGTACCCTACTCTATTTGTTTATACCCCTACTCATCTTCTTGTTCGACATACAACATATAATTAGCTTCTTCTTCTAAACTTGGGCACTCATATTGGAAATATCAAAGCTTGTGTCATTTGTAACACTCCACACCACTCTGTTTGAAATATTGACGTCCTCCATGGCTTCTATTTCTACCTCTTCCTCGATCAAACTCCACGACCTCCCCAATTAAAGCCACAATCATTGAAAGATTTAATACGCACTAATGTGAGAACACCAATGAATAAGAATAAATGGGAAGAATCCCTATTCTCTAAACTTTATTAGAACTCCTTCTTACACCATTTCTAGTTCTTCTCAATATATCGAATATGTGTAAGAATCTAACAAGTCCTATACTACCCTGAGAGTCCCTCTCATGAATATACAGTGGTTCAAGATATCAAATACTCTCGAAAACTCAACTACAAACCATTGACACAACACTCAAAATACGCAAGCTTATTTTTCAACACACAACTCTCTTAAGCAACCCTAACACTTTTCCCAATTTTTCTGAATGATAAAAAATTGTTGAGGCTTCGCTCCCTCCTCTTTTTTATTCTTGCAATCAATTGCAATCTCTTCCTAAAAATAGATCTTCCTCCAATCATATTTGATCTTCAATTAATTATCATGTCCACCAAACGATCTTCTTTCAATATTTTTGATTTTCCATATTCTTCTAGAATATTTTCCATACTTTTGCTAATTTCCAAAATCTACATGATTAGTGTGAAAATCTGCGTGTTTTAGGGTCCGATTTAGCACCGTTTTGTGGAAATTATATCCGTATTTGAGCATCTTATGATAGAATTGTATAAATTTGTGTTTCATATGCGTGTGAGGTGTTATTTTTTATTTTTAAGTGAAAAACGAGGTGAAAAGAGAAAAAGCGGAAGTCGAAAACGAAGTCGGAACGAAGTTGGGAGAAGGAAGAGCCGGCATGACTCGTGCCGGCAAGGAGGTGCAGGTCGTGCCGCAAGCGCTACCAAAAGGTACCCGCACATGCTGCTGAGTGCTGCCGAGCAAGAGCGCCGGGTGCTGCCGAGACGCACAGCTGCTGTAGAGGAATGCTTCCATCCTGCGCCCGCACTACTCGTGCCACACCTGGCACGACTCGTGCGACATCCCAACAAGCCCAGATTCGTCGTTTCGTCATTTTTTTGGCCCGTTCGTGTTTTTAACGTGAAAAGGTCCACTTTTAAGTCAGAATTCGTGAAGGATCAGTACTAAACTATAAAAGGAGTCCTTGGGGTGTTCCAAACCCTAACTTTTCAGATCTTTTCATAATTCACCATCCCATCCACCTATCCCGGAGAGTTCATCAGTATTGCTTAGTTGACAAGGAGAACGAGGATGTTCAGAATCACGGAGGAGAGAACGGAGGATCGCACCATTCTTAGGGTTATTCTTATTCTTTATTTCTTAATTTTGAATATGCTTTCATACCTAACCATGTGTGTTTCCTGTAACACCATAGGCTAGTACTTCTTAGATAGCGCTAGGTCTGAAGGTTAAGTTGTTTTGAATTGATGATCTAGACTTAAGGTTGGATACCTGCAATATACTTATTCCTTTATTGATTCTTTGATTTGAGAGTTATATTTTTGTCTTATATGATCTGTCCTTATTCATGTGTATATCATTGCCTTTTGCATGCTTATACTTATTGCTTGCATTATATAAGAATTATATTTGTCAACCTATTATGGGTAAAGGGGATCTAAACATATAACTTTTAATCATTAGAATAATTAATATATGACACTTAATATATCTATTAATTACCATTCTAGAGGATTTGGTTGCTTAGATTATTAGGTGGGAATTGAGGATTAATTCTTAAGTACCTATAAAGGGAAGTCTAGTGTTCTAGCCTTTAATGGAATTTTGCATGAAGTACCTAGAAAGAGTGTAGGGATTATTCTTCTGCATTTGAGGAGCTAAACCAGATTTATGTGTTAAGTTTACTTTAGACAATGGATTTAACATAATTAAGTGATTGGTTTCATAAGAACTGCAGGGATTCTAACTGATTGTCTAATGATTTGATTTGGCCAATTTAATTGTATTTCCTAGTACTGTCTGTCTTATCTCTTGAATGCTTTTCATATTTAATTATTTGCTATTTTATTATTTTTAGTAATTATTTTCTGCATCTTTAGATTAATTAATTCTCTTAAAATACCCAGATTTGTCTTAATTTAGAATAGTTATAATTAGATTAAATAGTAAGTCTAGAATTATCCTTTGGGTTCGATAATACACTTGGTCACATGCTTATCTGCAACTGATTCTCTACACTTGGGGATACGCAAAAAGGTGAATAAGCAAATGGCGCCGCTGCCGGGGATAGTTTTTAGATTTATTTATTTAATTTTTTTTATTTATTTTATTCTAGGACGTTAAGTTTAATTCCTTTTATTTTTATTTTAAGTTGCATCCAAACTATTCTGATTAGCTGTATGAGAACATGTGTATGATAACTAGGTCAAGTGGACTTCCAATTGAACCACTCAACCTAGAACTTGAAACACTTGCCAGACTGAACAGAAAGAAGAGAAAGAATCCAGCCACACCTATTCCTAGCTCGGAGTCAGATACTTATTATTCATCAGAAGAAGAAAAAGTTGAAGAGACTGAGACGATATAGATTGCTGACGATGAACAAAGGGCCCCACACCCATGCGGGACTAGTATAATCTGAAGCATACCACGAATGCTGGATTGAATGGACCCGCAATCACTGTGGAGAATTTTGAGCTACCGTTTGGACTGATCCGGATGGTACAAGCACAATAGTTCAGTGGTAATCCTTTGGAGAGTCCTAGTGAGCATCTGCAATTATTTGACGAGTATGCAAGGATGCTGAAGCATAGGAATGTCTCAGAGAATACTATCAGAATAAGGGTTTTCCCATTCTCACTAACGGGGAAAGCCAAAGAGTAGTACAACAACCTTCCTGCAGGATGCTGTATTACATGGGAGCAGTTGGCAGATAAGTTCTTGAACAAGTACTTCCCTCATTCCAAGAGCTTTAAGGTGAAGCAAAAGATAACACAATTCAAACAAGGAGCCTTGGAAAGTTTCTATGAGGCCTGAGAAAGGTTCAAGGACCTGTTGCGTTGTGGTCCACAACATGGATTTACAAAAGACACATACTTAGGCTTCTTCTATCAAGGCCTGAGGAGTGAATCAAGAGTGTTGGTGGATGCAACAACTGGTGGATCGGTTTTCAAAAAGTCAGCGGAGGAAGCAGAAGAGATCTTTGAGGAGATGACAGCTAACACGTATGATTGCCTATGGAGAGATCAGATGGAGTCGCTTTTGATAAAGTGGCTAAAGTAGAAGTTCAGATCAACAGCAGTGAGATGTTAGAACTCAAGAGTCAACTCAGTGAGCTGCATAAGAAGATGGATCGCATGGCACTAGGAAACAAAGCAGAAGAAGCTGGTAATGAAGGAGATGAAGATCAGATGGAGGATGCGAATTATGCTATGGGTTAGAGCTTGCAAGGGGACTGTAGGAATAGACATAATTCCAGGCCTAGTAATCAGCAGTGGAGAAGTAATGATCAGGGAAATAACAGGCAAAATCAACAAGGGGGTTACCAAGGAAATTCCAACTTAAATAATCAAAGAAGGAATGATAATCTGTCTTATTCTAACCCGAGTAATGCAATTGGGCCTCCTCCAGGAATTGATCCAGCACATAAACCAATTGAAGGAAAAAGCACCCATGGATGATGAGATGAAACTGTGAATGAAGCAGCAAGGGGACCAGATGAACTTGATGGTTAAATTGATGGTGACTACTCAAGAGCAATCTGAAATCAGACAGAAAGATAATGAAAGAAAACAGAAGGAGACTGATATTGCTCTTGGAAAATTACATGCTGCAGTTGGGAAACTAGAGCAACAAGGTAAGTTTCCATCTCAAACGTTGATAAATCCAAAAGAAAAAGTCATGGCTGTCACACTGAGGAGTGGAACGTAGTACGAGGGCCCGAAAATGCCATCGAAACAGGCTGGAGTCGAAAAGGAGGTCGAAAAATTAGACAAGAACGAGAAGGACGACGCTGACACGTCGCACGACTCGTGCCAGACACCGCATAACTCGTGCGGCTCAGAAAGCAGCAGAGTGCGCGTATCATGCCAACCGACGGAAGCAACACCGGGCGGCATGACCAAGGAGAATGGTCGGCACAACCCAACAAATCGCCGACACAACTCGTGCGGAGGCGAAACATCTACTGATTCTGGTTGGCACGACACCGCCATGACTCGTGCACCTGTCTGGCACGACTCGTGCCCTTCTCTGGTGGAAACGTCGAAAATTCATCCTGATCCTCGTGTTGTCAAACTCGTCCAGAATGATCCCCAGGTCCCTAACACTGCAGAAAAGCCGAAAGAACCTGAAGTTAAGTTGAAAAAGTGGTAAAAAGCTAAGGTAGAAAGAACTGAAAAAGAAAAAGGAGAGGAGTTTGAGAAGGATATCTGGGGCATCCCAAAAACAAAGCTCCAATTCCGTTTCCATAGCAATTCTTTAAGAAAGGATTGGATGAAAAGTTTTGAAAGTTCTTGGAGATATTCAAGAAAATTCATATCAATATTCCTTTTGCAGAAGCCTTAGAGGAGATGCCGAACTATGCAAGGTTCTTGAAGGACATCATGTCTAAGAAGAGGAGTCTAACAGGAGCTGAGATAGTTAAGCTGACAGAAAGCTGCAGTTCAGTAATTCAGAAGAAGCTTCCTGCGAAGCTTAAAGATCCAGGTAGCTTCACCATACCATGTGAGATTGGATGAGGGGAATCAAAGAGAGCCCTATGTGATTTGGGGGCTAGCATTAATTTGATGCCTTATACAGTATTCAAGAAGCTTGGTTTAGGGGACGCAAAGCCAACATCAGTGGCATTGCAGCTGGCTGATAGATCCATAACATACCCAAGGGGGGTGATTGAGGATGTCTTGGTAAAAGTTGAGAAGTTGATATTTTCAGTGGACTTTCTCGTGCTTGACATGGAAGAGGTTGATGAAGACAAAGTTCCTTTGATTCTTGGGAGACTGTTCTTAGCAACTGCAGGAGCTTTGATTGATGTTCAAAAAGGAAAAATCAGATTTAGAGTCAATGATGAAGAAGTAGTTTTTTCTTTGGAGAAAGCTATGAGGTGGCCTTCGGAGAATGAAGATTGCAAGAGCATTGAAGTAGTGGAGGAGATTGTTGAGGAGTGCTTGCCTTTCATCCTTTCTAAAGATCCACTTGAAACTTACATAAGCGAATCTCTTACTTTACCTACTACTGAATTAGATGATCTTGATGATATGTCTAATGAACAAGCTCTTGAATTTCTTGAAAGCTTACTTGCATTGAATGAGAACAGGGACTCGAAGAAGGAAGCAGAAAGAATGGAGGAAGCTAAGTGGAAGAGGACATATCTGCCACTTGAACCTGAAGGTGTTGTACCTGAGGAGAAAAAGAAGGAATTGAAGCCGCTGCGTGATCATCTCATGTATGCATATCTGGGGGAGAATGAAACTTTTTCGGTAATTGTATCTTCTTCCTTATCTGAAAGTGAGCTTGATAGATTGTTAATTATCTTAAGAGAACATAAATCTACGATTGGTTGGTCTATTGATGATCTGAAGGATATTTGCATGCATAAAATAAGATTGGAAGACGAGATTAAAAGTTGTGTGCAGTATCAAAGGAGATTAAATCCTACGATGTAAGAGGTGGTTAGAAAAGAGGTTTTAAAGTGATTGAATGCTGGGATTATATATGCGATTAGTGATAGTCCATATGTTAGTCCTTTGCATGTAGTGGCTAAAAAGGGGGGTATGACTATTATTCTATCTGATAGTGGGGAGACCCTTGCTACTAGGACTACTACAGGTTGGCGTGTGTGTACTGATTATAGAAAACTGAATGAGAACACACGTAAAGACCATTTTCCTTTACCTTTCATGGATCAGATGCTTGATAGGTTAGCAGGTTATAAGTTCTATTGCTTTTTGGATGGTTATTCCGGGTATAATCAGATCATGATTGCACCCGAGGATCAGGAAAAGACATCATTTACATGTCCTTATGGTATTTTTGCTTTTAAGATGCTGTCATTTGGTCTTTGTAATGCACCTGCGACTTTTCTAAGGTGCATGATGGCTATATTTGAAGGGTTGATAGAGAATATCTTGGAAGTATTTATGGATGATTTTTCTGTCTTTGGATCTTCTTATGATGTTTGCTTATCTAACCTTGCTGTTGTTTTGAAGAGATGCCAGAATACTAACCTTATTTTGAATTGGGAGAAATGTCACTTTATGGTTAAATATGACATTGTCTTAGGTCATCATGTATCATCTTAGGGGTTGCAGGTTGATAGAGCTAAGGTGGCATCAATTGAAAAATTACCTCCACCGATAAATGAGAGGGAAGTGTGTTCGTTCCTTGGACATGAAGGATTTACCGCAGATTCATAAAAGATTTTTCTAAATACTCTAAGCCTCTATCTCATTTATTAGAAAAAGATGTCCCTTTAAAATTTGATGATGAATGTTTGAAGTGTTTTCAGGTATTGAAAGAGGCATTGACGTCTGCCCCTATTCTAATTACTCCGGATTGGACTCAACCCTTCGTGCTTATGTGCGATGCGAGTGATGTTGCTTTGGGAGTAGCTTTGGGGCAGATGAGGGAGAACATATTTCGAGCCATCTACTACATGAGCAAGACATTTGATGCAGCTCAAAAGAACTACACCGTGACTGAAAAGGAATTTTTAGCTGTAGTGTTTGCTTTTGATAAGTTTCATGCGTATCTGATGGGGATAAAAACTGTGGTGTATACGGATCATTCTGTGATCCGATATCTGATGGAGAAGAAGGATGCCAAGCCTAGGATAATTAGATGAATCATACTATTGCAGGAATTTAACATGGAGATAAGAGACAAGAAGGTGTGTGAGAATGTGGTGTCTGATCACCTCTCTAGGTTGGAGACAAGGGAGCATTGTGAAGATGAGAAAGAGATTATCAAAGAGTTGTTCCTGGATGAGAAGATTCTAGATGTGGAGCTTCACCAGGCATTCGCTTTGGCTACAAAACCAAAGGCTCCTTGGTATGCTGATTATGTCAACTTTCTTGCAAGTGGAGCTAAGCCATATAATTTGAGTCTGCATCAGCATTTGAAGTTCATGAGAGATGTGCAGAAATATATTTGGGACAAGCCTTTCATCTATAAGATATGCGCAGACTTTATCATCCGAAGATGTGTACCGAAAGAGGAATGGGAGAGTGTTCTAAATCATTGTCATGCACAACCACTAGGGGGCATTTCGGTGCCAAGAAGACAGCTGCAAAGGTTCTACAATTAGGTTTATTTTGGCTATCCCTTTTCAAATCCCGTGAGTCATATGTTGCAAGCTATGATAGGTGTCAAAGAGTTGGAAGCATCTCTAAGAGAGATGAAATGCTTTTGCTGAATAGTTATGTAGTGGAGATTTTTGATGTGTGGGGGATAGACTTTATGGGTCCCTTTCCTTCATCCAATGGATATCTCTATATACTTTTGGCTGTTGATTATGTGTCTAAGTAGGTGGAAGCAATTTCTACTAAGACGAATGATGCCAGGGTGGTGCAAGAATTTTTGAAGAAACATATCTTTTCGCGATTTGGAGTACCTAGAGTACTAGTTAGCGATGAGGGACTCATTTTGTTAACAAGCTCATGGAAAAGATATTGAAGGATTATGGTGTTTGGCATAGGGTGACAACACCTTATCACCCACAGTCGAATGGGCAAGTTGAGGTCTCCAATCGCCAGATTAAGCAGGTTTTAGAGAAGACAGTGAACGTGAGTAGGAAGAATTGGGCTATGAAGTTAGATGATTCATTGTGGGTGTTCAGAACTACTTACAAGACTGTCTTGGAGATGTCTCCATTCCAAATTGTCTATGGAAAATCATGTCATCTTCCTGTGGAGATTGAACATAAGGCATTTTGGGTGGTGAGGAAGATGAATTTGGATATGCAAGAAGCGGGTGGCCTGCGGATGGCTCACATGAACAGACTTGAAGAGTTTAGAAATAGAGCTTATGAGAACTCACAGATCAGCAAGGAGAAAGTAAAGAAGTGGCGTGATGAAAAGATTCGTTTTAAGGAGTTCTGTGAGAAGGATGAAGTCTTGTTGTTTAATACTAGACTTAGACTTTTTCCTGGAAAGTTAAAGTCTAAGTGGATGGGGCCATTCGTGATATATAGAGTTATTGGTGGAGGTACATATGAGCTATTGGATAAGGATGGAAATAGTTTCGTGGCTAATGGGCATCAGATGAAGCATTATAGGTCACCACGGGATAAGGAAGTCCCTTTTGTTGATTACCTCAAGTAGTTATGCTTTCCGTCGAGCTCAACGACGTTAAATATGAGCATTCTGTCGTGACTCACCGACGTTAAACATGAGCAGCTTGTTGGGGGCTTCCTTCTGTTTTATTGCTTTAATGTTTTTGTTTGGTGTAGGAAGTTTTATTAGGTGCTTTTTCTTCATGTATTCGCTTTTTACAAACTTAGTTTGTCACTTAGTTTGAACTAAGTTTGGGGGTGGACGTGCATCCCAATGTCTTGAAGTACCAAGGTAAGTTTTCTTCACTTGTGTGTGATGCTTGGAGGTTGATTTTTTTTAGAATTTTTGGAATTTATTTCGATCTTTCGAATTTTTTTGCTACTTTTCAAGTGTCTTGTTTATCTTGTGTGTGTTTCCTAGATTTGGAGTGATTTGAATTTTTGGTTGAATCTTTGAGTTTCTCTTATTTTTTACTGATGAGTTCTAATGTATTATGAGATGTGTTTGAGCTTTAATGATTATGAAGGATATCAGAGCAAAAAGAAGTGAGTTCTATCAGAGGCCTACGTCTGACCGAGTTGAATAACTCGAAGAATTTGCCGGATTTGGAGGAGATATATCAGGTACTTTCGTTTCTTTATTTTAATTTTTTTATGTGATAAATAGTGTGGATTATTGAATAGTTGAGGTGTTAAAGTAGTTTCTGGTTGTGTGTGCTTATTATGAGTTTATTTGTTAAATTTCTGCCAGAAATTCATATGCTCTTGAAATTAATGAAGGAAGTGTACTTAAATTATATTGTGATATGAAGTTCTATGTGTACTTGTGAGATATTACTTACCATGAAGAGTGCTCTGTTTTAATAACCCATGTGAGATTTTGAGCCTATTATCATGTACATAAACACATGAAGTTTTTTTTGGGTGAATATCATTCTAGTGTGTGTATTCTAGAACTTGCCTCTTGTCTTGCTTGAGACTATGTGTTGTGTTAGATGATGGGAGATGATATTTGGCCATCTTTGATTTATATCCTATATTTTTCTCATACACTTTACCTGAATTCATTAAATCCTTAGTTAGTCCAATTGAACCTTTTAAATTGACACGACCTACCTTACACAACTTATAATTCAAATACTATTTAACATAAACATCATCATTACAAAAACCTGCATATAATTTTTTTTTCACATAATATGTTTATAACCAACACCATCACACCAGTTCAACATACACAACTGGTTTCTGATACCACTTCAAACCAGACAAACTTGTGACAATACTTATTATGTTACATAACAAAATATCAGCGGAAACAAAATAAACCCACAGCCTAGCCCAACAGATCGTCATCTATGTACATCCACTCAAGACCCTGAAGGAGCTCCACAGCTTGCACAGTCACATCACAAACTCAATCATCAACAGGCTCACCTACAATGCATAAACTAGTGAGACAAAAATCTCAGTAAGTAGAAATCATGTATTTTAGTGCATGATAATGCATTTAGTTCTCTATCGCCTATTTCCTAATCTTTCTAGTTGATCTCTTTTATTTTAAAAATTGTTCACGTTGCGGGATCCCCACGACACACTTATGATATGCATCCCAAAAGAACTCAATGGGAATGATTTTTCCGAACCCCAAAAATAGTGCCGAGAACGATTTTTCCGAACTCTGGCAAAGTGGTGGGGACGATTTTTCCGAACCCCTAATAAAGTGTCGAGAATAATTTTTTCGAACCCTGACAGAGATGCATATATAGTGGTCGCACACACCATTAGTATCTTATTAATTTTGGGGAAAACACTTTTCATGTTTATGCATGGTATGCAACCAGAACAATTAAATGTGCATCATAAACCATTTACAATATCAATATCAACATTTAATCACAATAAAACAACAACTTAATTTCAATTCACATAATTTCAATAAAGCAACAACTTAATTTCCAACAACCGCTGTGCTTTTGCTGCTGATATAAAGGGCATCTAAAATTCTTCTTGATCCCAACAAAAGTGAATGGTTCTCCCCTCAATGGCTGAAAGGTGATACTCTTCTTCTGACAATCTATTGTAGCACCGTACTTTGACAGCCAATCCATACCCAATATGATATCATAATCATTCATACTTAACACAATTAAATTAGTAAGGAGTTGTCTTCCTTCAATAGGAATACCACAATCTCGCAGAAGTTGATTAGTTTGTTTTGACTCACCAGAAGGTATCATCACCTCAAAATTAGCTTCAATCAAGTTAGGTGTTCCACCCAACTTCCTCACTTACTCAGTGGATACAAATGAATGTGTTGCTCCAGAATCAAATAGCACATATGTAGAAGTGCTAAAAATAGAAAACTTACCCGTGACAACCGAGGGATTCGCATCAGCCTCCTCTCGCGTCAAAGTGTACACCCTTGCTGGAGCTCTTCCCTGCTGTCCCTACTTCCCTTTCTTAGGACAAGTAGTAGTCACATGTCCTTTCTCCCCGCATGTGTAACACGTTCTCGGAGGAATTTGACACTCCCCACAATGCGATGTAAGATAATCAGGACATATAGGTAGTGGCGGCGCCGGTGGCACCTTACCCTGATCGAATTTGGGACACTTGTTGGGTTCTCCTTGTCTCTGTCCTTACCCCACTTGGACATTTGATTTCGGCCTCTGATATGGCATCGGCCTCTTATCAACTCTCCCAAACTACTGCACTGGTTTCTGCTGAAATTGACGTCTGATAGCCTGCGCTTGTCTGATCCTCATCTCCGCTTGCTCAGCAATTTGGGCCTTTCTGCAACTTGTGAGTATGTTGCTCCATGCAGTCCCGCCATACTCACATCTCTGTAAAGTTCAGGCCTTAAGCCTTCCACAAATCTCTGCACTTCCAGTACCTCCGTACTCACCATATGTTCAGCAAACCTCGACAACTGCTCAAATTTTCGAAGGTAATCTGTTACTAACATGCCACCCTGCCTCAACTGTATGAACTTGTTCATCTTCATGGCTCTCACTGGTGCCGTAAAGTACTTGTTTCTGAAAAGCTCCTTAAATATTTCCCATGTCATAGTCGTGACATCCTCGATACTTTTAATTGTATCCCACCAGTGGTCTGCTCTTCCTCGTAACATGAAAGAAGCACACAACACTCTATCCCCATCTGGAATTCTACTGTATTGAAACATATTTTCCACCGTGCGCAACCAGTCCTCTGCATCTGTGGGGTCTGCTGCGTCCTCAAATATTGGAGGGCTCAGCTTTCGAAACCTCTCACAAACCATTTCCACGTGTTCTACTTGACGTCTATCTTGATTAGCATTAACCTCTGGTTGTCCACCCATATCTCTCTGCTGAATCAGTTGATGTATCTGTTGGGACTGGTGCTCTACAAGTTCCATTAGTCGAATAATCACCACATCACGATTATTCCCTTCAGGAGGTGCTGCTTGCTCAGCAGTCCTATCCCCTTCAGAACTTTCACCTGTAGCCCTTATCATTTTGTTTACTAACTACACTTCCTACACAACATGGCCAATATAATTTATAAGACACATAACAACACAGAATGAAAATAACACTTACACGTAAGGCTGCGCTCCCAAGGAATGAGCTCATGTACATAGACAGTCTGCAGGACTCAAACCGTGCTCTGATAACACTCTGACCCACCTTACACAACTTATAATTCAAATACAATTTAACATAAACATCATCATTATAAAAACCTGCATATAGTTTTTTTTCACATAATATGTTTATAACCAACACCATCACACCAGTTCAACATACGTAAGTGGTTTCTGATACCACTTCAAACCAGACAAACTTGTGACAATACTTATTATATTACATAACAAAATATCAGCAAAAACAAAATAAACCCACGGCCTAGCCTAACAGTTCGTCATCTATGTACATCTACTCAAGACCCTGAAGGAGCTCCACAGCTTGCACAGTCACATTACAAACTCAATCATCAATAGGCTCACCTACAATGCATAAACTAGTGAGACAAAAATCTCAGTAAGTAGAAATCAAGCATGTTAGTGCATGATAATGCATTTAGTTCTCTATCGCTTATTTCCTAATCTTTCTAGTTGATCTCTTTTATTTAAAAATTGTTCACATTGCGGGATCCCCACGACACACTTATGATATGCACCCCAAAAGAGCTCAATGGGGATGATTTTTCTGAACCCCGAAAATAGTGCCAAGAACAATTTTTCCGAACTCTGGCAAAGTGGTGGGGACGATTTTTCCGAACCCCTAATAAAGTGTCGGGAACGATTTTTCTAAACCCTGACAGAGATGCATATATAGTGGCCGCACTCACCATTAGTATCTTATTAATTTTGGGGAAAACACTTTTCATGTTTTTGCATGGTATGCAACCAGAACAATTAAATGTGCATCATAAACCATTTACAATATCAATATCAACATTTAATCACAATAAAGCAACAACTTAATTTCAATTCACACAAATCCACTTCTGAAATAACAACTTCACCTCAATCACATAGATCCATTTATAGAATAACCACTTCACCTTGGATCACACGGATCTCTTTTTGGAATAACCAATATCTTCTCAAGCCATACCAATATATTCTCAAGCCATACCAATATATTTTCAACAGTTTCCAAACACACAGATCTATATAGGATAATGATATTATTTCAGTTCACATAATTCCACAACTTGTATTGCAAATTTATTACAAATAATTTATAAATAATATTGTTGAATATGAACCCTACTTTTCCCAAATCACATAAATCCCCAGCTTGTATCACAAATTAATCTCCAAATAATTCATGACGTAATTAAACTAATCAAAAATAACACATAACATAATTATCACATATTAATCACAAATAATTCACAAACAGCATGTTTATGCATTGTAGTTGGACTTTTACTTACCTGGACTCCGACAATAACAACACTATAGACCCGTGAAACATTACAACTAATCCCTTCCTCTTCTCCCGTTCTGACTACGCACGTTCCGGCACGCTCCTTTCTCTTTCTCTCTCATTCTTCTTCTTCTCTCTCTCTCTCTCTCTTTTTTTTATTTTTTTTCTCTTAGCAGCTTCTGCCTTCAACCCCAAATGGGGTGAACACCCATTTATACAAGTAGGGGGCATGAACCCACCGCCTCACACTTAATTAATTTACTATTAATAGTAACTTACTATTTATAGTAAGTTTCTATTTATAGTAAATGAAATTATTATTATTATCCATTACAAATATACGTGCAATAATTAATAGCTAAGATATAATATATTTACAAATTAATACACATACGTGTACATTTTTCTACTCACTATTATTATTACGAGAGCACGTGTGATACTTAATAATTAAGAAAAGTGTATTTATACTCATAAAATAATTTACTCATATATCCAAATTAATGCACATAAATAGTTATGCACATATATATTCACATATTATCACCATTTTATAAAGAATGTCTCAATTAAAATGTAAATATAAATAAAATGTAAAATCAATTATCACATAATTGCCACATAATTATCACATAATTATAAAATGCACATAACACAAATTAAATTATATTGGCACATGAGTAGTGAGAAGCTCAGGTATCACATTAAATCCATTCTTTTGATAGCCAATAAAGCTTAATTGAAGAGAGTGGTGATTTGTGGGTTGAGAAGGATGATGAGAAAAGGATCAAAAGAAAGGAAAAAAACTCGTGGAGTAGTGCTTAAATCTAGTACTTCATGAAACAAACACCATAGGGTAGTGCCCAAAACTGGTACCCTATGGAGGATGTGTGAGGTAGTGCCCGAAACTGGTACCTCGAGAGAAAAGAAAAAAGAAGAAGAAGAAAAAAAAGAAAAGGAAAAGGGGAATAATATATGTATATGTTGTGCGTTGAAGAAAGAGAAAATTGAAGATTTAAGGAGGATGATGTACTTGAATTGAAATGAGCAAGAAGAATGGAAGATCATGATTGGTCATTACTTGATTGATCCAATTTCTGAGTCACTTATCCATATGTTTCCTACCTCACTAAGCCAACATTACATCCTATTAAAAGTCCTTTTTGATCCCATTGTTGAATCATACTTTTAGAGGTGGAGAGTTTGAGACATTTGGCAAGCTTATGGTTACGCATTCACTTGAATTGACTTTGAGCGTAACCATCATACCTCATAAGTGTATATCTTCTACACTTGAGTGCGAGTAATATACTTCCCGTGAGAATAAGTGATGGAACATTTTAATTGGTAGTAATTTTCTTAACTTGTATACTATGGATGAATCATTGCATGTAATTAGAGTTGCATGACCGGAGTTGATGACGATTTTCTATTGAATGGCCTAGTTGTCATATTCCTTGTTTTCCTTTAGATTTACACACTAACATTCTTCTTCTTTGCTCTTTTTTGTTGTTTGGGGACGAACAACATCTTAAATTTGGGGGTTTGATTAGTGTGAAAATCTGCGTGTTTTAGGGTCTGATTTAGCACCGTTTTGTGGGAATTATATCCGCATTTGAGCATCTTGTGGCATAATTATATAAATTTGTATTTCAGATGCGTGTGAGGTGTTATTTTGTATTTTTAGGTGGAAAACGAGGTAAAAAGAGCAAAAGCGGAAGTCAAAAACGAAGTCAGGGGAAGGAAGAGTCGAAACGACTCGCGCCGGCCAGGAGGTGCAGGTCGTGCCTCAAAAGCTACCAAGAGGCGCCTGCACATGCCACCGAGTGCTGCAGGGCACGAGCGCCGGGTGCTGCCGAGATGCACGCATCGTGTCGCACAGCTGCTGCCGAGGAATGCCGCCATCCTGCGCCCGCACGACTTGTGCGGCATCCCAGCAAGCCCAAGTTCGTCGTTTAGTCGTGTTTTCGGCCCGTTCGTGTTTATAACGTGAAAAAGCCCGCTTTTAATTCAGAATCCGTGAAGGATCACTACTGAACTATAAAAGGAGTCATTGGGGTGTTCCAAACCCTAACTCTTCACTTCTTTTCATAATTTACCATCCCATCCACCCATCCTGGAGAATTCATCAGTATTGATCACTACTGAACTATAAAAGTTGTTTTGAATTGATGATCTAGACTTAAGATTGGATACCTTCATTATACTTATTCCTTTATTGATGCTTTGATTTGAGACTTATATTTTTGTCTTATATGATCTGTCCTTATTCATGTGTATGTCATTGCCTTTTGCATGCTTATGCTTATTGCTTGCATTATATAAGAATTATATTTGTCAACCTATTATGGGTAAAGGGGATCTAAACATATAACCTTTCATCATTAGAATAATTAATATAGGACACTTAATATATCTATTAATTACCATTCTAGAGGATTTGGTTTCTTAGATTATTAGGTGAGAATTGGGGATTAATTCTTAAGTACCTACAAAAGGAAGTCTAGTGCTCTAGCCTTTAATGGAATTTTGCATGAAGTACCTAAATAGGGAGTAGGGATTATTCTTCTGCATTTGAGGAGCTAAACCAGATTTATGTGTTAAGTTTACTTTAGACAAGGGATTTAACATAATTAAGTGATTGCTTTCATAAAAATTGCAGGGATTCTAATTGATTGTCTAGTGATTTGATTTGGCCAATTTAACTGGATTTCCTAGTGCTATCTGTCTTCTCTCTTGAATGTTTTCCATATTTATTTATTTGCTATTTTATTATTTTTAGTAATTATTTTCTGCATCTTTAGAATAATTAATTCTGTTAAAGTACCTAGATTTGTCTTAATTTAGAATAATCATAATTAGATTAAATAGTAAGTCTAGAATTATCCTTTGGGTTCCATAATAGACTTGGTCGCATGCTTATCTGCAACTAATTCTCTACACTTGGGGACACGCAAAAAGGTATCAAGCACTACAACCTGCCAATAATTTCACAATATACGTTTGTGCATGTTGCCATATTTTTCACAACAAACTCCCCCTTGGCGAATGCACAGAACCAAACATATGAGAATCAAGCAGTCAAGTTCAAAAACACATACTTATAGCAAAATAGAAAGCCTTCCATTGAGGCTAAATACAACCCTTGAAGTTCAAAGTTTTAAGCAAGCAAAATATAGAAAAAGTTAAGAGTTTAAACTTAAAAATTGAAATCAAGAAGATGCAAAAATCAGATCAAGAGGACAAAGATCCTTCAGACTCTTCTTCTTCACCATCACCATCATCAACTTCTTCCTCACCCGAGTCTCCTTCACCAGTCTCTCCCTTGGTTCGTACAGTGGCCAAGGCAACAGTGACCCTGCGTAGCAACAAATTATGATCTTGTAACATCTTCAGCATGGTTTCCTACTGTGAAAGAACATCATTTAGTACTGTGGGGCCATCAGAAAGGGCCAAAGGTGCACTCTTCTTTTCCCGATTCACAGTACATTGTGAGACTTTCAGAACTTTCGGAGATGTGACAAGAGAGTCAATACGAGGATTCATCTTCACACCATGGTCTATCAAGACAGTATCATAGACTATCTGGCCAAGGTCCAAAACATAAGTGAATCGGACGCATATAGAAAAAGTGAAGACTTCATATTAATCTTACTAGCAAAAGTGAAGACTTCATATAGAAAAAGTGAAGACTTCATAAGTAATTGGCCAGATAGTCTATCCGACGCATATCAATCTTACTAGCAAACTCCAAAACAGTATCATAGACTATCTGGCCAAGGTCCATAGGATATCCCAAGGTAACGAAATGAAGAAACCTAGCTTGAAGAGGGGTCAACTGAGACTTCACTACAACATAAGTGACATTAAGTAACAAGTTAGAGTATAACTTTTATTTTAATTAACACAAACCAATAACACTTTCAAAGTTATTATAATAGGTAACAAATTTGTAACACTTTTTATATTAGTAACATAGACGAGTAACACTTTTCTAATATATAACACATACATATAACACTTTTAAATAAGTTACATTTCTCGTTTAACACTTATACATAAGTAACACAATTATATAACATTTTTATATAGCTAACAATTGTATATAACACTTTTACACTTCTTACACAAAGCAAAATATTTATATATATTACACTTTAATATAGTTTTATTTACAAAGTATATAAATTATTATGTATATTATATTTAAATAATAATATGGGTAAAAATAAAATATTTTTATGCTCCATATAATATTTTTATTTGTAAAAAAATATACATTTTTTATTTTTATTTGAAATAAACTTTATATTGTATTTAAAAAAATAAATATAAATACAAAATTAGAAAGAAGATAATTTTTTTTTAAGTTCATTTTCAATTTTTCTCATTGGGTGGCTACAAAACAAAGCATTTTTCTATTATAATTTCGTGATTTCTCAATAAATTATTTATTTATTCATTCTATATTAAAATTTTTAATTTGTTAAAAGTTTTACAAATTAACTAACTAATAAATTATAATTAACAACCACTTATTATTCTGTGTATGTCTTATTATATACATGTCTTTAATTAACTGTTTAATCAATTTTAAGAATATAAGAATTACTAATTATACTCAAATGGCTTCAGTCGAATACAAAAAATTCTCAAAGGAAAGACTGAAATCAGACTCAATTCAGTTACATACAATGAGCATAATACCTTTGCATAAATTGAATTAATACCTAAATACAAGATTCAGACAAGATCCATCTTAACTATATTCACTTTCAGTTGCATATAATATCGAAACATCTAGGAAGCCAAGCACTCAAAATCCAAACCATGTTTCAAGTGGACATAGGAGAATGTTTGAACTATAAAAATTCTCCATATGTAGAGTGGGTGGACCTCTTCGATCAGGCTTATTATTATGATGAAAATTAAGGTGAAGATACAAGCACATATCCCGCCATTTCTGTAGCTCTTGAGTCCTCAGCTTGGAGAGCACCTCTTTATTCTTCCCTGTAAAAACACGAAAATTATTAGCTCTACACATATTCAATGAGTTTATTCAAAATCAAACATGAACATACAAGTGATTGGTTCATCTTTTTTGTTGGGATCAGTAGTGCTGCATTTTCCAACCACTGGGCAAAGATGGTAGGGCTGCTTAGCTTCGGAGCATGACTTCTAGATGTCGACGAGCTTCACCAGCTCCTCGTAATTCACTGAACATTGAGAGCAGAAGGTTGATCTTTGAGAACCATCCATGTTCTCAATGATGCATTTTGTTAAAGTAGGCAGTAGAGTTGTGAAGGTTTTCAATGGATTCAAAGACACCACTGGATTGCTTAGAATCCTCTCATTACCCAATCTGAAATATTACAATAATAAAAAATCAGACAATCAAACCTAGTTTCACAAAAGAACACTGCTGGAAATTAAGATTCATTAATCCAAAAGCAAACTTTAAAATATATGAAACCAAATTTGATCACCTACTTTGCAGGTGCTGCAGCACCATTCGAGTTCTCTTCTTCTTGCGCCTTTCCTAAATAACTGCTGCTTCTACGTACACAAATCTGTCCACCCATTTTTGGCTTTCTAATGGCGACTACCACATCAACCATAACCAACCAACACTGTCTTCCATCACATGAAACCCAATCTTCTTCTTCAACCATGATGTTATCACTCGCGCACTTTTTATATCCCCATTAGTATTAGATATAGAGCATACTACACTTGTATTTTCTTGCTTTTTCTCTATACTCTATAAGGGTATTTACAAGATAAGCATTTTAAATTAGAAAGAGTTAAACATATATGTGTAACCAGCCATCACATTTCCACATGCTTCAACAACTTAATTAAAGCTAATAACTCTCACGATGAATATTGAAAGTTTACATTCTTATACCATTGTAACAAAATAATAAAGCATGCTGCATAGCACATATTTTGAAATGCCAATCACCCATAACATGGGAAGTTTCATAAGTCAAAACTAGCCAAGAAGGTAATACAGAGAAAGATGACACAAGATGAAGAACCTATCTAAGAATGTTTTTAAAATTAAAGCATCTCACGCACTGACTGCTGAACAATAATGAGATAAGTTGATTAAATGTTGTTCAAGAGATACCACTGTTTATGATCTCAAAGCAGAATGCTCAGATGAAGATCTCCAGAGCTGTAAAATCAATATTTTAATGCATTCAGATGCAAGTGAGTCAGGGAACAGTCTAAATTAATAAACATACCTCTAGAGCTGAATTAGAACCTGGAAATGTCAGTGTCATAGAACCCCTGTCCCATAATATTCCAAAAGACATAATTTAAGGATCAGGTTGTTTGAGCTTCATTTCAGTTATTAGCAAGTTATCAAGCTCAACATGAACATCCCACATGTGCAAAAATGACAAGCTGAACTTTAGTAGGCACCCTTCAAGTGCTTGAACCCATTTGCTGATGTAGGCTGATATTGGCCCTGCTCCCTTTTGCTGATATTTATTAAAAATATTTGTTCCTCCCTTTTGCTGACATTGGCCATGCTCTATAAATTATGGAACATAAGAAGAAGCTAACACACACTATACTGGTATAAGAAGCTAACACACACTATACAAACACAACTTAATAGCCGGAGCTTCACACCACACCAGCAGATCAAAGGTTACTCTAAACGATTCATAGAATGATCGCACAGAAAATTTTTGATTTACTGCAGCTTCCCTCATTTGAATAGGTTGCATAATAATTCTTAATGTTATAGATTAGCAATTATGAACTTTGAAGTGAATTACAAACTGGTATAAGAATATTACTATTGTGGCAGCAGGGTTAAATTGGTTGTGAAAGGAAACTCGAAACGACAACCAAACGGGTAAGAACTTTTTCTTATAACTTGAAATCATGAGAAAATAAGTTTTATTACAAGTCGCAAAATGAGAAAATAATTTTTTAAAAAAAATGCAAAGATAGGGTCCTAATTTGAGGAAAGAGTAATGTAAACCTTAAAGTGAAACACTTAAAAAAATGTCTTAAATTGAGAGAGAAACTAAAAAATTATTATTTGTAATATATACTTCCAACACATTAAATATTCAACTTTACATAACTAATAATAATTTTATCGTTGCAAGTAAAACATTGTTCAGAGTTTTGATAGGTAAAACAACGGTTACCTAAGTGATTAAAGTCGAAACATGCAACTTTTCCGTTCGTTGTATATCACGTACTATGTCAATTCATCAACTGGTTGATGGCAGCACTCAGTAATGGCCTGTCGCATTCCTCTGCTTTTATCAGTGTAAGAAAATTCATGAACTTGCAACTAAAATAAGGCTATGAGATAAGGTAAAATGTTTCCCTCTATGTCCACTTTGGATAATCTAACAATTCTAAGAACTCCTTTTAATTTACAAGTATGCACTCGATATGAATTATGAAATGTGATTGGAGTTTTATGAAAATTCTTACTTATTCAAACAAGTCAAATAATATGAATATTTTCATCAAGACATAACCGTTCTATGAAGGAACTAAGTAGTAGATAACTTCTCTCATCCACATAGTTATCTTATGGTTACCTTAGAAAGTATTGAGGTACTGACTGGCGTAAAATCTTATGTTTTCTGATATTTTATTTGCTTTTAATTCTATTTATGTGCTTATGATAATCATGTTCAATGAACTGGTGGGTTTAAGTTGGGTTCTCACTCTCTCTATAATTTAGTGTTTTTTACATCAACGAATCTCTTCAGGTATTTTGCATGAATAGGAATCTTTCATATCATCTGAAAAGCATATAGTACAAACCTAGTTGTAGTTATAAGTTCTGAGTTATCTATGGCCAAAACACCTCTAGATTTACCATGTAATGTTACAATAAATGAACTTCTCCACAAGTTAAAGACAACTTCTGTTAATTTTTTGTACGACCAACAAAACAAGTAGGACTAAAAGCAAAAATAAAGAAACAATTAGCACCTTCAAGAAGTGAACAGGAACATTTGCCCTGCTTTTGCTTTTGCTTTTGCTTTTCACTCCTGCTGCACTTTCCCTTACATTGGTAACGAAACCAAATTTCCCATCCCTGCTGCAAACCAACCAGGTTCCGCCACCCTTACTGTCTCTTCCGCCCAGTATTACACCGTCATCCCACTAGCCCTGGCTAGATGTACATAACCTAACTAATAATCAGGTTTCAATTTTATCACTTTCTTAGCAATTCGTTCTGCAATGGCAGGTTTTTTTGTGGTAGCACAAGCACCGAGCAGACCCACCCAAAGAGAAGGATTGCATTTGAATCATGAATTTGAAACTAAAACTTCTGCTTCTTTTATCATGCTAGCCCTAACTAAAAGATCAACCATACAAGTATAACGTTCGATTCCAGCTTTAACTCCATACTTTTCATATATTGAGACGAAATATAAATGCCCCTCTTCCATAAATCACTATGGCTAAAAGCAAAGAAAACATCAACAAAACTTATGTAGTCAGGTTTAACTCCCTCTTGAATCATCTTATCGAAGATCATAGAAGCTTCTCAGCCTCTTCCATTCTGTGCAAGTCCACCAATCATTGAGTTCCAATTGATCAAAATTTTTACAGGCTTCTTCAAGAAAATCGTGTGAGCAAAATCTATACAACTGCAGTTTGCATATAAATCAACCAGAGCTGATTCCACCACAACATCTCTCCGACCACCACTATTTAAGTATTGGCAATATACCTCATTTCCAAGCTTCTCAGCAACCAAGCCTGAACAGGCACGTAGAACAGTACTGATGTAAAGGTCCTTCTCAAAATTTCTAAATAATTCGATAACCACTTCAAACTTACCACTCCAGCAATATCCCCCAAGCAAAGCACAACATGAAACTGCATTCTTCATCAGCATTCGATCAAGTACACGGTGTGATTCAACCATCCCACATTTGGCATACATATCAGTCAACTATTACCGACAAACAAGTTCGAAGAAAACCCCCAATCACTGCCTTAGCATGTACTTCTTTACCTTACTTTAACCTTTATAAATTTCTAATGCCGTGAAAGTACTCTCAAATTGAAGACAAGATAAAAGCGAGATCGGAGAATGAATCTCCGTTAGAAGACTTGACGGATAAAATTATAATCCCTATACGCCCTATAGAATTCTCAAAATGCCATCTGAATACGAGTCCCTCGTAAAATTAAATGATAAATCGCTCAAGAAACTGAATCTAAAACTTATAGAATTGTATTTACATTGTATTTTAAGATGATCTTGAATAGATGCATACAATCCATCTTGAATAGATTCATACAATTGAAGAACATACGAATTATGTTTCCAGACAACATACCTAACCTTTGCAGCTTTATCGAAGAACTTCAATTTGTGTAATTTCGCCAGAGAGAATGGATACTGAATATTGGTTTTATTGGTTGCATCGAGAAACATAAACGCAACGTTAGAAATGGAAATGGGAAAGTAAATGCGGTGTGTTTTGGTTTCATTTTTAAAGTATTTCCGCCAAAATGGAAGTGCATGGAGGGAATTGTACCGAAGAATGAAAATTAAGATTAATAAATAATAATAGTTGTAATAGTATACTTTTTTTAAATATACTTTTATTTTAATTAATTATATTGTATCTGTACCTATTTCTTCAAAGTGGAGTGATATTATTGATTCTTTATTAATGTATTTTACAAATAAATGAAAACTATATATTTTATATTATAAATATGCATAAATAATTTAAAAGAAACTCAAAATTAAAATTTTGTATATATGAACAAAATTTTTCAAATTAATAGCAATGAAATTATTTTTCATGATATAAATGTACTCACTAATGACATTTAACTATATACATCATTATATCAAATTGGAATTATATAAATAGGGATAGGCGATACGACATACCAAAAACATTGAACAATACCAAATATCGTACAATTCACAAATGATCAAATTAAATAATAACGTAAAACACTAAAATAAGTCTAAAAAGTCTAAATATGAACAAAAACATATTAAATGATATAAGTATTAAGTATTCTCAAGTTCAATCATTCAATAATCTCCCAAAGATAAAATGGTACTGATTTTTGTTTTAAATTTGACGGATGTTTGATGTAAATTAGACTTAACTCCATTAATGAATTAGTAAGGTTTTACATTGATTTCTTAAATAAGTAATATATACTCCATTCGTCCCATTTCAGATGACACACTTTTTATTTTGATTGTTTCATAAAAATTTGCACATTCCTAAAAAAAAAGTCTAACACAACCACACTTCCCCATATACTTTATTTACAAAAAAATCATCCTTACCTAACACATCTAACATACTTTATCATTTATTTATTACCAAAAAATATCATAATACCCTTAAAAGTTATCACTTTTCTTAATCTTCATGTGAGGCACACAAACTTTTGTGGGACGAATGAAATATATATATATATATATATATATATATATATATATATATATATATATATATATATATATATATATGCAAGGTAAGTACGGTATACTATAATTTCAGTATTTTTTTCAATCCTAATAATGACCATATACTCCTAAAAGGAACTTTTTGCAACTCTTTGTATGTTATGATAATTATTTTGTAATTCGTACTTTATCAAAATACATATTTGTTGATTTTATCTACCATAAATTATTTATTTAATTTTAAGAGGGGGTCTTGTGTGATTTCATAACTCAAAGTAATATATTTATTTTAAAAAAAATTAATAATTTAATTCATCTATTTGGAAAAAAAATCATGTACTAAAATAATCAATAAACAATATAATGCAAGAATTTAAAGAGTAGTTCTCTTACTCAAAAAAGTAATATCTTATCTCTATGAAGATTAATTTTCAATTAATAGTTATATGGTGAACTATCATCTTAAAACTTTTTATTAACAATGAAAAGTTAATAGTAAATAAAGAAAAGGCAAATACTTACAAGAAACCGTTTCACAAATATCATTTCGTGAGATGGGTCAAATAAAACCCATATATAAGCTCGCGGATCTTTGCCATGCCTACCACCTGGACTAGCACACATCAACTTAATTAACTAATTCTTTTCTTCTATTAACCGTTATAATTTTTGTTAATTACCCTTATTTGTTTGCTTTTTAAATAAATTTATGTGCAGTAATTTTTTCATGGTTAATATTCGTAAATAAAATAAAAAAATATTCTTATATAGAAAAGACTTGTGTGAGACCGTCTCACGTAAGGGCTTACATGAGACGGTCAGGAAGTGATAACTTTTATACTGAAAATTGATACTAAATTAGCGAAAAGTGATAACATAATTTCAGAAATAATTTATAGTATATATAAAAAGTGATAACATTTATAACACAAGTGATAACATTTTATAGCGAAAGTTATAACTATTTTAAAAGGTGGAAAATGGTCTCACGTGAGACGATCTCACGCATGACCCTTCTTATATATAGAAACATAATTAGTGTAAATCATGTCGGGATAATATCAATTTTGGTCCTCTAGGATATGCCAAATCCATTTTTAGTCCTCAAATTTGATAATTTCTTAAAAGTTTCCTTTTTGGTCCGTTTTTGGTCTTTTTAGTCCGCTTTTGGTCTTTTTTGTCCACTTTTAGTCCTTATTTGACATCCTAGAGGACCAAAAGTGGACCAAAAGCGGACCAAAATGACAAAAAAACGGACCAAAAAGTTCAACTTTTGAGAAATTACCAAACTTGAGGATTAAAATTGATTTAGCATATCCTAGAGGACCAAAATTGGCATTTTCCCTCAAAATAATATATAATTGACAAAATAATTGAATGAAGAATTCACTTTTTATTTATTATACTAATATTTCATTTAGTTTAAATAAATGATCACTTTTTTTTTAAGATGGATAACTTTATCATAAAAATATTATCATGATCACTTTTTTTAAGATGGATAACTTTATCATAAAGATGTTATCACTTTTATCCGTATGATAAATATATTTATTAAATAATTTAATTGACATTTATCACTTTTCTTTGATCATGTATTACTTTTTATTATAATTATTATCACTTTTAATATGTCCTCATTAAATAGTTTAATTGTGTGTATTACTTTTTTTTAATCAAATACCATTTTTTATTAAAAATGTTATATTTTTTGTCTATCTTACCAATTATTTATGAAATTTTTTTATTAGTTGAGTATCATTTCTCTTTGATTAGATATCACTTTTTTATAAAAATGTGATCACTTTTTTATAAAAATGTGATCACTTTTTTATTTTATGAAATTTTCTTGAAGTAAAGCTCTTGTATGAGACCCATGAAAAGACCATTTCACACTTTGTAATTAGTTATTACTTTTTATTAAAAATATTATAACTTTTCTTTTAAAATGTTATCACTTTTATTTACATTTATTAAAATATATACTCACATTACTATGATCACTTTTCATTAATTAGATAACACTTTTCTTTATAAATATTATCACCTCTTATTAATCTAACGGAAGTCATCCGTGAGACAATATTTGCCTTCTATGAAATAGTTCAATATTAAATATATTACTTTTATTTTTTTTAAATGTAATAAGTGGAATATATCACTTTAGAATTTTAACTGTCACTTTAAAATTTTTATGTTTAGTGGTCCATGTATTATTAATTTTAGAATATACGTTGGAAATAATATCAGTGATCCATGTACGTCAATTGAATATTAGGGGTCGACACGACACGATAGCACGATACGAGCACGACACGATAATTACGGGTTAGTGTTTGGCCTTATTGGATTCGTGTTATTATCGTGTCAATCCAATAATGACACGAAAATTTCGTGTCGGGTTCGTGTCAACCCGTTAAGCACGATTAATATTAACAGATGACCCATTAACCCGTTAACAACCCAATATAAATATAAAATTAGAAAAATATATGATAAAAATATTTAATAATAATTTTAAAATATATTAATTTAAAATTTTATTTATTTTAATAGTATTTTTTTTATTTTTTATTTTCTTATCGTGTTGTTATCGTGTCGTATCGTGTCAACCCGTTATTTTTCGTGTTCGTGTCGTGTTGGAACGAATCCTTATTGTGTCGTGTTCGGATTTGCCCTTATCGTGTCGTGTCACTATCATGTCGACACGAAACCCAACCCGTTAACACGAATTGCCTTCGTGAGAGGTTTGAACGGGTTACTGGCAACAACCGTTTTTTTCTTTAATTTTTTATTATATATATATTAATTAATGAATGGATAATCCGTCTCACATAAGAGATCCGTGAGACGGTCTCGCACAAGACCTACAAAAAAAAATTTCCTTTCTCATATATTGTACAATTGAGGTATATCACAATAAGAATATATATTTTTAGCTTTTTTTATTAATTTCGGATAGTCAAACACTTGTGTAAATTGGGTTCATAGTGTAACCTTTGATCTCTCTTTCAGTCCTATTATTATATTCTATATTTTGTTAGAATTTAAATTAAAGGAGATCACAAAACTTATACCGTGAACCCGATTCATATTAGATTAACTCTTTGAAATCTTTAAGATACTAACTGAGAGTTTTTTTTCCTAAGTATCGCTTTTTTTATAAATAAAAATTTATATAAGATAAATACATATATTTATTTTTAACCACCTATAAATAAGGTTCTCCTCCACACATAAATTATTCCACAAAAGTTTCTTCTAGTTCCAAAAAAATTGACGGTATATAATTTATTTATTTATAATTTACATTTTTAATTAGGAGTATTTCTTTTAACTAATTAATTTTGGTATAATTATTTTTATTGTCAAATTTACATTCTAATAAGTTTCATATGGTTTTGTATTTTTTTAAATTTAATTTTTTAATTGATTTTATTATTATTATTTTGGTTCATACATATATAATCATATTAAATTAAATTCTTTTATATTTTTTCTTCCACACTCAAATTCATGTGCTACATTATATAATTTTTATTAATTTTTTTAATATTTTAATTAATTCAGTATGATTTTTTTTTAAATTTAATTTGTATTAATTGATTTTATTATATATATTTTTTCAAATTTTAAATATGATTTGGTCAAATTTAATGATATAAAGAGTTATATATAGTATTTCATAACTATTGAATCTAATATGTTTTTAATATATATATATATATATATATATATATATATATATATATATATATATATATATATATATATATATTATAAACTTTTGTTTTTAAACTCTTTATGTATAACGCAACTACAAACCGATTTAATTATTCAATAAAATTATTTTTTTTAAAGAGTTTTATCCCGCATATTATGCAGAGTTTGTACTAGTAGGGTGCACTTGTTGCACCGATACACCCTATGTTTATGGATAGAAAATAATCAGTAGCAAGTGATTTTTTTAAAAGAGAAATTTAATTATATTTTATCATTTAATGGTTCACATTAAATTAAAAGTTAATTTAACGATTAAAATTGTTCAGTGCACCACAATTTGTAAATTATTATTATTAAAATAAAATAAATAAAAATTGATCTAAATTTGGCCGTGCACCCCATTACCCCTTAATTTGCGGCTTGAACTCCATAACCATTTCACAGTTCTATAATCTAATTATTTAAAAATGGATTAATTACTAACAGGTACACACTTTGTAATCATAATTATTACTAGATACATTGATTTAAATAATTATTATTTAATACAAAATATTAAAGTAAAATACCAATTATAACCTTAAACCCATACACTTTTAAACCACAAACCCTAACCCCCACCTACCGCCGGACCACCACTGCCGACGGCCGGTCGCCGAAAACTGGCACTGCCGGGTAATTCCGTACGGTCGTCGGAAAATTCCGTACGGTCGCCGGAAAATTCCACATCGTCGGCGATCGGACGCCGAAAAATTTCGTACGGTCGCCAAAAAATTCCGTACCGCCGCCTCCGCCGGAGCTTCGCCGGACCACCACACTTTTTTGTTGCACACACTTATTTTTTACTGCACACACTTTTATCACTGCACACACTTTGATGCACACGAACTCTTTTTGCACACAATATTTATGTGCAGCACATTGTAGGAGTAATATTGGAATATCACTATATATTTTTGTTGTTAGTAGTAATAGTTTTGTATGTTTGTATCTCATAGTAATTAAAAAATTTTTTGTGTACCTAGTAGTAATCCTCCCTTTAAAAATGTATTGATAAAATTGATGGTTTTATATTTCCATATACTTATTTATTTATTTGATAATTTTATATATTTTGGTGTTAAAATGTTGCCATTAGTAATTTCATAAAATTATTTATCTATAATAGGAACTAGTCATTAAAATCAATATTATAAATGAATTAAGAGAAAAAAAAATTAATATGGTATTAAAAATATATTAAATAAGACTTGTCGTTGTAGTGACTCTTTCGATGGTATTATTACGAATGTATTTATTTTTTATATAAAATTTTAATTGAACTTACAGCTCCAAATTTAAATAAGATAATATTATTCATACTTTATCCGAGCATTGGGAATATCGCGAATTCTATTGCGTTCTGACGAGCGGGTTATCTAAGCGGGTAAAAAACTTCCGCCAAAATTCAATTGGGAATCCATGAATCTGGAGGTTATCTGAGCGGGGGAACATTGGGAATTCTATTATGAAAACCCGCTCTTATTCCGTATACGAGAATCGAAACCCTAGAGAAGGGAAGATGGTGTTCTACTTCAAGCGCGACCGGAGGCCGGAGACTACTCAATATTCGTGGGTCTCTACAAGTATGAAAACGAGGAGCTTATCAAATACGATTTTCCTGAAGATATTTGGTACTTTATTATTTATTATTTTTTTCAATTGCGGCTTTCTTGAAGATGTTTAGTACTTAGTAATTGTTGTTTGCATATATTTATTGGTTGTGAAGTTGCCCCTATTTTTGGAGCTGTTATATGGAAATTGGGAGTTTGATGCATTTATGTGAAGTAGAGAGGCTATTTTTAAATGATATTAAAACGGATTTGTTTGTGAAAACCTTAATTGACTGATTTTTCTGGAACTATTATGTTATGTCGAAGCTTAATTGATGCAACTTATGTTAAAATGCAAATGACATGTATATCTAGGAGATGAATGCAATTGGGATTAGTTAGATTTTGGGAATGAACTTGTAGTTTGGAAACAAGTATTAGACTAGTATTAGTTTGGCTGTTTGGTTTGTATTGTAAAACAAAAAGCTTCTTTTGCTACAGTGAAGGATTGGTAAAGTATTCTGTTTTTCAAAGCTCCTTCCCATATTTCTGTAAGTCATTCTTAATGTGACTTAAATTTACCCCACAACAGACGAAAATTTCAAATTTTTACTTGATTTTCCATATTCTTCCAGAATCTTTTTCATACTTTTGCTAATTTCCACAATATGCAACCTGCCAATAATGCATGTTGGCATATTTTTTCACAACCATCATAACATTTTTCCTTCATTTCAATCTTAAGAATTTAAATTCAACGCTTCATCTTCCTCGTTGAATTTATTAATTTTTTGCTTATGAACAATTAAAGAATTTTGCAATGCATCAACTGAAAGATTATCAATATCCTTCAATTCTTCAATAGAGAAAATTAATTTAAATTGCGTGAGAATTTTAATCAATTAAAATTATCTCATAGATTTTCTAATTTACAATGATTAATTCAAATATATTTTTATTCTTTGATTTTTTTCATAATCACGAAGATTCTTTAAATCTATAAATTTTTTAAAATTATATATACCTCGAGATAAAATATTTTTTTGCCCCGTAAATTTTTCCATGTACAATTTTGTCCCAAAAAAGATAAGAGTTGGATATTTATCCCATTAGTTTTATAATTGCGCCGATGTTGCCCTATTTACGTCGAAATTTGACATTTTACCGGAATCGATCACGTGCATGTCACGTGATGTAATACCCCAAACATTTGTAATTATTTTTACAATATTTTCATAATGCTACTAATAAAACTTGTTTTGCTTCTAAAATATACAGAAAGAAGTGACGAAGACGTCCAAGTTCAACCGCACTCCTAGCACCAATAAAATAAGAAGAACACTAATTCAAATTTAAAGGAGAGTAATAAAATACACATAATATTTTATTTAACCATTTGGATTGGACTTTTAAATTTGTATATAAATATTTTATATTTTAATATATATATATATATATATATATATATATATATATATATATATATATATATATATATATATATATATATATATATATAAAATTTTAATTTTATGAACTTAAATCAATATTCATGAGACAAAAATCAGTAGTAAATATAACTTTTCATTATTTTGTATATATGTTGACTAAGGATAAAAATTCACATGCCAAAAAAAAAGAAAAAGAAAAAGAAAAGAGAGGGAACCCAAATCCGTACTATTTCAATCTATACATTTTCCTTTTTAATAAATGAGATCCACACAAATTAATTATTACTCTCTCTATGGACCCACACATCACACTAATACACCTACCCACTTTGAATTAAAATATCATTTCTATCACCTCATGACACATTAAAATACTACATTCCTTAATTTACGTGCAAAAAACAAACGTAAATTTTGAAACGGGACGGAGGGAGTATATATTTTTGTTGTTGTATCATTGTATGATTTAAAAAAAAAGTCAAGTCTCTGACTTAATCATAAAAAATAATAATACAAATTCCTTACTGTAATACCCCAAACATTTATAATTATTTTTACACTATTTTCATAATGCTACTAATATAATTTGTTTTGCTTCTAAAAATTTAAAGGAAGAATTGACGAAGACATCCAAGTTCAACCACACTTCTAGCACAAATAAAATAAAAGAACACTATATTGAATTTTAATAGAGAATAGCAAAAAACGCAAAATATTTTTTTACTAACTTTTATATATATATATAATTAATAAGTAAATAGTTATTATAAGTATATATATAATAATAATAAATATAATGGATAAGTAACTTGGAATAGGCATTAAAATTTTCCAAAGCTAGTAATAACTAGGTTGTACGATTAGAATTTTTTTTTCTCTCACACACACCTTGCAGTATTTACTATGTGAGAATTCACCTATAAATATCATACATTTGAAAGAATTATTCACCCCAACATTTGATAAAAAAACTCATACTTCCTATTAGATTTTAATTCTTCTAATACCATCATTAGTATTATTATTATTAAGCTTTGTATTATGAAAAATTTTATTATTATGTCACAACATATTAGTATTATACATATATAAACATCATTTTATAATTTAAAAGTAATGTTAAGCCTCTAACCTAATCATAAAATGATAATACAAATTTTTACTATTACTATTATACTATTATTATTATTATTATTATTATTATTATTATTATTATCATTTTATGATATAAAAGGAAGGCCGAGCTTCTAATCTTATCATAAAATGATAATTTTTCATTCTACACACACACACACACACACACACACACATATATATATATATATATATATATATATATATATATATATATATATATATATATATATGTTGGGTGAAAGTTTTTAAATGAACCATTTGTGCTAGGTAGAGTGCTGGTGAACAGGACGTCGGATCACTCTCCCACTCAAGTTATAACACGGTATTTTAAGAAAGTCAAATGTGGGTAAATGTTTGAATATGGTTGGATGTTATTGTTGGATTGCATATGAAGTATACTTATTTTTTCTATTATGTTAGTGGTAGTATGAGTCATGAATTTTATGGTTGCGATTGACGAGTCGTGACAATGGTAGTAATCGACGGGCTATGAAACATGGTAGTGACTAACTCTCGGGTTGTCATGAAAAAGAGTATTCATATTATTATGTATTTACTGATTAACATTCTGCCAAAATTACACACTGGGATTTTAATCTCACAATTTCAAACAACAAATTTTTAGGTCAATGATTGGGACATCTGGACTGCGACAAGACGTGACATTCTCCATGGTTCTCACTATAATTCCACATAAATATTTATAAAATTGCAAAGACTGTGGATTTACAAATAATGGTTTCTTAATGTAATTTTTAATATATGTATGTATGTATACAATATATTTTATTATTATCATTATATTATTAAGCTATTATAAAATCATTTTCAAAATTTATAAATCATATTTTCCTCTTTAAAAAATATTGTGATATTTTCGATTCATCAGTAGTACTTCAATTTAAAAAAAAAATTGGGCTCGGGGTGCTACAAAGTTGTATTAGAGCCATGGTTTACAAAATCCTTGATAGTATATACAAGTATACTTATGAAATACATTTACGTATAAAAAAATTACAATTAGAATACTTCAAAAAGACCCGCGGAGAACCATACCATGTCAGTATATAGTGCTCAGAACTTTTTGG
Source organism: Pogostemon cablin (assembly GCA_023678885.1). Lineage (NCBI taxonomy): Eukaryota > Viridiplantae > Streptophyta > Magnoliopsida > Lamiales > Lamiaceae > Pogostemon > Pogostemon cablin. The sequence continues at coordinate 16,518,934 of CM042952.1, read as the reverse complement.
GAGAGAAGAAAATTTTATAAGGTGTTTTTAAAAGTAAATAAATGAAATTTTGTCCCTCTAGGAATGGAACCCCAAGGAAACTCTACTATTGAAATGTACCAGACTTGTGCCCAATATGGAATGAAAACTTTAAGGCACTATGATGACCGAGTCCTAGGGCTTAGGGTCGCTGCATGGAACGAAGATTTACAAAAGACGACTTTGATGTTGCGTTACGCAATGAAGGAAAGTGTCTCCATCAGATATAGGGCAGTTGCACAAACACTATTTGATAATCTTAACACAACGATTAAGTTAGAGGACCAAGGATCGACTATGTGAAATATGCAAGGGCACTGATCAAATCAACGGAAGGAAGGACGGAGGTAGAAAAACTTGCAACAAAAGTGGGAAGCGCAGGTACAGAGAAGAGAGGTCAAAGCAAATCAATGAGAACAAAAGGCCATGGGGTTAAAGATGCAGGCGAACGATTACAAAACCAAGGCTATTGAACAAGGGCAGAAATCGATTGAAGCTAGAGAAAGATCCATAAGGTACCAAGAAGAACTTGTAAATGGAGGAATAATTTCACATCCCACGGCTTTACCAATATTCTAGACTGAAGACATATAGTCAGAAACTGTGGGGGGAACTAGTTTATAACCTGATGCCACCATTCAACCCTTACAACTTTCCAGGAAATCAGGAAATGACTGGGGCAGGAACGACACAATTCGAAGAGAACATCTATTTGAACGACAATACCCCTCTTTTCCCAAGGTTTGAGGACGAAGCAACACCCAGTACTCGCAATTTCTTCTTTTAAAAAAACTTATTAAGAACCATGAGGGACCAAATTATCGATGCATATTAATAATTTCCTTATATAATGTGTAATGGGATTGTGGTATGGTGAAAGGATCATGAAGGTAATAATGTAATATCGATGAGGTGTGATTATGGGTTATAATAAATGAATGTTCACTAGTTTTAACAAGTTTATTCCTTAGATGCTTTGGCTTATCTCGTATGTCATAATAAGTAGAAATATGATAAAACCATATTTAAGAATATAACACCAATAAAGACACAATTTTATTGATCCTTTTCAGTTATTACAAATGGCTCCATCAACTAGAAACTAAAGAAGGACTAGAAGGAACAGGGGATCATATGAGGATTTCATGAGACATGATCAACAGGAACAGACAAATACTGATTCGGGAGCTGATATGGCTCGAGAATTTTTCACCACCCTTCAAAACTATATTCAACAAGCACCACCACCACCACCACAAATGAACGAAACAAGAACAAGAATGAATGATATCGTGGAACAATTCTATCATTTGCAACCCCTCGATTTTGAGAAAAGGAAAGACCATTGGCCACTGAAAAATGGATCACAGAAATAGATCAAATATTCAAACACATGGAGCTAACCGAAGCATAAAAGGTTTCTTGCACTATTATTTAACTAGATGAAGATCTTGGCCAATGATGGGACTCACACGAGCACACTATGACTGAGGAGGCAAGGCATGTTTTAATTTAGAATGATTTCAAAGGGATTATGATTAATCGATACTTTCCACGAGCTCTTTGTGACCAAAATGAAATTGAATTCATCAACTTGCGTCAAGGAACTGCTTCCGTAATTGAGTACAAATACAAATTCAATAACCTATCAAAATATGCTCCACAGTTCGTGAAGAAGGCTAAAAGGTTTGAAAAGGGACTACGCCCGGAAATTGGGTGAATTATTTATGGATTGAAGTTGATAGTTTTTTTAGAAGTGTTAGAAAGAGCATTGACTATCTCCATTAGTCAAGGGTTTGAATATAATCAAAAACCCTAAGAAACATCAACCAATAGGAAGTGGCAAGCCTACGAAAGGAAGAGGCCAAATTCCTCTATGAAAAGAAACCAATTGGCAATAACCACAATGCCCAATCCGGCTAAGATACTGCCATGTCCCACTTGAAAATGTATGCCTCAGGGAGAATGCTTGGAGTGGAAGAATGTATTTTACAGATGTAACCAAAGAGGGCATAGAGCTCATGAATGCACAAGAGTTAACAACGGTGGACCAATTGGAGGAACCAGTCAAGCGCCTATGCCTATACAAGTATGACAACCGCCAAAGAGGAATGATGTTATACCAAGACTACTAAAAGGGAATGATCGTGCTCAAAATTTTAAGGGAAATGTACAACTAAACGCATTCATTGAAAAAGAAAATTCGGAGGAACATGAAACAATAACAGGTATGTTAACAATATCTAACATACCAACATGTGTTTTATTCGACACTAGTGCATCCCACTCCTTTATATCTGAAAGTTTTATAAGAAAGTTAGGGATCAAAGGAAACATGGAAGTAATAATGGATGTAGGTGTTGCTTCTGGAGAAATTATAAGGGTAAAGAATATGTTGAAGGATGTTATATTAGAAATGAATGAGCACATACTTGATGCTGACCTCTATATCCTAGAAATGAAAATTTTTGACATCATTTTGGGAATAGATTGGTTGGGCAAGTATAAGGTCAACATATATTGTTCAGAGCGAAAAATAGTTAAAAACAAGGGAAAGGCTAAGAATTTATATTCTATGGTACCAGAAGATGTCCAGAAATAAGAATCATATCCTCAATGAAAGACATGAAGATGCTATAGAAGGGGGAACACCAAGGATATTTAGTGAACATCACAAAGGAGAAAGAAGATGACAATCCACCAACTAAGGTGCCAATCATTAAGGATTTTCTTAATGTATTCCTTAAAGAACTACCTGGAGTACCTCCCAATCGCCAGATAGAATTTACCATCGATATTATTCCTGGCACTGCACCGGTTTCAAAGGCCCAATATAGAATATCACCAAAGGAATTACAAGAATTGAAGGAACAATTACAGAAACTTCTCAATAAAAAAATTATCAAACCAAGTGTATCTCCTTGGGGGGCTCTTGAATTGTTTGTAAAGAAAAAAAATAGATCATTAAGGACATGCATTTATTATCGAGAACTGAGTCGCCTAACTATAAAGAATAAATATACATCGCCACGTATCGAAGACCTTTTTGATCAATTGAGAAATGCATCCATTTTCTCAAAAATTAACCTAAGGTCCGGGATACCATCAACTAAAAGTCAAGGAAAGTGACATATCCATGATAGCATTCAGGACTCGATATGGCCATTATGAAATTAATGTAATGCCATTTGGAGTAACCAATGCGCCAATAGTCTTTATGGATCTGATGAATCAAGTCTTTCATCAGTACCTTGACTATTTTGTCATTGTGTTTATTGATGATATTCTTTTCTACTCAGGAAACGAGAAATAACATGAGGAATATCTTAGAATCGTGATGGAAATAATGAGGAGAGATAAACTCTACGCCAAATTCAGTAAATATGAATTTTGGATTGATCGAGTTATCTTTCTGGGACACATAATCTCTTCTAAAGGGATCGAGGTCAGCCCAGCAAAGGTGGAAGCAGTGCTAAATTGGAAGGCTCCCTAGAATATAAATGAATTACGAAGTTTTCTAGGATTAGCGGATTACTACCGGAGGCTCATTCAAGATTTCTCTAGAATTTCAAAACCACTAACTCAACTTACAAAGAAGAATGAGAAGTTCATTTGTCCTAAAAGTGTGAAGATAATTTCCAAGAGCTGAGACGAAGATTGGTATCAGCACCAATTTTAACCATTCCAGATGAAACTGAAGGGTTTGTAATTTACACGAATGCTTCAAAATCAGGCTTAGGATGTGTTCTAATGAAACATGGGAAGGTTGTAGCATATGCCTCAAGATAATTGAAACAACATGAAGTAAATTACCCTGCTCATGACCTTGAATTAGCTGCAGTTGTTCATGCATTAAAGATATGGCGCACTACCTCTACAGGGGGAAATGTCAAATCTACATGGATCATACAAAAGTTTGAAATACTTCTTCACCCAAAAAGAACTAAATATGCGACAGAGAAGGTGACTTGAATTAGTAAAGAATTATGATTGTGAAATACTTTATCACCCAGGGAAGGCAAATGTTGTGGCAGATGTTCTCAGTCGAAAGCATGAGGGTCGACAATTAACTATGATACCTACAAAGCAAATATCATTGGTTCAGGAATTGTCGAAATTAAATTTGCAATTCGTTATGCCATACTATACCTCAGTTATAGTTGCGACTTTAATAATACAGCCTACCTTGAGATAATAATAATAAATATAATGGATAAGTAATAATAATAATAATAATAATAATAATAAATATAATGGATAAGTAACTTGGAATAGGCATTAAATTTTTCCAAAGCTAGTAATAACTAGGTTGTACAATTAGAAATTTTTTTCACTTTGAATGAAGACTAATTATGTCACACAAACACCCTGCAGTATTACTAGTTGAGAATTCACCCATAAATACCATACGTTTGAAAGAATTATTCACCCCAACATTTGGTAAAAAACTCATACTTCCTACTAGCTTTTAATTCTTCTAATACCGTCATTAGTATTATTATTATTAAGCTTTGTATTACGAAATTTTTTTTATTATTATGTCACAACATATATGTATTATATATACACAAATATCATTTTATGATTTAAAAGGAAGGCTAAGCCTCTAACCTAATCATAAAATGATAATACAAATTTTTACTATTACTGTTATATTATTACTATTATTATTATCATCATTTTATGATTTAAAAGGAAGGTCAAACCTCTGACCTAATCATAAAATGACAATACAAATTTATACTAATATTATTATTACTACTATTGCACTATTTTTATCAAACTATTACTAAGAATAATATTATCATTTTATGATTAAAAAGGATGGCCGAGCCTCTAATCTTATCATAAAATGATAATTTTTCATTCTACTTTATATATATGTGGGTGAAAGTTTTTAAATGAACCATTTTCGCTAGGTAAAGTGCTGGTGAAAAGGACGTCGGATTACTCTTCCACTCAAGTTGTAACACGGTATTTTAAGAAAGGCAAAGGTGGGTAAATATTTGAAAGTGGTTTGATGTTATTGTTGGTTTGTATATGAATTATACTTGTTTCTTCTATTATGGTAGTGGCCGTATGAGTCATGAATTTTTATGGTTACGATTGACGAGTGTGATAATAGTAGTCGACAGGCTATGAAACATAATATTGACTAACTTTGGATTGTCATGAAAAAGAGTAATCATATCATTATGTATTTACTGATTAACATTCTCCCAATATTACCCACTTGGATTTTAATCTCACATTTTCAAACAATAAATTTTCAGGTCAATGATTGATGAGTGTGTAAATTCACTAGTTTCGAGCTCAGATTCGTGTACTTATGGTATGATTAGTGATGGTAATTCGATGTGAATTGCTATACTTGGTGGAAAGTCACGAATCGGGAGTTTACAAGGCTATTTGAATTGATTTTCGATAGAAAACGAGTTGGAAATGATCGGATTCAGAAAGAGGAAGAAACAGGGGTGGATTCGACCACGTTGGGGTCGGATTCGACCAAGAAGAAAGGATTTTGACCAGCACCTCTGGTCGAACTGAGCTCGGAAAATTCGAGTTCGACCATGACAGCCGAGTTCGACTAAATCACTTGGTCGAACTGTGGTCGAACTCGAAGCCTAAACAAAAGCAGTTCCGGTTCGACCAGAAAGTATTCAGTTCAACCAACATCCTGGTCGAATCCGAGATCAGAAGCCAAGTTACAGAGGGATCCAACCAGGGATTCGACCAGCATGAAAGAGTTCGACCAATGTGTTTGGTCGAATTGACATTTGGAAACATACCAAATTTGTATTTTTACACCTTTAGTGTGTGTGTTTGCTCAAAAAGCCCATCCAAGGCCCGTAAGGAGAGTTTACAAGTATAAAAGAAGAGCTTTTGCAGGAGAATAGATATCAAGCATTCATCATCCATCCTTCACCAAGTACTACCACCATCCGAAGGAGTCGTGAGGAGAAGTTCGTCTAGCGAGTTAAGTAAGATCATACTAACTAGCCGTGATTGTTCCTAGATCAATCATGGGCTAGAACCGCTCCGGTAGTTCTAGGTTATGGTCTATATAAGATTGTGCCTTTTTAATTCATACTCACGGTCGTTTTGTGCATCTTTAACTATTATGTAGAGTCTGAATACATCTCTTGGTTATTGATTGAGTGCGTTCACCGCTGAGTAGGATTGTATGTTATAATTCTAAGTGAAAGGATTTATAAGTCTTATTAGAACTGTCTTATATAGATACTTGTTAATTGAATCATATTCGGGTTAACAAGTAGGATAAAGAGTATAACTTCATAGTACCTAAAAAGGGAGATCAAATTGGGTTAGAGTACTAATGCACGAGAAATAATTGATTATGATAGTACCTAGAAAGGTGGGTGAAGTATACATCTTGCTCCGAGGATATTCACACATGTCATATGCTTGCTTACTTGTGTCTATAGAGTACGCTTGCATGGTTTAGTGATGCGTCCATAAACCACAAGGCAGAGTCAGACAACAACACATGGAAAGGAAATTAATAAGTAAAACTGGATTACCTGATGAACTACTTTATTAATTACTTGATCACCGCTGAAATTTCTCTATTGCTTGTTTAATTACTTTGCTATTTTAATTTATATTATTTAATTTCATAATCAAACCAACTCAATTTTACCAACATAATCTTAGTTAATTAGAATATAATTAAATTGATAATAATCCGTCCCTTGGATTTGATATATACTTGGTCACCTTGCTTAAGTTGCAACTGATATCCTTAATACTTGGGGATTAATTTTACGTGCAAAGAAAATGCGCATCAATGATTGGGACATTTGGTGCGATAAGACATGACATTTTTCGTGGTTCTCACAATAATTCTACATAAATATTTATAAAAATGCAAAGACTATGGATATACAAATAATGGTTTCTTAATATAATTTTTAATATATGTATGTACGTATACATTAAATTTTATTGTTAGCATTATATTATTATGCTATTAAAAAATCATTTTCAAAAGTTATAAATCATATTTTCCTCTTTTATAAATATTGTGGTATATTCTATTAATTAGTAGTACTTCGATTTAAAAGAAAAATTTGGGCTCGCGGTGCTGCACTTACATTATTATTATTATTATTTATTATTATTATTATTATTATTATTATTATTATTATTATTATTATTATTATTATTATTATTATTAATGTGGATGGGCAAAATCAACTCAGTCTATTAAGATGAAGAAGAAGGCCCAAACCAATGAAAGCCCAACTCAGTTGGAGGGACTCGCTGGTCTCAAAACCACCCAATGGAAAGACGAAATACCTTCGGCGGGATAAAAATTCACCAATGAGAGGCTTCGCACCTCCCTCCCTTATTTAAAGCCCATAGGGCCCGCCTTCTTAAATGAAGCCTAAATATCCCCCTATAAATAAGGGAGCCAAAGCCGCAATAGAGAACAAGCTCTGTACTATTCCCAGTATTAATACAAAGAAACTACATTCTCTCCCAGAGAACAATAGCTGGGAGGAAGTCTGGTCTCCTCTTCCTCATCTTTGATGTTTGATTAGTCGAGTACACATCACAGCCACATAATAATCACGTCATCTCCAAAGTCTTGCTATCAATGAGGAAGGCGAATACACATCACAGCCACATAATAATCACGTCATCTCCGTCTATAGAGGGACCATACATCAATGAGGAAGGCGAATATCGGCAGTGGTACTTCGACCTACTTAACACCCTAAAAGAAAAACGCTCGGCACGACGCAGGGTCAATAGATCCCTATATTTTGAAAACCAAGATGGGGCACCGACACCTGGCCGGATAAGAAAAAGCTACCTAAATGCACCGAGCGGCCCCCATCGAGAAGCGTAGGACGTTGTGGATGATGGATGAATGCGCCGAAGGGCGAATAGCCAAAGCCGATCAATCGCAAGCAAAACCCGCGTAAGCGCGAAGGATCATCTGTCGCTTTCTCTGCATACATCCATAGAAGAAGACACGGCAGATCACAGACGAAGATTTATTAGAGAAATGTAAGCAGATCATGGAGCGAGAAACAGCTGTCCTTCAAGAACAGCTCGCGGAATTACGTAAAAGGCTGGCCGAGCCTACTCCCGACCAGCTCGAGTTAGGCGCAGGCATCACGTATTTCTCGCATAGAATCCTCAGTACCCCATCCCATTCGAAGATCAAGCTACTCCAAATACCCCCGTACAATGGATATTCGAACCCTACCACCCACTCGAACAAATATGTCGGGTGGATGATAGCTCAGGGAAGCTCTGAAGAAAACCAATGCATAATGTTCCCCCTGATATTTGGAGACAGCGCACACTCTTGGTTCGCCGCGCTCCCAATGAACTCCGTTGACTAGTGGCTCCAGCTAGACGCGTCCTTCTTTTCTCACTTTGCCTACCTCAGCCGCGGCAAGGAACCCAAACAGAAGCTGGCTTGCATGACTCAAGGGGTGAAAGAATCCCTGAAAAGTTTTATTCAGAGGTTCAACGAACAGCGAGCTAATGCTAAGGAGATGTCCGATGAGATGTACATCATCCTGGCGGCAGCGGCACTCCATTCGGGATCTGCCCTGTGGCCCACATGCCAGTAGAAACTGCCCCCTCGTACGCGGTTTTCATGGCACTGGCCCAGGCCAAATCCACAGTGAAGAGCTCCTCGACAAATTATGGAAAGGTAAAGAGGAACCCAGAGAGGGGGAGAAAAAGAAGAAAAAGAATGACAAAACCTACAAAACTCCTTCATCCTTCAAACCTTTCCCAAACGAAGAGCAGATAAAAAAGCTTGATGAGGTGCTTAATCTGACCCTCAAAGAGGTCTTAGGGAAGATTCAAAATGCCAACCTCGAAGATACTAGCCGACCATACCCGCCTTAGCTAGAAGAAGTTTTGTAAATACCACCAATCAGCGGGTTATGACACCAATTAATGCCGCAACCTCTTAGCAGAACTCTGGCGGTTATACGAGCCAAGAAAGCTAGAAAAATTTGTCCAAGGCCCTAAAAAATAGTCTGGCGATAATAATCCCTGTCCCACTAAAGCCAGAGAACGTGTGACGATGACTAAGCAACCGGAGGACTCCTCCGGAGACGAAGGAGAACTTCTCCCTCCTCCAAACCATCGAACGATCTTCACAATTGAAGGAACTTATGTATAAACAGCCCAACTAATTCCCTAAATTTCAAACAGGAAAAGGAGAGCCGAACTTAGGGAGCTCCAAAACATCTACCATTTGTTCAGACCAGCCCAGCCGAGGGACCCAACGAGGCCGATATAATATTTTTTTGAAAGAGATGCTCAAATGTTAGGATGCCACATATGGATCCACTAGTGATCGTTGCCAATATCTCGGGCTCCCTAGTCCACCGATGCTTGATAGACATGAGAGCATACGCCAACGTCATCTTCTGTAAAGCGTTCGACGCCATCGGAGGGACAAGTATACATAAGGCCCTACCCTGCCTAGATGAGATCCAAGGATTTGGAAACTCGATCACTAGGCCAATGATGGAAACCGAGATGGCCGTCCTATTAACGGATAAAGACCAGGCACTTCGGATGTACATAAACATCCATTTCAAAGTCGTAGACATCCCTTCATCTTATAATTGCATCTTGGGATGACCTTTCATCCATGAATTCCGGTCTGTACCATCTACCCTCCATCAGTGCCTCAAGTTATCCATGGCAGACGGATGAGTAGGCACCATCCGGGAGACCAACGAGGGGCCTGCGAATGTTCCTTCATGGAAGGATCGTACGACGTGAGTTACCATGACCCACAGTTTCAAATCCTCGCAACGCATTCAACGCATGAGGAAACTACGACAGAGACATCAGCAACCAAGAAAGTTATAGAAGAGGAACTTCTCCCAGAAGCCGAAGAGGATCCGATGTCTAAGACTCAAAAAAAGGGAGCCTAACCGGCAGAGGAAACAACAAAAATCAGATTAGATCCAAATAACCCCGAAATAGAGATAAGCATTGGATCCGAATTAAAAGAGTCAAACCGATCTACGTTGGCCAAATTCCTGAGGGACAATCTAGATGTCTTCGCCTGGAAGCTCTCCGACATCCAAGGCATTGATTCTAAGCACGCATGCCATCGAATGAATGTGGACCCTCAATTCTATCTGGTTGAACAAAATAAGAGAAAGCTAGCCCAGAGAAATACGAGGTCGTGGAGAGCGAAGCTCAAAAATTGTTAGCCAACTACTTGGTCCGGAAAGCTTTATTACTGTCACGGACAGCTAACCTGATCCTGTTCCAAAAGGCTAATAAATCCTGGCGGTTGTGCATAGACTTCACTGATCTCAATAAGGCGTGCCCCAAAGATAGCTTCCCTCTTCCTTACATTGACCAAATGGTGGATGCCACCGCTGGAAATGAACTTATGAGTTTCATGGATGCATACTCCGAGTATCATCAAATCCCCATACATCCGAGGGATGTAGAAAAAATTATTTTCTACACCAAACAGAACCTGCTAGCATGGGTGATGATGCCGTTCGGACTCAAGAATGCCGGAGCAACTTATTAGCGCCTAGTAAACAAGATGTTCAAAGAAGAACTCATAAAAATAATGGAGGTCAACATCGACGTTATGCTCATCAAAAGCCATGCTAAGGAAGATCATATAGCACACATACGATAAGTTTTCCATATTCTCAGGGAATATCGAATGAAGCTGAATCCAAAAAAATGCGAGTTCGGGGTAACCTCAGGAAAATTCCTCTGCTTCTTGGTAAGCAAATGATGAATCGATGCTAATCCAGAAAAAATCAAAGCCATGATGGATATTAGACCCCCGAAACATACCAAAGAAGTACAAAAGCTGATCGGGCGAGTTGCATCATTGAGCAGGTTCGTTGCTCGAGCGTTCGACAAATGCAAGCCATTTTTCAATGTCATACGAAAGGAAAAGTTCAAATAGACCCCAGCTGCCCAAACAGCATCCGCAGCATTGAAGGAACATCTCTCGAATACTGAGACACTTTCCAAACCAGTACCAGGAGAGACACTCAACCTTTACATAACAGCTTCGGATGCTGCCGTCAGCGGAGTGCCAGAACGAAATGAAGGAAAAATCTAAAAGCCTATCTACTATGTCTTGCATATGTCTTGCTAATGAGTGCTCGGAAGTTACGACTGTATTTCCTCGCGCGCACCATCAAAGTATTAACCGCCTATCCTTTTAGGCAATTCCTATCTCGCCCTGACTCAGTTGAGCGACTTTTAAAATGGTCAGTGGAGTTGGGACAATTCGACATCAAATATGCCCCGAGAAATGCAATCAAAGGATAGGCCCTGGCGGACTTCGTCGTAGAATTAACAAACTTCATTAATCCTGAGCAACCCATCCATAAGCCGTGGAAAATGTTTGTGAACGGTTCAACCACAGTCCACGCATCATCGATCGACATAATATGAACCGTTGTTAGCTGGACTCAGAATGACATTATCGATCGACACCGAGCGACTAATCATCTATAGCGACTCTCAACTGATGGTTAATCAAATAAAAGGGGAATATGAGGCTCGGGATCAGCAGATGGCGGAATACCAATAGCGGGTCTTAGAATTCTTCAGCCATTTTAGCCAAGTATACCTCACCCGAGTCTCCAGACTCCAAAAAACTCAAGCCGATGCTTTAGCCCGATTGGCAACTTCTGAGAATGCTAAGCAACTCGGAAATATTTACGTAGTCAAGTAGGAAAACCCCAGAACGGGATCTATAGCGCAGGTCAATCAGGAGGAATCATGGATAACATATATCCGGCGTTTTCTCTCAACCGGCGAATTGCCCGACAATAAGATTCAGGCCTGTCAGCTGAGGATCCATTCGGCCCGATATGTCTTAATCGATGACGCATTATATAAGCGGGGGTATTCAACCCCTCTATTGAGATGTCTCACTGACATAGAGGCCAAGAGGGTGCTAGCAGAAGTACATGAAGGAGTATGCAGAAACCATTCAGGAGGACAAGCTTTAGCGTACAAAGCACTTAGGCAAGGGTACTATTGACATTCTCTAAGAAAGGACGCAGTAGAGTTTGCCAGGAAATGCCCACAATTTTAGCGATACGCGCCAATCATAAGAAGCCCTTCCATAGAACTGGTCACCGTCACCAGCCCATGGCCCTTCTATAAATGGGGAATCGACCTTATTGGGCCATTTCCCAGGAAAAGACAGAGTCAAATACACCGTAGTAACGGTGGACTACTTCTCCAAATAGGCGGAAGCGAAGGCCTTGGTCACAATAACCGAAGCAAGGATGATCCATTTCATTTGGATGAACATAGTATGCCGATTTAGAATCCTACAAGCCATTGTTACCGATAACGGGAAACAATTTGAGGGAGCCGGCTTGCAGGAATTCTGTGACGACCTACAGATAAAAAAGTTGTTTTCCACCCCCTACCACCCGCAATTCAACTGTCAAGTCGAAGCAGTAAATAAAGTCATCAAGCACACTGTCAAAGCCCGTTTGGATGGATTCAGAGGAAGTTGTGTCGAATTCCTCCCCAATGTTCTATGGGCGTATCGAACCACCTCCCATTTTCCATCGGAGAAACTCCCTTCTCGCTCACTTATGGTGCAGAAGTGGTCATCCCCGCGAAATTCAACAAAGCTAAAGTAAAGGATCAATAAAGGCTTTTAATCAAGGCTTACCAAAGGAAAGCTTTTAAAGGCTCAATAAGGCTTCCAATGATTCATTCAAAATAAAGGAAGGTAAAATTTAAGCTAAATGACTCAAATAAACAAAAATGGCCTAGTATCATGTCCTAATAACTAATCATTCATAAATCTCTCACAAAACTCCAAACCAAGTTCTGGAATACAGTTATATGAACGATTCTCACAAGAATAAACTATCATGCATAGGTGTAGCATGATTTCAAAAGGCTTAAATTCTCACATGGGTAATAGATTCCTAAGCACTCCTCAAAGTATATAATCAAGATTAATTCCACAATGAACTCCACATATTTAACAAGTACACATGCTTCTCATCAACAATTCAATACATGCAAAATACGAATGCAACATACTTAGCAAAGGGCCCATAATATCACTCCAAATCAAATATCTCCAACCAATCGAACCTCAAGTATCAAGTGTCACAGCTCTATCCAATCTCAAATCAAAATCAATATACGTACATGCCACTCACACCACAAATACTCATCCTGTAAAGAGAAAAAAAATAAGGGAAATGAGATAAAGTAGACAAAGAGAAAAATAAAACTTGGTGCAACCTACTCCTCTGGAGCATCATCCTCATCATCACTCATCTCCATGTGCCAACGATTAAATCTTTGTGAATATTATTTAGCTTCCTAACTATCTCACGCTCATCGACTTGCATCTTTCCTAATCTCCTATCCATCTCCACGTAATTAGCATACAACGCTTTATATCTCATATCGAGCACAGCATGGCTAGTGGTAAGCAAGGCCAGCTGGCGGTTCGTCTCTTTCTGTTCATTATTTAGGTTGGCAAGATGCTCATTCATCAACTAAAATACTCCTTAAAATACTCATTAGGACCGCCCCAATACTGCTATTGTGGCTGTGCTGGATATGGTGGTGGTGGCATATCATGCTGCTGCGGAATATCCATCTCAAAATGGATCTCCTCCTCTCCAGGCATCTCACTATGCTCATGAGCGTGTTCATTATGCTCTCCATACTGCTACTGCTGCGGTTCTAACTACCCTTGCTAAACTTCATCTATAATCCTTCACAGCTCCTGGTACATCCTTGCAGCGTACATTTGAGCCATAGTCCTCCAATCACCTCTCCTCAAGCACGTGATTGATATAGCCTAGTGCGCCAATGTGTTTATCAACTTATTATCATTATCCCGGATCGTAGTTAGACCTTCCACATCGTATGGAAACATGAAAGAAAAGGGCTTAGATCCCCTTGTGTACAGCCAATCTCCATCCCGATGATAAGAGAATCCAGCTTTAACACACGCACTCATGACTAAATCCGGATCCTCCAAGATGGGTGTAATGCCAGTGAAATCCATGTGGTATGACTAAGCCACAAGAGTGAGCAATCCTCTAATATTCACTCTCTGAAATGTGGAACTCCTGAATCTATAAAGCTGTTGAATCATATACGACCCCACATTGAATTTCACTCCATTCAGCATACACCAGAGAGCATACAACTCTCCCCTACATACTCAACTTCCTTCAGATCGGGCAAACAATGTGTTGCCCAAAACTTTATCCATATATTGAAGAACAGGGTTCTGAATCAAAGAAGCACAAGCATCCTTGGTCTTGAAATCCATGTCCACTCTGGAAATAGCTCTCCAAAAATTATTTGAATTGAAATGCCCATTCTCGTGCCTAGAGATCCCCCTAGGAGTTTCAAAGAACACGTTGAAATCCTCAGCTGTCCATGTTCTCTTCTCGCCTCCTTGCTGGAAAGAAAACTCGTAAGGAAGGGAACTAGAACCCTTCTTTACAGTGATTAAACACAGAACCTCCGCAGTCACATGAAAGTACGTCGGCCTCTTAAGCTCCTGAAATGACTAATACCCACTTGATCAAGCATCCACTTGATATCCTCACGAATATGCATCGTCAACATAGCCCTATCATCTTGGTACCTCGTTTGAGCGATCTTATTAGACATATCGCCCCATCGGTCCTTTATCTCCTCCCAGTTTTCCATTCGAATTTTAAAATCCCTAGGCAGCCTCTCCTTAAGCCTTAGCTTCTTTGTAACCTCGTTCTCACGAGATGGCCTATCTTGTCTTTTCTTAGATCAAACTTCATTCTCCTTTTCTTTTCCTATAAAACAATACTTCAATACCAAACGAATACAAGAAAATCAAACTAAATTTATTTCAAAACTAACTATACATGAGACTCTACTCAAGACTTCAAGTTTAAACAAGTATAATCAATTCCAAACAAGCATGCTTCCAACTTCATCATGAATTCAACAATCAAATTAATACACATGCTTCACTTCAACTTCAACTCCGTAATAAAAACTATCAACAATTTCATCAATCACATCACCCCCTCAAGCATGCATCTATCAAATTCAATAGTTCAACTCAAAATTCAACATGCTTCAATCCCTATAACATAATTCAAATTACACAATGAATCTCAATAACAACTAGTTCAATCAACTTACCCACTTATAATTAAACAATAGAACTTCAATCCTAGGGTAATAGAGTCAAGAGAATATACCTTTTGATGCCATGGCTTATATGAACTAAGTACTAAAAATCCTCAAATTGGATGAAGAGCCCTAGTTTTGCAACTAAATTGCTCCAAATCCGTGAGAAATCGAGTATGGGAAGGATGGAAAGTGGTTTAATCAGAGTAGAATCAAGTAAAATTGAAGTTCGGAAGAAAAGGTTTCTAGTTCGGAGAGGATTCTAGTGAGGGTGGTGTGCAAAGGGATCAAAATAGGGGCAAAATTTGCATATAAAACACTACTTACTTATGCGGTTCAATCCAAACCGGGTGGTCGAACCACCTCGTCATGGTTGATGATCGGTGTCATTTTCACCTAAATTTAAGTGTCTTTTATTAAGTTTTTTTGTGTGTTTTTATTCATTTTGTATATCATTTGGTAGTGTTATATGAAGATACGGAGATTTGTGCTTTTAAATGATAAATGTGTGATTTTCATGATTAAGTGTCTTAAATTGTGTTGTATTTGTGAATATTTAGAGAATTGGTAAATTGGTATAATTTGTGTGATTTTCAGGTGAAAATAGATTCTAGACACGATAAAGAAGATGTGGGAAAAAATGGAGCTCAATTCGGAGTTGAAATAAGGAAGAACGAGCCAAAGCAAAATGCTGAAAAATACAAGTCTAACTTGTGTATTTTATTTGTATTATTGTGGAGTTCAAAACTAGACTTGTGATATATGGTTGGAAAGCCACAGAAGAGAGGATCGCGTGAGCGTAAGAATCATTCGAATAGGGGATCGGATGTGAAAGTTATGCGCGGAATGGTGAGACTGCGCTGCACGCGATGATCCTACACGGCCAGTGTGCTGCTACACGGTCAGTGTAGGTGCAAAAGGCAGTTTTATGATATCCACTTGTTCTAGAAGCTTCCATGGAGGTATAAATACATGTTTTGACCACAAAATTCGGGAGGAATCATTTGGGATCAGTTTGTACACACGCTAAACACAAAAATCACACACATTCATCTCCATCTCTTCCATCCTTCACTTCATCCATTCAAACCACTTGATCTCCTCAAATCCGTCCATAAATCCATCCATCCACCAATCTAAGAAGAGGAATTCATCACTGATTGAAGATTTTAGCATGATCAAAGGGAAGGAAGTTCACCATCAAAGGGGAGCCAACTTACCTTTATTTTGTTATTTTCTTCATTATTTGGCTCAATTGGAGCATGCCTTGGATTGTAATGAATTTGTAATGCCATGTAGTGGATAGTACTCATGTGAGGCTAGCAATGTGATTGGTTAGGGATTATATAGATTTTGCACACCACATGTTTGATGAAATGATTATTATGAATATTTTCTATCATGAATGCTTATTCTCATTTTATGTATGATTTGTGTGATTAAATTCTCTATTCATAGTGTTAGGATGACCATTCCAATATTATGCTTAGTGGTTTAATTGAATCATTGATTGCTTGAGATGACTATGTTAAGTATATGGGGAGTTTGACCATAACCTTCATGTGCTCAGAACCTCATGGTAGGACATTATTGATAATTACTTGTGAAAGTGCTTGATATGATGAGGGGAACCAAATCAATTTTCACTTGACCTTAGAAAGGGAACACTAGGAAAACGTCCCTGCCTACTAGAGAAAATTCTTCGTGATAATATCTCTATATTGGTATATTAATATCCGTAAGTACCTATAGGAATAGTGAGGATTTGAAACACTCTTTGAGTGCCCTTAATAGCATAACATGAAGATCACCAATGCATGTGTGTGTGTGAGTCTATATATACATTATCCATGATGTTGCTTGCCTTACATACTTCTTAGATTGTTCACCTTCATCCATTTTCCATCAGATTTGTGTATGTTCTATCTTTTAATTGCTTTCTAGCTTAGTTTGTAATATAATTCAACCCCCTCCTTTTGATTCGTCCTGCTAGAGTGAAGCACTTCTCAAACACGGCTATCCACTTTTGCCCTTGGGTTCGATATAATATAAATTTTGTACTTGGTCGCTTACGCGCTACACACGATAGAGTACACTTGCTCTAAATCAATTTAACCAAAATTGAAACCAAGTTCAGTTGAACCACGTTCCTAGAGACAATTTCCGTATTTGGTTCAACTCGAACCATTGGTCGAACCAGGGTGTCGTGGTCGAACAAGCCTATAACAAACTTTCAAGTGTCTGGTTTGACTCAAACCCATGGTCGAACCACACCATGCTTGGTCGAATCGACATGTAACAATTTCTCTGATGGCTGGTTCGAGTCGAATATCTGGTTGAACTGCATTACTCCTGGTCGAATCGACCAGTAACAGATTCTCTGATCCATGGTTTGACTTGGACTGCTTGTTTGGACCTATCTCCTTGGTCGAAGTGAGCCCCTATTCTGTCGAAATCCACTATTCTTCGTCCTCTGCAAAGCTTCAAGCTCAATAACGATCATTAGGTGCCAAAGCAAAGCAAAACTAAGCTAGAGAACCACTTTTAAGAATCTATAATCATGTGCATATACTCCGCATATGACACAATAAATAAAACACCACTAAACATTAGGCAAATTGTAAAAAATCAACACATGAAAACCGATTAAAGTTTTAATATGCCGCAAAAAATCAACTTCCCTAACAAACGTTAAAAAGAAAAGATTATACTCTCAGTGCTACGATGAGGTAAGTACATCACACCCCCCAAACTTAGTAGAAACTATAGTCGAAAGTAAGTTTGCAAGAAGATGTAATTTTCGATAAGTAAGCACGTCAAATATAAAAATTTCTTACTCACAATAATAAAATAAAACAATAACACAGGAGGGAAGGCCCCCAACAAACGCTCTTGTTTAACGTCGGAGAGTCACGACGGTACTAATTCAATACAAGGTATCCTCAAAGATGACACAAGCATCATCCGGCGACCTATAATGCTTCAATCGATGCCCATTCGCCGCTATGATGTCTCCGTCTTTGTCCATGATTTCAAAACTCCCCCCTCCGCAGGCTCTATGGACAATGAACGGTCCCGTCCATT
This sequence comes from Pogostemon cablin, assembly GCA_023678885.1. NCBI lineage: Eukaryota > Viridiplantae > Streptophyta > Magnoliopsida > Lamiales > Lamiaceae > Pogostemon > Pogostemon cablin. Next base: position 16,500,658 of record CM042952.1, on the reverse strand, counting down.
TTGATTTTAATTTTCCTGCAAAGAGAATCAAATGAGAGTTAAAGAGCAATATCTCATCACCTTGCTTGAACTCCTTGTAAGTGATCTTCGAATCATGCCATTTCTTCATTCTTTCCTTGTAGATCACCGAATTCTTGTAAGCTTGATTCCTGAACTCATCTAATTGATTGATATGAGTAATCCTCAACTCTTTTTGATCCTTAAGACACAAGTTCAAGCTTCTCAATGCCCAAAATGCTCTATGATGAACCTTTACGGGTAAGTGGCACGGTTTCCCATAGACTATTTGATAAGGAGACATGTAAAGCACAATCTTAATTATACGCAGTTTGGAACCCCCACAAAACATCATCGAGCTTTATAGCCCAATCCTTCCTATTAGTTCCGACTACTTTCTCCAAAATTTGCTTCACTTGTTGGTTGGAGACCTCGGCTTGCCCATTAGCTTGAGGATGATAGGGTGTAGTAACCCTATGCTTAACACCATAATCCTTGAGCATTCTTTCAAGAAGTTGGTTGATGAAGTGAGAACCTCCATCACTTACAAGTGCTCTAGGGACTTCAAAGCGGGCAAAGATATGTTTCTTCAAAAAAGACAACACGGTCTTTGAATCATTCATACTAGTAGGAATGACCTCCACCCACTTAGAAACATAATCCACTGCAAGTAGGATGTAGAAAAATCCATTAGATGGGGAAAACGGCCCCATAAAATCGATTCTCCATACATCAAATATTTCAACAACAATGCTCGGCTGAAATTTCACCTCATCTCTTCTACTTATGTTTCTCATCCATTAACATCTATCGCATGCTGCTACATAGGATTCATAATCTTTAAACAAAGTAGGCCAATAAAGAGCAGATTGAAGTACCTTAGCTGCCATCTTTTGGGCTCCGAAGTGCCTCCCGTTAGGTTGTTGTTGAGAGTAAAAATAAGCATGTTTTAGTGTCCAATCTAACACCTTTTTGATGAAAATTATTGTCATATATTAGCACAAGTATCTTAAATTAAATATATGTGATAAAAGGTACACTTGAGTTGTTTTATTGTGTTTTAAGTGGAAAAAGGACCAAAAGTGCAAAGTCGGAGAAAATGTGCAACTTGTGCATGAATGCTGAAAAATACACGTCTAACTTGTGTAATTTTTCCGTGTTTTTGTGGAGATGAAAACTAGTTGTGTGATACATGATTGGAAAGCCACTGAAAAGAGGATCGTTTTGGCATAAAGAACACCCCAATCGGAATCTAAACAAGAAAGTTATGAGCAAAATGGTGACATCGCGTGAGCTGTGCCGAACAGAACAGATGTTCTAATTTCCATGGCTTGTTACAGATTCAAATCTTATATTTTTCTTGATTTCTTTATATGAATAGAAAGCTAAGAAAGAGAGGATCGCGCGATCGCAAGAATCACTCAAATATGAGTCCGGATGCGGAAGTTATATGCGAAACAGTGAGACGGCGCAAGTGTGATTCGACCAGACATCTTGGTCAAACCACCGCCATTTTGGTCAAACCAGAAGCCTGTAACTACGAAAAATTGACAATTTCGATTCGACCAGGGTTCGACCAAGCCCTAGGTCGAACCACATGCCTGGGGCGCGTCCGAATCAGATTTTTACCCCCTAGTGCGTGTTTTTGCGTATTTTTCAAGAAAAAGCCCATCCTAGGTCCATAAGGAGAGCTTACAAGTATAAAAGGGGATGTAGATCACACCAAGAAGTCATACGGATTGGATACAACACAACACAACCATCCTACACCCCACAAGGGGGGATCACCCCAACCATCATCCACATCCAATCTTACATCTATCCATCACTTTGAAGATTCGTCTGTGGAATCAAGAGGAGAACCAAGAGGAGGATTCAAGATGGAGAAGGACGCAACAACTCCCACAGCTAGGGTTTTATTCATTTCCTAATTTATCTTGTATTTTCCAGACATCTGAGTAAGAACTATCCAATACCCATGATTATTCTTCGTAACATCATGGGCTAGAGCCTTTTTAGTAGAACTAGGATTGTGAATGTTTTTACCAATTAATTGAACTTTCGTGTGTAAAATCCATACAACACTACTTGTGAATTTATTTTATATATGATTGTGCTTTATTAGCCCATATTCACGATCGTTTTGTGCATCTTCAATTGGTATATAGTGTCTGAATATATATCTTGGTTGTAGATTGAGTGCGTTCACCGCTGAACAGGATTCCATGTTATGATTCTAAGTGAGGGGACTCTGAAACTTCATTAGAACTATCATATATATATACTTATTAATTGAATTGAAATCGGGTTATTAAGTAGGATAAAGAGGATAATTTTATAGTACCTATAAAGGGAGATCATATTGGGTTAGAGTACCAATTGGCCAGGGAAATAATTGATACTGATAGTACCTAGAAAGGGGGGTGGAATTATATCTCTTGCTCCGAGGTTATTCACACGTGTTACACACATGTTTACTTGTGTCTATAGAGTAGATATACATGGTTTAGTGATGCGTCCATATTCCACAAGGTAGAGTCGAACATCAACACACGGAAGGGAAATTAATGCGTGAAACTGGATTATCCTAGGGCTACTTATTCTCCTACTTGATCCACTTTCGTATTCTTCAAGTGATAATTTATTTTATTTGTTATTTTAATTATTTATTAGTTATTAGATTAAAATCTCAATCTTTATTGCTTTTCGTCTTAATTAATTAGTTAATAATTAAATTGATAATACGCCATCCTTTGGGTTCGATAATTCATTTGGTCGCTTGCTTAAGCTGCAACTGATATCCTTAATACTTGGAGATTAATTTTGCGTTCAAAGAAAACGCTCATCAAGTTCTTGGCGCCATTGCTGGGGACGGCTGTTATTATTAGTATATTATTTATAGTTTATTAAAACTTTTATTTGTGATTATTTTTTCTATCTAACCTTAAATTTTTCTGAGGTATTTGTGCACTAGGAAAATGAGAGGAAGGAAAAGAAGGAATAACACACAGAGCTAAACATGGCCAGAGCAAGGCAGAATCCGGATAATTTTGCCATACGTGAAATTTTCACGAACTATGGGATTGATAGGAGCAAGGGGGGAAGATGATGATTTTGAGATACATCCCGCTCTTATTAACATGGTTGAGAATAATCCCTTTTTTCTGGAGGTTATTTTGAAGATCCATATCAGCATCTCCGAAGATTTCTTGGTTATTCAAATACTCAAAAGGGCGCTGGAGTTAATGATAATGCTAGACGGATCGCCTTATTCAAGTTTTATTTGATTGATAAGGCAGAAGCTTGGTTTGAGACTCTTGATGAATGCACTACATGGGACCAACTGCAGCAGAAGTTCTTAGAGAGATACATGTCACCCTCAAGGATCTTAAGAATGAGGCAAGAGATCTCCCAATTTGTTATGAATCAGGGTGAGAAATTTCATGAGGCGTGGGATAGGTTTAAAGATATGCTCAGGAGGTGTCCACAGCATGGGATATCTAAGGCTGATTACATAAGCATCTTCTACTATGGATTGAATTATGAGTCGCGTATTCTTATTGATGCATCATCAGGTAGAGCGTTGTTATCTAAAATAGCAGTAGAAGGAGAAAAGTTGTTTGAAGACATCTCTATGAATTCACGTGACTGGCCTATGGAAAGAATAAGAGGATCATATGTACTTGGCAAGGTTGCGCAGGTTGAACATCAAAGGGTAAAGCCGAATAGGGATAATGAGATCGTCTCTAGTCTAGCGAACATCAACAAGCTACTCGAGACCAGCAGAAGCAGATTACAGAGTTGACACTAAGGGGGCCTAGTATGAAGCAGCACGAAGTGAAGAGTGTTGAAGATACCTTCAATCGATACATGACTAGGAATGATGCAAGGGGTGATCATGTTGAAGCTACTATGAACTCTAATCATGCAGATTTGTCTAAGAAGATTAAGTAGCTTACTTTGATGATGGGACAGATGGCCGGGAACGTGAATCAATTGACATAAACGTTGGAGAAAGAAATGTTCCCGTCTCAAGGCATAATGAATCTGAAGCAGTGCCATGCCATCACGTTAAGGCCTGGAACACAGTATGGGGAACCAATGATGTCGGAATCAAATTTAGAAATGTCAGGAGCTCTATTCAACCTCGATTCGACCAACACATCAGGTTGAACCGAACAGAGAACATCGAACTAGGCACTTGGGCGACATCTGGAGGTCCCAGCTGAGCGATTCGACCATGTAAAGATGGTTCGACCAAATCGGTTGGTCGAATCGAGTTCGAACCAGCCTTTTTGCGACCCCCTCTTTTATCTGAAGTGCGATTCGACCACGTCAAGCATGGTTCGACCAGCCCTGTTGGTAGAACCACCCTGTGTGGAACGCTCTGTTTTGTCTGAAGCACGGTTTGACAATGATCACCATGGTTCGACCAGCCCCATTGGTCGAACTGTGGTCGAACCGACCTGTCCGGTGGAGAATTCAATTTTTGAAGCCCGGTTCGACCACGACACACCTGGTTCAACCAACACCACAGGTCATACCGAGGTCGAACCACCTCGTCCAGTACCATTTTCCGTACATAATGCTACTCCAGTGTCATCCCAAGAGCAGAATACTGAGCTTATAGTTGAAAAGAAGTGAGGAAGAGTTAAAATGCCCATGGAGATTCAATTATCCAAGAGCATAGATGTGGTTTCTAACTTGTTTAATCTTAATTTTAATAGGATAAATGATTCTGAATTTGAGTGGAAGAGTGACAAGGAGGAATCTAGAAAGCCATGGGAGGAAGGTAATTCCAAAGATCATATACTTGTGACCAAGAAAGGTGAGGTGCTGAGTGTAGATAAGAAGAGGGAAAGAAAGTACTTGAAGGTGAGGATGCGAGAAGACCACCCTCTGATACAGTAGTTAAAAGCGGTATTCCGTCGTGACTCTCTGATGTTAAATATGAGCACCTATTGGGGGCTTGCCCTTCCTTTTTATTGCTTTACTATTTATTTCGTGTGAGTAAGAATTTTTTATATTTAAGGTGATTACTAATCAGCAATTACATCTCTTTGCAAACTTAGTTTCAACTTACGTTTTTACTAAGTTTAGGGGTGTGATGTTCTTACCTCATTGCAGTACCAAGAGTATAATTTTTTCTTTGTAATGTTTGCTAGGGGAGCTGTTTTTTTGTGGTATGTTAAAACTTTAATCGGTTTTGATGTATCGATTTTTTGTAATTTGCCTAGTGTTCAATGGTGTTTCTAGTGTGTGGAGTCGACTAGATAGTCAATTGATTCTTTCTTATAGTTCTCCTATTTTATTATTGATGAATCTGTGATAATGATGTGTGCTTGAGTTTTTTATGAGAGAAAAGATAAAAGAGGGGGAAAGACGAGTTCTACACTGAGGCTTTGACCTGACAGAGTTGAACAACTCAAGGAGCTCGTGCATATATCTTGAAGAAAAAAATCAGGTGTTCTCGTTTCCTTATTCTAATTTTTATGTGTCCTTTTAATACATGGAGTGGGAGGATTGAGTTTATATTTTTGGTGTTCCACATGAGCTTATATTTTTAGAATTGTGCTTGAAATTCATATACTTTTGAAATTGATGAAGGAAGTACACTTGAGTTATATTGTGGTATGAAGTTCTGTGTACTTGAGGGATATTGTTTACCATGAAAAGTGCTTTGTTACTTGTAAAAAACCTATGTGAGATTTTGAGCCTTGTTGATCATGTTACATAATCACATGATATTTCTTTTCTGGTGAGTATCGTTCTTGTGCGTGTATCTGGAACTTGCCTTGAGTCTCCTTGAATATTCAAGATTAGTATAGCGGATTATAGAAATGATATTAGGCCATCTTTGATGAATAGCCTATATTTTCCCATATACTTTACCTGAATTTATTAAATCCCTTGTCAGCCTGTTTGAGACTTTTTAAATCCATTCTTTTGATAGCCAATAAATCTTAATTGAAGAGAGTGGTGATTTGAGGGATGATGAAGGAGGAGTCTTAAGGATGAAAATGAAAATTCCTGGATTAGTGCTCAAATCTAGTACTCCATGGAAACAAATACCCTAGGGTAGTGCTTAAATCTAGTATCCTATGAACGATGTGAGAGGTAGTGCCCTAAACTGGTACCTCAAAAGAAAGAAAAAAAATGATGAGAAGGAGAATGATGGAGTTGAAGATTTAGAAAAAGTTGAAAAAAAATATGTAGTGCTTGAAGGAGAAAGATGGGAGAGTTTGAAGAGAATGTTGTGCTTGATTGAAGTGATGAGGAAGAATGAAAGATCGAGAGAGATTGCAGCTTGATTGATCCGAGTTTTGAGTCACTTATCCATATATTTCCCACCTATTCCAAAGAGCCTACATTACAACCAAATAAAAGACATTTTTGATCCATGATTTACTATCTACAAGTAAAAGGAGAGTTGAGACAATTGGCAAGCTTATGGTTATGCATGCACTTGAATCGAATTTGAGCGTAAAAACCTTAACCCATAAGTGTACATCTTTTACACTTGAGTGCGAGTGATATATACTTCCCGTGAGAACATGTCAATGGAGATTTGAATTGGTGGTGATTGTCTTATCTTGTATGCTATGAATTGATTATTACATGGAACGAGAGTTGCATGACCGAAGTTGATGACAATTGTATTTTGAATGGGGTATAGGTCATAGTCATTGTTTTCCCTCTAATTTCCTCTCTCTCTCTCTTTATTTTTATTTCGTTGCCTCGGGACGAGCAACGGGTAAGTTTGGGGATTGTTGAGAGTGAAAATAAGCGTGTTTTAGTGTCTAATCTAACACTTTTTTTATAGGAATTATTATTATATATTAGCACAAGTATCTTATATTCAATATATGTGATAAAAAAGATCACTTGAGGTGTTTTGTTGTGTTTTAGGTGGAAAAAGGACCAAAAGTACAAAGTTGGAGAAAAGGTGCAACTTGTGCATGAATGCTGAAAAACGCACGTCCAACTTGTGTAATTTTTCTGTATTTTTGTGGAGATAAAAACTGGTGGTGTGATACATAGTTGAAAGCTACTGAAAAGAGGATCGTTTTGGCGTAAAGAACACCCCAATCGGAATCCAAACAAGGAAGTTATGAGCAAAAAGGATACGTCGTGAGAGCTGGGCCGAACAGAACAGATGTTCTATTTTCCATGGCTTGTTACATATTCAAATCTTATATTTTTCTTGAGTTCTAGATATAGATAGAAATTCAAGGAAGAGAGGATCACGTGAACGTAAGAATCACTCAAATCAAAGTCCGGATGTGGAAGTTATACGCGAAACAATGAGATGACGCAAGTGTGATTCGACCACGATAATTTGGTTCGACCAGACATCTTGGTCGAACCACAGCCATTTTGGTCAAACCAGAAGCTTGTAAGTATGAAAGATCATCGATTTCGATTCGACCAGGGTTCAACCAAGCCCTAGGTCGAACCCTAGGTCGAACCACAGGCCTAGGATGCGTCTGAATCCAATTTTTACACCCCTAGTGCGTGTTTTTGCATATTTTCTAAGAAAAAAGCCCATCCTAGTCCATAAGGAGAGCTTACAAGTATAAAAGAGGATGTAGATCACACCAAGAAGTCATACGAATTGGATACAACACAACACAACCATCCTACACCCGACAAGGGGGGATCACCCCAAACCATCATCCGCACCAGTCTTCCATCCATCCATCACTTTGAAGATTCGTCTGTGGAATCAAGAGGAGAACCGAGAGGAGAATTCAAGATGGAGAAGGATACGACAACTCCCACAACTAGGGTTTTATTCGTTTCCTAATTTATCTTGTATTTCAGACATCTGGGTAAAATCTATCAACACCCATGATTGTTCTTCGTAACATCATGGGCTAGAGCCTTTTTGGTAGAATTGGGGTTGTGAAGGTTTTTACCAATTAATTAAACTTTCATGTATAAACTCTGTACAACACTACTTGTGGATTTATTTTATATATGATTGTGCTTTATTAATCCATATGCACGGTCGTTTTGTGCATTTTCAATTGGTATATAGAGTCTGAATATATATCTTGGTTGTAGATTGAGTGCGTTCAATGCTGAACAGGATTCCATGTTATGATTCTAAGTGAGGGGACTCCGAAGCTTCATTAGAACTATCATATATGAATACTTATTAATTGAATTGAATTCGGGTTATTAAGTAGGATAAAGAGGATAATTTTATAGTACATATAAAGGAAAATCATATCGGGTTAGAATATCAATTGACCAGGGAAATAATTTATACCGATAGTACCTAGAAAGGGGGGTGGAATTATATCTCTTGCTCCGAGGTTATTCACACATGTTACACGCATGTTTACTTGTGTCTATGGAGTAGATATGCATGGTTTAGTGATGCGTCCATATTCCACAAGGCAGAGTCGGACATCAACACACAGAAGGGAAATTAATGCGTGAAACTGGATTATCCTAGGGCTACTTATTCTCCTACTTGATCCACTTTCGTATTCTTCGAGTGATATTTTATTTTATTTGTAATTATAATTATTTATTAGTTATTATATTAAAATCTCAATCTTTATTGCTTTTTGTCTTAATTAATTTAGTTAATAACTAAATTGATATTACGCCGTCCTTTGGGTTCGATAATTCACTTGGTCGCTTGCTTAAGCTGCAATTGATATCCTTAATACTTGGGAATTTATTTTGCGTGTAAACAAAACGTGCATCAGTTGTGCATGGCAAAAGTCAAGAAAACTCTCCATCTCCTTCTCAGGCAGATACCTACGGATGATAGAATCCGTACAAATCTTGTAGACAAACGGATCATACCATATGAAAGTCTCAACATCCCTCTTAAACTTCGCGAGTTGATATCTGTTGAGATCTCTTGGATAGGTTATCCGCCAATACATTCTCCATACCTTTCTTATCTCGGATCTTCATATCAAATTCCTGCAGAAGAAGGATCCATCTAATGATCCTTGGCTTCGATTCCTTCTTCTCCATCAAGTATCAGATCTCATACCAAATACTATCGAAACTTATTGAATGCATACCCAACAACTAAAACCTCATTTTCAGTGACAATATAGTTTTTTTGTGATGCATCAAAAGTCTTACTCCCATAGTAGATGGCGCAGAACTTCTTCTCGTTCATCTGTCCAAACACCATTCAAAGTGCTTGATCACTTGCATCACACATAAGTACAAACGGTTGAGTCCAATCCGATGTGATCAAGATAGGCGCCGTAATAAGTGCCTCCTTCAAAACATAAAAAGTTGTTAGACACTCATCATCAAATACAAAAGGAACATCATTTTCAAGTAAATGAGACAATGGTTTGGAGTATTTTGAGAAGTCTTTGATAAATCTCCTATAAAATCCTGCGTGTCCAAGGAAGGACCGCACTCCCCTTTCATTAGTAGGTGGTGGAAGCTTCTCAATCATCACCACCTTTGCTCTATCCACCTGCAATCCCTTAGCCGAATATGGTGCCCAAGAACAATCACATCTCTCACCATGAAGTGGCACTTCTCCCAATTCAAGACAAGATTAGTTTTTTGACATCTCTTCAAAAGAGTAGATGGGTTAGATAAACAAATATCAAAGGAGGAACCAAACACAGAAAAATCATCCATAAACACCTCCATGATTTTTTTTATCAACCGATCAAATATGACCATCATGCAGCGCTGAAATGTAGCAGGTGCATTACACAAACCAAAAGGCATTTTTCTATAGGGAAAAGTTCCATAAGGGCAAGTGAAAGTAGTCTTTTCCTGGTCCTTAGGTTCAATCATAATTTGATTATACCTCGAGTACCCATCCAAGAAACAATAAAAATCATACCCTGCAAGACAATCAAGCATTTGATCCATGAAAGGAAGAGGGAAATGGTCTTTGCATGTATTTTCATTCAGTTTCCTGTAGTCAATATACACACCCTATCCCGTAGGAATCCTAGTGGCTAGAGTCTCGCCAATATCGGCTTTCACAATAGTCATGTCTCCTTTCTTAGCTACAACATGCAATGAACTCACATGGGGACTATCACTAATTGGATATATAGTTTCTGCATCTAGCCATGTTAGAATTTGATTCGTAATCACTTCTTGAATAGCGGGATTAACTCTCCGCTGATTCTGAATGCTACTCTTGGCTTCATCTAACAATCTTATCTTATGCATGCAATATGATGGACTAATAATTTTAAATCACCAAGAGACCAACCAATTGCGGACTTATACTTCCTAAGCACATCAAATAACTCATCGAGTTGATAATCAGTTAGAGAAGAATATATAATTACTGGATATGTTTCATTGTCACCTAGATAGGCATACTTCAAGTGTTTCGGTAGCGGTTTCAACTCCTCATTCTTTTCTTCTTTTGCTGTGCTCTCACGATCTAATGGCAAGTACTTCCTAGTCCATTTTACTTCTTCGAATTTGGTTCTCTTTTATTCATACCTGTCATCATCCAACGCAAGTAGATTTTCAAAAAATTCAATACATACCTCATTAGAGAGCTCGTCTAGCTCGGTGGTGGGAAAAGTAAGAGACTCCATCAAGCATGTCTCCAATGGATCCTTAGAAAGGATCAAGGACAAATCTTCCTTCACGATCTCCTCAACCACATCGATGCTATGACATCGCGTCTCCATCGGCATCTTCATTACTTTATCAAGGTTGAACAAAAACTCCTCTTTACCCATGCGCAGCCTTAACTCTTTTAAACATCAATCATAGCTCCAGTAGTAGCAAGGAATGGTCTCCCTAAGATAAATGGAACATTATCCTTGTCATCCTCCATCTCGAGCACAAGAAAGTCCACAGGAAAAACTAGTTTCTCTACTTTTACTAGAACATCTTCAATAACATCCTTTGGAAAAGTCATAGACTATCCGCCAATTGAAGAGCAACCGTTGTAGGAGTTAATTCCCCCAAACCAAGCCTTTGAAATATCGACAAGGGCATCAAATTGACGCTTGCCCCAAGATCGCACAAGGCTCGTCGTGCCGGCCCCTTCCCAATCTCACATAAAATAGTGAAGCTTCCCGAATCCTTTAACTTAGCGGAAGCTTCCTCTGTATGATCGAGCTGCAGTTCTCAAACAAATTCACTGTCTCAATTATGTTCAAGCTTCTCTTCTTCAAAAGTATATCCTTTAGGAAGCGGGCATAATATGACATCTCTAAGAGTGCTTCAGAGAAAGGAATGCTTAAGCTTATCTTGTTTATGATATCTGAAAACTTCTTGAACTTTTCTTCTAATCCCTTCTTGACTAGCTTGAAAGAAAACGGATGAGGTATCTTAGTTTTGGGAATCCCCCATTCATCACGGTCAACCTTCTCCGCTTTATCTTTCTCAGCTCTTAATCTCTTTGCTCTTTCCCATTTCTTCTCCGCTGTAAGCTCAGTATTCTGCTATTTGGATGGTACTGGAGTAGCATCAACACCAAGTAAAGCATTCAGCACGGAAAACGATGCTGAACGAAAAGGTTCAACTATGGTTCGATCATGAATACTGGTCGAAACAGGTGTATAGTGGTCGAACCGCGCTTCAGAAAGTATGTTCTCCCTCGAATAGGCTAGTTCAACCACGGTTCGACCAACAGGGTTGATCGAACTATGGTGATCGTGGTTGAACCATACTTTAGACAAAACAGAGCGCTCCTTACAGGGTGGTTCGACCATGGTTCGACCAACAGGGTTGGTCGAACCATGATTGACGTGGTCGAATCGCACTTCAGACAAAACAGGAAGCGCGAATAGGCTGGTTAGACCACATTTTGACCAACTGGGTTGGTTGAACCATGCTGAACATGGTCAAACCGGTCGACTAGAGCTTCTGAAATCATTTCTAGCATCATTGGTCCTTCATACTGAGTTCCAGACCTCAACGTGATAGCATTGCACTGCTTCGGGTTTGTTATACATTGAGATGGGAACTTATCCTTCTCTACGGTTTGCGTCAATTGGTTAACATTCCCGGCCATCTGCCCTATCAACAACATCAAGTCATTCATCTGCTTATATATATCCTCATGGTTTGCGTCAATCTTTGCCTCAAGCTTCGCCTCTAGGCGATCCACTCTTGCATCATTCCTTGCTATGTACTTGTTCACTGTATCCTCAGAACCAGGTTTTCCTTCTTCAATTTTATCACCCAGATCAACACCAACAGGAGGTTGTACTGCTGTATTAGGATTACTCCATGAAAACTCCGGCCTTCTTGGCCAATTTCTTGAATTCATCGAAATATCCTCAAAGAGCTTTTCAGCCTCAACGGATGACTTTGTAAGCAATGCTCCATTCGATGAAGCATCTAGTAAAACTCGAGAATCACAATCCAATCCGTTATAGAAAATACTAATGTATTGAGCTTTAGATAGCCCATGTTGTGGACACTTCCTAAGCATGTCCTTGAATCTGTCCCAAGCCTCATGAAACTTCTCATTACCACTGATAGCAAATTGATTAATTTCTTGTTTCATCTTAAACACCTTCGAAGGTGGCATGTATCGCTCCAAGAACTTTAATTTCAATTGCTCCCAGGTAGTGCACTCAGCAGCATTAAGAGTATCGTACCACTCTCTCGCCCTTTCAGTAAGCGAGAACTTAAACAAGATGACCCTCCTTGTATCTTCATGAGTTCCTGCATCTTTTTGTGTACTTACATATCCAATGGACTTATTTAGATGTTGCTGAGGATCTTCAAAGGTTCCCCCAAAGAAGGGACTCTTTGCAATCATGCTGATCAGAGCGGGGTGAAGGTCAAAATCAGCTCTAGCCCCTCTTGCTCCTAACAGCCCAACATTGCCTCCTCCGTTGTTCTTAAAGACTTCACGGATGGCAAGATTATCCTGGTTCACCGCCATGTTGACTGCTTCTACTTTCGATTCATCTCCAGTTGCAGCTTCAGTCGTTTGCGAGTTCAGCTCGTCAACTTCACCTCCTAAATTAAGAGCTTCAGTTGGTTCCACATTCTTATTCTTTTTCTTCTTATTCTTTTTCTTCCTCGATGATGCACCGATATCTAGATTAAAAGGTGCTAACTCTCCTGTCTTTGATCTAGTGTGCATACACCTAAGAAAAATAAGTGTTAGAAAATCAAGACAAGAATAAAGTAGTCTCAATTAAATTAGAAATAATAAACTAATAATTAATGTCGTCCCCGGCAACGGTACCAAGAACTTAATGAGCATATTCTCAACACACAATATTAATCCCCAAGTGTGAAGGATGCTACTGTAGCTTTGATAAGCGACCAAGTGATTATCGAACCCAAATGATGTATTATTATCAGTTTAATTGTATTCCAACTTATTAGGATTATTATGGAAAAATAGTTGTGTGATTAAGTAACCAATAACTAAATAATTAAAAGAACAATTAAAATAAATAAATAGTAGAGATTGAACGAAAGTGAATAAGTGAGAGGATAGGTAGTCCTTCGAGCCATCCAATTTTATTTATTAATCTTCCTTCTGTGTATTAATGTCCGACTCTGCTTTGTGGAATATGGACGCATCACTAAGCCATGCAAATCTACTCTATAGACACAAGTAAATAATCGTTTGACACGTGTGAATATCCTTGGAGTAAGAGATATAATTCACCCCCCTTTATTGGTACTATCAATATCAATTATTTCCCGTGCACTTAGTACTCTAACCCGATATGATCTCTTCAACTAGGCCCATAGGTCCGGAATTTCTACGCGAATCAAGATCGAGAAGGAGGAGTTTTGCAAACACTAACTCAAACCCATTGTCAAATCGTACTCAGCAGAATATGGAGGTACTTATGGCAGAACGAGCCAATCTGGTATTTCACAATAAAGTGATAGACGGAACTGCCATGAAACGACTTATTAGTAGATTAATAGATTACTTAGGAATAGGTACTATGATGTTATACTTTTTGTCCTACTTATTAACCCGAATATCATTCAATTAATAAGTATTTATACAAGATAGTTCTAATGATACTTTGGAGTCCCCTCACTTAGAATCATAACATGTAATCCTGCTCTGGTCAGCAGTGAACGCACTCAATCAATAACCAAGATATGTATTCAAACACTACATAACAGTTAACGATACACAAAACAACTATGAGTATGAATTAATAAAGCATAGTCTTATATAAAATAAACCACAAGTAGTGTTGTACGGAGTATACACATAGAAGTTCAATTAACTCATAAAACCTTCATAAACCCTAGAACTACCGAAGCGATTCTAGCCCATGATGTTCCGAAGAACAATCATAGTAGTTGAATAGATCTTACTCATAGTCTTGAAAATTATAAAATAAATTAAGATACGAAGTAAACCCTAGATGCGGGCGCCGTCGCGTCTCTCTCAATCTTGAATCTTCACTTGGTTCTCACTTGATTCGACAGATGAATCTCTCTCCACGGCTCAACGGATGGCGGTAGAGTTTCGGACGTTGTATAGAATGAAGGTGGTAAATGGTCTCTTTTCCCTGCGTAGGGTCTTCCTTTTATACATACGAGCTCTCCTTATGGACCTAAGATGGGCTTTTTGAGCGAAAACATGCACTGAAGATGTAAAAATATGGATCCGGACGCTGCCAGTATATCGGTTCGACCAAGGTCCCTGGTTGAATCAATCAAGTCCTGGTCGAACCAGCCTGTAACTCGTGGCAGGTCTATGGTTCGACCCGAATAGCTGGTCGAACCATATGTATCGTGGTCGAATCACCAACTATGAAAAGTTATGCTTCTGGTTCGACCACGGTTCGATCACCATGCTTGGTCGAACCATAGTGTCGTGGTCGAACCACACTCCTGCTACCTTCTTGTGCCTGGTTCGACCAGGAGTGCTAGTCGAACCACTCACCTGTTGGTCGAACTGGGTGCCTACAACACCCTTTCTCCAGTTTCGATCACTTTATCCCGTTTTCCTTCAAAAATCCACTCAAACAGACTCAAACACACCTGATTCATGACTTTTCACTCCACAACTCGATTTATCTTGACTTAAGATCAAATCATATGTCATTATCACATGAATCAGAGCTCAAAATACGTGAATTTACACACTCATCAAAGCCCTATCAATATCGTTAAATCCTCTACCTCTACCTCGACCATGTCAAGGTGACAAACATGAGTTGCTTAGACCACCTCTTTGAGGCCCACTTAAGTTTCCTCTACCACTGTGATAAGCCCAATTAGAATTCCCTCGACCATTACCTCTTGCTCTTCCTCTGCCCCTTCCACGTCGATTTTTATAGAATATGTCATGTGCTTCAGGCACATGTTTTGAACCAACTGGTCTAGCATTATGATTTTTCATTAACAACTGGTTATGCTTTTCTGCTACCAATAATGTAGAAATAAGCTCTGAGTGCTTAGCATAATTTTTTGCTCTGTACTGCTGCTGGAGTACAAGGTTGCTAGCACCGAATGTGGAAAGAGTCTTTTCAATCAATTCAATTTCAGTAATTGTCTGCTTACAAAGTTTCAACTGTGAGACAGTACGATGTAGAGTGGAGTTGTATTTTGTAACCGATTTGAAATCTTGGAATCCTAAATTCAACCAATCATATTGAGCTTGAGGGAGAATTATCACAGTTTGCTGATCAAAGCGATCCTTCAGGGATTGCCATAAAATAAGAGGATCTTTTTCGATTAGGTACTCATGTTTTAAATCTTTGTTCAAATGATGACGAATGAATATGAGTGATTTGGCCTTCTGGGATGGAGTAGTATTAGCATTTGGAATGACAATGTCACTTAAATCAACAAGCAGTTAGGTGGATTTCCACATCTAGAACCCATGTTAAATAGTTGTTGCCATTTGTTGATTTTTTTTACTGTCGTGAATTTTATTACAATATTGGAATATATGCTATTGATTTATAAACTGTAATTTTCGATGCTCCATGAATTTTACTTTTGAAAAAAAATTCAAAAATTTCATCGACTGTTTAAAAAAAATCAACAAATCTTATATCTCCAATATTTTAAAAAAATAAAAAATATCATCGACTGATTTTCCAAAAAAAATACTCATCGTATTTTCCAAAAAAAAAACATCCAAGATTTTTCAAAAAAAATCCAAAATCTTATATCACTATATTTTTCAAAAAAAACCAGATTATCATCGGCTGATGGCTGATTTTAAAAAAAAAATCCAAAATATCATGACAAATCTTATGTTTTGGAAAATACATGATTATTTACAAGCATATTCATCTTAAATTAAATATATTCATGTGAAAGTAAAAATGAAGGTATGACCTTTCAGAAAATACACGATTATTTCCTAAGGCAATGTCAAAATCTTCAAGTCAAGAACAAATCTTCAACATCTGAGTAAAAAATGTTGGATCCAAGAAAATCTTAGTTGATTAGAGTATCGTGCTGATAATGTATTGAAAAATCATTAAAGAAGAAAAGTAGAAAACGAAAGAAGAAAAGCAGAAATGTAAATAGAGAGAAAAATAGAACAGCCAAAAGCGAGAGTTAGAGAGAGTTCCATTATCATCATAAACTGTTCTTAAAACATTCAATAGAATAGCACACTCTTTACAAAAGAGGAGAATGGTTATTTATTCGTAATGACCACTTCATAATAATGTTACAACTGTAACTACCAGAATAAATAAATCATGCTGTTCAAAATTTTGGAAAAAATAGCTGAGGACCTTATAATTATTTCAACTAAAATCTTAAACCTAATTGAAGAATTTTAAGGGCGTCAACTTCAGCCCACCATGAAATTTAGCCCACTCTCCTTATTTGGTTCAACCATAAAATTGGAAATGAAGGTGCTAAATTTAAGCATCCACGACATTTTCCAATGATGGGCCATACCTACTATTTACAAAGGTCAACTATTATAAAATCAAATTATCACGTGGTGAGAAAATCAGTTTTGGTTCATCCCAACTCTTTTACAAAGGATAAAACACAACATTTACGTAGTTATAAATTTAGTAAATTTTGGCAAGGAGGGTTCGAATAAAATTACTAAATGTACCTCATTACGGTATACAACCCAATATATTTTATGAATATATGTACCATTCATGACTATTTCACTGATATATCCGACTACCGGTCACTAACCACGTACCACCGCCCATCTCTGTCGATTCTCCTCTTTGATATTTCAGCCACCACTTCCTTGTGACCACATCAAAACTTCTATGCTAATTCGAACCCTGAAAACTCCAGTAAACCCCATAAGTTTTTTCAATTGAACCAGGATAAATCCCTACAATCTCTCTAACTCCTATTTTGGCCCCTATTCAACCAAATGACGTTGAAAGGATAAAGAATTTTGATGGAATCAAGATAAATAGCAATAGAGTTCCAAAGCCTTTGAGATTATTGTCAAGTTAATTGAACTTGAGCCAGAGGAAGTTAAGTGGCTAACGATGAAAGCTCATCTCTATCAGTATAATTAGGGGGTTTGAATTAACCACAAATGGGTTCAATGACCTATTGAAAAGGAAATGTTCATAATCTTTCCTGCTTTTTGCTGATTTGAGATTGTTATGAATTGTCTGTCATCTCTATACGTACAAAAAGAATTTTATCCAATAATAACAATCTGTTTGGAATTATTCGTGATCTTTCGCATATAGGATTGTGCTGATTTTGAGTATATTTGTTGATTTTGGTGGTGGTGTTTCATCGCCTTTTTTTTTCTTGGTGGAGATAGTTCTTCAGAATATGTAAACAAAATTCTGCAGGTTGAGGAGATTCAATTCAGTATGATTTCTTGGACTTGATCTTACTTTTATTCATTTTTCATTTCTTTGTAAATCTTCTTTCATGAATTCATAGTATGATTCTTGTAATCTGTTTTGTCTCTCGATTAATCTGTATTAAGGTTTTTAATTATGGTTTATGTGGTAAATTTAGAAATTTAAGATATGAATAATCATATAGGGGTATTTATGTCTTATTACGAATAAATATTTAAAATATTTTAATTTAAATATATATAGAGTACATTTAGTAACTTCGAGGTGCGAATAGCCGGGGCGCTCCCTTTTGGCAATTGTATATCAACTTCTTTTATTAATTCAATTTCGATCACGCGTTTTTTTAAAAAAAATTAATTATTATTATTAAAATTTTAATAATATATAAATATTTTTATTATATACTCTCTCCAAATTTAATAATATATATACTTCTTCCATCCCATTGAAACATAAGCATTTTCTTTTGCACGTGGATTAAGAAGTATAATAATTTAATGTGTTGTGAGATGAGAGAAATAATATTCTAATGTGTACATGTGTATGTATTAGTATTGAGTGCTTTGCAATTGGATGGACAAAAATGGTAAAATGGATACGTATTAAGGGGACGGAGGGAGTATTATTTTATTATATACTCCCTCTGTTCCACCAAAATGTCATCATTTGCTTTTTGTGTATAATTAAGGAATATTATTATTTTATGTGTAATAGGTAGTTATATTAGTACTGATTTGCATAAATTAAAGAGTATTATTATTTACATGTAATAAACTAAAAAATTATTTTTTACCAACAGAATATTCCGGTGGTAAAAGCCTTAATTTCATTATTAAATTGGTTAAACTAATGGATTAGTAACGGAAGCCGTTGGTAAATTTCTGTTGGTAAAGTGGTGGTTGGTAAATTTTTAGCAACGGAAAATCAATTCCATTGGTAATCCGTTGCTAAAAATTCCGTTCGTAATTTATATAACAATTACTAGGTAATCCATTAGTAATTATCAACGGATTGAATTCCGTTAGTAAATTCCGTTACTAAAATTTTTTTTGGGAACGGCTATTTGTACCCCCCAATTACTAAGCATATCCCGAACACATTTAAAGTTAAATTTATTAATTAATAAGACCAAAATACCCTTAATCAAAATATTAACATATTCCATCCAATCACTTCACCCCTCCTTCTCCCGTGAAACCCTAAATTTGCAATTAGAAGATCAGTATGGTGTTGGTTTCCTTATTAGAACCCCGTGTGAAAGATTGAAACTAGACTGAAGATATAATTCCAAGGCTGTGGTTTCCTTTGGGGATTTCAAAGAAGACGTGCACATTTGCCGCTATATTAAATTGAAGCCATTTTTTGGAATTTAAGGATTAAAATTTTTATATGGCTTCAAAGAAAAAATAGCAGTAATCAATTTCACCAAATTTTAAGTTTTAATTGTTTAATCTTGTAAGCAGTCTGATATTTATCAATTAAATAATAGGCAATCTCCCCTACATTCCAAAATTTATGTTAGACCAAAAGCATTGTTTCAAGGCTCCAGACCTTTTCGCTACTCTTTGTTTGAAAACAATAAGAAACAGAGCATTTGCGGTGCACACTGGGGAAGTTAAGGGCTGCGGTCTCACTTTTAGGTTCCTCTCAAATTATAGTCGACATAGACGAAACACAGGGCATTATGTAAGGCCACCTGGGTAGAATTCCATAAACCTGTCGAAGGTTGTTTCTTGGATTATCTTTGAGCAAAGAGCCGAGGAATGTAGAATCTTTAGGCTGTAGTGCAGATTCAATTCAACTGATCCTATTTTAAGTTCTTCCTTTAATTGCAATCTTAATGTTTCATTAGGGTTCTGCAGAGAGATAGTGAAGGGAAGGTATGTTAATATTTTGATAAAGGGTATTTTTGTCAAATTAATTAATAAATTAAAATTTAATTATTTTTGTAGTGTGTTTAGGGATTTTGCCCCATACTTTTTTTGTAGTGCAAAAATATATGTATATTAAGTTTACTAATATCATGACAAATAATAATTAAATTGATATATAAATATTATAATGAATGACTCGAATGAAAACATGAAAAATATTCTTAACATAAAATATAGTATAATAAATCTTAAGAGCACCTTGCATCCACCGGTCACACCCATTAGCTCCTAAAAAGTAAACTGAAAAATATAGGGTGAGCAAAACCACAAGTTCAGTGGAGCAGTATACTTGCCAGAATTAAATACAACATGCAAATACCAATTAAGCAATATAATTCATGTTGATGTAATTGTATTGGATAGATTTCTCAACTATTCAAGTAGTATATAACTGCACTAGATAATCGATCCCTCAATTATTCAAATAGTAAAAGTCTCATTTATAAAGGTCATGAGACCTATCTGTATGTCTCGTTTTATAAAGATCAGGAGACTTGTGTCTTATTTATAAAGGTCAAGAGACATATCTTTACATGCATGAACTCAAAGATATCATAGACAGTACTTAATAAAGACAAAAAAGAATTTTCCCACTTGATATCAGAAGACTTTGAAAACTCAAGATGCTGATGCAAACTAATGATGATGATGCAGTGCAAGCCAAAATCCTAATCTCTTGAGTCGATGAAAGTTTTAGGGTTTAGGTTTAAGAAAAGAATGCAAGTGTGATTAAAGAATGAACGATGAGTCTATATATATATATGAGGGGATATGCATAAGGAGAGCATTGAGAAAATTATGGATAGGCTAGGGTGAGGAGAAGATAAATAATAAGATATATCGTGCAGGAGATAAAACCAAATTTAAAAGGAATAGGATAAATAATTTATGATAATAATTAATTAAAATAATAATAATATCCATAATTTATGATTTATTAATATTTAAATAATGAAGTAATAAAAATACGGATTTTTGGATTATTACATAAGTAGTTGTATTATTAGTAGTAAATAGTAAGCAATACTTATGTGAGTGCATGTTATTAAAACTGAAAAATGACACTAGAATACCCAATATATTTCGATGGAATGGGAAGAATCAATATTTCAGTATTGATTTATTTTGCCCTTAAAATTTAATATTTATATATAGTTAGAATTTAATACTCCCTCCGTCCCATCTAAATGGTCTTTTTTTTTTTGGGAGCTCCACCCAAAGAGTCTTCTTTCATTTTTTATATACACGTGGATTAAAATATGGGGTCCACACTCCCACTAATACAACTATCCACTACACATTAATTAATAATACACATTAAAATTAATTATAAACAATTTAGATTTAAGGAAGTTTAGGAAAGATCGGATATCCCAAAACCACATATCACGCTAAGAGGGAGAGAGAAAAAAAAATTCTAATTTACAATTTGGGAGAGAAATTCAATCCGATGGCACCCCCCATTCATCCGCCGAAAAAATCGGGCGTCCTAGTCGTGCTCAGTGGAAGGATCTGAAGTAGTTAATCGAGAAGAAGCGACAATACGAAGAAGAAAGAGTTGCATCCAGTAAAAGAGCGTTCGATTTGATGTTCATGTTCCAAGGAAATTGCATGATGCATTATTACCTCGATCGTGCAGATAAGAAAGTAAAAACGAAGGAATACATGGAGGATTTAAAATGTAAAGCTGTTGAGTCGATGAAGGAGGCGATTAATGGCATTCATAGAGCGTGTGAAGAGTATATCCCTGATAAAAGAATAAGGTTAAATCAGCTGGCCACTGAGATTTCTAAGTTGCAGATTGTGGTCAAGTCTGAAGAAGATTTGGAAACGGTGTCTATTTGAAAGTGCACTTTGGATACTCAATTCCAATCAAGATCAAAGGAATACGCAGGCGTCAAAATCTGATAGCCTTGGCTAATTCTAAGGGAGTGGAAGTGGTGGCATAGATCTAGGTTTTCCATTTTCCTTTTAAAATCCACCCTTTATTCTGCATTATTCCTTTATTACTTTATTTTATTTTTCGAATTGATCGATCATGCATTCACATGAAAACTGCTATATCTATGTGATAGGTTATTTTATTTTAGAGACGAAATAATATTTATGTGAGATAGTTTGTTAGACGTATTAAAGTATATATGACTATAATATAAATAAAATATACTTAAATCCACATATCTCACAAAAAATTCCTTTCACAAGGGAGAGTGTTTCTTTATTTTATTTTTCTAATTGGATCAATCATGTGAATGCAAATATCTTTTGGGTTTTTTCAATTTGGAATTGAAGATGGCTTATGTTTGCCAAAACTAATTGGAATTTTCACTCTAGACTAGATGCTTTCTGCTTTGTTTAATCTTCTCCTTATTTTTTTTATCAAGCAAAAGTTTATTAAATTATGAAAATGTGTAAAATAAGCACAATGAGTGTTTCAGCCTTTACAACCCAACATACACCACAAAGATACTATTTTAACATACACAACAATTACGTGGGCACTTTAACCACTCAAAAACATTAACATTTCGGAACTCCAGCAACTTAGATGAGAGCCATGAGCAAGATCTTTCTTTACTCTCATACACAATCTTCTTTAAATTTAATAGGTGTCCATTGAAAATCAAATTATTTCTATGACTCTACATTGTCCTTGTTACCGCTATCCATATTGGTGAGGCTATGAGAACTCCTTTCCTGCAATCCAAGTTTTCACTAAGCTTAATCTTCTCCATTTGTAACTTCTTTTGACAAACCTTTGGTTTTATCTAAAATTCAAAATATTTTCATCCTTCATTTGTTTGCTCTTCGATTGCTTATCGATCAGAGTGCTCGTGTGATGTCAATCTTAATACTTTAATAATTTCATAAATATAGTAACTCATCTCCTTTTAAGTTGTAAATATATACTCCCTCCGTCCCACTCAAAGAGTCTATTTTTTCCATTTTGGTCGTCTCACTCAAAGAGTCCAATTTCCTTTTTTACACACATAGGACCCATATACCTCCACTAATACAATTAAAATATGAGACTCACACTCCCACTAATACAACTACCCACTAAAATTAAATAATAATACTCCTTAATCCACGTGCCAAAAAACAAAAACTACCCTTAGTGTGGGACGGAAGGAGTACACCAAAACTTTGATTTATGTAACTGATAGTTTTTGCTTGAGATCGTCTCATGTTGAAATTATTTTATATTTTTTAATTAATTATTTCTTTTTGTTAAGCATGCTATTACTTTATATAAAAAATTGTTGTTACTTTTTATTTTGATAATAAATTGTTTATCAAATAGTTCACTTTCTATTTTAATAATAATTAATCATTTTCATTAAGTGCATATCACTTTTAATTAAAATGTTATCATTTCTTATTTTTTCACTGAATTTTTAAATTTTTTTAAAAATTATAAAGCATTATTAACTCATAATCAAACACCCTCTTAATTTTTTCATTCGATTTATGAATGATTTTTGGTATAGGATGACTCCGATGTGAAAATATGTAATTTGCATCTTAATTTCACCCTGATACTTATCAATTTGTTTGGAGATCTAATGAACACTCAATTCAAATTTGCATCTTAATTTCACCCTGATACAACTATTTTTGTTTTTAATTAGATAACATATGTATCAGATCTAGTCTACTCATCTATGTATAAGGTATAACAAGGGAATAACCGTATAATATTTTATTTAAAAAGGTATAAACTTTAATTAATAAAAAGTATAACTTTTTCATTAAAACGATCGACTAAAAAATGAATAATATAAATGTTTAATTAAAAAAATTAAAATTTTTCTTAAAATCCAAGAGTACGTATAAGTTCTAATAGTAGAGGTATACTCTCTCCGTCCCCTTTAAAGAGAGTATTTTTTCCATTTATGTCGTCCCACCCAAAAAATCCCCTTTCTATTTTTTACGCACATATGAGATGCACACACACTCACTAATACAACTAAAATATGGGACTCACACTCCCACTAATACAACTGACCAGTGCACATTAAATAATAATATTCCTTAATTCACGTGTCAAAAGCAAAAGGCTCTCTTAACAAGGGACGGAGGGAGTAATATTTAATTTTAAAATTGTCATCCCTTTACAACTAACATAACTTGTGTTATTATTTACTATTATTTTAAAATACCAAACTACTCTTCAAAATAAATTAAAAAATATTTATTTCATAAACTCCGTATTTACCGTAACTGTGAACTTAAATATGGGACGGATGGAACATTATTATTTTATGTGTAATAGGTAGTTATATTAATAGTGAGTGATGGTCATATTTGGAGTCCTTTTACAAAAACTGAAAAATGAGGATTTTTAAATATCAGACCCAATATAATAAAATAAGGATTTTTTCAGTGGAACGGAAAGAATATTAATATTTCATTACTCTCATTTATCGATTTAATTATTTTTGGAGTGTGTTTAGGGATTTTGCCCCATACTTTTTTTGTAGTGCAAAAATATATGTATATTAAGTTTACTAATATCATGACAAATAATAATTAAATTGAAATATAAATATTATAATGAATGACTCGAATGAAAACATGAAAAATATTCTTAACATAAAATATAGTATAATAAATCTTAAGAGCACCTTGCATCCACCGGTCACACCCATTAGCTCCTAAAAAGTAAACTGAAAAATATAGGGTGAGCAAAACCACAAGCTCAGTGGGGTAGTATACTTGCCAGAATTAAATACAACATGCAAATACCAATTAAGCAATATAATTCATGTAGATGTAATTGTATTGGATAAGTGATTTCTCAACTATTCAAGTAGTATATAATTGTACTAGATAAGCGATCCCTCAATTATTCAAATAGTAAAAGTCTCATTTATAAAGGTCATGAGACACATCTGTATGTCTCGTTTTATAAAGATCAAGAGACCTATGTCTTATTTATAAAGGTCAGGAGACCTATCTTTACATACATGAACTCAAAGATATCATAGGCAATAGTTAATAAAGACAAGTAAGAATTTTCCCACTTGATATCAGAAGACTTTGAAAACTCAAGATACTGATGCAAATGATGATGATGCAGTGCAAGCCAAAATCCTAATCTCTTGAGTCGATGAAAGTTTTAGGATTTAGGTTTAAGAAAAGAATGCAAGAATGATTAAAGAATGAACGATGGGTCGATATATATATGAGGGGATATGCATAAGGAGAGCGTTGAGAAAATTATGGATAGGCTAGGGTGAAGAAAAGATAAATAATAAGATATATCGTGCAGGAGATAAAACCAAAATTTAAAAGGAATAGGATAAATAATTTATGATAATAATTAATTAAAATAATAATAATATCCATAATTTATGATTTATTAATATTTAAATAATGAAGTAATAAAAATACAAAATTTTGGATTATTACATAAGTAGTTGTATTATTAGTAGTAAATAGTAAGCAATACTTATGTGAGAGCATGTTATTAAAACTGAAAAATGACACTAGAATACCCAATATATTTCGATGGAATGGGAAGAATCAATATTTCAGTATTGATTTATTTTGCCCTTAAAATTTAATATTTATATGTTGTTAGAATTTAATACTCCCTCCGTCCCATCTAAATGGTCTTTTTTTATTTTATTTTGGGAGCTCCACCCAAAGAGTCTTCTTTCATTTTTTATATACACATGGCCCCACATACACCCACTAATACAATTAAAATATGGGGTCCACACTCCCACTAATAAAACTATCCACTACACATTAAATAATAATACACATTAAAATTAATTATAAACAGTTTAGATTTAAGGAAGTTTAGGAAAGATCGAATATCCCAAAACCACATATCACGCTAAGAGAGAGAGAGAGAAAAAAAAATTTTAATTTACAATTTGAGAGAGAAATTCAATCCGATGGCACGCCCCCATTCATCCGCCGAAAAAATCGGGCGTCCTAGTCGTGCTCAGTGGAAGGATCTGAACTAGTTAATTGAGAAGAAGCAACAATACGAAGAAGAAAGAGTTGCATCCAGCAAAAGAGCGTTCGATTCGATGTTCATGTTCCAAGGAAATTGCATGATGCATTATTACCTCGATCGTGCAGATAAGAAAGTTAAAACGAAGGAATACATGGAGGATTTGAAATGTAAAGTTGTTGAGTCGATGAAGGAGGCGATTAATGGCATTCATAGAGCGTGTGAAGAGTATATCCCTGATAAAAGATCAGCTGGCCACTGAGATTTCTAAGTTGCAGATTGTGGTCAAGTCTGAAGAAGATTTGGAAACGGTGTCTATTTGAAAGTGCACTTTGGATACTCAATTCCAGTCAAGATCAAAGGAATACGCAGACGTCAAAATCTGATAGCCTTGGCTAATTCTAAGGGAGTGGAAGTGGTGGGATAGATCTAGGTTTTCCATTTTCCTTTTAAAATACACCCTTTTAAAATACACCCTTTATTAAAGTATATATGACTATAATATAAATAAAATATACTTAAATCCACATATCTCACAAAAAGTCATTTCACAAGAGAGTGTTTCTTTATTTTATTTTTCGAATTGGATCAATCATGTGAATGCAAATATCTTTTGGATTTTTTCAATTTGGAATTGAAGATGACTTATGTTTGCCAAAACTAATTGGAATTTTCACTCTAGACTAGATGCTTTCTGCTTTGTTTAATCTTCTCCTTATTTTTTTTTTATCAAGCAAAAGTTTATTAAATTATGAAAATGTGTAAAATAAGCACAAGGAGTGTTTTAGCCTTTACAACCCAACATACACCACAAAGATACTATTTTAACATACACAACAATTACGTGGGCACTTTAACCACTCAAAAACATTAACATTTCGGAACTCCAGCAACTTAGATGAGAGCCATGAGCAAGATCTTTCTTTACTCTCATACACAATCTTCTTTAAATTTAATAGGTGTCCATTGAAAATCAAATTATTTCTATGACTCTACATTGTCCTTGTTACCGCTATCTATATTGTTAAGGCTATGAGAACTCCTTTCCTGCAATCCAAGTTTTCACTAAGCTTAATCTTCTCCATTTGTAACTTCTTTTGACAAACGTTTGGTTTTATCTAAAATTCAAAATATTTTCATCCTTCATTTGTTTGCTCTTCGATTGCTTATCGATCACAGTGATCGTGTGATGTCAATCTTAATACTTTAATAATTTCATAAATATAGTAACCCATCTCCTTTTAAGTTGTAAATATATATTCCCTTCGTCCTACTCAAAGAGTCTATTTTTTCCATTTTGGTCGTCTCACTCAAAGAGTCCACTTTCCTTTTTTACACACATAGGACCCACACACACCCACTAATACAATTAAAATATGGGACTCACACTCCCACTAATACAACTACCCACTACAAATTAAATAATAATACTCCTTAATCCACGTGCCAAAAAACAAAAACTACCCTTAGTGTGGGACGGAGGAAGTACACCAAAACTTTGATTTATGTAACTGATAGTTTTTGTTTGAGATCGTCTCATGTTGAAATTATTTTATATTTTTTAATTAATTATTATTTTTTGTTAAGCATGCTATTACTTTATATTAAAAATTGTTACTTTTTATTTTGATAATAAATTGTTTATCAAATAGTTCACTTTCTATTTTAATAATAAATAATCATTTTCATTAAGTGAATATCACTTTTAATTAAAATGTTATCATTTCTTATCTTTTTCACTGAATTTTTAAATTTTTTAAAAAATTATAAAGCATTATTAACTCATAATCAAACACCCTATTAATTTTTTCATTCGATTTATGAATGATTTTTGGTATAGGATGACTCCGATGTGAAAATATGTAATTTGCATCTTAATTTCACCCTGATACTTAAATCAATTTGTTTGGAGATCTAATGAACACTCAATTCAAATTTGCATTTTAATTTCACCCTGATACAACTATTTTTGTTTTTAATTAGATAACATATGTATCAGATCTAGTCTACTCATCTATGTATAAGGTATAACAAGGGAATAACCGTATAATATTTTGTTTAAAAAGGTATAAACTTTAATTAATAAAAAATATAACTTTTTTATTAAAACGATCGACTAAAAAATAAATAATATAAATGTTTAATTAAAAAAATTAAAATTTTTCTTAAAATCCAAGAGTACGTATAAGTTCTAATACTAGAGGTATACTCCCTCCGTCCCCTTAAAAGAGAGTATTTTTTCATTTATGTCGTCCCACCCAAAAAATTCCCTTTCTATTTTTTACGCACATATGGGATCCACACACACCTACTAATACAACTAAAATATGAGACTCACACTCCCACTAATACAACTAACCACTACACATTAAATAATAATACTTCTTAATCCACGTGACAAAAAGCAAATGACTCTCTTAACAAGGGACGGAGGGAGTAATATTTAATTTTAAAATTGTCATCCCTTTACAACTAACATAACTTGTGTTATTATTTACTATTATTTTAAAATACCAAACTACTCCTCAAAATAAATTAAAAAATATTTATTTCATAAACTCCGTATTTACCGTAACTGTGAACTTAAATATGGGACGGATGGAACATTATTATTTTATGTGTAATGGGTAGTTATATTAGTATTGAGTGATGGTCATATTTGGAGTCCTTTTACAAAAACTGGAAAATGAGGATTTTTAAATATCAGACCCAATATAATAAAATAAGGATTTTTTCGGTGGAACGAAAAGAATATTAATATTTCATTACTCTCATTTATCGATTTATTTTGTCCCTAAGTTTAATATCTATAGTTAGGATTTTAATTAATTATGGTAAGACTCGTATGACATCGTATATGAGACGGATCACACCAAGTGACCCGTAAAAAATTCTTAAGCTCATTTTTGTTGAATGAATATTCACTGATTCATTCTATTAATTATGGGACTGCGTTTAATTTATGTTATACACGTTTGTTTTTTAATTTCTGCCATTATTTTATTTTATTTTATTTTATTTTATTTTAGTATAATATTTTTTCATAATAAAACAAAAAAAACTCTATATTAAATAAAAAAACACTTTAACTTTTATAAGTAATTCCTATTTATTTTTCTTAATAAAAAAATAGATGAACAAAAAGTAATAATATTTTAATTAAAAATTGATATCAAATCAAGAAAAAGTAATATGCAACTTATAAAAAGTGAATAATTTTATAATAAAAGTTTTATTTTACTAAAAAAATGATACACGACATTTTTTTTATAATAACTATCTATTTAATTAATTATTTAACAAATATTTTGTAGAACTAATAAAAAGTTATAGCATTTTTAGTCGTAAGTGATACCAAATTATATAAAAGTGGTAACTATTTAATCAAATTAGTAATTACAAACAATTTGTAAGATGGATAAAAACTGATAATACTTTTAACAAAAAGTGATATCATCGATAAAATTTGATACTCATTTAATTAAAATATTTATTAATTTAATTTGAAATAATATAACTTAATTAAATAATTATTGAGAAAATTGCAAAACCAGTCCCACCCGTCACGGTCCCATTTGGGTTTGGTCCCAATAGTCTTGACTTCAGTCCCAAATATTTTTTTTCAGCAATAATGGTCCCGCCGTTAAATTTTCGTATTCCCGTTAGCAATTGAGGTCCCACTAGACAATTGGGACCAAAAATGCAAGATTTGTTTTCTCTCTTCTCTTTCTGGTGATGACCATCAAACTCTATTCATCTCCAAAACGAAAGCTTCCTCCTTCTCCCTCTTCCTTCGATAGGCCACCTCCACCTCCTCAAATTTCCCTCCACCGCACCTACCACTTTCTCTCTCTAAAACTGGGCCTCATCTTCTCACTTCGAATCGGGACCCGCCTCGTCATGGTTGTCTCCTTCCCCGACATAGTTGACTAGTGTTTCACCAAGAACGACTATTCCTCCGCTTCCTCGTCAAGTTACAACTATTCCCCCTCGTCGCCGCCCCTATGGCGACTACTAGCGCGACCTCCACCTCCTCGCCACCCTTGTAATCTTCTCCAACGCTCGACTCAGGCAAACATGAGCAATCAATGCCCCATCCAGCTAGCGTGGCCGCCGAGAAGACCGACGATAACGACGGCAAATGAAAATCCTTAAATTAATCACTAATCCAAACACAAAATGCCTTCTGTTAAAAGCAATATGGCAGTGGACAAATATATGTACTCTTCTTCTCCACCACCATGCAGCCCTCCTCCTCCTTCACCACCTCCACCTCTCCTTCACCACACCCACGTTGTTTCATGGCTTCATCCACAATCCTCCCCTTCCCCTTTCCACTTTCCATAAGACTGCCGCTTCAACTACAATTTCCTTTTCTTTTCAAGAAAAATGCTGCATTGAAGAATTTCCTGTGGGAAAAAAATGAGGTTGTATGTGTACGATGTCGGCTGGCGCACAAAGCGCTATTCAGTACTGAAGGAATCACTGAGCAAGGCCTTGACGCTGTTCTATCCGCTGGCCGGCCACCTAAGCTGTTTGGCAAAAAGCAGCAGTAGGGTCGAGCTCCACTGCAACGGCAGGGGCATTCCCATTTACGAAGTAGAGTCCGAAGCGACAGTCGAGGATTTTGGCAAATTTACACCGACCAAGGATGTCCAGGCTCTAATCCCGTTGGTGGATTACAACACTCTGATCGACGAGATTCCAATTGTCATTGTTTAGTTGACTACGTTCAGCTGCGGCGGCGTCAGGATCGGGCTCGCAATATCCCACATCATGGAGGACATCCCGAGCGCTCTCCACTTCGTCAACGAGTGAACGAAATTAGCAAGTGGGGTGGAGCCGTCGTCCCGCCATTCCTTGATCGGAAATTTGACAAGACGGATGAGGTTCTGGGTGAGGATAATTTAATAGAAGAATGGGAAATTAGGGTAAATGCAATTTGGGAGAAAATTAGGGTTTCAGTGTTTTGAAAATTTGGTTTTGAATTTAGGAGAGAAACCCCAATTCTAATCAACTAACGGCTGCGTGCACACCACGTGAGGGTGCTTCCGTTAGTTTAGATGGCTATGGGGTTGAAATTGCAAAAAAAATATTGTGCGGGACTATTATTGTTGGAAAAAAATATTTGGGACTGAAGTCAAGACTATTGGGACCAAACCCAAACAGGACTGTGACGGGTGGGACTGGTTTTGCAATTTTCTCAATAATTATTACAAAAAAACATTTAACTAATCAGTTAAAAAAATTGAAATATTAAAAAAATAAAAAATAAAAAATAAACGTGCGCATGCATGGACATTGGCATCAACTTTATCTTTTATTAATTATTTTTCAAATAATTATAAGCGCTAATCTCTGTGAGCGCTAATTCAAATTTGAACTATTTAGTTGGTGTTCCGGTTCAAGGCCGTAAGGGTGTGACACGGTACACCCATAACAAAATTATGTTGAGCTGATCTATTTTATGACATTGTATACTAAAAATTTAACCTATATTTATAAACGGGTCAAGTATATAATATCAAAATACCCATATGAGTTATTTATTCTCTCTGCGTCGGACATTTCTCCTTCACCTCTCTTCTCTCATTTCCCTTTCCTCCCCTCTCTTCTCTCTCTATCGTTTCCACTCCCTCTTTGCGCTGCCTTCACGCCTCTTCCGATCACAACCGCGGCCTCCGTCCTCCCCAATCTCAACCTCCGCTGCCTCGATTTCCTTAAATATGTCGTGCCACCTTCGTCCCCATTGATCTGAATGCCACCTCCGTCCCTTTACCTCCACAGATCTAAGTTTCTCCGACCTCAACCTCCACCGCCTCGATCTCCTCAAATTTGTCGTGCCGCCTCCGTTGCTCTACCTCCACAGTGCCACCTCCGATGCTCTACCTCCACAAATCTGAGTTTGGTGATTCTCTTTTTTCAATTGATGATGGAGATTCTCTCTCCTCTTAACCCTAATTAAGCTAGACTGTGTTCACGGAGGGAGTATAGGAATATTATTTCTATTTCTTTTTCTTCCTATGGTGTTGTTGAGTAAACAAGCCTGTACAAGTTAAATTTCATTATCTTCATTTTTCAGAGCTAGCACCTCTTCTCTCTACGCTGGCTTCTGAATTTTGACCTATTGCTTTAAATCTTTATTTACTAGAAATTGTATTTTTTGTAAATCAATAATGTACATATTTTTTTTAATAAGTCCATTATGTTTTTTTTTGTAATATTTTTAGTTGTATACATTACTTTATAAGAAGTAATACAATTATACATACAATCATATACACTAATACTGTGTTTCTAAAAATTTCTTTGAATCTTCGTTTATCAGAAGTTATATTTTTTATAATTCAATAATGTATTAATTTTTTAATAAGTGTATTACGTTTTTTTATTTTTTATAATATTTTTAGCTTTATACATTACTTTAAAAAATGTAATACAGTTATACACACAATCATATGCACAATACACTTACGAATCAGGTGAATATTCCATATACATTAATAGAGGGAAAAGAAGAGGAAAATGAAAATTAAAGGAAAAAAAAGAGGAGAGAGAAAATTAATAGGAAAAAAGTAGGAAAGAGAAAATTAGGTGAGATAAATTAGGATTTAGGATGAAAAAAGAAAAAAGGAAAGAGAGAGCGTGAAGTTGAGAGGAGGAAGAAAACAAACTACCCGTTCAAATTTGTTTATATATGATTGGGCAAGTGAATTTGGATTATTTTTGCACCTTAAAAAAACTGATGTATACTAGTAATTGCTAATTATATTTATTGTATAAATAAAGTATGCTTACTTGTAATTAAAATATGTTAATAATAAATTATATTATAACATGCTAAAATTATACTTTAATGCATAATCAATCATATTTTAGAAAACATACCATAACCACCATTAAATATATTTTATATATACAATAAGTATAATTTAATGATGGATCGATCCGTTCACACTCGTTCAAAAATAACTCATATCACAAGAGACTTTGTTATATAATTATTACTATAATATAACTCTTTATAATAATATCACTACTAAAAACGTGGCTTGTTGTATCAAAATTTAATATCAGAAAAATATTTGATAATAAAAGTTGGTAGTTTTATCCAACTTTCTCGCTCGGATACTAAATGGTATAATCACTATCAACAGTATCATTACGACACTATTTTTTGTTTAGCATCAAATTATTTTTGATACAATTATGCTTTAATGTCCGAAACTTATAATTGATACCTTCAATATCAAAACAATGCTGATACTAC
The DNA here is from genome assembly GCA_023678885.1 of Pogostemon cablin. NCBI lineage: Eukaryota > Viridiplantae > Streptophyta > Magnoliopsida > Lamiales > Lamiaceae > Pogostemon > Pogostemon cablin. The sequence goes on along the minus strand of CM042952.1, from coordinate 16,467,742 downwards.
TTTTGGCATAAAAAACTTTTGATGTTAAATACACATGAGTAATGGCCTAATGGGTATTTACAAATTTATTGTTAATATCGAAAGTCCCTGATACTAATAATTATAATTTAAAATAAAAAAGAAAAGGAAAGGAAAGAGAGGAACACATTCTTAAAACATTCGCTTCCAAATTGGGTGCTATCATTTCCGGTGGCGCCGGAGCGATTCTCAGTTCTCATCCAGCGAATTGAATCGATGACTCAATTTTCTTTCTCGATTGATTATCCAGCGAATTCAAGCACGATTATCGCAGTAATGCGTTCGTTCTCTATTACTCTTCATCTCTCTTTTCTTACCCTCTGTCATTAGGATTTGGTTAATAACAGTGAATTTTCTGTTCTTCACATTAATTGAAATGCTAATATACTAATTCTCTTGTGGTTGTTAGTTTTCTCGGATTTGCACCATGAATATCGCCGCTGATCGTGATTCCCTTTTCTGCAGTGCTTTTGACATCCGATCGAACACACTGGCATTTTCAGAAATCAATTTCTGCTCTACGAACGCCTATGAAATGGTCAATTAATTTCAAGGTAATTCAATCTTGATCATTTTGTTCCATTTTTTTGGTTTCGTTTTCGTGTTGATATTCAATATGTGTGGTGTGTGTTTTATTGTTGCGATATGCGAGTAATTGAATTCTAATGTTTGAGAGTTTTGGGTCGCAGTGGTGATTGTTTTCTAAGAATTCTGATGTTTTATCGTTGATCACTTGATTTGCTGTTGTTTATGATGTAGTATAATATATTCTTTGCAATGCCTGCATGCATCTGTGGTAATTTTACTGTAATCAGATTTTTCTTTTGCTTTCCTGTTCAAATTTGATTGTCATAATCATTGCCATTCACCAAAGCTTTAGTTTCATGGTAAGCTACTTTAATTTATGTTTAAGGACGTGAGCAGAGTTTTTCTGTTTCAAGTTAAGCTGAACGATTATAAACATCTCTTTTATCATTCTTATTATTACTTTCTTATTAAGATTATTGATCAACATTGAAGCTCAAGCTTTGAGCTAGTATAGGGAGAGAGCTCTGTTTATTGTGAGTAACGTCTTTCATTATTTCTTTATTATCCGATCATTCTAATCCTTCATTTGAATGTAATTGTATACAAATTGTGTCTTTGCAGTAATGGGCACGAAAATTCATTTTTGTGTGAGAATGGAATCAAATGTTTACTAGTTTTTTACAGCTTAAAAGGATCAAGTATATTACTTTACCTAACGAAAGTAAGATTTGTAGTTGGAGTTGCTTACATGGCTTACAGCTTCAAAGGATCAAGTAATAATGGACTGCCTGTGTTTTCCATGGTATACTTGCATTAGCTTTATTCAACCCTATAAGGCTAAAACACAAGTTCCTTGCTTGTGCCACCTCTTTCATCGCCTGGCTCTATTCAACCCTATCAATGAATCTCGTGATAGAATCGGTGAAAGAGTGCACACTGATTATTCATTTGGGTTTCAAGTTGACTTGGGTGCTTCATGGTAACTGTCTATTCTTTCTTGCTATGAACTCTGTTTTACCAGAACTGGTTGTTACTATCTTTGTGTTTTAGGATACACGATGTTTGCATGGAAAATCCTTTGGCCCCTGTCTATTCTTTCATTTTGATTCCCCTTTATCTTCAAGCATACTGATTTTCAAGAATATATGTCTCTTCTTATTCTTCACTGTTTTCCGTAAAATCTGTAGCTTTTGTTCTAAACCTTAATAGCGAATTACAGATATTAAAAAGTTGCTTTGTCTAAGTTAGTTTCGTTTAGTATTTTCATTTGATTTTGATTGCTATTGTTATGAGTAAACAAAAACTTTTCAAGTCTAGACAATAGTGAATAACTTAAGTTGTTTTGTACAAGTTAGTTTTGTCTAGCCGAACAGCTTTAGAATGTGTCATCATCAACAGACGACTCTGGTTATTGTAAATATGGATGGAGCAAGTGATGAGTGATATTTTCACTTAGATTTTAGTGTCTTTTTACGTATATTTTCGTGTATTTTTATCTGTATTCATGTGCTTTTTGGTGGAGTTATGTGTTTTTATGAAATTGAGTATGAATGAACTTAATCATATGTAAAACATGTGAAAAAAGAGCAAAAACGGAGACGGAGGATGAAACGAAGAAGAAGAAACAGGGTAGCAGCAACACGGCTACCCTTGTCAGGCGCACGAGTCGTGTCGCAGCACACGACCCGTGTCGCCAACACAGGCCTGTAAGGGGAAGCCGTGCGGGGACGTCAATTCATCCAACACGGCCATCCATTGGCCGTGCGTCAGCACACGACTCATGTGCCGTCTTGAGTAAAGGTTGACCGATAACCCTTACACTACTCGACTCGTGTTGCAGCACACGAGTGTGTCAGTGCCAGAACAGGATTTTTTTAACACATCTTCTAGACGGTCTCCAAGGGGTATATATCAATTCATTCAACATTTTAAGAGAGAGAGAGAGAGTCCGAAGTTCAGCTGCTCACACACCTCACATACCAATTCCTTCATTTTACACCATATCCTTCATCAAATTCATCCATCTAATCACTTCATCATCATCTCACCATAAAATCTCCATCCAAATCGAGTGAAGAAGCAAGGAAGAGTGGGTGATCACCAAAGGAAGAAATGAGATTCAATTAGATCCAATCCAAGAGAGTTTTCATTCCAATTTTGTGTTAATCCTATAGTTTACCATGATTTGTAAGGTTTCTAATGTCTATGTTAAGGATCTTATGAAGATTGTAGACTAATCTCCCTTGTGAGATTAGCAACATGAAAGTTGTTGGATAATTTGTAGATCTATGTAATTAAATTCATATGTTGATTGTGATATTTGATTTTCTATCATTGATGCTTAATATCTTAAGAGCTATGATGTTTTGTGTGTTTGATTGTTCTAAATATATGATTAGATTGAGAGATCAATTATATGCTTAGGATAATTGAGTGAATCATTTCATCAAACACCTCATGTTCATTATAAATTGTAAAGAGATTGAGAAATTCTTTAGGATTTTGAACCCATTGATAGAACATGTGATTATTAAGACTAAGAAGTCAATTAATTATGTGAAGGGACTCTTAATTGAACTTAGTACGTAGTTGGAATAGTTTAATTGAGAACTAACCTTTAAGCTTTTTGAGATTGTGGAAATGATCTACATCCTATGCATTTCGAGAGGAAGTGTAGGTGATATATGTGTTGGCCCTTAATCTTTACCCTTGATACATATGAGTTTAATGCATGAATCCTTAAATTACCACTTTATTAGTGTTGTTAATCTCACTTCTACTCAATTTGGAAAACCACTCATCTTTGACTATTTTATTTGCTACCATTACTTGTTTTAGTAATTGTTATTTACTTGTGTTTCGAAAATCAATCATTGATGTTTAGTCTCTATAAAATTATAATAAATGTGATCTCGCTTAAGCTCTAGCATCGACTTCCTTGTGGTTCGATAAATTCTTGAATTGGTCAACCCGACTACAAGTTATGGCTAATCAAATAGCGCCGTTGCCGGGGAAGCAACTGTTGCTAGTAGCTTGAAGAATGATCGTTTTGAGTAATCTTACTAGAGACATTTTTATTTTATTTGTTACTTGTATTTGCTTTTGAAAGCCTTGTTTTAACTTCTTTTGCTTTAAAGGTGTATGCAAACAAGATTCAAAGGAAAACAAATAGAACCTATTGATTTGGAGATTGAGCATACGTAGAGAAGAAGAAGAAATGAGAACAAAACCAAAAAGAGTAATTCAATGGAGAACATTCAAGATGAACATGTTGACATTGAGCATGATGGATACGGAGTGCAAAATGTGCAAGACAACGCACAAGTACCTCAAGTTAATGCAAATCATCCTCAACAAGCTCAACAACAATTTGGAGAGCTTAACAATCAAGCTTTGCTTCAACAAATGGTGCAACAAGCTATGCTTCAACAAGGATTTCAACATGCTTATGCACCTCCTCACCAAGCTTATGCACCACCACCACCACCTCCGGTGCATCGAGGGCCTCATGTTGATCCAAGGATGATTCGGGATTTCTTTATGTCAAGGGCAATGCCACAAATGATGGGTCCACCAATCAATGCCAACAATTTTGAGATTAAGGCGGGCCTAATCAACATGGTGAGAGACAAAGAATTGGGTGGTTTACCGAATGAGGATCCTAATGCACATCTTGCTCAATTTATTGAGATTGCCAATACTGTGAAGATGAACGGGGTGAGTGATGATTGTCTAAAGATGAGGTTGTTCTCATTTTCCTTGAGAGATCGTGCTAGAACATGGTTATCTATCATTACTCCCGTTACGTGCAACACATGGGATGAACTTGCACAAATATTTTTGAATAAGTATTTTCCGCCTCCCAAGACGCTCCAAATGAAGAGTTTGATCACTCAATTCAAGCAAATACCTCGAGAGAGTTTCTATGAAGCGTGGGAAAGGTTTAAGGATATGCTTCGCAAGTGTTCATAACATGATTTTCCGGAAAATCAACAAGTGGGTTTTTTCTACCATGGTTTGGTGAATGGTCAAAGAGTGCTTGTTGATGCTTCGGCGGCTGGATCCGTACTTGGAGTGACTCCGGAGAGGGCATAAGGATTTTTGATGAGATTGCTACAAATGTCTACTAATGGCCATCGGAGAGAGTTAGTGGATGTTATGGATTTTAGAGCTTCGATCAAGGACAACAGTTTAGTGTGAAGAGTGCAAGTGTGGAGCCAAGCTTTCCAAGTGTTGAATTGATAGCGGATGAGGTAATGAGACAAATGAGCTTGAGTCAAGGTATGAATCAAGGAGTTAACATGGTGGAAGGGCAAATTGAGCAAGGGGTTCTTCCTCCGAATAGTGTTAGGGGGAACAATGGGCTATGAAAATGCCACGGGTAGAGGATGTGTAATACATGCAAGGAAGAAATTACCAAGGTAACTATCAAAATAATTACCAAGGTAATTTCAACCACAACCAAGGTAACTATCCGCCAAGTCAACGAGGTTTCAATAGTCAAGGAAGTGGAAGCTCATATCCACAACAACAAAGGAGGCAAGATAACTTCGCTTATTCGAACCCGAACAATGCGGTTGCATATCTCCCGGGATATCATCCGGAAGCTAAAGCGTCAAATAACGAAGGAAAGACAACCGCCGAAGAACTCATTGAAAAGTTGATTGCATCTAATAAAGCTCAAGATGAATTGAGAAGAAATGTCGATGAAGCTAATGATAAGAGGTTCAAAGCCTTGGAGTATCAAGTGGGGCAAATTGCCAATGCGTTGAGCGCGAATGAGAAAGGAAATTTTTCTTCTACCACCATTGTGAATCCAAAGGAACAATACAAGACAATTACCTTGAGGAGTGAAAATAATTATGAGGGACCTTCTATGCCCATAGAAGATGAGAAGGTGGAAGAGAGCGAGATTGAGAAAAAATTGATTGAAAAAGAGATTGTGGAAGAAAATGAGATTGAAGTAAAAGAACATGATGAAACAGATGTGGTTAAATCGGAAATTATTGAAAAGAAATGGCAAAGAGCAAGGGCAATGAAAAAGAAAGAAGAAGAAATTGAAGTAGAAATGGATAGTTAGGGAATTCCTAAAACACAAGTACCTATTCCTTTTCCACATCGATTTCTAAAGAAGGGATTGGATGAGAAATTTGTAAAGTTTTTGGAGATTTTCAAGAAAATTCACATAAATATACCCTTTGCGGATGCTTTGAGACAAATACCTCATTATGCTAAATTTTTGAAAGGCATAATGGCAAGAAAGAGGAGCTTAGTGGAGAATGAGACCGTCAACTTGATGGAGGAGTGTAGTGCAATAATTCAAAAGAAGTTGCCTCCAATGCTCAAAAACCCGGGGAGTTTTATCATACCATGTGAAATGGGGAAGAATGAAGTGCATATGGTTCTTTGTGATCTTGGAGCAAGTATCAACTTGATGCCTATGTCTATCTTCAAAAAACTTGGTATAGGGGAAGTAAAACCTACATCCGTAACATTGCAACTTGCGGATAGGTATTTGACTTATCCTAAGGGGGTAGTTGAGGATGTGTTAGTCAAAGTTGGAAAGTTCATATTCCCGGTGGATTTTGTAGTGCTTGACATGGACGAGGATGCAAATGTTCCATTGATTTTGAGACGTCCATTTTTGGCCACGGGAAGAGCTTTAATTGATGTGTACAAGGGGGAATTGACATTGAGAGTAAATGAAGAAGAAGTGGTATTCTCATTAAGAAGTGCTATGAGGCATCCAGATGAGAAAAATAATGTAGAAGGATTGACTTGATTGATGAGATTGTTCAAGAGAACTTGCCATTTTTCTTATCAAAGGATCCTCTTGAAACAAGTATAAGTCACTCTCTTACTTTATCTCTTAATTATAACGCTTCTTTTTATTAACAAGATGATGATGATATTGATGATTGCTTACATAATTTGAATGCGTGTAGGGAAATGCAAGAAGAGGAAGCCAAGTTAATGTACTATGGAAAGATGGAGTATCTTCCATTGGAGATCGAGCGTGAAGAGTACAAAGTGGAAAAAGGGAAAGAAGAATTGAAACCACTACCCGATCACCTTATGTATGCTTATTTGGGAGACGAAAAGACCTTTCCGGTAACTGTATCATCTTCCCTTTCACCTATAGAACTTGATAAATTGTTAAGGGTACTTAGAGATCATAAAAGTGCTATAGGGTGGAGTCTTGATGATTTGAAAGGTATAAGTCCCACTATTTGTATGCATCATATTAGGTTGATTGATGAGAATAAATCATGCATACAACCTCAACGTCGTTTAAACCCTATTATGTAAGAGGTTGTTAGAAAGGAAGTTTTGAAATGGTTGGATGCTAGAATTGTATATGCTATAAGTGATAGTCCTCATGTAAGTCCTTTGCATATTGTGGCTAAGAAAGGGGGATTAACCATTATTAAAATGGAATTTGATGAAGAACTTGCTACAAGGATGAAAACGAGGTGGAGAGTTTGTTGTGATTATAGGAGGCTTAATGAAAATACTCATAAAGATCACTTTTCTTTACTTTTTATTGATCAAATGCTTGATAGGTTGGCGGGATACAAGTATTATTGTTTTCTAGAGGTTACTCAGGGCATAACCAAATCATGATAGCCCTCGAGGACCAAGAGAAAATAATTTTTACTTGTCCGTATGGCATGTTTGCTTTCTATAAATTGTCTTTTGGGTTGTGCAATGCCCTCACCACCTTTCAACGTTGCATGATGGCTATCTTTGGAGGATTGATTGAAAATGTGATGGAAGTGTTTATGGATGACTTTTCCATTTTTGGGTCTTCATTTGATAAATGCTTGGCTAATCTTTCCTTGGTTTTACAACAATGTCAAGATACGAACCTAGTCTTGAATTGGGAAAAATGTCATTTTATGGTTCAAGAGGGTATCGTACTTAGTCATCATATCTCGGAGAAAGGTTTGAGAGTTGATAAGGCGAAGGTTGTAGCCATTGAAAATCTTCTCCCAACCAAGAATGAAAAAGAGGTTCGATCGTTCCTTGGCCACGCCAGGTTCTATAAACGTTTTATAAAGGATTTTTCTAACATAGCTAAACCTTTGTGCAAATTGCTTGAAAAAGATGATCCATTTGAATTTAATGATGAATGTCTCGATGCTTTTAGGGTGCTCAAGGAAGCTTTAACTTCGTCTCCAATCCTCGTCGCTCCCGATTGGAGTAAGCCTTTTGAGCTCCATTGTGATGCAAGTGACAATGCATTGGGAGTTGTGCTTGGTCAAGTTAGGGAGAAGAAGTTTAGAGTCATCTACTATGCCTCGAAGATGTTCAATGCTAATCAAAAGAATTACACCACAACGGAAAAAGAGTTTTTATCCTTGGTTTATGTTTTTGAAAATTTTCGTCCATACCTAGTTGGCACGAATATGATTATTTATACGGATCATGCCGCCATTAGGTATTTGATGAATAAGAAAGATCCTAAACCAAGACTAATTCATTGGGTTCTTTTGTTGCAAGAGTTCGATGTGGAGATACGTGACAAGAGGAGGGGTCGAAAATATCATAGCCGACCACTTGTCACGTTTGGAAAATGGTAATGAAGAGGGCACTATGGAGTTTATGAGGGATATGGATTTCCAAAAGATGTACACTTTGTGTGAGATCGGAAGGCCGTGGTATGCGGATTTCGTGAATTATCTAGCTTGTGGCCTCAAGCCGAATCATCTCACCGAATATCAAAGGAAGAAGTTCTATCATGATGTCAATGAGTATTTATGGGATGATCCACTTTTGTTTAAAATTTTTCCGGATAGAATCATACGGAGATGTGTCCCGGGGGAGGAGAAGTTAAGTGTGATGGAAATGTGCCATAGTTCACCATGTGGAGGACATTTTGGATTTCAAAAGACGGGAGCAAAAATGCTACAGTTGGGTTTTTTTGGCCTACCTTGTTCAAGGATTGCAAAGAGTACATCAAGGGATGTGACCGATGCCAAAGGATTGGAAGTATAGGGCAACGTGATGAGATGCCCATGAAGAACATTTTTGAAGTTGAAGTGTTTGATGTATGGGGGATGGATTTCATGGGCCCATTTTCGCCATCCAATGGTTACCTCTACATATTGCTTTATGTGTCTAAATGGGTGGAAGCAATCCCGACAAGAATAAATGATGCTTTAGTGGTCAAGAGTTTCTTAAAGAATAACATCTTTGCTAGGTTTGGTGTGCCAAAAGCCATAATCAGTGATGGGGATCGCATTTCATAAATAAGCTTATTAAGAAGTTATTAAACGACTATGGAGTAAAGTATAAAGTATCCACACCGTACCATCCGCAAACAAATGGCTTAGCGGAGGTGTCAAATAGACAAGTAAAGCTTGTTCTTGAAAAGACGGTTAATGGAAATCGAAAAGATTGGTCTTCTAAGCTAGACGATGCTTTATGGGCATATCGAACGGCTTACAAGACCGCTCTTGGATTTTTCCCGTATAAACTTGTTTATGGGAAAGCATGTCATTTACCAGTGGAGTTGGAGCATAAAACACTTTAGGCCCTTAGGAAGTTGAATTTTGAAGAAAAAGAATCCGAAAAGAAAAGGTGTCTCCAATTGGTTGAACTAGAAGAATTTAGAGAAGAAACTTATTCAAGCTCAAGGATTTTGAAAGAGAAGCTCAAAAGATGGCATGATGAACGGATCAAAACGAGGGAGTTTATTCCGGGGAATAAAGTTTTATTGTTCAATTCAAGACTTAAGTTGTTCCCCGGAAAACTTCGTTCAAAATGGACCGGTCCGTACCTTGTGATTGAAGTAAGAGATGATGGCTCGATAAAGCTTGAAGGGTCAGATGGAAATGCTTTTGAAGTTAATGGTCATAGGGTGAAACATTATCATTCTCCCTCTCAAAGGGAGTTGGTGTATGTTGACACCTTCTCATCTTGAAAGCTCGTATCCTTTTAGTAGTTTAGGGTTGTAAATATTTCTTTTTCTTGTTTTGCATTTTTGGCACGGTAGGTGGATGATGCTCATGCGTGGAGAAGGTATTGATAAGACACGGTGTGCTCATGGAAGTGTAACGCTATATCTTACCACTTTTTGCAAACTTCTCTTGAACCTCTTGTTTCAATTTATGTTTGGGGGGATATGGTGTGGTATGATATATTACACTTTATGTTTGCATTCATTCATGTGTTTTTAAGCCAAATTTTGAAAATTTTCACATCAAATTCGGTGTGGTTTTGGTCCATTTTGGTGGTGTGGAAGTTGATAATCCTTTTGTTTTTGATACTAATGTTGAGCTAATGATTTTTTTGAGTTGTAAGCATAAATAGGGAGTATTGGAAGCATAAAAATAGGGGAAGACAAGGCTTGAAGTTGAAAATTGAAGAAAATAGAGCTGCAGGTACACGAGCCGTGTCGCCAACATGGCCCTATAACATGTGGCCGTGTGGCGACATCAATTCGTCCAACACAGCCAACCTTTGGCCATGTTACATTGTACGAGTCGTGTCATGTGCCGAAACTCGAGCCATGTCGCCAACACCGGCCTGTAAGGATGAGCCGCGCTAGGTCATCAATTTACGCAACATGGCTACCTTATGGCTGTGTTATGTAGCACGACTCCTGTCGTGTCCGAAGCAGTGTTTAAAAATTCGGCTGTTGGAACATGCCCATTCATTCCTCTCTTGCACAAACACTTCCCCCGTCGTGCGAATCACTTTCAAACTCCCCAATTTATCATCCAAACATCAAAAGAGTGGTAAGATTGTGTGATTGAAAGGTGACTCTCAAGGTTTAAACTTCAATTTCTTTCCATTTGATTCAAGAATAACCTAGGTATGACACTTCGAACCCTAGTTTTCAATTAAAGGTTTAATTGGTTAAATTCTTGTATGGGTTTAGGATGAAAGCATGTTTGAAGCATGTCCAGGATATTGATACATGAATGTGCAAGTTTAATTGTTGGATTGATTGAAATTGTATAAGAATTAGGGTTCATGAATATTTTTAATTTGGGGATTTTTGAAGGAATAGAATTAAGAGCATATGTTGTTGCATATTGATTGATAATGCTTTTGAGATAATTGTATTGTGTACACTAGCTTAAGCATTGAGGATTTGAGCATGATGAAATTGAAAATTCTTGTTGAATTGATTGTGAAAAAAATGTGAATGCCAAGTGTTTGATGAAATACCTAAGTGAAGTTTTGAATAGAATTAAAAGTTTTTGCATGAAGCATTGTTGATATAAGTGATGCCCATTGAAATGGTGATGATTTATGAAAGAATGGAAAGAATAAGAGGTTGAACTTGATTGATGTTGTTGAAGTTGCTTGGATTAAAATGTGAAAATCTTCGAAATATATTGCTTATGCTTGACTACGTGCTAGAATCAAAACTTAGTTGAATAACTAGTGCGAATTCTAAGCAATAGACATTTCTTTCTTGAGTTGAAGTTGAAAGATAATTTGAAAATTGTTGTATATTGCAGATGGCTGAAAGAAGAGTGAGAAAACGTAATGAGGATTTCATTATTGTTGAGACGGACATGGAATTATCCAACCTTGATGCAAAGTTGATAATGAAAGAAATACACCCAGTGAATTTTGGAGTTGAGTTTACAGAATGGGAGAAGTATGCATTGAGGTGGGAATATATAATCCCCAAGATTAGGGCAACTCAATTTCAAGATCAAGCCACTATGGAAGGTCTTGGAATAGAGGGTGATCTGAGGACCTTGTTCCGTCGGGTGGAAACGGAAGATTTCTTCGACAAGTGACCTCCCACTTACCGTCATCTGACAGCCGAGTTTATGAGCAATCTAGAGGTTTAAAAGGATAGGAACAAGTTTCCTATATCAATCACGTTTCAATTGAATAATCAGATGTGGGAGAAGGTTCCATTGAATGAGATAAATAGGTTCTTTAGATGTCCGATTATGAGAGGTTATCAAAGTTTTCTACCAGGAGGGGGTTTTAATTAACAAAACTGGTGGAGAAAGTTGGTTGACGATGGAACAGAACCTGAGGAGTACATTCCAAGCTCTTCAAAGGGGACATCTATAAGAAACCCGGCCATGAAGTATCTTGAGAAGATCATTTCAAATACAATTCTGGGGAGATTCGAAAGCGGAGCTATTGGAGAAAAGCAGTTGTCATGTACAGTGTATATCATGAGTTTAGAGTAAACATTGCAGCTCATTTCATTCAGCATGTTGAGAGAGTGGCGAAAAGATAAAACACTCGGGGAATTATGATTGGAGGAATGGTGACCATGATTGCTCAAGGTTTGGGCATCGACCTTAGAGGTATGCCATAGATGATGGTTAGTGAGGGACTCATACACACACAGCTCATAAGGATGGAGTTCCTATCGTTCGTAGGAAACATGTATTGCTTAAGGCAAGAAAAAGGAGCTCCATTTCCTCTCCCTGCTCCTGAGCTTACCACAGTGCGCGGACAAAGAAAGAAGCAAAATTTAGCAATGGCAAGTCAGAACCACTCTGCAGTTGTGAGAGCCTTCTACAGCCAGAATAGAGAAGGAGTAGAAGCAGTGCTCCAGCAAATGAGAGTAGAAGAGAATCCGGAGCTACGAGATCTGAGAGCTGAGCCAGAGAACATGGAGATAGGAGATGAAGAGGAACAACCGCATCAAGTGAAATTTGAAGAGCAAGCACTAGAGCCTCCAGTATTTGAGCAAGAAGAAGATGAAGCTCAAGAGGAGGAGTTTCAGCAACAACAACAGTTTATGGGACCTGGAGTGGGGATTGCAAGGTGGAACTTTTTAGAAGATGAAGTTAGGGAGATTAGGGAGACTAAGGAATCACACGGGGATCAGATGAGAGAGTTCCGAGAGGAACAAGAGAGACAGAGTGTGATGATGAGGGAGATCTATGAGGGACAGTGGATGAGAGATTATAATGATGAGCAAGCACGTACCCATTCGAATAACATGGAAGAGATGCTCACAATGATGTTCAATTTCCAGTTCCCGGGGTCACCTCGTGCCTACACTCCTTGGGTAGCTTATCAAAGAACAACACCCCCTCCATCAGAAAATTGAAGGGAGTACTTTTAGTGCTTGACACTTCTTTAACTCATTTTTAGTTAATTTAGGGTATTATGGATTTGATACTTCATTTGTTGTTTTGGGATGTTTTAATTTCTCTATTTAGGATTTCTTTTCAATTAAGGATGAGATGAGATGTGTTTTATCTTGATTATGGATGGGTGAATTTTGTGTTTCATTTCTTTTTGTGGTGAATTTTATTCTTGTTTGTTGTTTTTGATTTGTTTATTGTTTGTTATGCCCTTTTGTTTTGTGTGTTTTATTCTTGTTAGTGATTGTTTTGGTGGTTTATGTTTAGGGATGTCGTGAGTCATTTTGGAATGTGAAGTGATGACATGTTGATTGTGATAAGTGATGACAAGTTATGATTAAGAATCTCTACACTTTCGAATTATGACATGTTTAATTTAACTTGTTCAATTTTTAGATGAATGTAGTGTAATAAGTTTCTCAAGGTCCAATGCATAAGTTTGTGAGAATTTGAGTCTCAACCGTGCATACATTGTAATTTTTCATGAGTGGATCGATTGAGTTTTAATAAGCTAGAACTTGCTCAAGGACTATAGGAACGAGCCCGATTAGTGGAGATTAATGAAATGATCTAGGTCATCCTTGTTATTATAGTCATGGCCAAATATTTCCATACCATGAACATCATCCCTAGTCTACCACTTTGAGCCTTAAAGCCTATTTATTTTGATATAAGCACATTACAAGCCTTAATTACCCATGTGAGCCTTATATATTTACCATTTTGTGTGAGTGATTGAGGAGATGTGGTCTAGAAAGGTTTGATAAGAAAGAAAAAGGAGAAAGGAAATGGTAACAAGTAAGAAAAAGGATGAAAGAGCACAAACAAGAGTGAACATGCAACCTCAAAACAAGAAAATGAGCAAAACAATAATAATATGCTTAAGTACTTAAAAGTTCAAAGAAGGAAGCAAACATCATAAGAAGCCCAATCCAAGGAAAGTTAATGAATAGTACTTGTGATTAACAAAGATAAGAAAGGAAGAAAGAGAAGTGAAAATGTTGAAGAAAGTAGATACCTCTTCGATTACTTACACTTTCTTAGTCACTATTATCCATATTATTCCTACCCTACCAAAGAGTCTATCATTACATCCTAATTAAAGACCTTTTTGATCACTAATGAAAAATTTGGTGGTTTGTGAATGTAGTCCACGAGCAAGCTTATAGCGAGTCGAGCCAATCTGTTAATGAGTGTTGATTTACCATACTTTAAAGAGTGTTGAGTGACATTCATAACCTATGTGAGACTTGAACTAAGAAGGGACTATATTACACTTTGATTCTCTTTAGATTGAACTTGTTAATTTTTTTTGTGTTATGAGTTTAATGTTGTAGGATGACTTAGTATAAATTGTAATTCTTAGTGCTATTAATGTGTTATCGCTTACGTTCATTTAGTCTTTTCCAAGGTGAAAATCACTCCTTTTAGTTTATCATTTTCGTTGTGCGAAGACGCACAACACTTTAAGTTTGGGGTGTGATGAGTGATATTTTCACCTAGATTTTAGTGTATTTTTACATATATTTTCGTGTATTTTTATCTGTATTTTTGTGCTTTTTGGTGGAGTTATGTATTTTTATGGAATTGAGTGTGAATGAACTTAATCATATGTAAAACGGGTGAAAAAGGAGCAAAAACGGAGACGAATGATGAAACGAAGAAGAAAAAACAGGGTAGCAGCAATACGGCTGCCCGTGTCAGGCGCACGAGTCGTGCCTGTAAGGGGAAGCCGTGCGGGGACATCAATTCATCCAACACGACCACCCATTGGTCGTGCGTCAGCACACGACTTGTATGCCGTCTTGAGTAAAGGTTGATCGATAAACCCTGACACGACTCGACTCATGTTGCAGCATACGAGTCGTGTCGGTGCCAGAACAGGATTTTTTTTTCACATCTTCTAGAAGGTCTCCAAGGGGTATATATATCAATTCATTCAACATTTTAAGAGAGAGAGAGTCCGAAGTTCAGCTGCTCACACACCTCACATACCAATTCCTTCATTTTACACCATATCCTTCATCAAATTCATCCATCTAATCACTCCATCATCATCTCACCATAAAGTCTCCATCCAAATCGAGTGAAGAAGCAAGGAAGAGTGGGTGATCACTAAAGGAAAAAAGGAGATTCAATTGGATCCAATCCAAGGGAGTTTTCATTCCAATTTTGTGTTAATCCTATAGTTTACCATGATTTGTAAGGTTTCTAATGTCTATGTTAAGGATCTTATGAAGATTGTATGCTAATCTCCCTTGTGAGATTAGCAACATGAAAGTTGTTAGATAATTTGTGGATCTATGTAATTAAATTCATATGTTGATTGAGATATTTGATTTTCTATCATTGATGTTTAATATCTTGAGATCTATGATGTTTTGTGTGTTTGATTGTTCTAAATATATGATTAGATTGAGAGATCAATTATATGCTTAGGATAATTGAGTAAATTATTTCATTAAACACCTCATGTTCATTATAAATTGTAAAGAGATTGAGAAATCCTTTAGGATTTAGAACCTTTTGATAGAACATGTGATTAATTAAATTGAGAAATCAATTAATTATGTGAAGGGACTCTTAATTGAACTTAGTACCTAGTTGGAATAGTTTAATTGAGAACTAACCTTTAAGCTTTTTGAGACTGTGAAAATGATCTACATCCTATGTATTTCGAGAGGAAGTGTAGGTGATATATGTGTTGACCCTTAATCTTTACTCTTGATACATATGAGTTTAATGCATGAATCCTTAAATTACCACTTCATTAGTATTGTTAATCTCACTTCTACTCAATTTGAAAACCACTCATCTTTTACTATTTTATTTGCTACCATTACTTGCTTTAGTAATTGTTATTTACTTGTGTTTCGAAAACCAATCATTGATGTTTAGTCTTTATAAAATTGCAATAAACGTGATCTCGCTTAAGCTCTAACATCTACCTCTATGTTTTGGGAGAGTCGTGAGACTTGGTCCCTAGTAAACATGGAATGGTCCCACGAATACGACGAAGCACTACAAGATAGAAATGCGGAATTTTAACAAAGTGCAATGAATGTTGAAATAGAATCAATGAATTCTAAATTAGATCTAGCTGCTTGTAGAACCACAGATGGTGTGAAAGCCATTGGAAGTGGCTCTTTAAAATAAAAGAGGATTATATGGTAAGGTGAAAACCTTGGGACCAAAGCATGTTGCGAAAAGGTATAATCAGAAAGAAAAGGTTCGATTATGAGGAAACCTGTTCGCCGATAGCTATGCTTATGTTGATCCGGCCTCTTTTATCTGTTGCTACTCATATGAAATATGAGGGATATCAAATAGATGTCAAGATAGCTTTCTTTATTAGAAGTCTTGAGGAAAACATCTGTGTGAAGCAACCAGAGTAATTCATTGCAAAGGGCTAAGAGCATTGTGATAGTAAGTTTAAAAGTGTCCATCGATGGACTAAAGCAAGCTTCAATATCATGAAACATCTGTTTTGATGAGAAAATCCAGGCATACGGATTTATTCAATACGCGGATGTGTCTTGTGTATTGAAAAGAGTGATGGAAACGTGGTGGTATTTCTTGTACTGTACGTAGATGATATATTGATCATTGGAGACAATGAAAGAATATTGTCGGGCTATGGTATGGTTGATAAAGCAATATAAAATGAAGGACTTAAGAAAAGCAAAATATATCCTTTTAATCACGGTAATAGGGATCACAAGAAAGGATATTATGCTTGTCTCAAACTTCATGAATTGATACAATTTTTTCTCGTTTTAGTATGTGGCTTTATCTAACGAAATATGTCTTTTGACACAAAAGAAGATAAAGGTGATAAAAGTGGTTCTTTATTCTTCGGCGAATAAGGAAGCTTAATCTAAGGAATGCTATGCACGAGATTGGATATCTGTTTTGCTGAACGCATGGATAATGGAGTATCGAGGTAACCCGAAATAAGAATGTTGAACTATGGTAACACATAATTTATAAGTACCTGGAAAGGACTAGAAACTATATGTGAGCATACCGGACAGATTCATTGCTTCTTATAGGTTACATAGATTCAGATTTTTCAAATCAGATAGGGATGACAGTAAATCCACCTCAAGGTTATGTGTTTAATTTTAGGAAGTAGAGTCATAATATAGAGGAGTGTTATATAGAAATATATTTCAGACTCCGAACTCCATCATGGAAAGATCATAAATTGGAGCCTATGAGGCAGCCAAAGTATCTATATGACTCTAGAAACTTCATAATAGATTTTGAAGTGTTTTTAAGTTTGCCCAAGGTTATCACAATTTATTTTGATGATAATGGTGTAGTTGCAAACTTGAAGGAATCACGAGCCCATAAGGTAATTAAACACATAGAGCGCGAGTACCACCTGTTACGAGAAATTGTATGATGAGGAGAAGGTTGTTGTCGCCTAGATTTGCTTCGGATGATAATTTAGTAAAATCCTTTTACGAGGACCTTAAGGCGAAAGCTTTTGATGGTCGTGTAGTGGGAATGAGAATCAGATGTATGGCAGAAGACATGACAACATATTCTTTTAGTATAAGTGGGAGATTGTTGGATTGTATACTAAAGTCTAGCTTTTTGTATGAACAATGTTTAAACAATTTATTTGAAATGAGAATCATATGATCAAATGATTGCGTCTTATAATTATTTATATGCACGATGCAATAGTCCACTTACATATACTGTAGATAATATGTTGTGCGACAACACGCGGAAGATCATGTTATCGGTTTTCTTATAAAGTATAAATAGATGCTGACAACCGAGATAGATAGGGACTTTCTATCGGGATGGTTGTAGTATGGTTTGGTATTAGCTTGTCTTGGCTATAGAATCACATTAGTGCACTTTGTGTGTATTGAGCAGGACTGCTTGAGATCGTTCGACTTATAGGAGAACTTGATCCCAGTTATTATGGATGTTTGTGCTCTTAATCCCTATACAATAACCTCGACACATAGGGCAGTATGTATTTCTTTTATTCATCAATGGGTGAGATTTACATGTATTAAATCAACAAACTCGGTGAGTTGGGAAGTAGTGCTGTCTCTATGGTGTGTTGTTGATTGTAGAAGGAATTCGTGTCCGACATAGGTTGATGACGTCCCCTTGAGTGGCTCATAAGGATTATCATGTAAACCCTACAGGTGGATTTATTCTGGCAAGATAATAAGATTGAGTGATACTACTCTCGGATAAGTATTAATTAATGGAGTTGTCAGTAACCTAATTAATTAATAGGCACTGTATATCTTACACATGGGGAGACTGTAGGGCTCATAATAAGGAGCCCATAACGTAATTATGAGATTAGAACGGTAGTGCAGTAATAATATTTTAGTGGAATATATTATTATTATTGGACTTAAGTATAAGCTTTGGGCTAAGCTAGGATACTTAAGCTCAATGGAGGCCCAACTCTAATTTCTCCTCCTGGTCCCTGCTGTAGCCCATATATAAGTTATCTCAGCTGTTCTAACCCTAAGCGAGACATGCCTAACACGTGAAGAGGGTAGATGGAATAGGATATTAAGAAGATATCGAAGATCGTCGCCCATACAACGTCGAGATTAGACTTGGGAATATAGCAAAAGATCAAGAGGTTATTTGCTGCTGCGTCCACCAACTTGCACGATTTTTTTAAAATCGTATAGAAGTCATAATAGGACGTGTTATATACTGTCGGAAAGCCACGGAAGATAGGATCGTTTTGGCATGTAGATCACTCAAATCCAATATCGGATGAGAGAGTTATGCCCAAAATGGTGAGGCTGTGCAGGCTACCGGTGAGAATCCATCTTCTCCAACATACCCTGGTGAAAGGTAATATATTTTTTGTTTTCATACTTCCGCTGACTGTTAGAAATGTATGGAACCCTAACGGTTTACGTTAATCAAACGATCGAACGCCAACAATTAGAGCCTTATAACCTTACTCAAATTCTTAGCAACTCTAACAACAATTTCATAACTCCCACTTTACAAAGCCTACACAAAGAAATGAAAGAGTTAAAATTCGAGATCAAAAAACTCAAAGAAAAACAAGTTCAAGATTCTCATACTATTAAAAAAATCATAGAAACCCTTAATAACGAAGATCATAATGAGGATGACCAAATTCAATCTTTACATAATATTCCTGAAGATTTTCTTTTTGCCTTAAAAGAAATAACATTGCGAAAATACATCATTAAAGTAAAACTTGAATTTGCAAAAAATGATTCTTTCTAGATACAATTGCCCTTTTCGGTATAGGGGCAGACTTAAATTGTATCAAAGAAGATTTTGCCCCATCCAAATTCCTTAAAAAAACTCAAGAAAAATTACGTGCTTCTGATGACTCTAAACTGACAGTTTCTTCAAAGGTTGATGCCTCTATTATAAATGATGGTATCGCTTTAAGAACCTATTTTTTAGTCATTCGAGACATACACCATATGGTTTTCCTAGGAACTCCTTTTCTTAATCTGATAACACCCTATACTGTTGACATTGATGCTATTACTTTCAAAATTCATGATAAGGATTTACACTTTAATTTTATAGAAAAAACACAGACTAGAAAGATTAACCTTCTTAAAGCCTGTTCTATATATGAAAATTCTATTAATAATATTGTTCAAACAAAAACCTTTACATTAAATGAGATTGAAAGAAATATTCATGTAGCATAAATTGAGACCCATTTATAGGACCCACAAACTCAACAGAAAATACCAGAGCTCTATACTTTCATAAAACAACAAGCGTGCTCTAATCTTCCAAATGCCTTCTGGGAGAGAAAGAAAAATGTTATTAATCTTCCATATGAACCCTCATTCGACGAAACCAACATACCTACCAAAGCCACCGCCATCGCAATGAATAGTGATCTTCTAGAATTCTGCATAAAAGAAATCCAAGACGTCATCGCTAAAAAATATATTTCTGAATCCAAATCTCCTTGGAGCTGTGCAACCTTTTATATCAATAAAGCCTCAGAAATAGAGAGAGGAACACCTAGACTAGTTATTAATTACACACCAATGAATAAAACTTAAATGGATTCGATACCCTATTCTAAACAAAAAGGATTTACCACAACGACTTTATGATGCCTATATATTTTCAAAATTTGATATGAAATCAGGTTTTTGGCAATACAAATTGCTCCAAAAGACAGATAAAACTGCCTTCGCAGTTCTTTTTGGAAAATATGAATGGAATGTCAGCATTTTGGATTAAAAAATGCATCTTCCGAATTCACAAGATCATGAATGACATTTACTACGATTACCATAAATTTTGCATTGTTTACATTGATGACATTCTAATTTTCTCAAAAACAATAGATGAATATTTTAAACACATAAGAATCTTTCTTTCAGTTACTAAAAAGAATGGTCTTGTAATTTCTGAATCTAAAATTAGTCTTTTTCAAACAAAAATAAGATTCTTAGGACATTACATTACACAGGGCACCATTACACCGATAGAAAGATCACTGATGTTTGCCGAAAAAATTTCCAGACAAAATTTTTGATAAAAACCAACTCCAACTATTCTTAGGTAGCATCAACTATGTTTTAGATTACTACCCAAACATAAAAACGAAGCTTAAGCCTCTACATGACAATTTAAAAAGAATCTTGCACCATGGACAGATGTACATACCTAACTGATACAAGAGATTAAATCACAAATTATATCAATACCATATCTCCATCTAGCTGATCCAACTTTACCGAAGATCGTTGAGACTGATGCTTCAAAGATGGCTTATTGTGGTATCCTTAAACAAATCAAAGAAGGAAAAGAAGTCATTATTCAATTCACATCGGCTCACTGGAATAAAGCACGAAAAAAATATTCACTGTTAAAAATGAAATTTTAAGTATAGTCTTATGAATGCTAAAATTCCAGAGCGACTTAATCAATAAAAAATCCTCTTAAAAGTCGACAGCAAAAGTGCTAAAGAAATTCTTCAAAAGGATGTCCAAAATTTAGCTTCAAGACAAATTTTTGCAAGATGGCAGGACTTACTCAGTGTTTTTTATTTTGATATTGAATATATAAGAGGAGATACTAACTATATCCCTGATTTCTTAACCCGTTAATTCTTACAAAGCAGGACAGATGCCGCTGAAACTAGATAGAAACTACCTTAGTGTCTCAAGTATAGAAAGAGAGACCTCAAAAATAGGCACCACAGATAAAGAAGAGTTTGAAGACACGACAATATCAAAAACAACCCAGCTGACGCTAAAAGAGAGATTTGCAAACAGAGATCACATGGTAGGAGCTATTAGTTCTTACAATGGTAATTATGATTACTATGTAACCTTTAAGCCAGAACCGGCTCCTAAGACAATTTCTCTACTTCCAGAACCATTCTGTGAAAACCCTTCATCCCAAAAAAAAGATACATTCCTTAAACCTACACTAGACAATCCAAAGCCTATAACCTTACAAAACACTCCCTCAAATTCCATTTCTCTGTCAAATTCTCATTCAAATATTTCTAAATCAAATTCCAACTCTACTGTTCAACCATCCCAATCCTCATCCCCAACATGGTTCTCTAAGTCATTCTCCCAAAACATCATTACCATCGAATAGGGATTCGACAAAGAAAATCCATTTGACACAGCCAAGCCATTTTTGGCGAAAATGCCTTTCAAAACAATTTGATCACATAAAAACTTATGCCTATTACCTAGCAATTCTGGAATGCATCGAATCAGCTCAAATTAAACATGAGTTCTCCAAAACAAACAAATTTGATGTTTCATATTCCCATTGCAAGATTTTCAAAGTCATATCTCCCTCACATTAGTATGGATCACTACATGAACTCATAGCCTTTGGTGAAAATTATTCAAATGAGCCTTTTGCAAACAGACATTTCAACTAACAAGCCTTTTACTTCGATAGAACAGATGATATCAAATCCTTCCCCATCTGGTGGTCAAACTGGTGGGACATTTTTAGTTCTATACCGAATATCCTACCACTTATAATCCAGCAATCCTTTGACATTTTCGAAATCAAATATTCCCCAACAGCCCATGAAGAAAAGAACTTCACACCTTTGGCATTCTTCTGTACTAAGTTCTATGCCCTTGGATTTTTTCCTGGACATTCCAAATCCATGGAATTCACAGGAAAGTTCTAAAATGAGCATTTCTAGTCAAATGGTGGGAAAAGTGTAACATTGTCAAAAGCATACAGCCCAACTAAGTGGAGGCTTGGATACAACAGGATTCGAAGCTCAAACAAATTCTTCCTACTTAAACACCGAAACAAATAAAATTCCAAGAACAGAAATACAGTATTGCAGCCAGAATTGCAACAGCCAAAACCCCAGCTGAAGCCTACTGCATAATGCAAGAACACCTGCAATCGCACTCTGAGGATACTGTTAATTTATCAAATAGTAGTGATACACTATTGTCAAACCATAAATCATGGTTTGGAAATAGTGGATATAAAAAAATAAAAATAAAAATAAAAAATTTACATGCCAGATTCAGTAGCAGATGTCAGGAGTATCCGTATCATGTTGTAAGTTAGGATTATATTAGAAGCTAATCCCAGACTTAAAAAATATAATAAAAATAAAAAATTACATATCAGATTCAGTAGCAGATGACATAAATATCTGTATCATGTTGTAAGTTAGGATTAGATTAGAAAGCTAATCCCAGACTTAAAAAAACGTCAGACATGATCCCGCATAAAACTGGAGAATTGTCCCCCAAAGCAAAAGGACACTAGTATGGCACTACATGGAGAAATATTGAACAAAGATACTTCATGATAACTACAAAATTGCAACTCCTCTTTTTGTAAAAAAAAACCCCTGCAGCTGATAATTGAAGACTTTTCCGAAAGTGCAAGACAACCCCTTAAACTACCTATATAAAGAACTTGTTACATAGAAGGAGGGGCAAAAGTTGGAATAGAGTTCTGAGAGCTTACAAATTCTGGGAGTTTTTCAAGAGTTCTTAGTGTCTTGAGTCTAGTGAGTCTTGTATTACTTGAGAAGTCTGAGTATCAAGCAATTGTTCTAAGAGTGATAAAACCTTGAGAAGTTTGAGTATCAAGGAAAGATTCTGAGTGATAGGAAGAGAGTGTGAGTATTACAAATATATGAAACTTTGGGAAGTCTGAGTACCAAGGTATTGCACAAATAAAATGTAACATCATATTTGAAAATCTATTCTCTGTTCAAAGCACTTGTTTACATCTACATAACATGGACGACCCTGCCGCCTTCTAACATAGCTAATTTTCCTCCCCTTTTTGACTGGCATACTGATAGATAGATATCCTTTACTAGTTCCCCTTTCCCTGACTGGCATCTCTGATAGTTAATATCTTTATATAAGCAAATGCCCTCCTCTGACTGGCATCTTGACAGTCATATATATCTTTAAATTAATATATTTATAAAATGATTACACTCTTTACGCCTGTGGCCTCTCTGGTATCATATATGTATATATATATATATATATATATATATATATATATATATATATATATAGGCCAGATGATGAATGAGTTCGCGAACATTTTCTCTCTCTACATTTTATCTCCTCCTTCTCTCTAACCTTTCTCTCTCGTGTGTCTTCTCCAATAGGGGACAGGTTTTCCGGCTTTTCCGACTATGCTCTCCAGCGTAGATACCTGCCCCTTGCCACCCTTTCTTTTTTTTCTGTAGTTTTCTTTTTACTTTTTTTCATTGGGTCAGATTTATTGTTTCATTTTTTGTTTCAACTCCCAACTGTCGCCTCTGGTTTGGATTCTCTAAAAGATTTTCAGATCGGTTATCTCACCTTATGGATAACTTCCTAATTTCTTCATCTTTAGTGCTCCATTCTATCTAATGCTTTTATCATCAAATTCATTCTAGGAAGCGCCCATGTTTTTCCCGGCTGAACTCCTCCTGTTTAGGCGCGAGATCTTACACCTAGCAGAGCTGCTATTTTGAGCTCCTTATCTACGACAAGATCCTCACAGCAGACATGTTACGATAACCATGCTCTTCCTCATGCTTAATCTGTCGATTGGTTTGATTCTGCTCTATTTGAGTTGTACCATTTGCTTCGATATCTTAGTGTTAGTGCAATGAGCCTTCATAGTGGGAGCAGAGTTACACTCTCCAACATGGAAATCCTCTTCCATGGCTTCCATGCCATTAATGCCCATTTGCTGATCTTCTGTCGTAGATCAGCACTAACTGACTTGCTCGATGTTCTCAGCCCTTATGTCTATACTCCGACCACTCACATAGTAGAATATTCCATATCTTTTGGAAGGAAAGCTTTCTTTTCCTTCCTTTTTTTCATGGCTATCCTTGGCTTTAGATTTTTCTTGTCTTAGTTTCAGTTTAAAGTTAGCCATCATTTTTTCTGTTTCTATATTCATAGTGAGGCACCCTACATTTGTTCATTTTGGTGGAACCATTCTCTCAGCTCTGGTGAATGAATAGCAGCAGCCACGAACATCTTGATCTAACTACTCCCTTGCACGTTGACTTACTCCCGGCAGCCTTTTCTCCTTAATTTAGTGGTCATGGTGACACCTCCTTGTGCATTTAATACTATTTTGTCTTGCCACTACTCTTTCAGCTCTGGCTGTATTTCTCTTTAATAATGGAGTTTTTGTCTCAAGCATTTAACGCTATGACATGTTCCTACTCTATTATTGTTTAGCTGTCTACCTCATTTACTCTCTAGTCTTTTATGTGCTGCTATTTTTGGCATTTTGCTGCTTTTTGCAGCTTCTTTTTCGCCACCAACCCTAGGACTAGCAGCATAGTGTACCTGTTATAAACATTCAATGATTGCAGTATCTACACAAAACGTGTCAGTAAATGCAATTACTATTCATGCTTCAACAACTAGTGAATAAGATACTAACCTTGTTCACATCTTAATGAAAATTGATTTCCTTCGCCATTTGTTTTGTCAGAAATTTCCCACCGAATACAGCCTCTTGTAATTCAGGTGGAACTTGCTCAAAACATCTAGGCAAATTATGGAGAATAAAATTGACCTAGGTTCCCCTTCAATTTCTACTCCAATGATTTTCAATTCGTTAATCAATTCAACCATTACCTCTTGCCTATCAACCTTACTCATGTATCTGAAGAGTTGCATGAGACCATCATATTTCTATGAACCTCTCACCTCTCTACTCGAGACTTTAATAGGCATCATGGAACATCCTTAGTGAGAACACATATGTTTTCCTAAATAGTAAAAATTGAAACCAAGATTATTTTCTAATCATCTAATTTTGGACCAGTAAATATAATTTCTTTTAGTTAACAATAAGTGAAATAAACCATATGAAAATACAGAGAATCACATAAATAAATACACTGATCAAAACTTCGAATTTAACTATTTATATTGGTTCCCTCAAATTAATATAAAATAAAAATTCACCGATATTTCAAGCACCGTGAGTCTGCATACCACGTTAGTGTGGACGTATACAAACCCGAACATTTACAAGAAAATGTTTTACCCATTAATTTCATTCATCAACCTAACTTCATGACAAAATAATTAATAGTCGGTTTCTTTTTAGCCACGCAAATAATAACAGTGACTCTGTTGGGGAGGATACTTATTATTTGCACCTAAGTGTACACCATTATTTGATCTCAAGTCCATTGGCAAAGCTTATGTGCCTTATAGTTGGAGAAGTACACAGGTGCTTAGATAACTTCCTACAATCATCATAAAGAAGTTCGTTCTAGCAATCCATGAATAAATTCATCCGTTGTGGAGGAAGGCTAATTGCCAACGCGCAAGTTTACTCACATCACTTACAAACCAATAATGGAGACCACAGGAATTATTTACCAATCTCCTCTCCCACTTAGTTATTTAACAAAGAGGGTTTTTTCATGCATATAATATTTGGAATAAAATACGCAACCTAGCATGCTCCTATTGCACCAATTAAGGTAGTAAATCACAGAGAATCATGCATAACAGCTGCACTGTATATCACAGAGAATCAATTAAGGCAGAGCAACTGAGATAACTTATATATAGGCTACAGTAGGGACAAGGAGGAGAAATTAGAGTCGGGCCTTCATTGGGCTTAAGTATCCAAGTTTAGCCCAAAACTTATACTTAAGTCCAATAATAATAATATATTCCACTAAAATATTTTTACTGCACTGTCGCTCTAATCCCATATTACGTTATGGGTTCCTTCTTATTATGATCCCGATAGTCTCCCCATTTTTGAGATATATACAATGTACATTAATTAATTAAGTTACTGACAACTCCATTAATTAATATCTCATCCGAGAGTAGTACCCCTCAACCTCATTATCATGCCGAAATAAATCCACCTACAGGGTTTATATGATAATCCTTATGAGCTCCTCAAGGGGACATCATTAACCTATTTAATAGGATACGGATTCCTTCTACAATCAACGACACACCATAGAGACAACATTATTTCTCAACTCACCGAGTTTGTTGATTTAATTACATGTAAATCTCACTCATTGATGAATCAAAGAAATACATATTGCCTTACGTGTCGAGGTTATTGTATAGGGATTAAGAGCACGAACATCCATAATAACTGAGATCAAGTTCTCCTATATAGTCAGAATAAGTTGAACGATCTCAAGTGGTCCAGCTCAATACACACAAAGTGTACTAATATGATTCTAAAGTCAAGACAAACTAATACCAAATCATACTACAACGATTTTGATAGAGAGTCCCCGTCTATCTCGGTTATGAGCATCTATTTATACTTTATAAGAAAATCGATAATATGATCTTCCACGTGTTGTCGCACAACATATTATCTAAAGTATAAAGTAAGAGGACTATTGCAGCGGGCATATAAATAAATTATAAGACGCAATCATTTGATCAATGATTCTCATTTCAAATATTGTTAAAACATTGTTCATACTAAAGCTAAGCTTTTAGTATACAATCCAACAATTATCTTTAGGGGAGCGACAATTTCTAAACAATCTTGAAGATTGGGTCCTGAAGACTGATGCGGCACTCTTTTTTCCTTAACTAATTTTTTCCCACAAGAGTTTCTTAGTTAAAAGGTTTTTAATGAGGCAAACTAGGTTATCTTGTTCAAGAAGAATGATAACTTCTAAACAATCCTAAAGATTGGGTCCTGAAGATCAAGCTATACTCTTTTTTCCTTAACTAAGTTTTTTCCACGGGGTTTTCTTAGTTGAAGGTTTTTAACGAGGTAGCTATAACACATGAAAATCATAAGACATGTACTATTTTCCTCGACTAATTTTTTCCATAGGGTTTTCTAGCGAGGTTTTTAACGAGGCATTAACAACGTAATGTCCAAGGGGGAGTGTTGTAACATTATTATGACGTGGTCATTACGAGTAAATAACCACTCTCCTCTTTTGTAGAGAGTAGGGCAGTTGTATTGAATGTATTAAGAACAATTTATGATGATAATGGAAACTCTCTCTCACTCTCGCTTTTGGTTGTTCTATTTTTTTCTCTATTTACATTTCTGCTTTTCTTCTTTCATTTTCTATTTTTCTTCTTTCATGATTTTTCAACAGTTACCAAGTACATAAAATAATTCATTATCTCTAAGATACATACTCTACAACATAACTTGCTTTATATAACACGTCAAAAGTGTTATTTAATAGTAAAAAAGTGTTATTGTAGATAATATGTAACATTTTTTATGGTGCAATGTTTGCCCGTGCTTCTTATTGCTTAAGGCAACACTATTTCGATTATTAATAACACTTCTAAAAAAATATTTACAATTAGATGAAAAACTTTATTTAACACTTTATAAATGTTATATGTGAGATTTTTTTATGTAACACATTTTATAAGAGAAAAAAAAAACTATTATTAGGTTTGAACCTTTGAGCACCTTATTAGAATAAATTACTTCTACCACATTGACTAAGAATAACTTTGTTAATATTTTGAGTTTTTTTTTTATTATACATGATTTCAACATTTTTTATTTAATTTATTTAAACATATTTTTTAATATCATCTTATACATTTAAATTTGAGTTGTTATTATACTAACTAATTTTAAAAAATTATTATGTTATACGACATAATTTTATCAAGAAATATAATAATTCAAATAATTAAAAATAATCACATTATATATAATTAAAATATATTTAAAATTATTTAAAATAAATATAAATATTTTTCTTTTCATACATTATTAATATTTTTATATAAAATAATAAATATTTTACATAATAAAAATTTTATTATATGAGCATTTTTTTTCAACTTGTATATTATATTAATCGTTTAATAGTGTGTTAGTTTTCTTAATTATTTAAACTACATAAAATATTACATATTTCTTTTATATAAATTGTTATGTATTTAAAAATGTAATATGATAGTGTTAAATATTTCATAGTGTTACATAAAAAGTGTAATATATGAAAAATGATACTACTAAAATGTTACATATAAAAAAGTGTAATTTGGAAAGTGCTATATTTATAAAAATGTTATTTAAAAAGTGTTACTTTCATAAAAATGTTATTTATTGATGTTACATATAAAACAAGTGTTACATATTATTAAAATTTAAACAGTGTTACAATTATGTGTTATATATAATAAAAGTGTTAATGTGGAGTGTAACATAAGCTCATTTATGTTGTAGTGATACATAAAATATTATTACTATCAACTACATACTTATAATGTAATATTCTATAATTACCCTTATAGATTGCACATTTTTTTTAATTTTTTTTTACAGTGTTTCTTCATGCATGATTTAAAGCATGATTTATTTATTCTGGTAGTCACCATGTATATAAAATAATTCATTATTACTCTAAAATACATACATAAAATATTATTACTATCATCTAAATAATTATAATGTAATATTCTATAATTATCCCTATAGATTGCACATTTTTTTACATATATTTTTTTTTGCACAATGTTTCTGCACATTTTTTTTCACTCTTTTTTTTGCACATTTATTCTTCATGCACATTTTTTATTTTTTGCACACTTTCTTTTTATATTTTTTTCTACACATTTGTTTTTCACAATATTTCAACACATTTAATCTACATGAAAACAAAATAAAATAAAAATACAGCAGAGTAATAAATAGGCTAATGGGAGCAACACGAAACGTAATCAAAGCTCGAAACCACCCCTTCTTAGAATGGGATGGATCGGGTCAACACCAAATAGAAAATTTCAGTGGGTAGTTGGCCAAATACAAGTGTATTGCTTAGGAAATTTAATTAGCAATTACATTGAAATAAGAGGAATTATCAATGGGCAGCAAACTTTGATTCATTGGGCAATTGATAATTTAAATCACCATCCCTTTCCTTCTCACAAGCCGCGCGCCACCGCTTCTCCACAACCGGAAACTTCCTCTAGCATAGCCTTACCAGACTCCTTCATCTGCCATTCACCAGCAGCCTAAGTGTTGTCGGCGAGAGCCACATCCCCACCTTCCCTTTTGACCTTTTTTGTGTAACTTTTTTTTATTTAGGAGTAAATAAGCTTTAAAGTATGCTTCTCTTACTAATAAAAATATTTTCCCTTCTTCTACTCATTTCACCAATTAATTAAAATTCTTTAAATAATTAAATAATCTAGTTTCATTTATCTTACCTGCTCAAAAACTAATATATAATTATAAAATGTAATATAATAAACATTAATATAAGAATTGATATTCGGTGCATCTAGGTGTACGATTTTAAAGCTGTGCTCCGGGTCGACCCAATTATTAAATGGGTCATATAAAAGGTAATTTTTAAACTTTTCCATTCATTCTTTCCACCAAGCTTGTTCTCTCTCATCCGATAGACGATTCTTCTCCACCGGCTATTTTTTCCCTCCTATTCTTCTCTACATACGATTTCTCACTTCCTATTCCAATTTCAGTGGCGATTGTCCAATTCATCCGCATTGTGTTGGGAAAATACACACTACAGAAGAAGAAGTCAGATATTAAAAAATTAGGTAAAATTAATTTGATTTCAGATTCAAATTTTTATATATATAAATATTTGATTTGTGTCTCTATATATTTCATATTCAATTAAAATTCTTCAGATTTGATATTTTTGTAAAAGAAAATCACGCTTAAGTTTATTTAGATAAATTCAAGGATTTCGTACCATAATCAAATGAAAATTTCAAATTCATAGATATTATAAGCATTTCTGATAAGTTAATTAGTATATTTCATTTAGATATGCCGAATTGAACATTTTTAGATAAGTCGAATAAAACAAACTAAAATATAAGCCGAGTAAAGCAAATTTTAAATAGTTCAAATAGGGCAAATCCAAACAAACTCAAATATATATAAAAAGGGAGCAGTTAGTGTAGAACCTTCTCTACCATATTCTAGGTCGAACCTTTGGTCTTCACTCCCCATTATTAATTAACATGCCCCTTCTCAATTAATTCTAGCTTTTATTTTATTTTTATTTGGCTTTTTTTTTAATACTCACTCCATCCGTTTTAGAGGGCCCTCTCTGCTTTGCGCATAGATTAATGAATATTATTATTTAATGATTAGTAATTAGTTGTATTAGTGAGTGTGCGAGCCCCACATTTTAATTGTATTAGTGGGTATGCGAGTCTCATGTGTGTAAAAAATGAAATAAAACTCTTTAAAGCGGACGGATGAATTATTTAAAATATCATTATACCCTAAATCCTTATAAACCCTAAAAGTGCAGTATGACCTAAATCACAAGAGTGTAGTTACAATTTTACCCTTAAAATTAACTATAAACCCTAAACCATAAACCTTAAGAATAGAGTATGCCTTAAACCATAATGGTAAAATTATAATTATACCATAAACCATAAACTCTAGCGATAAAGCATACCCTAAATTATTAGGGGTAAAATATATCCTAAAACCATAAGGGTGGGATCACAATTATGCCTTAAGGGGTCGTTTGTTTGTGGGTATGAGGTATAAAGGTATCGTGTATAATGAGATTTGTTTGACTTGTGATTAATTGTATTGTTGTTTGATATTATGGAAAAATGAAATTGTTGATAACTAGGTATTAGTTATTTTATATTTGTTATTGAGTATTAACAAATGGGATAATAAGTAAAATGACATATTTACCCTTATTATTGCGGTGGTTGTTGTTGTTCTTATTATTATTATTATTATTATAAAGAATTATTTTTATTATTAAATATTAATTTTAATTATCATTGTATATTATTATTAATATTATTTATTATAATTATTAATTATTATTAATATTTTTATTAATAATAATAATATTATTTATTATTATTTATTATTAATATTATCAATTATTATTATATTAATTATTATTATTATTATTATTGAATAAGGGTATAATGATAAAATTACATTTAATATCTAGGTATTAAATGATGGTATTGTGTATCCTACCTATTGAGGTGGGATACACAATATCAAAGAGAATGTTATTATTAATATGAGGTAAAATTAATACCTTTGGCCAAGTACTATAAGTATATCGAGACAAACGTGGTATTATGAGGGACTATGCATCAATCACCCCCTAATCCTACGAGCAAACGAGCACTAAACATAAATTCTAAACCTTAGGGTAAAATATACCCTAAACCATAAGGGTGAAATTATAAAGGATAAAATATGTCAAAAACCATAATGATAAAATTACAATTATAACTAACATTAAATCCTAAAAATAAATAATAAACTCTAGGGATAAAATACATCCTAAAATACTATGATAAAGTATATTCTAAAACAAAGAGTAAAATTATAATTTTACTCCTAAAACTAAATTTAAAAAAATTACTAATGATACACATACCTAGGTGTACTATATTAATTTCAAAGGGGGTGGGAGGAGGCCGGTTCTACCAATATTTTAGAACCGGTCCCATAAGATCATTAACTCAAATATTGGCTAAATAGAATAAATTCAAACATATAGAAAAAATTCAAATTTAGATTGATTGAATTTTTTTTATTGTAGATTGAATAGAGCAATTTTAAAATATATAAAATAAAACAAACTCAAACATAAGCTATATAAACAACTTTTAGACTGACTGATGGAACAATCTAAAAAGTTAAGCTGAACAGAGAAATTTCAAACGTAAGCCGTAATCATTTGAAAAATGACAAAAGGGTTGGCTTTTTATTTATATATATATATATATATATATATATATATATATATATATATATATATATAAAAGGATCCGACCCCATTAATTAATAAGATAATTTTGAAAAAAATTACACTCAAAATTGGTAGAAAAAAATCCCTCAATCCCATATTTATATATTTCCAATTTTTACGTTCAATTTTAAACTTTTAAGGGGATGCAAACAAAATAATTAATACTACCTCCTGCCACTTGAAAGGTAACCGTTTCACTATTCCTGGCGTCCGCTTCAAATGTATCAATTTCCTCTATTTAGTAAAGAAAATATACAATATGACCCACCACTTCTCTCTAATACAACTACTCACTTTACCTATTATAATAATACTCCTTAATCCACGTGCAAAAAACAAATAAAAACCTTAGAAGTATTCACGTGCAAACAACAAATGATTACCTTGTAAGTGGCCGGAGGGAGTATATTTTTATGGTACCACATATAATACTATAATAAGTATTCATTTTACATATTAAAATATTAAATTTTCTACTGCACCTTAAAATATTAATTATATTCTTAATCTCCATGTTGAAACGCAAGGGTATATTTTTAGATTAAGAAAAAAAATGTTGAAAATGGATAGGAAAATGCTTTTCTCTTTAATAGCGATATGATATGATCATGTTTTAAAGGGAGGGAACACTTTCACTAGCTATATTTTGTGTGATCATTTTATGTTTTTTTAATTAATTATTTTTTTATTAATATCATATTTTTATTAAAAATATTATTATTATTTATTTATAATTGATCATAGTTTTTTTAATAATTTTTAATCAGTATATTTTTCATGATAATGTTATAATTGGTTTTTATTTGTTTCGTAGATACCATTCATCTTTCTAAAAAGATAAAGGGAAACGCCATACCAAGTTGTTTGCAAGCAAGGGGGTCATGTGATCGTCACACGTGAATCAAGAGAACTTTTTCTCAAACTCAACAAAGACCAGAATATATTTGTATTATTATTTTATTAGTTAAAGAAAATTAAATTAAATAAATAAAGAATTTAGACTTTATTGATCCACTCATGCAGTCGTTGAGCGCCACTTAACTCACACATACACCGTTTACTTTGCTACTTGCCATTTGAATATCGTATTAACGTGGCATATCATTCTGCAACTTTCTTTCTTTACCAATCATTTCAATGGTTGAATATTTGGTGATGTTTGTTTTTTTTTTTCTTTTTTTTTCCTTAATAGTGATAACTATTTATTTTAATTTTTTTTAAGAACCAAATCTCACGAAGAACCTCAATTTATTTTGGGTTTATTATCACTAGATAGGAGTATATATAGTGAAATTAATCAGGTGTGGATCCAGGAAAAATAATTTGGGGGTACGGCGTGTAATTATAAAAATATTACTCCCTTAGTCCATCCTCAATCTATCCATTTGGTTTTTGCACGTGGATTAAGGAGTATTATTATTTTATATGTAGTAGGTAGTTGTATTAGTGGAGGGTGTGAGCCTCATATTTTACTTGTATTAGTGGTGAGTGTGGGTCCCACAGTCCAAAAAGGGAAATATATAGATTAAGAATGGATGATCCAAATGATAAAATGGATAGATTGACATTAGATGGAGGAATTACTATTTATTTAATAAAATGAAAAAATTACAATTATTATTGTTACCGTCTAATGTTTTTTAATGATGAAGCAATTTAAGACATTATTGCCATGAATTTATAACAAATTGAATTTAAATTTATGTTGCAATTAATTATTTAGGTAACAAAAAAATGAAGAAAATTAAGTACAAAATAATAATAAAAAATATATAAAGAAAATGATTAAAATAAATGAATTAAAACATAAATTAAATTATAAAAATAATAAATAAAAGGACAAAAATATAAATGGAATTAATAAGACTCGAACCTATGATCATATCTGCCTAAAATGTGGTCTCATAACCACTAAACCATTAGAATATATATGTCATTACATGCTATATATAGAACTTATTTTTCATTGGGTACAGCATGTACCTTCATTGGATCCGCCTC
Organism: Pogostemon cablin; assembly: GCA_023678885.1. NCBI lineage: Eukaryota > Viridiplantae > Streptophyta > Magnoliopsida > Lamiales > Lamiaceae > Pogostemon > Pogostemon cablin. The sequence continues at coordinate 16,433,845 of CM042952.1, read as the reverse complement.
TGAAATTAATTACTAATAGATACGATTATCAAATATTATTATTGTTGAATGTACGAGCTTTATTATTATTTTTGTCAGTATTTTTTTCAATTCTTTGAAGATAAATATTAAAATTTAATACTCCCTCCATTCGCTTTTAAGAGTATCATTTTTCCATTTTGGGCGTCCGCCCCCAAATGTCTCAATTCATTTTTTATACATATGGGACACACACACCCACTAATACAACTAAAAAATTGGACTCACACCTCCACTAATACAACTACCCACTATATATTAAATAATAATACTCTTTAATTCACGTACAAAAAACAAATTGCACCCTTAAAGATAGACAGAGGGAGTATATAATAATAACCTTACTTTCAATAAAGACTTAAAAATTAAATTTCTCAACTAAAAAATGGAACTGAAGATGTGAATTTTTAGTGCACATTATTGTTCACTATTATAACTGTACAGAAATGTTAAAAAGATTTTAATTATGACTTCTATACAAATTAGTGTCCACTACATACTATATTATTGCATAACTGTACATCAATATTAAAAAGATTTTAGATATTCAATCTTTATGTAGCATATATATCCGTGGATGTAGCATATATATCCGTGGAGATGTGGTTTCTTAATGCACATTAGTGTTCACTATTGACATTGTTGCATCTTTATGTAGCACAAATATAGTGTGTATATCCATATGTAGCATAAATTTTAGTGAGAGACTTAAGGAGAAATTTTAGGAATATTTTTAATATTCTTGTTGAATGATATTGTGCACATAAATGTTAATATGGATAATTTGGGAATTGAAAGATATCATTATGTAGTTATAACTAACTAGTTTTTTTCACGCTGCTATGCACGAGTAGTAAAATATATTTATTAATTTTTATTTATATTTACATTTATTTATTAGTAACATATGTATATTATTTGTAAATTAAAGTAATATTTTTATTCATTTGTCAATGACGTATTCATTTGCTTTTTGTATATGGATTAATGAATATTATTTTTTATATAAAGTAATGAATATTATTATTTTATATAAAGTGAATAGTTGTATCAGTGATGATTGATGAGCCATGTGCAGGGTCCTTTTGTTGAAAAGATAAAATGTATACTTTATAGTGGACGACTAAAATGAAAAAATGTAAGAGTATATCTTATCAGCGAACAGAAGAAGTATATATAGTGTTCATTGTTTAGAATATATTTTTATCATGAATTTGATTTATTGATTTAAAGCTACACAAATTATTTTTTTTTTACAAAAGAAGTTTTTGATGGGTTTGATAAGGAGTGAAAATGTTCTTTAAAAGTGATATACTAAAAAGTAATAACCCTAATAACTATTCATTAACAATATTTCTCCAATGTGAATATGTTTCATTAACAATATTCATATAAATAGATTAAGATTTTTTATTTTGTTGTATGGCACGAATAGTTCATAGTTTTTTTTATATATTATTATTATACTATATTAACATACATTTTCTAACTCATTCAAATTAAATTACACTGATAAGAGTTCTATTAAAATTCTCAAAAATTGAAAACCAAATTTTCTTTGCTAATGTCTCCACTGATTACATTCTTTAGTATTTTCATCCACGGAATATATATATATATATATATATATATATATATATATATATATATATATATATATATATATATATATATATATATATTTATTTATTTATTTATTTATTTGTAGTGTGACCACCTTGAGAAGCAACCAATGGTCGATTCTGAGTGCCAAGCTTGAATCTTAGGTACTTCAAATCACTCTCGAACAACACCATCATGTGGCCCAAGCTCTTCTTCTCGAAAAAATCCGATAGAAATGGGGATGAAGAGTGAAACGATCCAATGAAAATGAAGTGAAATGATGATAAGGGATAAAAGAAATAAAGAAAGGGAATGAATAAGATAGATCTCAATAAATAATGTAAACCAAAATGTGCCCAAACTAAGAATAAGGATATCAATCATCTTTTTCAACATTCCCAGAATCACGCAAGACACTACAAATATTGCTATAGACTATGCCCTAGAACAACATCAGTTTATTGAATATGACCAAATAAATTATGAACAATTAACAGGCGCAATTTTTTTTGATAAAATTAGCAGTGATATTAAGATATATGATCAAATAAAAATCAAGTATGATGTGGAATTAACCCGTGCGATGTAAAAATAAAGAATAATGCTAATAATTGAAGAACAGATTCTGACCTGCATATTACGTTTGACGACATCAAGAGGAGTGACGATCATATGAAGAAAAGCGGATAATTATTGAGAAACTTACATTTAAAATTACATTCTTGTCGACTTATATATAAAATCGGAGAGCCTGAAAGTAAGAAAAAAATGAATAAGTATAATTATAATTATTTTACAGAAAAGATATAGAATGTATTTTAGCCAAAAATAATTTACAAACAAAATAAACCGAGATGTGCGGAGAGTGAAAATTATGCAACCACAGTATTATTCAAATTGAATGGCTATAATTCTGTCTAAATATTGAAATATATAAAGGAGTTGGATTATATGAAAATATTAACTAAGATTTGAGAAATCAAATTACAAAAATAATAATAAGCATGTATGGAAAACTTACCTAAAATAAAGATATAATAAAACTATTAAATTTCCAACATAGGTGTAAGGTTAAATATAGATATAAAAATATTTACAAAGATATGAGAAATCACATCACAAAATAAAAATAAGACCACACACACACATATATAGCTGAATCCAAACTTACCAAAACTGTGCGATGCCCAAAAGCTTTCCCAGCAGCAATAAGAAGAGTTTTGGTTGGTACCTTGTACATTTAAAACAAAATCCATAAAATTTAGTTTTAAAACATTATTATTATTCTTCAAGCGAATCAGTCATCAAAATCTAAAAACTTAAATTCTTATAACTAATTAAAAGCAAACTAAAACTAAAAATTTATTTCTGCAATATGTTTGTACGCCTGTACTCTATACAAATGCCATTAAGCCTTGGTGGACAACGGTCCTTACTTAGTCCACATCGGAAGGAGAAGTTACGTGCAGATATTGCAGTGGGCTCTTTGAAGAATGAAGTAAAGAGATGCCACATCATTGAGAAAAAGTTCTTTCCATATCGAAAGGCGTTCAAAATTGGCGCTATTTCTTCTTGCAAAGAAATTCACTCTTAAAATTGATAACAAGAGCGTCAAAGCCTTTTTGAAAAATAGAATTGAATCTAAACCAGAAAAGACTAGACTTTTAAGATGTCAAGCTTAATGTCAATATTATGATTTTAATATTGTGATTATTAAATCTGACGAAAATGTTTTGGACAGATTTACTGACGAGATATGGAAGGTGCTGAAATATACTCCATCCTCACCATATCAAGGCACCTGATGAAACACCTTGAGATGTTTCAGAGGGATTTCGAGAGTCTAGCAATCAATGCCCAGGTTGCTGAAAAGTTAAAACAAGGCGATCAGACCAAAGTTTCCAATTGAATCACGAGCTATATCCGTTTAAATGCGAATCTATACTAAATAATATGAATGCCAATACTCCGAGTAGTCGATAGTAATAAAAAAGTGTGCGTTAGGGAACGAGGCCCTAAACCCGGAGTAGGGGATTCAAATACTCCTAGAATGAGTTCTAGATTTGAACATCCGAAGAATGAATCAGTTAAAGAAAAAATCAAGGCTCTAGAGTCACATCTTGAGTATTCGAGTCAAACCCAATACCTATGGGTTAAAGAGGGAGAGATCAATCTTAGGCCTATGACGAGTAATGCTAAGGCTGGTAATAACATAGATTAGCAAGAATATCAGGCTAGTTGGGAAAAATTAAACACAAGATAGAAAATACATCTAGAGAAATGTTGGATAGATGTATTTAGGGAATACCCCCAGATCTGGATGACGCTAGGGTCAAATCTAGAAAATGTAAAACAATGCCTCAATTTTGGAGCATTAGCTTCAATATACACCATGACAACGAGCTTCCCAGAAATCTCTAAACTTTCAAAATGGATAGGGAAAGCAGTCGACAAGGCATGGTCAAACAATAAATTAAACTTTTACCAGAGGAGAATCATTGGATCTCTATTTAACCAGTGCAGCTCCAAAACTGTATGGGAAAAGCAAACACGATGCCTTTCATTTTATTAAGCTAAAGAGGCAAAATATTGGAGCAACGAATAACATCAAAGAGCCTTCGGGAAAGGAATAAATCCTGGTTTTCATATACACCGAAGATCAAATCTTAATGCGATAGAAAAAGCTGTAAACTTCTTGCTTCCTTCCTCCATCATAATCTAGTAAAACCTAGATTTGCAATCAAACTTTGAGAATACCTTGGCATTCTTGACACAATTGACCAAGTATTCTCTATTTGGTATGTAATATCCTTCAAATTCAAAGATATTGTTGATCCCTTTGTACTTGATCAAAAGTCTCGCCTTTATTCGTTTGAGTTCTCCATGATTCTGAATGAGAAATCCTGAACTATTGTATGGAGATACTCCTTGTGCTATCAACTTAAGGTCTAGATGTTGCTAAAGTATTTTTTGTATATCCTTACGATCCTTTTCGTTCATTAGGATAGTCTTGTATCTCACCAATTCATGTTCCTTTCCTTCTTTCACTTTGAGTCAGACTTTGAGCTCATTTTTGTCCCACCAGACTAGATGATCTTCATTGAAGTTCCCCTGGATCTTCTTTTTGATGTCCTCCAAAGATGTTTGTTCTTCGATTGTGACCTCTTTCTATAGGATTTCTCCCAAGCTAGCTTTGAGAATGTGGATTATTTTTTCTTTTAGTTTTTCCATTCTCCATCCTCCTTTGGTCTCGTTTCACACCTGAAGAACTGTTTCGCCATACTTTCTTTGATCGTTCATTTTTTGTACGACTAAGCTTTCCTTCATCATCACCACACTTGCAGCGAAATTGGATCAGCTTTTTATTCGAAATGCATTCTGCAGCCTTGGTGCAATACTCTTATGTTCTCAAAGGGTTGAGAAAAATAAGCCTTCTTGTTGCATTTTCTTGGGTAAAATGCTTGATTGTCCATAGGAAATTATTTCCTAGTAGGATATCCTACAAAGATAAATATTTAATATACTTCATATATATCTAAAAAGGTATCAGAACCATTTGTAAATAAGATTTTTTATTTTTTTATTATTAAAATATGAATTATTATATCGTCTAAATATACTTCTTTTGAAAGTTTATATAATTGAACATATATTTTTTCTGAAATTTTAAAAATTAAAAATAATGTCAAGTTCAGAAGTCTGAAGTTCTAAACATTATACTAACTTTTCCAAAAAAGAAATAACATGTTTTTTTAAGTATTATTCATTTAAAAATATTTTCAATTATAATTTAAAAATAATAATTACAATTCATGTGCATATTACGGGATAATATATATATATATATATATATATATATATATATATATATATATATATGTATAAATAAAAACAAATCTAAATTACCATATATTAGTTAATAAAATGAAGATTATTTTATTTACACTATTATTAGTTAGTATGATTTAGTTAGTGTATGGAAGATTGCGTGAAGTTTTTGAATATTATTTCATTTAACATGGATTAGTTAGTGTATGGAAGATTATGTGAAATCTTTGAATATCATTTCATTTTACATGGATTAGTTAGTGTACGGAAGATTGTGTGAAATTTTTGAATATCATTTCATTTCACTGGTATATCTCTTCGAGTGTGTTGCTTATTTGAGAAATGAGAGATCTTGAACTCTTTTGGTTTTTAATTAGAAATATTTTTTTTAAATGCTCTTTCTTATTCTACGGTCGTCTAATCTTGTTTGTTTAATTTATTTATAAAGAACAATGTATGATATGTGAAATGATTTTTTTAAGAACAATTTCTAGAATGTGAAATTTGTACTTGCAGTTCATGGCTAAATCCGTTTTTCCCCCGTCTCACAATGTCTTAAGTTCAAAAGTTTTAAATTCTAGACATTATTCTAACTTATCAAAAAAAGAAATAAGATGTTTTTTAAAGTATTACTCTAATATTGATTTATAAAAATATTTTTTAAGTATATTTTTAAAATGATAATTACAATTCACGTGCATATTACGCGATAATTTGTGTGTGTGTATATATATATATATATATATATATATATATATATATATATATATATATATATATATATATATATATGTTAAAAATCATATATTAGTTAATAGTTAATAAAATGAAGATTATTTTGTTATCACTATTGTTAGTTCGTACTTCCTCTTTCCATCACAAACGTATTCGTTTGCTTTTTACACGTAAATTTTGGAGTATTATTATTTTATGTAAAATGAGTAGGTTTATTAGTGGAGAGTAATTGGGAGAGGTGGGCCATGTGTGGACTCTTTTGCTAAAAAAAATGAATACTTTAAAAATGGACGACATAAATTGGAAAAATGAATACGTTATTGATGAACAGAGGGAGTATGATTTAGTTAGTGTATAGAAGATTGTTTGAAATCTTTGAATATCATTTAATTTTACATGAATTTGTTAGTGTATGGAAGATTGTGTGAAAATATTTAAATATCATTTCATTTTACATGAATTAGTTATTGTATTGAAGATTGTGTGAAATATTTGAATATCAATTAATTTCACTGATATATCTCTTCTAGTGTGTTGCTTATTTGAGAAATGGGAGATCTCGAACTTTTTTCTTTTTTAATGAGAAGTGTTTTTTTTTTAATCCGCTCTTCCCTATTCTACGGTCGTATAGTCTAGTTTGTTTAATTTATTTTTAAAGAACAATGTATGAGATGTGAAATGATTTTTAAGATCAATTTCTAGAATGTGAAATTTGTACTTGTAGTTCATGGCTGAACCCGTTTTCCCAGTCCTATAATGTCTTTTCAAAGTCATAAGTTCAAGTTCTAGACATTACTCTAACTTATCCATAAAAAGAAATAAGATGTTTTTTTAAGCATTATTCCAATATTCATTTAAAAAAATATTTTTCAATTATATTTTTAAAATAATAATTATAATTCACGTGCATATTACGCTATAATATATATATATATATATATATATATATATATTATATAATATTTAAAAACAAATCTAAATTACCATATACTCCCTCCGTCCGCCTTTAAGGGTGTCATTTACTTTTTGCACGTGGATTAAGGAGTATTATTATTTAATGTGTAGCGGGTAGTTGTACTAGTAGAGGTGTGGGTCCCATTTTTTAGTTGTATTAGTGGGTGTGTGTGGGTCCCATATGTTGGATTGTATACTAAAAGTCTAACTTTTTGCATGAACAATGTTTAACAATGAATTTGAAATGAGAATCATTGATCAAATGATTGCGTCTTATAATTTATTTATATGTACGATGCAATAGTCCACTTACTTTATACTGTAGATAATATGTTGTGCGACAACACACGAAAGATCATATTATCGGTTTTCTTTTAAAGTATAAAAAGATGCTCACAATCGAGATGACGGGGACTCTCTATCGGGATGGTTGTAGTGTGATTTGGTATTAGTTTATCTTGACTATAGAATCATAGTAGTGCACTTTATGTATTGAGCATGACCGCTTGAGATCGTTCCTTATACTGACTATATAGTAGAACTTGATCTCAGTTATTATAGATGTTCGTGCTCTTAATCCCTATACAATAACCTCGATCTGTAAGACAGTATGTATTTCTTTGATTCATCAATGGGTGAGATTTACATGTAATTAAATCAATAAACTCGGTGAGTTGAGAAATAGTGTTGTCTCTATGGTGTGTTGTTGATTGTAGAAAGAATCTGTGTCCTATTAAATAGGTTGATGATGTCTCTTTGAGGAGCTCATAATGATTATCATTTAAACTCTACCGGTGGATTTATTCCGGCATGATAACAAGGTTGAGTGGTACTACTCTCGGATGAGATATTAATTAATGGAGTTGTCAGTAAATTAATTAATGGGCATTGTATATCTTAAACATGGGGAGACTAACGGGCTTATAATAAGGAGCCCATAACATAATTATGGGATTAGAGCGGCAGTGTAATAATAATATTTTAGTGGAATATATTTTTATTATTGGACTTAAGTATAAATTTTGAGCTAAATTTGGATACTTAAGTCCAATGGAGGTCCGACTCTAATTTCTCCTCCTGGTCCCTGATGTATCCCATATATAAGTCATCCAGGGCCGGCCCTTTGGTTTGAAGGGCCTGATGCAAAATATTTTTTGTGCCTTATTTTTATCCAACGTATAAATATTTTTTGGGCCTTATTTTTATCAGTATCTTTTAAGCACGAATCCTCTTGATTTTTTTCTTGCAATCTATATGTATTAATTTTTTTTTTTTAATCTTCAAGTGATAAACTTTTTTGTTCTTTCGTAACAAAAAATCTATCTATTGCCTTCTTTGAGTTTTAATAAATTCCTTTTCTTTCTTTTTTCTTATGTTTTTCATATTCGGATGGGTGTTTTCGATTGGAAGGCATCTCAAATTAACAATTAACTATTAAGAATAATTTATAAAATAAAATCAATTCAACAGACTCACAAAAAAAATTGAATAGAAAAATACAAATAATAAAAAGTAGGATTCGATCGTGTGTGGGTGGACAGAGCAAAAAACCTCTACCAACTGAGCCACTCAACATCGATATACATAAATCAACTTTAAAATATATAAATATATATATATAATAAAAAAATTTGGGGCCCTCGTCAGGGGTGGGGCCCTGTGCGGCGGCACCTCTGGCACTACCCCAGGGCTGCCCCTGAAGTTATCTCAGCTGTCCTAAATCCTAATTATTATTATTCGCGCCTAACACTATGAGGAGGGAAAAGGAACAACAGATTGAGAAGATCTTGAGGATCGTCGCCCACACGACGTCAAGATTGGACTTGAGAATACAGTAGAAGATCAAGAGGTCGTTTGCTGCTGTTGTTTGTCAACTTCCACGATTTTTCTAAAATTGTGTGGAACACCAAACTTTCATGCGATACACTTTTGAAAAGCCACGGAAGAGAGGATCGTTTTGGCACATAGATCACTCAATCGGAGATTGGATTGGAGAGTTATGCCCAAAATAGTAAGGCTGCGCGTGCTGACAGCGAGAATTCATTCCCTTCTTCAACATACCCTGGTGAAAGGTAATATGATTTTATTTCTTACTTCCGCTGATATAAAATCATATGGAACCCTAACGGTTCACGTTAACCAAACAATCAAATGCCAATAATTGGTATCAGAGCATCAGTTTTGTGGTGAAGTGTGACACGTTAGGCTGGGGTTAATGTGATTATGTGTTTTTATTCGGTATAGAAACGTATGAAAATTAGGGTTTATGGTACTGTTGTATTATTTATGCAAACCCTATTTTTATGGCGACTGCCTTCGGCAGTGGCATACGGTGGTGATTAGCCACGGTCGCACGACACTGTCCAAGCAAGACACGGTGCTGACCAGGCACCGCACAACACTAGAAAGGTTAGCGCAAGGCATCTCGCATGATAACATACTTGCGGCTCACGACAACAAGCGTTTCAGGCGCGGCAGGCTGCACGCTGGTGTCACCCTGGCATCGCGTGGCTAGCGGCATCATCGGTGTACGCATGAAGGCTGGACTGGTCAACGACGCAAGTCAAGGGCTGACGATGTAGGAACTGTGCGCCGCTAATGCGGCACTTGTTAAACGCGACGGCTGGTGTCGGGAGTGAAGCGCGAGAATGATCGGCAGACAATGGACGGATGTAGGGCAGCACGTGTGAAGTTCGAGCGAGTCAAATCACCATTTCGAGGAGTCAGACTAGGATTCCGGGAGAGTCTGGTGAGATTCATGATGAGTCAACGAGTGTTAGGGCAAGTCGACGAGAGTTCTGGGCTAGTCGACTAGTGTTTTGGCCGAGTCATCGAGAGTCTTGGGCAAGTCATCGAGAGTTCTAGGCACGACATATTGGGCGAGTCGGGTGGCGTTCTGAGTGAGTCAGATAGCGTTCAGGGTGAATCAAGCATGGCATTAGACGACATGAAGGGCGGCATGCTGGCAGGCTGGTGTCGCTACTGGAGTTGAGCCTCAGCATGTGGATCTCCTTGAGTCGAGTTCGTGCTTGGTGGCGAACAATTGAATTCGCTGATATATAACTGTTCGTAATTGATTTAATTATCTGATTATTGTTATATATGTATGCATAATTCTTTGTGATTTACTGCCTTATGTGCTGTAATAGGAGCATGCTAGGATGTGTATATTATTGTTGAATATTATATGCATGTAAAAACCCTCAGTGTTAAATAACTAAGTAGGAGAGGAGATTGGATAATAATTCCCGTGGCCTCCATTATTGGTTTGTAAGTGATGTGAGTGAACTTGCGTGTTGGCATAGACCTTCCTCCCCATCGGATGAGTTTATTCACGGATCACTAGTATAGACTTCATTAATAATTATTATTTGTAATGCGATGCACATGAACTTGCGTGTTGGTATAGACCTTCCTCCCCATCGGATGAGTTTATATGCAGTTCATTGGTACAAACTCATAATTGATGATTGTAGAAAGTTACCCAAGCGCGTGTGTACTTCTCCATCTGTAAGGCATACAAGCTTGCGCAATGGACTTGGAATCAAATAATGGTGAACACTTAAATGCAAATAAAAAGTATCCTCCCCATTTGAGTCACTGCTGTTATTTGCATGGCTAAAAAGGAATCGACTATTAATTATTTTGTCATAAAGTTAGCTTGACAAATGAAATTAATGGGTAAAACATTCTCTTGTAAATGTTCGGGTTTGTATATATCCACACTATCGTGGCATGCAAACTCACAGTGCTTGAGATGTCAGTTAATTTTCATCATGATGTGAACAAGGTTATTATCTCATTCACTAGTTGTTCAAGCATGATTAGTGATGACATATACTGACACGTTGTGTGTAGATACTTGAATCACTAAAAGCGTGTAACTAAGTGATGATGAGATTAATGAGTACATGGGTAAACTACGGAAGTAGTGGTCGTTGTTGTGGGAGTTGTTTATTTATCTTCTGATAGGAATAAACGTTTGATTATGAGAAATTGTCTTTGCGTACATTTTCATAGAAAGAATTTCATTTCAATTTCTATGCATGTACAGATTGATACTCCATTTCATTTATATGACATGGTCATAGTGATGATGATAATGGATGGAGCTATAATATGTTGTGGTATGTTGGTAACAATTTGTGTACTCTTAAATCATGTTTATCCCACGGATGCAATAAATTTGTAATGATAATGCGTCTTCTAATCTTAATAAGATAAAGGAACATTCGGATATGAATAAAACACACTTTTAGCATCTGAAACTAGGTCATGATTGTCTTTTAAGGCAAAGAGATGTAGAGCCAAATATATTTTAAAATTTGTTCATTCTGATTTATGCTGTCCTAAGATTATCCCTGCGAGAGGTGGTTTGTTATATTATTTGATGCACCGCAAGTCTGTGTACTATGATTAATTCAAAAGTGCACGGCTCATGCGATGAAGGGTCATCGAAAATATATCAAGTTATTATGATTTAATCATAGTGGTGAGCACCTCTTAGGATAGTTTAGGAGCTATTTATCAGAGGTTGGGATTGAATCCTAAGCTATCAACACGGGCAAACCCCAACCGACTGGTGTGGTGAAAGAAAGGAATATGACTCTTATAGAAGTGGTTAGATAGATGATGAGTTATTTGGATTTACTAAATTCATTTTATGGGATGCCCTAGAAACAGCATGTCGTAAGGATGTTTGTTTGTTTGTGGGATATCCTAGAAAAATGAAGGGTGTTTTGTTTAATAGTCCAAAAGATCAAAGGGTGATTGTTAATATGAACACTAGATTTTTGGAAAAGGACTATGTAATAAATCACATAGTCATGTATAAATTGTTCTAAATGATGTGAGAGGGAAAATACAAATTATAGTACCAATTGTACAAGAGGATATACCACAAGTAAACTGCATCACGTGACACGTCTGATACACAATTCTGTATAGCGCTTTGTCGTAGTGGGAGGGTTATTTTACAACCTAATAGATTTATGTTTGGAAGAATCGTGAGACTTGGTCCCTAGTAAACATGAAATCGACCGATGGGTATGACGAAACACTACAAGAAAGAAATGCGGAATCTTAGCAAAGTGCAATGATATCTGAAACTAGAATCTATGGATTCTAAATTAGATCTGGGAGCCTGTAGAACCACTAAGTGGTGTGAAAGCCATTCGAAGTGGCTCTACAAAATAAAAGAGGATCAGACGGTAAGGTGATACTTTGAAACAAGGCTTGTTGCGTAAAGGTACACTCAGAAAGAAGGGTGAGTTCTAATATGAGGAAACTTTTTTTGCCGGTAGCTAAGTTTAAGTCGATCTGTATTCTTTTATTTTATTGCTGCTCATATTGAATTATGAGGTATAACAAATAGATGTCAAGACAGCTTCCTTGATTGGAAGTCTTGAGGAAAATATCTATGTAAAGCAACTAGAGTGATTCATTGAAAGACCGAAGATCATTCTGAGTATAAGCTTAAAAATGTATTGATGGACCGAAGCAGCATTGAACTCAAAGTACATCTGTTTTGATGAGATAATCCAGTGATATGTATTTATTCAATGCGCGGATGTGTCTTGTGCATTCAGAAGAGTGACTGAAACGTGATGGTATTTCTTGTACTATACGTAGATAATATCTTGCTCATTAGAGACAATTTAAGAGTATTGTCTGGCATATGGGTATGGTTCATAAAGCAATATGAAATGAAGGACTTAAGAGAAGAAAAATATATCCTTTGGATCATGGTGACCACAAGATATGATGTTGTGCTTATCTCAAGCTTCATGAAATGTTACAATCCTTACTCGTTTTAGCATGTGAGTTTATCTAAGGAAATGTGTCTTATGACACAAAAGAAGATAAAGGAGATGAAGGCAGTCCCTTATTCTTCGGCGAATAAGGAAGCTTAATCTAAGAAATGCTATGTACGAGAATGGATATCTGTTTTGCCAATGGCATGGTCAGTGGGTATCAAGGTAATAAAAAACAAGAATGTTGAACTGCGGAAACACATAATTTTGAAGTGCCTGAAAAGGACTATAAACTGTACGTGGACTTACTAGACAAATTCACTGCTATTTGTGGGTTACATAGATTCACATTTTTCAAATCAGATAGGGACGACAGTAAATCCACCCCAAGGGTATGTATTTATTTTAGAAGTTAAGTCATAATATGGAGGAATGTTATATAGAAATATATTTCAGACTCTACCATAGAAAGATGATGAATTGGAGCCTCTTAGGCAGCCAAAGTGTCTGTATGACTCTAGAAACTTCGTAATGGGCTTAGATGTGGTTCTAAGTTTGCCTGAGATTATCACAATTTATTGTGATAATAATGGTGCAGTTGCAAACTTGAAGGAATCACGAGTTCATAAGCAATTAAACACATTAAGCGCAAGTACAACCAGTTATGAGAAATCGTATGATGAGGGAAAGGTTGTTGTCGCCTAGATTGCATCGGATGAGAACCTAGTAAATCCTTTTACAAGGATCTTAAGGCGAAAGATTTTAATGGTCATGTAGTAGGAGTGGGAATCAGATGTATGGCAGTGGTCTTGACAGCATAATCTTTTAATATAAGTGGGAGATTGTTGGATTTTATACTAAAAGTCTAGCTTTTTGTATGAACAATGCTATAACAATTTATTTGAAATGAGAATCATATGATCAAATGATTACGCCTTATAATTTATTTATATGTCCGATGCAATAGTTCATTTACTTTATACTGTAGATAATGTGTTGGGCGACAACACGCGGAAGATCATATTATTGGTTTCCTTATAAAGTATAAACAGATTCTCACAACCGAGATAGATGGGGACTCTCTATCGGGATGGTTATAGTGTGATTTGGTATTAGTTTGTCTTGACTATAGAATCACACAATTATGCTTTGTGTGTATTGAGCCGGACTGCTTGAAATCATTCGACTTGTACTGTCTATATAGAAGAACTTTATCTCAGTTATTATGGAATTTAGTGCTCTTAATCCCTATATAATAACCTCGATACGTAAGGCAGTATGTATTTCTTTGATTCATCAGTGGGTGAGATTTACATGTAATTAAATCAATAAGCTTGGTGAGTTGGGAAATAGTGATGTCTCTATTGTGTACTGTTGATTGTAGAAGGAATCTGTGTCCGATAAAATAGGTTGATGTTGTCCCCTTGAGGAGCTCATAAGGATTATCATGTAAACCCTGTAGGTGGATTTATTATGGCATGATAACAAGATTGAGTGGTACTATTCTCGGATGAGATATTAATTAATGGAGTTATCAGTAACTTAATTAATTAATGGGCATTGTATATCCTAAACATGGGGAGACTAATGGACTCATAATAAGAAGGAGCCTATAACGTTATGGGATTAGAGCGGCAGTGCAGTAACAATATTTTAGTAGAATATATTATTATTATTATTAGACTTAAGTATAAGTTTTGGTCTAAACTTGGATACTTAAGCCCAATGGAGGCTCGACTCTAATTTCTCCTCCTGGTACAACCCATATATTAGTCATCTCAACTGTTCTAAACCCTAATTATTATTATTCACGCCTAATTAGAAGATCAAGAGGTCGTTTGCTGCTGCTGTTTGTCAACTTCCATGATTTTTCTAAAATTGTGTAAAACTCTAAACTGTTCATGTGATACACCTTTGGAAAGCCACGGAAGGTAGGATCATTTTGGCATATAGATCACTCAAATCAGATATTGAATTGGAGAGTTATTTCCAAAACAGTGAGGCTGCGCGTGCTGATGGCGAGAATTCATTTTCTTCTTCAACATACCCTGGTGAAAGGTAATATGATTTTATATTCTTGCTTCCACTGATATAGAATCATATAGATCTGTAACGACTCACGTTAACCAAATAATCGAATGCTTATACCATATGTACAAAAAAGGAAATGAGATCCTTGGGGGAAAACGCCCAAAATGAAAAAAATGATACATTTGAAAGCGGACGGAGGGAGTATTAGTTAATAAAATGAAAATTATTTCTTTTTCACTAATATTAGTCCATCGTAGACGTATTCGTTTGATTTTTGCACATGGATTATGGAGTATTAATTTTATATAAAGTGAGTAGTTGTATTAGTTGAGAGTGGTTTGGAGTGGTGGGCCATGTGTAGGCCCTTTTGCTAAAAAAGGAAAATGAATACTTTAAAAAGGGATGACATAAATTGGAAAAATGGATACGTTAGTGATGGACAGAGGGAGTATGATTTAGTTAGTGTATAGAAGATTGTTTGAAATTTTTTAATATCATTTCATTTTACATGGATTAGTTAGTGTATGGAAGATTGTGTGAAAATATTTGATTATCATTTCATTTTATATGGATTAGTTACTGAATGGAAGATTGTGTGAAAATCTTTGAATATCATTTCATTTTATATGGATTAGTTGTGTGAAATCTTTGAATATCATTTTATTTCACTGGGATATTTTTTCGATTGTGTTGCTTTTGAGAGAAATGGAAGATCTCAAACTTTTTTCTTTTTTAATGAGAAATATTTTTTTTAATATGCTCTTCCCTTTTCTAAGGTTGTATAATCTTGTTCTTTTAATTTATTTTAAAGAACAATGTATGAGACGTGAAATGATTTTTTAAGAACAAAATTTAGAATGTGAAATTTGTAATTGCAGTTCATGGATGAACCCGTTTTCCCAAGTCCCACAATATCTTTTCAAGTTCAGAAGTCTTAAGTTCTAGACATTATTCTAACTTTTTCAAAAAAGAAATAAGATATTTTTTAAGTATTTTTCTAAAATTCATTTAAAAAATAATATTCAATTATATACTTAAAATAATAATTACAATTCATGTGCATATTACGTAGTAATTTGTATTAATATATAAATATATATTATATATATATATATTTATATACTTATATATTTATTTAAAAAAAATCTAAATTACCATATATTAGTTAATAAAATGAAGATTATTTTGTTTTCACTATTATTAGATAGTACTCCCTCCGTCGATCGCAAACGTATTCGTTTGCTTTTCAGACGTTGATTATGAAGTATAATTATTTTATATAAAGTGAGTATTTGTATTAGTGGAGATTGGAAGTGGTGGGTCATGTGTGGGCCTTTTTGCTAAGAAGAAATATAATACTTTAAAAAGGGATGACATGAATTGGAAAATTGGGTACGTCAGTGATGGACGGAGGGAGTATGATTTAGTTACTGTATAGAAGATTGTGTGAAATCTTTGAATATCATTTCATTTTATATGGATTAGTTAGTGTATGGACGATTGTTTTTTAATATCATTTCATTTCACATGGATTAGATATTATATGGAAGATTGTGTGAAATCTTTGAATATCATTTCATTTCACTGGGATATCTTTTCAAGTGTGATGCTTATTTGAGAAATGAGAGATCTCGAACTTTTTTCTTTTTTAATGAGAAATATTTTTTTCTAAAATATGCTCTTCCCTGTTCTACGGTCGTATAATCTTATTTGTTTAATTTATTTTAAAGAACAATGTATGAGATGTAAATGATTTTTTTAAGAACAATTTCTAGAATATGAATTTGTACTTACAGTTCATGGTTGAACCCATTTTTCCAAGTCCTACAATGTCTTTTCAAGATCAGAAGTCTAAGTTCTAAACATTACTCTAACTTTTCAAAAAAGAAATAAGATATTTTTTTTAGTATTATTCCATTATTCATTTTTAAAAAAATTCAATTATATTTTTAAAATAATAATAACAATTCACGTGCATATTATGCGGCAATTTGTATTAATATATATATATATATATATATATATATATATATATATATATATATATATATATATATATATATATAAAGAAATCTAAATTACCTTATATAAGTTAATAAAATGAAGATTATTTTGTTTTCACTATTATTAGTTAGTACTCCCTCCGTCCATCCCAAATGTATTCGTTTGCTTTTAGTACATGAATTATAAAGTATTATTATTTTATATGAAGTGAGTAGTTGTATTAGTGGAGGGTGGTTGGGAGTGTTGGGCAATGTGTGGTCCCTTTTACTAAAAAAAGAAAATGAATACTTCAAAAAAAGGGACGATATAAAGTTGAAAAATGAATATGTTAGTGATGGACGGAGGGAGTATGATTTAGTTAGTGTATAGAAGATATTGTGAATATTTGAATATCATTATATTTTAAATGGATTAGTTAGTGTATGGAAGATTGTGTGAAAATCTTTGAATATCATTTCATTTTATATGTATTAGTTAGTGTATAGAAGATTGTGTAAAAATCTTTGAATATCATTTCATTTAACATGGATTAATTATTGTATGGAAGATTGTGTGAAATCTTTTAATATCATTTCATTTCACTCGAATATCTCTTCGAGTGTGTTGCTTTGTAAAGTAATGGGAGATCTCGAACTTTTTTCTTTTCTAATGAGAAATATTTTTAAATATGTTCTTCCCTTTTCTACGGTCGTATAAAGTGAGTATTAGTATTAGTGGTGAGTGGTTGGAAGAGGTGGGCCATGTGTGGGCCCTTTTGCAAAAAATGGAAAATGAATACTTTAAAAAGGGACGACCTAAAATGGAAAAATGGATACGTTAGTGATGGACGAAGGGAGTATGATTTAGTTAGTGTATATAAGATTGTGTAAAATCTTTGAATATCATTTTATTTTACATGGATTAGTAAGTGTATGGAAGATTGTGTGAAAATCTTTGAATATAATTTCATTTTACATGGATTAGTTATTGTAAGGAAAATTGTGTGAAATCTTTAAAAATCATATCATTTTACATAGGTTAGTTATTGTAGAGAGGATTGTCAAATCTTTGAATGTCATTTCATTTCGCTGGGATATCTCTTCGAGTGTGTTGCTTATTTAAGAAATGGGAGATCTCGATCTTTTTTGTTTTTAAATGAGTTTTTTTTTTTTAAAATTGGTTCTTCCCTTTTTACAGTTGTTTAATCTTTTTCCTTTAATTTATTTTTAAAGAACAATGTATAAGATGTCAATTGATTTTTTAAGAACAATTTCTAAATTGTGAAATTTTTACTTGTAGTTCATGGCTGAACCTGTTTTCCCTGCGTCCCACAATTTATTTTCAAGTTGAGAAGTCTTAAGTTCTAGACATTATTCTAACTTTTTCAAAAAAGAAATAAGATATTTATTTATCAAGAATTATTTATAAACAAATCTAAATTACATATCACTACACCAAAAATGTTGATAGACATCACCAAATAGACATCGGTTTATAATAAAACCGATATCTTTTCATGTAAAACTGATGTCTTTTCTTAAACTGATATCTATCAGTGTGAGAAAACGCTGATAGACATCGGTTTTCAAAAAAAATATGCTGATAGACATCGGTTTCTTATTAACCGATGTCTTTAAAGCGATGTCTATTCGGAATTAAAAAAATATGCATTGATAGACATCGATTTTTAATAACCGATGTATTTTCTTGCAATGTCTATTCACACCTCTAAATAAAATCTGATGATAGACATAAGTTTTGAAAATCGATATCTTTTGCGTGATGTTTATTCTATAATAAACATCGGCTCCTTTAAAAATAAGCTGATTAACATCGGTTTTGCGAAACCGATGTCTTATTTTCGATGTCTTTTTAAATTAAAAATTTAATTTTTTTAACGGGATTCGTACTTGACTCTCCAGAATTGCATTCCCTAGGCTTAACCAACAATGCCAATTTACTTTTGTTACATTTATTGGAAAAAATAATATTAACTTAAAAAAGACAAACCCTAAAAAGTCTTCATTTCATTATCCCACCTAAACACTTAGAAAAATTTAGGGATTCCCACGAGGCCACAACCTAAGTCTTCCCTCTTTGCTGAAATCGCAATTCCACGAGCAAGAGCAGAGCCGTCGTCGTCATTTAGGGATTCCCACGAGGCCATAATCCAAGTCTTCCCTCTTTGCTGAAACCGCGATTCCATGAGCAAGAAGCACAGCCGCCGTCGTCGTTCAGGTGGCAGAAAGACCCGCCGTCGTTCGGGTGGCAGAAAAAAGTATCGAAGGTTTCCTATTCTCTCACTCGTTCAATCCTACTTTAATCTATAATGAGAACATTTTGGAAAATTTGAGACCAAACTTCGTTGATGATTGTAACCAGTCATTTGAGTTAATTTAGAACCATTTAGATAAATCTAGTATAGACTAGAATTATGGAAAACTTAATCTTAGCACCTTAATGCTGGGATTTAGAATGATACTTCTCAACTAATTTAGAAGTCGCTGGGTCTTTACTTTGTGACAGTTTCTATTGTAGACTTGAATATGGTGATTTCATGTAATAATGTTGGTTATGAGTTGTTGATGTGTTGTTTCATACAATAAGGACTTAAATTTTTTATCACAGAAGCAAAAATTACTTTATTGTTAGTTTATACTGCTTTAAAGTTTAATTTTTGTCCTTAAATAGCTAACTTGGTTGAATATCTTTTTCAGAAGATTTTTCGTAATAATATATAATTATTTAGTCATTTATTAAGTGCTAAATTTTTATTCTATTTCAGGTAATTGCAATGAGACGAGAAGAAGATAAAGATATTATATAATACAAGGCAAGAAGACAAAGTAATTGTATAAGGCAAGAAAATGCTCCAAATATTATGCCCCTCAACGAGGATTTAGCCTATAAATTTAGGTTTTATTTATGTAAAATTAAACTTTAAATTTAATTAGCTAGGATAACCTTGTACTTTTAGATTTATAGGATGATTTTGTGTATAGATATTTGAAAATTTTGTAAATAATTAGTACGTTTTGAGTTACATTACATAATGGTATTTAATGTTATTTTAATAATAATGTGATTTATGCGTAAAAAAATATATATGAAAGACGACATGTGAGAATTGATGTCTATTGATGTGAAACTGATGTCTATACTTAGAAAGACATCGGTGGAAAAACGATGTTTTTTGGTCTCAATCGATGTCTATTCTTCCACAGACATCGGTTTATAAATGATGTGTTTTATTAGCAATCGATATCTTTTCTCGTAAAGACATCGGTTTATAAACGATGTCTTTTTGTTAAAACCGATGTTTTTCTTGGAAAGACATCGGTTGATAAACGATGTCTTTTGGTTGGAGCCGATGTCTTTCCTTGGAAACTAATGTCTTTCTGTTGAAAGACATTAGTGGATAACCGATGTCAAAGGGTGTAACCGATGTCTATACAAGGGAAAAGACATCGGCTAAAAATCGATGTCTATCAGCGCCCACTTTCAACATCATGGGCTTCAACATCGGCTGCTTGGTGAAATAGACATCGATTTTTAATCGATGCCCATCAGCGTTTTTGGTGAAGTGTATATTAGTTAATAAAATGAAGATTAGTTATTTTCTCTATTATTAGTTAGTCTCCCTTCGTCCATTGTAAACTTATTTGTTTATTTTTTTCACGTGGATAATGGAGTATTATTATTTTATAAAAAGTGAGTAGTTGTATTAGCAGAGTATTGTTGGGAGTGGTGGGCCATGTGTGAGCCCTTTTGCTAAAAAAGAAAAATGAATATTTTCAAAAGAGACGACATAAAATGAAAAAATGGTGGATGGTTGGAGTATGATTTAGTTACAGCATGATTGGTACGGTGGAATGACTTAGGAATGGAATCAACATTCTCAATATCATTGTCATTCCTATATTCGGTATAATTTATTAATGGGAATGCCCATTCAATAAGGAATATGTATTCCTTTAAACATGGGAATCACCATTCCTTCCATGCCCCATGGTATTAGCTATTCCATACTCCATGGGAATCAATTATTTATATTTACTTATTTATTTATTTTATATCTATTTGTGTAATATATATTAGAATTATAAATAATTATTTTTATATAACATTTTGTTTCATAAAGTTACGAAAATTAAAGATAAGTTAATATTTTTTTAATTAACATATAATTTTCATATTAAAAATTTTAATATATTAATTATTTAATAAATATACTAAATTATTTAAAATATAAATAAAAGAAATCATATATTTCAATTCATATTATAATAAAAATAATAAAATTTAAATTATTTAAAAAATAAAAAATTATATATTCAATAAATATTTATTATAAAAATTATACAATATATATAAATTAATATTATTTTTAAATTAAATATACATGTTTGTAAAATTAAATATAAATTTTATTTTTATTTTTATTAATCACTTAATAATTATTAATAAATTACATATAATTTTTAGTTTAAATTTTAAATTATACAAATATATATTTAGACTTTAACTTTATAATTTTTTAATTGTATAATTATTAAAATATATTATATTATTGAGAATTTAATTAATTTAAAATATAAATAAAATATTAATAATGAGATTTGAATCAAATTAAAAAATGTATTTATATTCCTTCATTCATTCCTAATCAATACCAATCATAGTAATAATTATTTTTAATCATTCATTTCCTATCTCTATTCCATACATGAGTTCAATCCATTACACCATAATGTCATTCAATTATACCAATCACGCCCTTAGTGTATAGAAGATTGGGTAAAATCTTTGAATATCATTTTATTTTAAATGTATTAGTTAGTGTATGGAAGATTGTGTGAAAGCCTTGAATATCATTTCATTTTACATGGATTAGTTATTGTATAGATGATTGTGTGACATATTTGAATATCATTTCGTTTCACTGAGAAATCTCTTCATGTGTGTTGCTTATTTGAGAAATGAGAGATCTCGAACTTTTTTTTTATGAAATTTTTTTTTTTAAAAAAAATCTGTTATTCCCGATTCTACAGTCGTATAATCTTATTTGTTTAATTTATTTTTAAAGAACAATGTATGAGATGTGAATGATTTCTTAAGAACAATTTTTAGAATGTGAAATTTATACTTGCAGTTCATGGTTGAATCTGTTTTCCCCACGTCCTACAATGTCTTTTCAAGTTCAGAAGTCTTAAGTTCTAGACATTATTCTAACTTTTTTCAAAAAGAAATAAGACTTTTTTTAAAGTATTATTCTAATATTCATTTATAAAAATATTTTTTAATTATATTTTTAAAATAATAATTTCAATTTACGTGTATATTATGCGATAATTTGTATGTATATATATATATATATATATATATATATTTAAAAAATAATCTAAATTACCATATATTAGTTAATAAAATGAAGATTATTTTGTTTTCACTATTATTAGTCACTACTCTCTCCATCTATCGCAAATGTACTTGTTTGCCTTTTGCACGTGGATTATGGAGTATTATTATTTTGTATAAAGTGAGTAGTTATATTAGTGGAGAGTTGTTGTGAGTGGTGCGCCATGTGTGGGCTATTTTGCTAAAAAAGAAAAAATGAATATTTTAAAAAGAGACGACATAAAATGGAAAAATGGATACGCTAGTAATTGATGGTTGGAGTATGATTTAGTTAGTGTATAGAAGATTGAGTGAAATCTTTGAATATCATTTTATTTTAAATGAATTAGTTAGTGTATGGAAGATTGTGTGAAAATCATTGAATATCATTTCATTTGACTTGGATTAATTAGTGTATGAAATATTGTGTGAAAATCTTTTAATATCATTTTATTTTACATGGATTAGTTATTGTATGGAAGATTGTGGGAAATCTTTAAATATCATTTCATTTCACTTAGATATCTTTTCTAGTATGTAGCTTATTTGAGAAATAGGAGATCTCGAACGTTTTGTATTTTAATAAGACATATATATATATATATATATATATATATTAAATCTGCTCTTCCCTGTTCTATGGTCGTATAATCTTGTTTGTTTAATTAATTTTTAAAGAACAATGTATAAAATGTGAAATGATTTTAAAAATAATTTCTCGAATTTGAAATTTGTACTTGTAGTTTATGGATGATTTTCCGCAGTCCCACAATGTCTTTTCAAGTACAGAAGACTAAAGTTCTAGACATTATTCTAAGTTTTCCAAAAAAGAAATAAGATTTTTTTTAAGTATTATTCTAATATTCATTTAAAAAATAATTTTAAATTATATTTTTAAAATAATAATTACAATTCACGCGCATATGATTTAGTTAGTGTATAGAAGATTGTGTGAAATCTTTAAATATCATTTCATTTTAAATAGATTAGTTAGTGTATGAAAGATTGTGTGAAAATCTTTGAATATCATTTCATTTTACATGAATTAGTTATTGTATGGAAGATTATATTAAATCTTTGAAAATTATTTCGTTATACATAGATTAGTTATTTTATGAAAGATTTTCTGAAATATTTGAATATCATTTTATTTCACTGGGATATCTCTTCGAGTGTGTTGCTTATTTAAGAAATGAGATATCTCGAACTTTTTTGTTTTTCAGAATTTTTTTTTAAAATATGCTCTTCCCTATTTAACGGTTGTATAATCTTGTTTGTTTAATTTATTTTTAAAGAACAATGAATGAGATGTGATATGATTTTTTGAGAACAATTTCTAGAATGTGAAATTCGTACTTGCAGTTTATGACAGAACCTGTTTTCCGCCCGTCCTACAATGTCTTTTCAAGATAAGAGGGCTTAAATTCTAGACATTATTCTAACTATTCCAAAAAAGAAATGAAATGTTTTTTAAGTATTTTTCTAATATTTATTTAAAAAATATTTTTCAATTATATTTTTAAAATAATAATTACAATTCACATGCATATTACACGGTAATTTATATATATATATATATATACACACACACACACACAAACACATCTAAATTACCATATATTAGTTAATAAAATGAAGATTATTTTGTTTACAGTGTTATTAGTCAGTACTCCCTTCGTCAATCGCAAATGTATTTGTTTGATTTTTGCACGTGGAATATGGAGTATTATTATTTTATATAAAGTGAGTATTTCTATTAGTGGTGAGTGGTTGGGAGTGGTGGGTCATGTGTGGACCCTTTTACAAAAAAAGGATATGAATACTTTAAAAAGGGACAATCTAAAATGAGAAAATGAATACGTTAGTGATGGACGTAGGAAGTATGATTTAGTTAGTGTATAGAAGATTGTGTGAATCTTTGAATATCATTATATTTTACATGGATTCGTTAGTGTATGGAAGATTGTATGAAATTTTTGAATATCATTTCATTTTACATGGATTAGTTAGTGTATGGAAGATTGTGTGTAATCTTTGAATATCATTACATTTCATTGGGATATCTCTTCGAGTGTGTTGCTTATTTGAGAAATAGGAGATCTTGAACTTTTTTTTAATGATAAATGTTTTTTTAAATATTCACTTCCCTGTTCTACGGTCGTATATTCTTGTTTGTTTAATTTATTTTTAAAGAATAATGTACGAGATGTGAAATGATTTTTTATAGATTATGAAATTTGTGCTTGCAGTTCATGGCTGAACCCGTTTTCTACCTGTCTCACAATGTCTTTTCAAGTGAAAAAGTCTTAAGTTCTAAACATTATTCTAATTTTTTCAAAAAAGAAATAAGATGTTTTTTTAAGTATTATTCTAATATTCATTTAAAAAAATATTTTTAGTTATATTTTTAAAATAATAATTACAATTCATGTTTCACATTACATGGTAATTTGTATTAATATATATATATATATATATATATATATATATATATATATATATATATATATATATATATATATATATATATATATTTCTATAAATTTTTAAAAAAATTTAAATTATCATATATTAGTTAATAATAATTTAGATTATTTTGTTTTCACTTTATATAAAGTGAATTATTGTATTAGTAGAGAGTGGTAGGGAGTGATGGGTCATGTGTGGGCCCTTTTGCTAAAAAAGGAAAATGAATCTTTTAAAAAGGGAAGACCTATAATGAAAAAATTGATACATTAGTGATGGACAGAGGGAGTTCGATAGAAGAGAAGAAAGGGTTTTTAGAGGGAGAGAAGAGTGAAGAAGAGAAATATTTCATCATGAATTTAGGATTCAAACGAGTCTTCTTTAATTTTGGAAATATGGGTAAACGGGATAAAGTATTTATTTATTTTTAATAAAATGAATTTTAAGACATCAAAGATTGGACATCGGTGCATTAAACCGATGTCAATCAGTAATATTAAGTGAGTGTTTTCAATAAACATCAGTACCAAAGACATCCGTTTCAAGAACCGATATCTAACAAAGCATTAACATCATGTGGGAAGACATCGGTTAGAAGAACTGATGTCTATCAGTGTCTTTCTATAAATGTTGAGAAATACATCGGCTGAAATACATCGGTTAGTGAAAACCGATGTCTATCAGCGCATTTTCAATAAAAACTGATGTCTATTAGCATACTTTTTTGCTAATAGACATCGGTTAAGCATAAGATATCGGTTTTTGATAAAAAGACATCACATTTCATGTAAAGCCGATGTCTATTCTGCGATGTCAAACAACGTTTTTGGAGTAGTGATCCATAAATATTTAAAAACAAATCTAAATTACCATATATTAGTTAATATAATTAAGATTTTTTTATTTTCATTATTATTAGTCAGTACTCCCTCCGTTCATCACAAACGTATTTGTCTGTTTTTTGCACGTGAATTTTGGAGTATTATTATTTTTTATAAATAGAGTATTTGTATTAGTGGAGAGTTGTTGGAAGTGGTGGGCCATGTGTGGGTCCTTTTGCTAAAAAAAGAAAATGAATACTTTAAAAGTGGACGACCTAAAATGGAAAAATGGATACGTTAGTGATGTACGGAGGGAGTATGATTAAGTTAGTGTATAAAAGATTGTGTGAAATCTTTGAATATCATTTTATTTTACATGGATTAGTTAATGTGTGGAAAATTGTATAAAATCTTTGAATATCATTTCATTTTACATGGATTAGTTATTGTATGGAAGATTGTGTGAAATCTTTGAATATACATTTCACTGGGATATCTCTTCGAGTGTGTTGCTTATTTGACAAATGAGAGTTCTCGAACTTTTTTGTTTTTAATGAAAATTTTTTTAAAAAAAAATCTGCTCTTTCTTGTTCTGCCATCGTATCTTGTTTGTTTAATTTATTTTTAAAGAACGATGTATGAGATGTGAAATAATTTTTTAGAATGTGAAATTTGTACTTGCAGTTCATGGTTGAACCCGTTTTCTCCCCGTCCCATAATGTCTTTTCAAGATCTGAAATCTTAAGTTTTAGACACTATTCTAACTTTTCCAAAAAAGAAATAAGATGTTTTTTTAAGTATTATTCTAATATTAATTTAAAAATATTTTTCAGTTATATTTTTAAAATAATAATTGCAATTCATGTTCATATTACGTGGTAATTTGTATTAATATATATATATATATATATATATATATATATATATATATATATATATATTTATTTATAAATATTTAAAAACAAATCTAAGTTATCATATATTAGTTAATAAAATGAAGATTATTTTGTTTTCACTATTATTAGTTAGTACTCCCTCCGTCCATCGCAAACGTATTCGTTTGCTTTTTTGCACGTGAAATATGGAGTATTATTATTTTATATAAAGTGAGTAGTTGTATTAGTGGAGAGTGGTTGGGAGTGGTGGGCCATGTGTGGGCCCTTTTGCTAAAAAAGAAAAATGAATACTTTAAAAGTAGACGACCTAAAATGGAAAAATGAATTCGTTAGTGATGGACGGAGGGAGAATGATTTAGTTAGTGTATAAAAGATTGTGTGAATATCTTTGAATATTATTTCATTTTACATGGATTAGTTAGTGTATGGAAAACTATTTGAAATCTTTGAATATCATTTCATTTTACATAGATTAGTTATTGTATCGAAGATTGTGTGAAATCTTTGAATATCATTACATTTAACTACGATATCTCTTCGAGTGTGTTGCTTATTTGAGAAATGTGAGATCTTGAATTTTTTATTTTTAATGACAAATGTTTTTTTTTAATCTTCTCTTCCATGTTCTACGGTCGCATAATCTTGTTTGTTTAATTTATTTTTAAAGAACAAAATATGAAATGTTAAATGATTTTTAAGAACAATTTTTAGAATGTGAAATTTGTACTTATATTTGATTGAACCCGTTTTCCCCATCCCACAATGTCTTTTCAGATCAGAAATCTTATGTTTTGGACATTATTCTAACTTTTCAAAAGAGTAAAAAGATGTTTTTTTAAGTATTATTCTAATATTAATTTTAAAAAATATTTTTCAATTATATTTTTAAAATAATAATTGAAATTCACGTGCGTATTACACTGTAATTTGTGTTAATATATATTTATCTATAAATATTTTAAAACAAATCTAAATTTTTATTTTTGTCTTCAATTTCCTTTTTTTTTCATTCAATTTTACTGTATTTAGAAACCATTCAATTTTATTCTGGACCGTCCATTTAATATTTTTGAGATACCTTATTTACCATGATAATATTTTTTTAAAATTTTTAATTAAGAAATTAAATTTAGTAAATACGAGAGATATTAATGGCATATTTTACTAATTGTAATATATACTAATTTTTAATTAATATATCAATCAAAATTAAATTAATATATTTTTATTTAATTTACATTAGACATTCATTGGGTAATTTATTTTTTTAATGTTTAACTAATCAATTTTAAGTATTTAATTTTAAATCAATTTTATTGTTTAAATTTTTTTGTTGAATTTATTTTAATTTTGATATGTATACTTTTAATTTAATATTTACTTCTTGAAAGTGAATTACGTAGAACAAATTTAGAACTTTCAAATATGTTTTTTTAGAGACAAGTTAATGACGTTGAACATCCAACGAAGAGAGAATAGTGTAAAGCACCTTGTTTTTGGATACTGCGCCCTTTCTTTCTTCATCCGTCCAGCCTTCAGTTTTGAGTTTCTTAACTCCATCCTTGTCAGTGGTGAATGGATGAGTTCATCCTTCTTCTACAGCCTTCCAGACTTCTCCATCTCCAATGAATTTCAAAAAAATTATCATCATGGATTTCCAATAAGAATAATTAGATCCATCCAAAAAAGGGGGCGTACAGCAAAGCTAGTATCAAGAGAACTCATGATACGAAGAGCGCAAAAATAACACAGGAATAAAAGGACAACCTGCTCTAATGCCAAACAAATGTAATTCTTAAAGTTGATGTTCTACAAACAAATATGAAAATACCATGAAATAGAACATCATAGAAATGAAATGGGAAGACCACGTCTTTCCCTCAAAATCATCCATTAGATTACAACACGACTTTGAAAACATCTTGACAACCCTATCACAACTACTTGTCTCGTTTGTATCTAACTCTAGTTTTGGCCTATCCCTAGGACTTGTGATCAAGAATCCCTCTTAATCTACGATTTTCTCAAACACTTAAGATGCTAGGCTATCAAATAAACTTCTCTCCAAGGACAACAATCAAACCATGAAACAAAAAACATATGAAGAACAAGTATCTTCAATAATATAAAACTACTCTGATCAAAACTCTCAAAGCCGTGTGTTTTGTCCTCTTGAAGCTCCCAATATATAAGCCTGTGAACTCTGCACTTGTTAATCTGAAATCTCTTCCAAAAATAATCACCTCAATCTGTTTGCAATCTTTCCTTAATAAAGTCACTCAAATCAATCGACTTTGTGATCCTTCAATTACTCAATTATTCAATGTGCATCCAATAAAGCAATTGATCTTTTTTCCTTGTAGAACTCAACCAATATCCTTCGAATATTCAAATTTGTAACACAAGAAATAAACACGTTTTGCAAAATATGTGCTCATGATATAATTTTTAAACTCAACAAGGTAAATATTGAACCCAATGGACGGCGTACTATCAATAAATTATAAATAAATTAATAAAGACAAGTGACAAAAAAGATTGAGGTATCAAATTATTAATCTACTAACAAAAATATTAAATAAAAATTAAAATAAAATAACTTAGAAGAATTCAAATGTGACTCAAGAATGGAGAATAAGTAGCCCTAGGGTAATCTAGTTTCACTCATTAATTTCCCTTTCAAGTGTACTGTCTAACTCTGCCTTTTGGATTATGGACGCATCACTAAACCATGCATATCTACTCTATAGACACAAGTAAATATGCGTGTGACACGTGTGAATGACCTCGAAGAAAGAGAATAATTTCACCCTACTTTCTAGGTGCTATCAGTATCAATTCTTTCCTTCTAGGATTGGTACTCAAACGCGATACGATCTCCCTTTATAGGTACTATAAAATTAACCTTTTTAATCTGCTTATTACCCGAATTCAATTTAATCAATAAACATTCATATATAACTGTTCTAATGAAGCTTCGAAAGCCCCTCACTTAGAATCATAACAATAAAATATGTTCATTAGTGAACGCACTCAATCAACAACTAGTTATACATTCAGACTCTATATAACAGTTGAAGATACATAAAATGACCGTGGATATGAGTTAAAAAGGTACAATCATATATAAAATATATGATGCACCTAAAATGACTATGGATATGAGCTAAAAAGGTACAATCAAATAAAACATCTAAAATGCACCTTTTTATCAAATATATTCAATATCAGACACTTTTGCTAATATATGACTCATAAAAAGGGATTAAACAAGATACTAAAATACGCTGATTTTCACCTCCTACTTTCTTCAACTTGCTTTTTATAGAGGCTTAAGGACGCAAAATTCAAATTTCATCAAACCCTCCCTTATCTCTTGACGTCATTGCTTACTTCATAGTGCTAGCGTCATTGCTTAGGTCATCGCTTCCATTATTTCTAGTAGTTGTCCTG
Source organism: Pogostemon cablin (assembly GCA_023678885.1). Lineage (NCBI taxonomy): Eukaryota > Viridiplantae > Streptophyta > Magnoliopsida > Lamiales > Lamiaceae > Pogostemon > Pogostemon cablin. Next base: position 16,403,908 of record CM042952.1, on the reverse strand, counting down.
CCTTAGTCTTTTGCTACTTTCGAAGGGTCACATGACCCTTGCCCTTTTGATATTTCGAAAGGTCACACGACTGTTGTACCTTTTGAAGAGTCACTTGTCTCCTGTGGTGTCCGAAGGGTCAGTTGTCTCTTGGGTGTTTTGAAGAGGTTTTGCTCTCTTCTTCCCATGTTCTTCTTTCTTTGTTGGAGCGGGTCCATTATTCTCCTTTTTTTCTATGCTCAATTTTGCTCCTTTCCCAAACTATGGTTTTGTATGTGTGGAGAACCTCATCCATATTATGTCCTTCCATAGCCCACAGTGAGCCATGTTGCAATATTTTCGATTAGTTTCTTTACTAGTCGGTAGCTTGTTCTCTCAAAGGAGCTTTCACTTTCCTTTGAAAGATTTCTCATTATACATCGTCTTTTTTTCTGTTGAAGTGTTTAATGTGAAAGATCCTTTCATAGTGTTGTCTTCAAATTTGAACGGAAACTTGACTTAGATCATTGCCTGGAGGCATGCGTACAAACCCCTCTCTCTTCGTATTGAGATTTGATCTTTGGTTTATGTGGAGCAACCAGGACTGATTCCTTTCCCGACGTCTTTTGATGTTATTCGTTGCTTCAACATCTGGCCTCGATCCTTAGCTTAATAAAATGAAAGGCCTCATGTTTGCCTTTCCTAATAGGTTTTGGAGCTTAACTGGTGAAACAGAGCTCCAATGATTCTCCTTTGGTCAAAGATTTATTGTTTGACCATGCCTTGTCAACTGCTTCCCTTATCCTTTTCGAAAGTTTAGAGATTTTTAGGAAGCTCATTGCCATGGTGTAGATTGAAGCTAACACCCCAAAATGGAACCATTGCTTCACATTTTCTGGATTCGACTCTAGCTAGCCTCATCCGGACCCGGGGGTATTCCCCGAATACATCTATCTAACATTTCTCAAGACAGGTTCCCTATCTTTTGTTTAATTTTTCCCAACTGGCCCAATATTCCTGCCAATGAGAAAAATCAGGTTTGTCAATGCAAGCCTTAGCATTCCCCTTTATAGGCCTTAGACTGATATCTCCCTCTTCAACCCAGAGGTGCTAGGTTTGACTCGAAAACTCAAGATGTGACTTTAGAGTCTCGATTTTTTCTTGGATCGATTATTCCTTCGGATGTTCAAATTTAGAACTCGTGCTGGGGTATTTGAATTACCTACTCCGGGTTTAGAGCCTCATTCCTTAATGCACTCTTTTTCAATTACTATCGACTGCCCGTAGTAGTAGCACTCGTATTATTTCGTATAGATGCGCATTGCAACGAATACAGCTCGTGATTCGACTAAACACTTTAGTCTTTTCGCCTTGTTATAACTTTCTAGCAACTTAGGCGAAATCCCTCTAAAGCATCACTAGGTCCTCCACCATGTGCCTTGATATGGTGAGAATGGAGTCTATTTCAGCTCGTTCTATCTCTCGTCAGTAAATCTGCCAAAACATTTTCAAAAAATTTAATAATGACAATATTAAAATCATAATACTAACATTCATCTTGCCATCTTAAAAGTCTAGTCTTTTTTGGTTTAGATTAAATTCTATTTTTCAAAGAAGGCTTTGATGCGCGTGTTATCAGCTTTAAGAGTGAATTTCTTCGTAGAAGAAATAGCGACCATTTTTGAAAGCCTTTCGAAATGCAAAGAACTCCTTCTTAATGATGTGTCATCTCTTTACTTCAGTGTCTTCAAAGAGCCCTCTACAATATCAGCACGACACTTCCCTCTCCGTTGTGGACTAAGTAAGGACCGTTGCCCACCAATGGTCACTGGCATCTGTATAGAGTACCAAATTATCCTCATCATTTAGAATGGCTAACTTCGGGAGTTTCTTGCAAACCTCCTTTAATTGTTTAACCATCTTTCAGTGTAATTCCTCTCATTTAGATTCGACATCTTTCTTCAATAGAGGACTGAACACCTTTTGATATTGTGCTAGATTGTTGATGAACATTACAACAATGTTGATAACTCCTAGGAAACTCTTGAGTTGCTTCTTGTCCTTTAAATTTTTGGAAAATCCCAGAACTTTCTCTATAATGTGTGGCTGTATAAAAATCCAGACTCATCGATTTTGACTCAAATAAACTCGATCAATCTAGTTGCTATTACTGAATTCTTTTCAAAAATCACTAATCCTTCCTTGTGAAATGTTTATGAAATTATTTTCGGATGCGTTAAATGCTCCTTCATGTTCTTCGAAGCAATAAGTTTGGCATCCATGTTTACGAACATGAATGAGAAATAATCTTTGAAAAGATTATTTATCTTTCTAAGATATATATCTAGGAAGAATTAGTCAAGGAAATAGGCATGAAATTCATTATATAATGTCCTTGTGGTGTGGAAAAAGCTGTAAACTTCTTGCTTACTTCCTCTATCATAATCTAGTAAACCCATATTTGCAATCGAACTTTGAGAATACCTTGATATTCTTAATACTTATGCACCGAGTGTTCCCTACTTGGTATGTAATATCCTTTGAACTCCAAGATTTTGTTGATCCTTTGTAGTTGATCACAATGTCTCGGCTTTCTTCGCTAGACTCTCCATGATTCAGAACTAGAAATCCTGGACTGTTGTATGGAGATACTCCTTGTGCTTTCAACTTAAGGTGTAGATGTTGCTTAAGTATTTTTTACATATCTTTACGATCCTCTTGGTTCATTAGGATAGTCTTGTATCTCTCAAACTCATGCTCCTTTCCCTCTTTCACTTTAAGTGAGACTTTAAGCTCATTTTTGTCCCACTAGGTGTTGGATTGTGTACTAAAAGTCTAGCTTTTGTATGAACAATGTTTTAACAATTTATTTGAAATGAGAATCATAATTATTGCAAAAGTCAACTTACTTTATACTGTAGATAATATGGTGTGCGGCGTTACACGGAAGATCATTTTATCGGCTCCTTATAAAGTATAAACAGATGCCCACAATTGAGATAAACGGGGATAATCTCTCGGGATGGTTGTAGTGTGATTCGGTATTAGTTTGTTTTGACTATAAAATCACATTAATTTGCCTTGTGTGTATTGACCAGGACCGCTTGAGATCGTTCAATTTATATTAACTATATAGGAGAACTTGATCTCTGTTATTATGGATGTTCCTGCTCTTAATCCCTATACAATAACCTCGACATGTAAGTCAGTATATATCTCTTTGATTCATCAATGGATGAGATTTATATATCAAATCAACAAACTCGGTGAGTTGGGAAATAGTGCTGTCTCTATGGTGTGTTGTTCATTGTAGAAGGAATCTGTGTCCTATTAAATAGGTTGATGATGTCCTCTTGAGGATATCATAAGAATTATCATGTAAACTCTGTAGGTGGATTTATTCCCCATGATAACAAGGTTGAGTGGTACTACTCTCGGATGAGATATTAATTAATAGAGTTGTCAGTAACTTAATTAATTAATGGGCATTGTATATCTTAAACATGAGGAGATTGTCGGGCTCATAATAAGAAGGAGCCCATAACATAATTTGGGATTAGAGCAGCAGTGCAGTAATAATATTTTAGTGGACTATATTATTATTATTGAACTTAAGTATAAGTTTTAGGCTAAACTTGGATACTTAAGCCCAATGGAGGCCCGGCTCTAATTTCTCCTCCTGGTCCCTGCTGTAACCCATAAATAAGTCATCTCAGCTTTCAGAACCCTAGTACACACGTCTAAAATCATTTGAGAGCAGGGTGAAAGCAGATTGAGAGGTTCTATAAGATCGTCATCCACACAACGTCAAGATTGGACTTGGGAATACAACAGAAGATCAAGAGGTTGTTTTCAGTAGCTGTTCTTCTTCAACATACCCTGGTGAAAGATAGTAAGTTTTTATATTCTTGCTTCCGCTAATTTAGAAACGCATGGAACCCTAACAGTTCACGTTAGCCAAACAATCGAATGCCAAGAATTAGTATCAGAGCTTCGGTTTCATTGTGAAACGTGACATGTCAGGCTATGGTTTATATGATCAACGTGATTAAGGTTTAGAATATTAATGCTATACTTGGATACCCTAAATGTTTCAGTGACAGACGTTGGCTGGAACCCGTGGCTGGTTGAATGGGGGTACGGATGATCGGCAGTTGCATGGCAGACGGCGTTGGCGTCGGAAGACGCGAGTCATGCTATGGGTTGGCTTGCGGGTTGGTGGCTGTACGATTGACGCTGCTAGTGGCACAAGTTTGCACGCAGTGCACCGACGGTTGTGCGATGGTGATAGGCATCACGGCAGACAGTGACAAGCATCGCGGCAGAAGGCGACTCCGTGGGCTGGTGGTCCACACTGAACAGCATGAGTCGTGCCACAAGGAGCTGTTCGTGGTGTGACTGCAGGCGAACGGTGCAAGGCATAGCATGGCACGGTGAGCAGTGTGACCAGCAGCCGCTGTCAGTACGATTGCAGAGAGTGGACGGCATGAGCGGCTGCGGATGGGGGCACAGGTTGCCGGCACGACTGGCACGAGTTGTGCAGGTGGGAAATCAATGATGCGTGGTTTTGGACTATGTGCAACGTGCGGCGCGATCCAGTGGAACCACCGGCACGACCGCCGGCAGTGGGCGGCATGGGTCGTAAGATTGGCGGCACAACGACGGCGGTCTTTAGCGGTGACGTTTTCAGCGACTTTCAGGACAAGGCAGGACGTGTTAGTGAACGACTTAGGGCATAAGCAATCCTGCTTGTTGCGCAAGGCATCGATTTAATCGCTGGAGTGTTGGACAAGACGTCCTATTTTTGGCGATTTAATTACTTATATATAACTGTCATAATTGATTTATTTGTCTATTATTGTTATATATATGGAAGCATGTTCTATTTGATTTACTGCCATAAATACAAGCATGCTAAGTTGCTACTTTATTATTGTATATTATATGCATGTAAAAACCCTCGGTTTTAAATAACTTAGTGGGAGAGGGGATATGTCAATAATTCGCGCGGCCTCCATTATTGGTTTATAAGTGATGTGAGTAAACTTGCGTTTGGTGATAAGTCGTAATTTTACATGATTATTTTGGATGAAATTCACTTCTTTACGCGTGAGTTGTGAATTATTTAGTGTAATTACGACTTATTTATATTTTTCATAGTTGAACCTTAATTATTTTATTTCTTATTGAAACAGGCCAAAATTGAGATAAATTGTACAGTCACATAATTTATTTTGTGCGACAGTTATAATAATTTTAATTGCAGGAAAATAAAGAGTTGACCAAGATAATTAAGGAAAAGAAGGATTTGGTGATCGACAATAAATAAAAACTTACCAAAGATGAGATACAAGGATTCTGGACACACATTCAAGAAGGAAGGTCAAAGATAAATTAATTCAGGATCTTTATATTAATCTTGAACATCATTCACGCCTCAACACATCATGATCCGGGCTGCATACTCACGCTAGAAGCAGATTAGGAGGCGACGGGAAGAACTCCACCACTTAGAACATCAGTTTAGTCTTTTTAATTTATTTTATTTAATTTCAATTATGTAATTTTTTTTCTAGTCCAGTGATTGTGAACCGCCGTAAAATAATTACATGTTTGATTAGGAATAATATTAACAACTTGTTTTATGAATTTATGTTGTGATTGACTTTGATGTGAATCTTGAATTTTTCAATTGCTTGTTTGGACTACCCCTCTAATAGGTGATTGATTGTTCAATAGCTATTTTACATATTATAATATGTAATTGTTATAATAAGTGAATCAAGTAGCAAAATAAGGGAGTGCCTCTTGAAATCACGAAATCTAGGTTGTATGATTCACTACCCCCGTTTTCATAGCCTATTAGTCCTAACATCTAAACCCTAATATATTGTCGAGTTCGAATCCATAGGGTCACTCGGGAATAGTTTAATCTAGAGGTCGTACCCTACGTTATTAAATTTAAGGATATTTCGAATTAATTGGTCGTACCGTTAGCCTAGGGGCTTGAGTTTATGAACTTGTTGGTGTTTTAGGATTTTCATACATGTGAATTAGGATATGGGAGGGGATCAAATCCTTGGACTAGATTTTCATTTTAATTGTTGTCTCAATTTTATTCTTTTTGCATTTTTAAATTATTTATATTATTTTCATGCTTGTTAGTAGTTGTTAGACTCAATCTAATCCCCCTTTGTTTCTCTTTAAAAAAAACACAAATTATTCAATTGAAATTCAATTATTCCCTATGGGTTCGACCCTTACTTACCCTACTACATTCTTAGTGGGTTTGTTTGGAAAATTACAAATCTTATTTTTGGGTGCCGGCGACAGCACACCAGTTGGCTATAGTGTCTTCCTCCCCATCGGATGAGTTTATTCAAGGATCAATGGTACAAACTTCTTTATGATGATTGTAGAAAGTTACCCAAGCGCGTGTGATCTTCTCTATATGAAGGGACATTAGCTTGTGTAATGGACTTGGAATCAAATAATGGTGTACACTTAGGTGCGAATAATAAGTATCCTCCCCATTGGAGTCACTGTTGTTATTTACATGGCTAAAAAAACCGACTATTAATTATTTTGTCATAAAGTTAGGTTGACGAATGAAATTAATGGGTAAAACATTCTCTTGTAAATGTTCGAGTTTGTATATTGTGGCATGCAAATTCATGGTGCTTGAGATGTCAGTGAATTTTATTTTATATTATTTTGAAGGAATCAATATAAATTGATAAATTCAAAGTGTTTGATCTGTTTGTTTTATATGATTCTCAGAATTTTCAAATGGCACTCTACTCACTTTCTGTTATACTTAAAGAAACAAACTTACTGACACAAATTATGTTGAATGGTAATGAAACATGGACATTATTTTAACTGCTGAAGATTATATCTTTGTACTCACTGAGGAATGTCCTGCGGAACCTACCGATGACTCAACTGAAGAGCAAAGAGATGTTTATAATTGGTGGATCAAAGCTGGTAGGATGGCTAAGTGCTATATATTGGCTACAATGTCAAGTGTGCTTCAGCATCTGCATCAAGCTATGAACTCAGCCTATGATATGATGCAGAATCTTAGAGAACTCTTTGTGCACCAGAGTCGTCCTGCTAGGTCGGAAGGCATGGCTGTACTGATGAACACCAAAATGGCTGAGGACACTCCTGTAAGGGAACATGTCCTTATGATGATGGGCCAACTCAATGAGATGGAGGTCCTTGGAGCTGAAATCGATAGGGAAACCCAAGCCGATAACATACTCCAAAGCTTGCCTAGGAGTTTTGAGAAGTTTTCTCTAAATTACAGTATGAACAAACGTTTGTACACATTAGCAGAACTTCTGACAGAACTTGTGGCGGCGGAAGGGCTCTTTCGTCGAGCTCCTCAGGTTCATGTTGCTAAAAATGTTGCTTATCCTAGGCCGAGAGGCGGTAGGAATAAGAGAAAGCAAGAAAATTCAGCACCGGTGAACCAAGTGAAGGCAATGAGTGGTGCGGTCAAGAAGCCTAAAGGAAAGTGCTTCAAATGCAAGCAGTCGGGACACTACAAGGCAGATATAAGCGATCACCGGGTTGCAAATGAAGGCAGCCCTTGATTTTTTAGGATTATAGGCCCCTTGCAAACCCGTGATCGATCTCCAAAAATCATCAGCATTAAACACCTCATGCTCCTTTGTCGAAATCGCCTCCGGGCATCCAAAAGCCATGTTGAACTCATCAATATACATGTACTGCAGTTGTCCTTCAATCTGAAACCACACACTCTCCGGAAGAAAATACTCTCCACGAATCACCTCTAATGTGCAAAGCATCTCCGCCGTGATGTGGAAGTAGGTCTCTCTCTTCAAATCCATAAAATTGTTGATTCCTACTTGGTTGAACATCCACCGAATATCATTGATGATGTTCATCTCCACCATAGCTTGATCATCTTGATAACGAGTTCGAGTAATCTTCCTTGAAATTACTCCCCATAGCTCTTCTCTTTCTTCCTAATCCGATATTTGTATATTAAAATCGGACGACATTCTTTTGTTTTTCTTCAATTTCTTAGTCGTCTCTCCCTTCTTTGGTATCCCACTACCATTCCTCTTAGAAGAAGTAGCAATTTCTTTACCTACAAAAATTGTACTTCAATACAAAACATAGGCAAGAAACAAATATACCCAACCTAAGACTATTAACCACATAGATTCTACTCAAGACTTCAAATTTAACTTCTCCATAACTTCACATGTATATATGAATGAAAAACGATTAACCTCAATAAGTTATATCATGGAAAAATCAACTTAATAAGTACTAAGGAATACATGATGTCCAATCTAATTCAACAAATATCAAACATGCTTGAAATTAAATTCAAAAATCAACAAATAAATATAACTCCTAAGCATTCAACAAATACACCATTCCAATTACTCATAACCATCACTCAAAATCAACGAGCCCATGCATAAATTCAACAATTAAACTAAAGCCCGTAACATATGCATCCTCAATTTCATAAAATTCCATCAATCCAACATAAAATTGAACTCATGCAAATTCATGTAAAATTTTAACAAAAAAAACACCCAAAATTCAAATTCAATCCTAATCAAAAGCATGCTCGAACAAATTACCCAACTAAACTAAAAATATAACAACCCAATTCAAGGGTAATGAGTCGAGAAAACATACATTTATCTCCAGGCATGGATGTGTATATGACGATGAACTAATATCCCAAAAATGGAGTAGGAAAGCCCTAATTTGGACTGGAATCCTCCAAAATTGGTATGGAATGTGTGTGGTTGGGAAAACGAAAGGTTTACTAAGGGTTTGGAATGAAAATCTTACAGTTCAGGATGAGTGTTCGAGGAAGGATGGCGAGAAAATGATCGAGCGACGCGCAGAACTAGCCTTATATCGTGAAACTGCACACGACGCTCTGGTCGAGCAGTGCTTCACCTGGTCGAGCACTAACTCTATAAGCTGAAATGACTCTGCCGTTCCACTGGACCTCTCACTCGACCAAGACGTGTTGGTCGAGCGGGACACTTTTGGTCGAGCAAAGACTCTGTAATCTGAAAATTCTGAACCAGCCTCCGGGAGTGGCGCTCGACCTCAGTGAATTATCGAGCGGCAACAATCTTGGTCGAGCGGCCTTCTGACGCTCTATTTTTCATGATTTTCTTCTTCCCATGCAAAACTCAGACTCTAAAACAATATTAAGCATCATATCAAGCCAAAACAATAGCTAGAGAACCACTACTTAGACTATATAAAACATGCATAAAACACTGCTCACACTACAAAATAAAATAAAACACCACTGAACATTAGGCAAATTGCAAAAACATCGGCATACCAAAATCGGTCAAAGTTTCAATATACCGCAAAAAATCAACTCTCCTAACAGACGTTACAAAGAAAAGATTATACTCTTAGTGCTACGATGAGGTAAGAACATCACACCCCCCCCAAACTTAGAAGAAACTATAGATGAAACTAAGTTTGACAAGAGATGTAATTGACGATTAGTAAGCACCCTGGATTTAAAAATTTCTTACGCACACGAAATGAGTAAAGCAATAAAATAGGAGGGAAAACCCTCAACAAGCGCTCATATTTAACATTGGATAGTCACGACGGTACCAAGTTAATGCAAGGTATCCTCAAAGACGACGCAAGCATCATCTGACGACTTAAAGTGCTTCAATCGATGCCCATTCAGCGCTATGGTGTCTCCATCTTTGTCCATCAACTTAAAACTCCCCCCTCCGCAGGCTCTATGGATAATGAACGGTCCTATCCACTTTGATTTTAATTTTCCTGCAAAAAGCTTCAAACGACAGTTAAAGAGTAGTACCTCATCTCCTTGCTTGAACTCCTTGAAAGTGATCTTTGAATCATGTCACTTCTTCATTCTCTCCTTATAGATCACCGAGTTCTTAAAAGATTGATTTCTGAACTCATCCAATTGATTAATGTGAGTCATCCTCAACTCCTTTTGCTCATTAAAAGACAAGTTCATACTTCTCACGGCCCAAAAAGACTTATATTGAATCTCTATGGGTAAGTGGCACGGCTTCCCATAGACAATTTGATAAGGTGTATATCTAGCACAGTCTTATATGCCGTTTGGAACCCCCACAAAACATCATCGAGCTTCATAGCCCAATCCTTTTTGTTGGTTCCGACTACCTTCTCCAATATTTGCTTAACTTGGCAATTAGAGACTTCGGCTTTCCCATTCGCTTGAGGATGTAGGGTGTAGTAACCCTATGCTTAACACCATAATTCTTGAGAACTCTTTCAATAAGCCTATTGACGAAGTGTGTACCTCCATCAGTCACAAGTGCTCTAGGAACTCCATAACGGGAAAAAATATGCTTCTTCAAAGATTTCACACAATCTTATGTACACTAAGTAGCTCTTCGGGCCATCTAGTTTCACTAATAAATTTTCCTTCCATATATCAATGTCCGACTCTGCCTTGTAGAATATGGACGCATCACTAAGCCATGCAAATCTACTCTATAGACACAAGCAAATAAGCGTGTAACACATGTGAATTACCTCGGAGCAAGAACACAATTTCACCCCCCTTTCTAGGTACAATCAGTATCAAATATTTCCCATGCACTAAGTACTCTAACCCGATATGAACTCCCTTTATATGTACTATGAAATTATCCTCTTTATCCTACTTACTAACCCGAATTCAATTCAATTAATAAGTATTCATATAAGATAGTTCAAGGAAGTTTCGGAGTCCCCTCACTTAGATTCATAACATGGAATACTTCTCAGCGGTGAACACACTCAATCATTAACTAAGATATATATTTAGACTCTATATAACTATTAATGATGCACAAAACAACTCTGAGTATGAATTAAAAACGCATATCTTATATAAAAGAAATCCACAAGTACTGTTGTACGGAGTATACACATGGAAGTTCAAATAAATAGTAAAACCTTCATAAACCCAAGAACTACCAAAGCGGTTCTAGCCCATGATGCTTCGAAGAACGTTCATGGTATTTGGATAGATCTTACCCATAGTCTTGAAAATGACAAGAAAGATTAAGTTGTGAAATAAACCCTAGATATGGGGGCCATCACTTCTCGCTCCATCTTAAATCTTTAATTGGATCTCACTTGATTCGCTCACGAATCTCTCTCTACAGCTCCTGTAGATAGAGTTAAGGTTTAGATGTGGTGTAGGATGGATGTGGAATTTAACTCTCTTATTGATGTGATCTGCTTCCCTTTTTATACTTGTAAACCCTTCTTACAGACCTTTACTGGGCTTTTTCTTGGAAAACACACCAAAACACGCACTGGAGGTTCAAAATTACCAAAAATAGAACAACGTGTCCCAGTTCGACCAAAATGGCTAGGTCGAGCAGCCTCGAGCTAGGTGAGCGGCGGTCGAGCGGCTTTTCTGTAAGCTAAAGCTCTGTCTGATACCTCGCTCGATCAAATCCACTCTCATTCGACCAACATAGCTTGGTCGAGCGGCTCCTCTTCTGGTCCAGCGGCACCTTGAAAACGATGTTTTTCGATTCTAAGTACTTTTGACCTATTTTCCTATATAAATATGCTCAAATAGCCTCAGTAGCACCTGATTCGTGGATTTCCCATAAACATCCCGATTTGCCTTGATTATAGACCAAATCATACTCAATTTCTACATAAATCAAAGCTCAAAATACGTGAATTATCACTCTCATTAGCATAATGTTGAATAATGTGTTATAACATTAGTAAAAACACTACACTACAGAGACCTAAAGATAGAACCTATCTACCACGATGCTTCTGTGTATTGTAGGATCTCTCCAAGATAAGATTAATTCTGATCTTCCAGCAGCTTCTATAAATATCTGATCTTCCAGCAACACTAAGCACAAAACAAGTCGAACAACATAAATATGTTAGTGATTAAAAAAACTGGTGGAGAATCGGTATGATTCCAAATGTGATGACACTAGCCTCAACACTTCACATCCACAGCGATCATATTCACACTTTCCATTTTTTGGCATTGTGACCTCCGACATTTTCCATTTTGGTGTAAAAGGGCTTCTATTCCATAGGTTGGTGGCAACCTTCCTCCTGGCTTTCTCCTAGTCACCTTGGTTTCCAGGGATTTTACTTGGTTTAACAACTTCTTGATTAAGTCAAGTTGTTGCTCCTGCATCATCTCCACCTTATCCATCTTGAAGTTGATCTCAGCTGTAGTTTGGGAAATGATTTGGCAGTATCCACCGAAGAATTTCACTGCCTTCTGTATTTCTCTAAGATCCTGGCTCATCTTAGAGTTATCCACCACAATTTCATTCTGCACCGTCATTCTGACTTCCAGAGAAGAAGTATGATTTGCGGATCTCGTTTGGACCTTGGTTAAGTCTGGTTTGCTATTGCCGGCACCCAAAAATAAGATTTGTAATTTTTTCAAACAAACCCACTAAGAATGTAGTAGGGTAAGTAAGGGTCGAACCCACAGAGAGTAATCGAATTTAAATTGAATTAATCGTGTTTTTAAGAATGTAACAAGGGGGATTAATTGAATCTAACAACTAATAAATATGAAAGTAAATAATTAAAATTGCAAGAAATAATAAAATTAAAAATGAGAACAAATAAAATAACAACCTAGTCCAAGGATTTGATCCATTCCCATATCCTAATTCATAAAACTGCACGAATTAAACATGCCAACAATTATACAAACTCAAATCCCTAGGCTAATGGTACGACCAAATTAACCCGAAATGTTCTTATGTTTAGCAATTCAGGGTACGACAACTAAATTACACTATTTACGAGTGACCCTATAGATTCGAACTCGCAAATGCATTAAGACACCAAACATTAGAATTACTAGGCTATGAAAACCGACTAAGAATCATACAACCTAGATCTTATTACACCTAGAGAGCATTCCACTACTTCGCTACTCAATTCAATCCTCACAACAATTACGGATCATAGATCATGAAATAGCAATAAACAATTTAACAATTAATCTAGACGGCCAGTCTAAACAATTATCAAATTATTATAAATTCAGTGCATGTAATAAAATAAATTCATATAAAAGTTTGCGACATAAAATTCCTAACAATCAAATAAATAATTCATGGGTGGTTCACAACCCATGAACAAGAAACGAAATTACATAATAAAAACTAAATTAAAAATATAAAACAAAAGAACCGATATTGTTCTCCGTGAGTGGTACGTCTCCAGCTACCCAATCTGCCTTCTTCTCTATTCGTGCTGAGTCCCCACGTCAGATTGCTGATGTGATATGATGTATATGTCCTCCTTATTTATCTTCTTGTCCCCCAAGAAGCCTAATTGATTTTTTTCCTTCTTAAAAAGTGTCTAGGTTTATTGCATTTCCAATCTTTTTGGTAAGTTTTCTTATGCCCTTCAAATCAAATCCCTCCTTAATTTGTCTTGGTCAAATCTTTATTTCCTGCAATAAAGACTACTGTAACAGTCATACAAAAATAAATTAAATTGACGGTATAATTTATCTCTATTTTGGCCTATTTCAATAAGAAATAAAATAATTAAAGTTCAAGTGTGAAAAATATAAATAAGTCGTAATTACACTAAATAATCCACTGCTCACATAACAATATATATGAATTCATCTAAAATAATGAGGTAAAATTATGAATTATCAAGTCACTTTCTCCATTCTTCATGTTTTGGGACACATTCATAGATCTCAGTGAAACTATAGAGCTCTACTATATTTCTTGATACCTCATTTGAATACATTATTCATCCTTTCAGATGTCCTCCAAGTATTCCTAATGTGTTTGATTGGAACGAGCCTCTGTACGTTACCTTCCTCGTTTAACTCCTGTCGGATTGTATACTAAAAGTCTAGATTTAGTATGAACAATGTTATAACAATTTATTTGAATGAGAATCATTGATCAAATTATTGCGTCTTATAATTTATTTATATGTCGATGCAATAGTCCACTTACTTTATACTGTAGATGATATGTTGTGCGACAACACGCGGAAGATCATATTATCGGTTTCCTTATAAAGTATAAATAGATGCTCACAACCGAGATAGACGGGAACTCTCTATCGAGATGGTTGTAGTGTGATTTGGTATTAGTTTGTCTTGACTATAAAATAACATTAGTGCACTTCATGTGTATTGAGCAAGACCGTTTGAGATCGTTCGACTTGTGCTGTCTATATAGAAGAACTTGATCTCAGTTATTATGGAGGTTCGTGCTCTTAATTCCTATGCAATAACCTCGACACGTAAGGCAATATGTATCTCTTTGATTCATCAATGAGTGAGATTTACATGTACTAAATCAACAAACTTGGTGAGTTGGGAAATAGTGTTGTCTCTATGGTGTGCTGTTGATTGGTAGAAGGAATCTGTGTCCGACATAGTTTAATGATGTCCCCTAGAGGAGCTCAAAAGGATTATCATGTAAACCCTACAGGTGGATTTATTCCGGTATGATAATGAGGTGGAGTGGCACTACTCTCGGATGAGATATTTATCAATGGAGTTGTCAGTAACTTAATCAATTAATGGACATTGTATATCTTAAATATGGGGAGTCTGTCGGGCTCATAATAAGAAGGAGCCCAAAACGTAATTATGGGATTAGAACAATAGTGCAGTAATAATATTTTAGTGGTATATATTATTATTATTGGACTTAAGTATAAGCTTTGGGCTAAACTTGGATACTTAAGCCCAAGGAGGCCCAACACTAATTTCTCCTCCGGTCCTTGCTGTAGCCCATATATAAGTCATCTCAGCTGTCCGGAAACCCTAATCTAACTAATTAATCACACCTAATATGTGAGGTGGGTTAGGGAACAATAGACTAAGAAGATCTTGAAGATCGTCGCCCACACGACATCGATATTAGACTTGGGAATACAGCAGAAGATCAAGAGGTCATTTGCTGATGTTGTCCGCCAACTTGCACAATTTTTATATAATCATATAGAAGTCAGAATTTGACTTGTGATATGCTGACGGAAAGCTACGGAAGAGAGGAACGTTATAGCCACTCAAATCGAAGATCAGATAAGGGGGTTTTGCCCAAAACGTTGAGGCTGCATAGGCTACCGGCGAGAATCCTTCTTCTTCAATGTACCCTGGTGAAAGGTAATACGTTTCTTTGATTTCTTGCTTCCGCTGAATTAGAAACGTATGGAACCCTAACGGTTCATGTTAACTAAATGATCGAATGCCAATAATTGGTATCAGAGCTTCGGTTTTATGGTGAAGCATGACACGTTAGGCTAGGGTTTGTGTGATTATGTGATTTAATTTTGAATTAGAATCGTATGAGAATTAGGGTTTGGTATATTGTTATATTGTTCATGTAAATCCTAATTACACATGGGTGGACGAAACACTGCACGGCCGTGCGATCGGCGGATGACGGCTACGGCTCGTGATTGCACGGCAAAGACACGGTCAACTCGATGGTGGCACGGCATGACTGCGTCAGGTAGGTGTCTTGGCGTAGCAGGGCTACACGATTGGGCCATGTTGTCGCACGGCTGACGTGTGGTGTGGGCTTGACAACGACACTAGACCACCGTGGAAGCGTGACGACTGGTGGCTATAGAGCGCTAATGGAAATAGGCTGGGCAGCAGGCTGTATCGACTTCCGACGCTAACTAATGAAGCCTGGCTAGTAAAACTAAAAGGCGTGTGTTCAGGGCAAGCAGTGTTGGCCGCTACACGACTGGCGTGAAGGCGACCATGGCGTGTGGCACAAGCCAGCATAGTTCCGGCGAGTCTTCTTAAAGGCTGGGTAGAGTCTACTGGCTCCTGCGATGCACAGCGCCAACTGGAAGCAATTTCATCGGTGGACGTCGCTGGAGTGGATGGCAAGAGAACGTCGATGAGCCACGATTGACGAGGAGGCAGCATCAGACTTGCAGCGTAAGGTTCCGAGCGCGTCTGATGGTGGTTGCGGTCGAATTCTCATGTCGTTCCCTGCGGTATGCCATGTATTCCGGTAAGGTCTCAACATGTTTGGGGCGGGTTTAACAAGCTTCCGGAAATTCTCCTTGTCGTGCTGGGAAAACAAGATGTCGGGGGGCATGGCAGGGGATTGCTATGGCGCTAGCGGGAATTCTGTTGGGCTGGAAGCAACTTGGCACGTCGGAGGCGCGAGGCTTGTTGCCGAGCATTAGGCGTGTTGGTGGAGAACATTGTCGTGCAATTCAAGGCGATGTCACACGATGTCACAAGATGGCAGATCAGTGGGCAAGGATTGGACAAGTTTCGCGCAACAGGCGCGACGGGGTGGCTGGCAGCCGCACACGGCTGGGCCCTATGTAGCGCACGGTGGAAGGGCACGATGGCGTGCTGAGCGCTCGGCAAACTGCACGACAGGGCGCCTGATGCCATGTGAAGTACATACGATATGTGCATGGTGTGTTTGATGGGCGTGCGACATGAGTGGCGTTGGTTGCCGACATGACTACCAACTGCTGTCGGCACGAGCCGTGCATGTGGAAAACTTGGCGTGGGCTCGGTGCTGTAAGGCATGACAAGGGCTGTATACGAGCGACATGACTCGTGCAAGGATTGGCACTAGTCGTGCCAGCGTGTAGTGTGGTCAGCAGACTCGTTTTGCTTGTAACGTGCATGCCGGGCCGGTGTAATGCATCAGGAATACGGTGGAGCAGGCAGTGGGCAAGGAATCTGGAGGAAAATTTGTGAAGACTGGCTTCCAATTTTCAGGTTAGGTCGATCCCCGTCTTCATTTCCCGCATTCGTGCTTGGTGATGAACAATCAAATTCGCCGATATATAAATGTAATAATTGATTTTATTATCTGATTATTGTTATATATGTATGCATGATTCTCTGTGATTTACTGCGTTGTTTGCCATAATAGGAACATGCTAAGATGTGTATTTTATTCTTGAATATTATATGCATGTAAAAACCCTTGGTGTTAAAATTACTAAGTGGGAGAGGGAATTGGTTAATAATTCCTGCAGCCTCCATTATTGATTTGTTAGCGATGTGAATAAACTTGCGCGACGGCATTAGAGCATTCCTCCCCATCGGATGAGTTTATTCATGGATTGCTGGAGCAGACATCATTAAAAAATTATGTTTGTAATGTGATGCACGTGAACTTGCGCGTTGGCTATAGTGTCTTTCTCCCCATCGGATGAGTTTATATGCGGTTCACTGGTGCAAAGTTATTATTGATGACTGTAGGAAGTTATCTGTGCGCGTGTGTACTTCTCTATCTGTAAGGCACATAAGCTTGCGCAATGAAATTGGGGTCAAATAATGGTGTACACTTAGTTGCAAATAATAAGTATCCTCTCCATCGGAGTCACTGTTTTTCTTTGCATGGCTAAAGAGGAGCCGACTATTAATTATTTTATCATGAGGTTAGGTTGACAGATGAAATTAATAGGTAAAACCTTCTCTTGTAAATGTTCGGGTTTATATACGTCTACACTATCATGGCATTCAGACTCACGGTGCTTGAAATATCGGTGAATTTTATTTTTATATTGTTTTGGGGAAACCAATATAAAGGATAAATTCAAAGATTTGATTGGTGTATTTATTTATAATTCTCTGTAATTTCAAATAGTTTTATTTCACTTATTGTTTACTAAAAGAAATTATATTTACTGGTCCAAAATTAGATGATTAGAAAAGAATCTTGGTTTCGATTTTACTGCTTAGGAAAATAAATGTGTTTTATTAAAAAATGCCTTCTGATGCATATTTAAGTCTCTAGTGGAGAGGTGAGAGGTTCATAGAAATATGATGGTCTCATGCGACTCTTCAGACACTTGAGTAAGTTAGAAAGGTAAGTGGTCATGGATAACTTGATGAATGAATTGGATGAACATAGTTAGAAATTGTAAGGGAAACCTAGGTCAATTTTGTTCTCCATAAATTGCCTAGATGTTTTGAGTAAGTTCTACCTGAAATACGAGAGGTTGTATATGGTGGTAACTTCTGACAAAATATGTAGCAAAGGAAAGCCAATTTCATCAAGTAATGAAGAAGGTTAGTATCTCATTCACTAGTCGTTGAAACATGATTGCTGATGGCATCTACTGACACGTGTGTAGATACCGAATTCACTAAAAGCCTGCAACTGAGTGATGATAAGATTATTATATACATGGGTAATACTACGAAAGTAGTGGCTATTGCAGTGGGAGTTGTTTATTTATCTTATGATATGAATAAACATTTTGATTTTGAGAAATTGTCTTTACGTACGTTTTCATAGAAAGAATTTCATTTCATTTTCTATGCATTTACAGATGGATACTCCATTTCATTTAAATGACATGGTCATAGTAATGAAGGATGAAGTTAAAATCTGTTGTTGTACGTTGGTAGACAATTTGTACACTCTTAAATCATGTTTATCCCACGGATGCAACAAATAGTAATTAATAACGCGTCTTCTAATTCTAATAAAAGAAAGACTCTTATGGAAATGATTAGATAGATGATGAATAATTTGGAATTACTAAATTCATTTTATGGGTATACTCTAGAAATAGCATGTCGTATAACGTTTGTCTGTTTGTGGGATATCCTAGAAAAATGGATGGTGATGATTTATTTAATCCAAAAGAAGGTTGATTGTTAAGATAAATACTAGATTTTTGAGAAAAGGACTATGTAATAAATCACAAACCCATGTATCAGTTGTTCTAAAGGAAGTGAGAGGGAAAACACAAAATATAGTACCAAGTGTATAAGAGGATATACCACAAGGTAAACTGCATCGCGTTTCCATCTGATACACAATTGTCTGTAGTGCCTTGTCATAGTGGGAGGGTTTTTCTACAACTGGATACATTTATGTTTTGGGAGAGTCGTGAAACTTGGTCCCTAGTAAATATGGAATTGACCCACGGATACGGCGAAGCACTACAAGATAAAAATACGATATCTTAGAAAGTTGCAATGATTTCTGGAATATGATCTATGGATTCTAAATCTAGTCTAGGAGCCTGTAGAACCACTAAATGGTGTAGAAGCCATTGGAAGTGGTCATACAAAATAAAAGAGGATCAAATGGTAAGGTGAAAATCTTGGAAGCAAAGCTTGTTGCGAAAAGGTATACTCAGAAAGAAAGGGTTCGATTATGAGGAAACCTGTTCACCGGTAGCTATGCCTATGTCGATCCGGATTCTTTTTTTCTGTTTCTAATCATATTGATTATGAGGAATAGCAAATAGATGTCAAGACAGTTTTCTTGATTGGAAGTCTTGAGGAAAACATCTATGTGTGGCAACCATAGTGATTCATTGCAAAGGACTAAGAGCATTTAAGTGTGAGCTTAAAATTGTCTATTGATGGACTAGAGCAACCTTTAAACTCAAAGAACATCCGTTTTGATGAGAAAATCCAATGATATGGATTTATTCAATGTGCGGATGTATCTTGTGTATTGAAGAGTGACGAAAATGAAGTGGTATTTCTTGTAATGTACGTAGATGATATATTGCTCATTGGAGACAATGAAAAAGTATTGTCGGGCGTATGGGTATGGTTGATAAAGTAGTATGAAATGAAGGACTTAAAAAAAGTAAAATATATCCTTTTGATCACGGTAATACGGATCACAAGAAAGGATGTTATGCTTGACTCAAGCTTCATGAAATGATACAATCTCTACTTGTTTTAGCATGTGACTTTATCTAAGAAAATGTGTCTTAGGACACAAAAGAAGATAAAGGAGATAGAAGTGGTTCTTTATTTTTCGGCGAATAAGAAAGCTTAATCTAAGGAATACTATGCACGAAATTGGATATCTGTTTTGCTAAACGCATGGTCAGTGAGTATCAAGGTAACTCGAAACAAGAATGTTGAACTATGGTAAGACATATATTTAAGTACCTAAAAAGGACTAGAAATTATATATGAGCATACCGAACAAATTTACTGCTTCTTGTGAGTTACATAGATTCAAATTTTTCAAATCAAATAGGGAAGGCAGTAAATCCACCTCAAAGGTTATGCGTTTAATTTTAGAAAGTAGAGCCATAATGTGGAGGAGTGTTATATAGAAATATATTTCAGACTCCGGACTCCATCATGGAAAGATTATAAATTGGAGCCTATGAGGCAGCCAAAGTATCTGTATGACCCTAGAAACTTCATGATGAACTTGGAAGTGATTCTGAGTTTGCCCAAGTTATCACAATTTATTATGATGATAATGGCGCGGTTGCAAACTTGAAGGAATCACGAGTTCATAAGCAATTAAACACATGGAGCGCGAGTACCACATGTTATGATAAATTGTATGATGAGGGGAAGATTGATGTCGCCAAGATTGTATTAGATGATAACCTAGTAAAATTATTTTACAAGGACTTTAAAGCGAAATCTTTTAATGGTCGTGTAGTGGGAGTGGGAATCAGATGTATGGCAAAAGACTTGACAGCATTGTATTTTAGTATAAGTGGGAGATTGTTGGATTATATACTAAAAGTATAGCTTTAGTAAGAACAATGTTATAAAAATTTATTTGAATGAGAATCATATGATCAAATGATTGCATCTTATAATTTATTTATATGTCGATGAAATAGTCCACTTACTTTATACTATAGATAATATGTTGTACGACAACACGCAGAAAATCATATTATCAGTTTCCTTATAAAGTATAAACAGATGCTCACAACCGAGATATACGGGGACTCTCTATCAGGATGGTTGTAGTGTGATTTGGTATTAGTTTGTCTTGACTATAGAATCACATAATTATGCTTTGTGTGTTTTGAGCAGAACCACTTGAGATCGTTCAACTTGTATTGTCTATATAGAAGAACTTGATCTCAGTTATGATAGAATTTAGTGCTCTTAATCCCTATACAATAATCTCGACACTTAAGGCAGTATGTATCTCTTTGATTCATCAATGGGTGAGATTTACATGTATTAAATCAACAAACTCGGTGAGTTGGGAAATAATGATGTCTCTATGGTGTGTTGTTGATTGTAGAAGGAATCCGTGTCCGACATAGGTTGATGATGTCCCCTTGAGGAGCTCATAAGGATTGTCATGTAAACCCTGCAGGTGGATTTATTCCGGCATGATAATGAGGTTGAGTGGTACTACTCTCGGATGGAATATTAATTAATGGAGTTGTCAGTAACTTAATTAATTAATGGACATTGCATATCTTAAACATGGGGAGACTGTCGGGCTCATAATAAGAAGAAGACCAAAACATAATTTTGGGATTAGAACTGTAGTGCAGTAATAATATTTTAGTGGTATATATTATTACTATTGGACTTAAGTATAAGCTTTGGGCTAAGCTTGGATACTTAAGCCCAAAGGAGACCCAACTCTAATTTCTCCTCCTGATCCCTGCTGTAGCCCATATATAAGTCATCTCAATTGTCTGAAAACCCTAATTTAACTAATTAATCATGCCTAACACGTGAGGAGGGATAGGGAACAACAGATTGAGAAGATCTCAAAGATCATCGCCCACACGACGTCGAGATTGGACTTGGAATACAGCAGAAGATCAAGATGTCGTTTGTTGCTGTTGTCTGCCAAATTTCATGATTTTTACATTCAGAAGTTAGAATTTGATTTGTGATATACTAAAGGAAAGCCACGGAAGAGAGAATTGTTTTTGTGTTTAGATCACTCAAATTGGAGATCAGACGAGGGAGTTATGCCCAAAACGGTGAGGCTGCGCAGGCTGCCGGCGAGAATCCTTCTTCTTCAACATACACTAGTGAAAAGTAATACGTTTCTTTGACTTTTTTGCTTCTATTGAATTAGAAATATATGGAACCTTAACAGTTCATGTTAACCAAATGATCGAACGCCAACAACTCCATCACAGAATCTTTGAATGGCTTCTTCACTTTTATTCACTCTTTATCTCTATAGAATATGATAATATTCTTGGATAGGACTGCATGTCCTATTGCCTTGAACAGGGCTGATAGGGCCGCTAGTGCTCTTGCCCGCGTCATAAATAGGGCTTCTAGTTCTATTACACTCGGATATCAAACTTTTGTTTTGATCCATATTTCTTTGAAACTCTCCTCTCGTTAAGTGATATGATTTTATAATAATTTTTTCATTCATAAATAAATAAACTTGGCTTTGATATCATTTTGAAGCGCGGAAAGTAGGAACAAATTTGGCTAAAATTTAATACTTCCTCTGTCCCTGAAATTATTTCACACTTTCCTTTTTTATCTATTCCTTAAAGTATTTCACACTTTATTTTTACTAAAATTGGTAAAAAAATACACTATAATAATACCCACTTTTTACATACATTACCCACTTTTTACATACATTCCAATATAATACTCATTTTTTCACATATCCCAATAACTTTACACAACTTTTTCATTAAATTAATCAAAATATTTCTTCTTTTTCTTATTTTATACATAAAAAATTAAATTTTTCTTAAACTCCGCGCATCACAATATGTGAAATACTTGTCGGGACGGAGGGAGTACAATATAATTTCTAATTCAGGGTTATTTTTGCAAAAAATTAAATTTTTTTATTTACTGATGAGAGTGAAAATAAGCATATTATAATGTCTAATTTAACACTATTTTTATGAGAACTATTGTAATAGATTAGTACAAGTGTCTTATATTCAATATAACGTGAGAAAAAGGTGCATTTGAGGTGTTATATTGTGTTTTAGGTGGAAAAATTATCAAAATTACAAAGTTGGAGAAAAGGTGCAACTTGTGCAAGAATGCTGAAAAAAACACACGGAAATCCAAATTGGACAGGTGATATATCGTTGAAAAGCCACGGAAGAGAGGGCCATTTTGGCACAAGAATTACTCAAATCGAAGTTCGGATATAGAAGTTATTCGTGAATTTTGAGACTGAGTAAGGCTGTTCGACTTGGAACCTTCCGTTCGACCAGCCGTTCGACCAGAACCATTTTGGTCGAACAGACTTGCGGGAGTCCAGGTCCATATGGTTTTTTACCCCCAGTGCGTGTATGTGCATATTTTCATCTAAAAAGCCCATCAAATGTCCATTGGAAGAGTTTAAAAGTATGAAAGGGATGCATTTTACATCTGAAAAGTACCACAACCATCCTACTCTACCTCCCTAGGGGGATCACCCCCACACCATCATCCACGATCTTCCCTTTCTCAATCCATCCATCAATGTGAAGATTCGTCTGCTGATCCAAGATGGATAACCAAGAGGATTTGAAGAGACGGAAGAAAGAAGGAATTAGAGGTTTTTTTAATTCTTTTCTTCTATTTTTTAATTTTCCAAACTATGGGTAATATCTATCCAAATCTCATGTTTGTTCTTCGCGACATCATGGGCGAGAACCATTTTGATAGTTTAGGGCTTTGAAGGTCTTATGAATTAATCAAGCTCTCATGTGTGTCCTCTGACAACACTACTTATGAATTTATTTTATATATGATTGCATGTTTTTAACTCATATTCATGGTCATTTTGTGCATTTTTGATTGTTATATATAGTCTGAATATATATCTGGTTGTTGATTGAGTGTGTTCACCGTGGAACAAGATTTTATGTTATGATTCTAAGTGAGGAGACTCCAAAGCTTCATTAGAACTGTCATATAAGAATATTTATTAATTGTTGAATTCGATTTAATAAGCAAGATAAATAGGTTAATTTTATAGTACATATAAAGGGAGAACATTTCGGGCTAGAATACCAAATGCACGAGGAAATAATTGATACTGATAGTACCTAGAAAGGGGGGTGAAATTATATCTCTTGCTCCAAGGTGATTCACACGTGTTACACACTTATTTACTTGTGTTTATAGAGTAGATTTGTATGGCTTTAGTGATGCGTCCATAGTCCACAAGGCAGAGTCGGGCAGTATACTTGAAAGGGAAATTAATGAATAAAACTTGATTACCCTAGAGCTACATATTCTCCTACTTGATTCACTTTCGTATTTTCCTAGTTCATAATTTATTTTATTTTTTATTTTAATTAATTGTTTAATAATATAATTATCTCCACAACTTTTATTGTCTTTTGTCTTAATTAAATTAGTAAATAATTAAATTGATAATACACCGTCCTTTGGATTCGATATTTAACTTGATCGCTTGCCTAAGTTGCAATTGATATCATTAATATTGGGGGATTAATTTTGTGTAAAGATAACACTCAATATTTACCTATTGATGACCTTCTACAACTAGTATTAGGACGGTTTTGTCGAACTTGGCAAATATAAAGGACGAATTTCAAAATAATTGTAAATATAATGGATGAATTTCAAAAAGTGAAAAACCGATGGACTAAATTTGATATTGGGCAAAGTTAGTGGCCAAATATGTATATTAACCCCACTTTTTAATTGTTATCTTTATCTTAACTTGAAAGTATTAATAATTTTTTTTGGAATGTATGGTAATAAAACTTGATGACTACGAGTAGGACTAGATGGATATGAAGGAAATATATATCATGCAAAATATTAAGCAAAAATAAACGTTTGGTCACTAGGAGACATAAGATAGAGTTCTACATGCTAAAGTAATTATAGTAATAGTGATGGAGAATATATTAAGTATAAGTAGGGATGATTCCGGTACCCGTTTTACCCAAACTCTATTGGAATAGGTATGAGTAGTTCTAAGTGAATTTTGTATGAGTACGAATAGTTTAAGAAAATCCGTTTGAAGAGAAATATTTTTTAATAAAAAGTGATATATGATAAATGAAAAAGTTATAGTCATTTAATTAAATTATTTTTTATAAACAATTTTGAATAAAAAATAATGATATTTTTAATATAAAATGATACCCGATTAAGATAAAATGATAATATAACAGTTGAACTAACTAATGAATGATTAATATTAATAATAATAATAATAATATTAATAATAATTTATAATTTTTTTATTAAATTAATTACTTGATAATAATGAAAATTATAATATAATAATATAAAAACCAATTTTTTTAAATAAAATTGATAATCTAAAAGCCACACGGATTTTCGCCGATTTTGTTAGATGATTACTAAAATGGGGCATTTTAATTAATCCAAACCAAATATAGCTTTTTTTTCTCTTAATTTTTTTAATTTAATTTAAAATATATTTAATTTGATTATTTGATAATTGGTCTCACAAATTAGATTCGTAAGACATGTCTCACCCAAGTTCACCCCTAATAAATTTTGATATTTATATTAGTAAATTATTTCCTGAAATATTTTTAATATAAATTAAAAGTATAATATTTTAATAAAAAATGATACTCTCCCCTCTTTACATAATATTTATACATTTTTATTTTGGGCGTTCATGGTAAGGTTTATATTTCTATTTATAGTAAATGAGATCTATACAAAATAATTATAATATTTATATGCGGGTTCATACACGACACTAATAAAACTTTTTAGGCAAAAACTTATGTGTCCTCGGAGACACACCGTGTGATACCCGAGCTTCTCACTACTCATGTGCCAATATAATTTAATTTGTGTTATATGCATTTTATAATTATGTGATAATTATGTGGCAATTATGTGATAATAATGTGACAATTATTTCTACATTTTATTTATCTTTACATTTTATTTGAGACATTCATGATATAAATGGTAACAATATGTGAATATATGTGTGCATAAATATTTACGTGCATTAATTTGGATACATAAGTAAATTATTTTATGTGAATAATTATACTTTTTCTTAATTATTAAGTATCACACGAGTTCTCGTAATAATAGTGGTAAAGAAAATATACACGTATGTGTATTAATTTGTAAATGTATTATATCTTAGTTATTAAGTATTGCATGTAAATCAAGAATGGATAATAATAATAATAATAATAATAATAATAATAGAAATCTTAATAACAAAGGTTGCAGTAGATGTGAGTTGTAATTCTGTTGATTAACCCACATATACACGTGGTCTCTTCTAATCCACAAACGTGTATAAAAAAACTTATTATAAATAGTAAGTAGGAGGTGGTGAACCGACTCACATCACCAACATTATATAAGTTGCTTTGAGAGGTAATCACCTCATTTGGGGTAACAGCAGCGAATTCGAATAAAAAAAGAGAGAGAGATAAGAGAGAACGGGAGGGAAAAGAGAAGAAGAGGGAGAAAGGAGAATGTGCCAGGACGAGAGATTAGTGATAGTTCTTTACGAGGTTTATAGTATTATTAATGCCGAGTCCAAATAAGTATAAGTCCAACTACAATGCATAAACATGTTGTTTGTGAATTATTTATGATTAATATGTAATAATTATGTTATTTAAATATTTGTGATTAGTTTAATTACGTTATGAATTATTTGGAATTAATTTGTGATATAAGCTGTGGATTTATGTGATTTGGGGAAAGTAGGGTTCATATTCAACAATATTATTTGTAAATTATTTGTGGTAAACTTGTAATACAAGTCGTGGATCAATGTGATTTGAAATAATATATTTGTTCTTTATGGATCTGAGTGGTCTAAAACTATGGAATATAAATATGTGTGATATGAGAAGATATTGGTTATAAGGATCTGTGTGATCCGAGATAAAGTTGTTATTCTAAAAAGGGATTCTATGATCCAAGGTGAAGTGATTATTTTATAAATGAATCTATGTGACTGAGGTGTTGTTATTTCAGAAGTGGATTTGTGTGAATTGAAGTTAAGTTGTTGCTTTCTTTGTGATTAAATGTTGATATTGATGTCGTAAATGATTTATGATGCATATTTAATTGTCCTGGTTGCATACCATGCATAATCATGAAAAGCTTTTTCCCCAAAATTAATAAGATATTAATGGTGTGTGCGGCCACTATATATGCATCTCTGGCAGGGTTCGAAAAAATCGTTCCCGACACTTTATTAGGGGTTTGGAAAAATTGTCCCCACAAAGTTGTCAGGGTTTGGAAAAATCATTCTTGGCACTTTATTCGGGGTTCGGAGAAATCGTCCCCATTGAGCTAATTTGGAGTGCATATCATAAGTGTGTTGTGGGGATCCCGCAACGCGAACAGTTTTCAAAATAAAAGAAACCAACTAGAAAGACTAGGAAATAAGCGATAGAAAACTAAATGCATTTTCATGCACTGACATGCATTATTTCTACTTACTGAGATTTTTGTCTCACTAGTTTAAGCGTTGTAGGTGAGCCTGTTGATGATTGAGTATGTGGTGTGTTGTGCAAGCTGTGGAGCTCCTACAGGGTTCTGAGAGGATGTACATAGATGACGACCTGTTGGGCTAGGCCGTGGGTTTATTTTTTTCCCGCTGATGTTTTGTTATGTAATATAATAAGTATTGTTACATGTTTGGGTGGCCTGAAGTGTTTTCAGAAACCAATTACGTATGTTGAATTGGTGTGATGATTTTGGTTATAAATATATTATATGGGAAAAAAATTGCAGGTTTTTTTATAATGATGATGTTTATGTCAATTATTATTTGAATTATAAGTTATGTAAGGTGGGTCGTGTCAGTGTGGTATCAGAGCACGGTTTGTGTCCTGCAGACTCTCTATGTACAAGAGCTCAATCCTTGGAGCGCAACCTTTCATGTAAGTGTTATTTTTATTCTGTGTTGTTATGTGTTTATAAATTATATTGGCCATGTGGTGTAGGACTTGTAGTTGGTAGACAAAATGGTAAGGGCTACAGGTGAAAGTTTGGAAGGAGATAGAACTGCTGAGCAAACAGCACCTACTAAAAGAAATAATCGTGATGGGGTGATCACTCGACTGATGGAACTGGTAGAGCGCCAGTCCCAACAGATACAACAATTGATTCAGCAGAGAGATGTGGGTGGACAACCAGAGGGTAATGCTAATCAAGATAGACGTCAAGTAGAATGTGTGGAAATAGTTTGTGAAAGGTTTCGAAAGCTGAGCCCTCCAATATTTGAGGATGCAGCTGACCCCACAGATGCAGAGGATTGGTTACGCACGGTGGAAAACATATTTCAATACAGTAGAAATCTAGATGGGGACAGAGTGTTGTGCGCTTCATTCATGTTACGAGGAAGTGCTGGTCATTGGTGGGATACAATCAAAAGTATTGAGGATGTCACGACCATGACATGAGAAAGGTTTAAAGAGCTTTTCAGAAACAAGTACTTTACTGCACCAGTAAGAGCAATGAAGATGAACGAGTTTATACAGTTTAAGCAGGGCGGTATGTCCATTACAGACTACCTTCGGAAATTTGAGCAGTTGTCGAGGTTTGCAGAACACATGGTGAGTACGGAGGCACTGAAAGTGGAGAGATTTGTGGAAGGCTTAAGGCCAGAACTTTACAGAGATGTGAGTATGGTGGGACTGCACGGAGCAACATACTCACAAGTTGTAGAAAGGGCCCAGATTGTTGGACAAGCGGAGATGAGAATCAGACAAGCGCAGGCTATTAGACGCCAATTTCAACAGAAACCAGTGCAGCAGTTTGGGAGAAGTGATAAGTGGCCGATGCCATTCCAGAGGCCGAAATCAAATGTTCAAATGGATCAAGGACAGAGACAAGTAGAACCAAACAAGCATCCCAAATTCGATCAGGGAAAGGTGCCACCGGCGCCACCACTACCCATATGCCCTAATTGTCTTAGATCACATGGTGGGGAGTGTTAAATTCCTCAGAGAACGTGTTACACATGCGGGCATGTGACTACTACTTGTCCTAAGAAAGGGAAGCAGGGACAGCAGGGAAGAGCTCCAGCTAGGGTGTATACTTTGACGCGAGAGGAGGCAAATGCGAATCCCTCAGTTGTCATGGCCAATTATGAGGTGATGATACCTTCTGGTAAGTCAAAGCAAACCAATCAACTTCCTCAAGGTTGTGGTGTTCCTGTTGAAGGAAGATAACTCCTTGCCGATTTGATTGTATTAAGTATGAATGATTATAATATCATATTGGGTATGGATTGGCTGTCAAAGTATGGTACTACAATAGATTGTCAAAAAAAGAGTATCACTTTTCAGCCATTGGAAGGAGAACCATTCACTTTTGTTGGGATTAAGAAGAACTTCAGATTTCCTGTGATATCAGCAGCAAAAACAAAGCGGTTGTTGGAAAGTGGTTGTGAGGGTTATCTGGTGAGTGTGATGAATATTGAGGGACAACAGTGTCTAGTTCTCAGTGATGTACCAGTAGTTCGGGAATACCCGGAGTTATTCCCAGATGATCTTCCAGGGTTGCCACCAGACCGGAAAATAGAATTTATTATTGAGCTACAACTGGGAACTGCTCCTATATCTAAAGCGTCATACAGAATGGCACTAGCTGAACTGAAGGAATTAAAGATACAGTTGCAAGAGTTGCTAGACAAAGGATTCATCCAACCTAGTTTCTCACCTTGGGGAGCACCAGTTCTTTTCGTTCGAAAGAAGGATGGCACGTTGAGAATGTGCATTGATTACCGGGAGCTTAACAAAATTATGGTGAAGAATAAGTATCCATTACCTCGCATTGATGATCTGTTCGATCAACTACTGGGTGCAGCTATCTTTTCAAAGATTGATTTGCGGTCTGGGTATCATCAGTTGAAAATAAAGAAGGAGGATATTCCAAAGACTGCATTCAGTAAAAGGTATGGACATTATGAGTTTTTAGTGATGCCGTTCGATTTGACGAATGCTCCGACAGCATTTATGAATTTGATGAATAGAGTATTTCAGGAATTTCTCGATAAGTTCGTGATTGTGTTTATCGATGATATTCTGATTTACTCTAAGAATAAGGAGGATCATGCTCTACATTTGAGAAAGGTGTTAGAGATTCTGAAGGAGAGGCAGTTGTATGCGAAGTTCAAGAAGTGTGAGTTTTGGTTAGACCAAGTTGTTTTCTTGGGACACGTGGTATCGAGAGAAGGAATTTCAGTGGATCCAGGTAAAGTAAAAGCAATCCATGATTGGTCACAACCCTCAAATCCCACTGAGGTTCGTAGCTTTCATGGATTTGCGGGATATTATCGAAGGTTTATTGAAGGATTTTCTAAGATTGCTTCACCATTAACACAGTTGACCAAGAAGAATGTGAAGTTCACATGGACGGAGGCATGTGAACAAAGTTTCCAAGAATTGAAGGGACGGTTGACATCAGCATCTATCTTAACTATTTCTACGGGGATAGGAAACTTCAAGGTTTACAGTGTTGCTTCAAAGAATGGTCTTGGGTGTGTATTGATGCAGAATGGAAAAGTGATAGCGTATGCATCCAGACAGTTAAGGGAGTATGAGAAGAATTATCCAACTCATGATTTAGAGTTAGCCGCAGTGGTTTTTGCACTCAATATTTGGAGGCATTATCTGTATGGGGAACGTTGTGAAATCTATACTGATCATAAGAGTTTGAAGTACTTTTTCACTCAGAAAGAGTTGAATATGAGGCAAAGAAGATGGTTGGAATTGGTGAAGGATTACGACTGTGTTATCAATTATCATCCGGGAAAAGCCAATATGGTTACTGATGCATTGAGCAGAAAGGCAATACAGAGTGTAGCTGCTATGACCATAAATCAGAAACCAGAGTTGCTTGATTTGCAAAGAATGGGTGTGGAGATCATTCAGGAAGGATCATTGGAAGCAAAGATGACAGCTTTGACACTTCGACCAACCTTTATGGATAAGATTCGACAGGGCCAACAGGAGGATAAGTTGTTTGACAAGATAAAGAATGATATCAGCTCTGAAAAGTCTTCTGACTTCCAATTTAGAGAAGATAGTGTGATTTGTTATAGAGGTCGATTATTTCTACCTGAAGTGGATGACATTCGAATAGAAGTGATGGCGGAAGCTCATTCAACACCGTACTCTGTACATCCAGGAGCTACTAAGATGTATAGAGATTTGAAGCCACATTATTGGTGGCCAGGGATGAAGAGAGATGTCGCTCAGTATGTGGAGCAATGTTTGACTTATCAACAGGTCAAAGCCGAGCATCAGAGACCAGCAAGAACTTTATAGCCTTTATTTATTTCAGAGTGGAAGTGGGAGAATATCACTAGGGATTTTGTTATCGGGCTACCAAAGACAGTAAAAGGTCACAATGCCATTTGGGTTATTGTGGATCGTTTGACTAAGTCAGCTCATTTTCTTCCTATATGCTCTACGTATTCCATGGATCGCTATGCACAGCTGTATATTCAAGAGATTATTAGACTCCATGGAGTACCACTTACCATTGTGTAAGATAGAGACACAAGATTTTTGTCTGCTTTCTGGAAGAGCTTACATAAGGTGTTGGGAACACAATTATCTTTCAGCACAACATTCCATCCACAGACAGATGGTCAATCAGAGCGTATAATACAAATCTTGAAGGATATGCTCAGATCGTGTATATTGGATTTTCAAGGTCAGTGGAGTAAGTTTTGCCTTTAATAGAGTTCTCGTACAACAATAGTTATCAGTCTACTATCGGGATGGCTCCCTATGAAGCATTGTATGGGAGGAAGTGTAGATCTCTAGTTCATTGGGATGAAGTTGGAGAGAGGAAACTTTTGGGTCCAGACTTGATTCGTGAGATGTCAGAAGTTGTTACACGTATACGAGAGAAGATGAAAGTTGCTCAGGATCGGCAGAAGAGTTATGCAGAAAAATGGAGAAGGAAATTGGAATTTGAAGTGAGTGATCAGGTATTCTTGAAAGTATCTCCAATGAAGGGGATAATGCAGTTTGGAAAGAAAGGAAAACTCAGTCCAAGATATGTTGGTCCGTTCACTATCATTGAGAGAATTGGAAATGTTGCCTATACCAGCATCGATGTCTAGGGCACATGACGTATTTCATGTGTCTGTGTTGAGGAAGTATGTTCCAAATCCATCTCATGTTCTCAGGTAGGAACCAGTTGAGTTGAAAGAAGATTTGAGTTATGAGGAAGTACCAGTTGAGATCTTGTGGCGAGAAGTGAGAAAGCTCAGAAATAAAGAAATACCATTAGTAAAGGTATTATGGAGGAACCAACTAGTTGAGGAGGCTACTTGGGAAAGAGAAGATGAGATGATGGCTAAATATACATACCTCTTCAGGTAAGTAAATTTCGAGGACGAAATTTTTATAAGGTGGGGAGGATGTGATACCCGAGCTTCTCACTACTCATGTGCCAATATAATTTAATTTGTGTTATGTGCATTTTATAATCATGTGATAATTATGTGGCAATTATGTGATAATAATGTGATAATTATTTTTACATTTCATTTATCTTTACATTTTATTTGAGACATCCGTGATATAAATGGTGACAATATGTGAATATATGTGTGTATAAATATTTACGTGCATTAATTTGAATACATAAGTAAATTATTTTATGTGAATAATTACACATTTTCTTAATTATTAAGTATCACACGTGTTCTCGTAATAATAGTGGTAAAGAAAATATACATGTATGTGTATTAATTTGTAAATGTATTATATCTTAGTCATTAAGTACTGCATGTAAATCACGAATGGATAATAATAATAATAATAATAATAATAAAAATCTTAATAACAAAGGTTGCAGTAGACGTGAGTTGTAATTCTGTTAATTAACCCACACATACACGTGGTCTCTTCTAATCCACAAACGTGTATAAAAAAATCTTACTATAAATAGTAAGTATGAGGTGGTGAACCGACTCACATCACCAACATTTATATAAGTTGCTTTGAGAGGTAATCACCTCATATGGGGTTACAGTGACGAGTTCGCATTAAAAAAAGAGAGAGATAAGAGAGAGAAAGGGAGGGAAAAAAGAAGAAGAGGGAGAAAGGAGAATGTGCCGGGATGAGAGATTAGTGATAGTTCTTTACGAGGTTTATTGTATTATTACTGCCGAGTCCAGGTAAGCAGAAGTCCAACTACAATGCATAAACATGCAGTTTGTGAATTATTTGTGATTAATATGTGATAATTATGTTATTTGATTATTTGTGATTAGTTTAATTACGTTATGAATTATTTGGAATTAATTTGTGATATAAGCTGTGGATTTATGTGATTTGGGGAAAGTATGGTTCATATTCAACAATATTATTTGTAAATTATTTGTGGTAAACTTGTAATACAAGTCGTGGATCAATGTGATTTGAAATAATATCTTTGTCCTTTATGGATCTGAGTGGTCGGAAACTGTGGAACATAAATATGTGTGATATGAGAAGATATTGATTATAAGGATCTGTGTTATCCGAGATAAAGTTGTTATTCTAAAAAGGGATTCTGTGATCCAAGGTGAAGTGATTATTTTATAAATGGATCTATGTGACTGGGGTGGAGTTGTTATTTCAGAAGGGGATTTGTGTGAATTGAAGTTAAGTTGTTGCTTTCGTTGTGATTAAATGTTGATATTGATGTCGTAAATGGTTTATGATGCATATTTAATTGTCCTAGTTGCATACCATGCATAATCATGAAAAACTTTTTCCCAAAATTAATAAGATACTAATGGTGTTTGTGGCCATTATATATGCATCTCTGTCAGGGTTCGGAAAAATTATTCCTGATACTTTATTAGGGGTTCGAAAAAATCGTCCCCACAACGTTGTCAGGGTTCGGAAAAATCGTTCTCGGCACTTTATTCGGGGTTCGGAGAAATCATCCCCATTGTGCTCATTTGGGGTGCATATTATAAGTGTGTCGTGGGGATCCCGCAACGTGAACAATTTTCAAAATAAAAGAGACCAACTAGAAAAACTAGGAAATAAGCGATAGAAAACTAAATGCATTTTCATGCACTGACATGCATGATTTCTACTTACTGAGATTTTTGTCTCACTAGTTTATGCGTTGTAGGTGAGCCTGTTGATGATTGAGTATGTGGTGTGTTGTGCAAGCTGTGGAGCTCCTATAGGGTTCTGAGAGGATGTACATAGATGACGACCTGTTGGGCTAGGCCGTGGATTTATTTTGTTTCCGCTGATATTTTGTTGTGTAATATAATAAGTATTGTTATAAGTTTGGGTGGTCTGAAGTGTTTGCAGAAACCAGTTACGTATGTTAAACTGGTGTGATGATTTTGGTTATAAATATATTATGTGGGAAAAAAATTGCAGGTTTTTTTATAATGATGATGCTTATGTCAATTATTATTTGAATTATAATTTATGTAAGGTGGGTCGTGTCACACCGTGCGCCCATACCTTTTAGTATTAAATTGTATTCCCCTTTAGTATTAAATTGACACAAATGACCAACTCAACTTTTTATCCAATCTCATAGTAATATTCTTATGATAAAGTGATGGAGAATCAGAAGATTTAGATTAATTAGAGTATGGATATATTAATTACTAATGATATTATTTAATTTTATTATTTATGGTAGATATTGTAATAAGTTATAAATATATGGTCATATTTATTATAATGAAAATGAGAGTTGTCTCATAACTCTTTTACGGTATTCATTAATAGGATTATAGAGCTTTATCATCATTTAATACGCTTTGCTGCATCAGTTGGTATCAGAGCTAGGGATATATTTAGAATAAAATTAATTTGATAATATTTTGATTTGCTTCCT
This sequence comes from Pogostemon cablin, assembly GCA_023678885.1. Classification (NCBI taxonomy): domain Eukaryota; kingdom Viridiplantae; phylum Streptophyta; class Magnoliopsida; order Lamiales; family Lamiaceae; genus Pogostemon; species Pogostemon cablin. Next base: position 16,369,389 of record CM042952.1, on the reverse strand, counting down.
TTCATATTTAGAATAATTAGTGTTAATATTTTTATTTATTTACTTTATATAAATTTATCATTAATATAATAGATTTTATTTTATCATTAATGTAATAGATTTTGTTACTTACAGGTGATTATATTATGGCAAAGATTTGTGTACAACTTTCAATTGGTACAACCTCCCACCTTCACCTTCAATGTGTGTTTTTCTTTTCTTTTTTTAAATTGTTGTTGTACATTACTGTTTTTTTTTTTTTTAGGGATATAATTGTAATTTTACCCTTGTGGTTTAGGGTCTAATTATCCCCTAAGGTTTAGGATTTATGGTATAATTATAATTTTACCCTTGTGGTTTAAGGTATAATTATCCCATAGGGTTTAGGGTATAATATTCATTTAAATAAAAAAATTTAAAAATAAAATAAAAAACAATATTAATGAAGGAGCAGAAATTAATTAAAAAGGGTGAGGACCAAGATTGTACCAATTCAATTGGTACAACTGGTTGCACCCTAGTCCCTCTCTTATATTATTGTATTAGGGGAGTTGAATTTGTTTAATGAAAATGAGGGTTGTCTCATTCGTAAGTAGTCTATTTTCTGTACAAATCAACAGATTTTAAAATTTATTCTCGTATTATCATCCTTTAATACGCTCTCGTATAAGTTATCACCTAAGTATTTACCAAAATCTCATAGTTGCCCACAAAAACACATCCTTTGACTGCTGGATTAACTAAAAATATGGCTATATATGGTTAATAAACAGTATTTTAAGATTTTATAGTACAGTTATTTTATAATAATAATTTCCAATTATACATATATTTATTTATTATTAGGAGTAATATTTGTTTCCCAATTGAAGGACCGGAAGAGGAGGGATGATCAGTTGCCTTGTTTGGCACGTCTTTTTTCAAGCTCAATCAGATTCTATAAATTAGTACTTTTGCCTTTTCGCCTCCTCCTTTTCAATTCTCTCTCTCTCCCTATTCTCCCTCTTCCCTCTCTTTTCAGTTTTCTGTTGCTCCAATTTTCCTTTTTTTAGGGTTTCTCCGAAACCTGCCGTTGTCTGTGTAGATTCGTTCCCTTTCTCTCCTCTTGATTATCACACCTTTCCTTTTTTTTTTTTGGCCTAATAAATGGAAATTGTTTTTCTTTCAGATTGTATTCTGCTATTGCTTGTGATTCGGGAAGACAATCAGGTTTGTGCCGATTATAATATTCATGTGTGTGTATGTGTGTGTGTAAAGTATTTGTTATGTGCGAAGTGTTTGGCTAGCAATGCTCTTGAGAATTCGGATGGAAGTCAATTTCTGTATTTATTGTGTTTAATTTATTGTGGATCTGTTAATGTGTATAACTTTGGTAATGCTAATTATGATTGTTTATTGAGGTGGAAACTAGGGTTATGATTGTTTATTGAGGTGGAAACTAGGGTCAAAATCGAGTGGTTTGGTAATTTGTTGGTTTCTCGAATTTCGATTTCTGGAAATTAGCTGTGTGCCAAAAATGGGTTCTATTTCCGATGACTCATTTTCTGAATTTTCTAATGTGGTTCTGCGAACGTGTGTATGTGTGTGGTTTCTCATTATATGGCGCTATCTCTTGATTTGACAGAACCATTATTTAGTCCTTTTCATTTGTCGGTTAATTGTTGTAGCATGATTTTGTCGGTTGCGGTTAGAAGTTGAAATATTGGTTCATGGGTCTTAATCGCCTAATATATACTTTTTTTTTTTCTTTTCTTTATTTATTTAATTATTTTTTTGGATGTTAACCTTCTGCATATTTGATTAGGATTAAATAATTTAATATGTAATTATCAACAAAAGGGGGTGCTTGATTTTCCAAGCGCCGTTCGGAGGACCATGGAGCCAAATCCATCAAATGTGTCCCCCAAGAACAGCATGCTTAATATTCAAACATCAGTTGATATTATTTATTATTGCATGTTTACCTAGAATTCATCATATTCAAATGATTAATTATAAGAACATGATATTTTATGAGTTAAACCTTTTTTGAGTTTCTTCATTTTTTATGACCTTTAAATGGTTTTGAATCTTGATGAACTTTGAGTCCTGGTTTTTTTAGATTTTTTGTTTTTCCTTTTTCCTCTTTTTTTTTTTCATTATTTTTTGGGGGTGGGGGTGGTTGGGGTTGCATTATTGTTACTGACTTTTGGTTATTTGATCACCTAGTTATTTTTGTGAGGTTTTAATGGTATTCAATTGTATACTTCATTCACATTCTTGATTGTTTTTGTTTTTATTTTTATTTTTTGTTATCTTGCTTCCCACGTATGAAGTCCTTAGGCACATTTAATGCCTTCTAACAGCATTTTTTTTTACTTTTTTTTAAATTTGTTGATAAGTATTTTAAGAATATGCTCATTTGTCTACCTTCATTAATTTATCACGGTGGAGAGTTGTTGTATTTGTTTAAATTTCTTTAGGATATGACTAGGCTCAGAACCATAACTAAAGCAGTCAACGGCAATTAATATTCTTTGTGAGTTAGCAAGTCTTCAGGAAGATGTTTGAATATGCCTCCCATGTGGTCTCGAAAACATTTGCCAATTAAATTATTTAATATGTTATTATGTTTTAATATCTCCATCATTTGTGGTGGGGTAGTAAGAAATTTATTGTATGGTAGGTAGTTGTGGTGTCATGTCCTAGCGGTAATGAGAGGTTAACACTTGAGAATGATGGCCTTTTTATTTTTTTCCTTCCTATTCATTTTTGTTTTTTCCTAATTTGGATCTGTTGGAGGCATGGAGATCATATGCATTCCGAGGAAAAAAAAATGTGACTTATCTATGGTCAATGTGATTCATGTGATTTATGCGGTGGTTGTCTGTTGGCATATGAGTTGTATTTATTTATATTTATAGATGCATTCTGATCTAATTGCTATCTGAATGGATGCCTGGATTGTTATAGATTTAATTTTCACAGATCCAAGACTTAACTTGCATTCTTAATACGAGTTCGATATGATGATTCACTTTCTATGACGTGTTTTATTTTGCACAGTTTTTTGGTGCCATTTTTTTCTGGTCTTATAATTCTAATTCTTAAGCTAAACTTGAAAATTTTAACAATGTCAATATGTTATGTTGCTTTGATGAGCCTGAGGAATGAGGGAGTCGTGCTAAAATCACAGATGCTTGCACGTAGATTACAATCATGTCTTCTCAAAGAGGTCTCTTTTAAAGAATGAAAATGCCAATGAAAACATGTAACTGCAGCATCGCAGTCTACTTGTTCCACATTTTTTAAATTGGGAATCCACTGCAAACATTAATATCTAGCATCAAGTGTTTACTTACTTTTTCTTAAGCTGCTTTGTGCCTCAGCAGTTATTTTCTTGGTCCAGTTTTCTGACATTAACTTGTAAATAAGTAGCTCAAACACTTAATAATTGACAAGATCTGCACTGTTCTCTTTTGTAAATTTATGACAGCTCTGTACTGTCCTAATATAGAATATGAATTAGCATTGAAAGCAGCATGCACTCTTAGCCCCAAGCATGTGTGGCTTTCACGGAAATAGGCTACATTCTCAGAAGTTTTGTTAAATATGAAGTGTAAATTTTGAAGACTATTTCTCTAGTAAAGATCATCTTTGTGTGCAAGAATTCGTCTGATATACTGATCAATATATTATTGGGACATCCAAAATTCATGAATGTGATTAGTCATTTAAGGATATATGATGGTCGTTCATACACATGACATTAATCTGGTATAGTGGTATGATACAGTAATAAAGTTATTTTAGAAGAATCCATTAATTTACTCTGATTCCTCTGCTATTTCTCTAGGAGGTACTATTTAATGTTTATTAACCCATGCATTTGATAATTTCTCATATCTCTGCATTTGATAAAGTTCCTTATTGATTTATTGAACGAGGTGGTTTATTGAAGATTGCTCTGTGTACGGCGTATGCATGTCAATGATTAGTGTCTCTGAACTGATCTAAATGCTTTTATGTGCTACTTATTGATCCTTCACAGCAAACTAATCTCACTCTTTAATTAACCTTTGTTTTTCTTATTTCAGATCAAGAAGAGCGGCCAAAATATCGCAACTTAGAAAAGTTCTGGAAAATTGAGAGTTTAGATGCATTGACACTTTGGAGATGAGGTACCATACAGTACTGGATTTTTTAAATAAGGCAATTTGTCTTTTCTTATGGGATTATAACCATTGTTACATGATCACAGATTGTTCGTAGTCTCAGCTTAATGGACTGCTTCCAAAGCAGCAGAAGTCAGAAGACATTAAAGAGGTGGTTTTTTATAGATAAAAGAGTTGGATAAAAGGGTATTTGATCATCGATTCTTAGTTAAGCAGTAGCGATTAAGACAACTCATTATAAGTTATCTGAATCTAATGGATTTGAAGTCAACGAAAGCTTCTCCTGTTCTTGCTGATCCTGCACTAGTGAGCAAGTCTAGACTTGGGATCCATTCTAATCTCTTACCTTGCTCACAATCTGGGACCATCCCTACAATTCCCAAAAAAAAACCTGGGAAACTTGATGATGTTCGCTCAAATGGCTGGCTTGATGCAATGAAATCATCTTCCCCTCCTCATAAAAGAGTCAAAGATTTCAACTTCGTCGATTTTGTTTCAGATGAAGCAGAAACTGCCTACCAGTCTTGGATGGTATATTTCATTCTTCTATTATACTGGTAGAACTGTTGTGTGTGTGTCAATTACCTTTTTCTTTAGCAATCTTGCTGATGTCAAAGTTCCTTATTGACTCCTCACAGATAAGGTATCCATCAGCGCTCAACTCCTTCCAAACAATAGCGAATCATGCAAGGAATAGGAAGTTAGTCGTCTTCTTAGATTATGATGGCACTCTTTCCCCCATAGTAGATGACCCTGATCGAGCTTTTATGTCCAGTGATGTAAGAAGTTACTTGGCCTTTAGTTTACCGATATATTTGCAATATCAAGCTGTTAATGTTATCACGTAATAGAATAAACCTGATTTCAGATGCGCTCAACATTAAAGAGTGTCGCAAAACATTTTCCAACGGCCATCATTAGCGGAAGAAGCCGTGACAAGGTAGCTAGATGTACATATTTTTGAAGTCTTGTCATATAAATATATAGTCAAGTATTCTGTTCCATGAATTTTCCAATTGTTCCTTTCCTTTGTTTGATCAGGTATTTGAATTGGTCGGGCTATCTGAATTATACTATGCTGGTAGTCATGGGATGGACATCATATTCCCAGCTAGAGGACCAGAGTCCAAAAATCATGTAAATTATGTTAAGTCTACTATTGATCAGGAGGTAATATATTTAACAGTGAGTTATCTTCATATTGAACTAGTTAAGTTTTTGCCGTTGATCTTCCGATTTTGTGTGTACAGGGCAAGGATGTAAATCTATTCCAACCTGCTAGTGAATTTTTACCAATGATCAACGAGGTATGTGATTCTGCACAAGAACAGTCATCTCTTAAATTGATAAAAAGTCTTGTAATGTGCGTTTGATTTCCCAGGTATTCCAAAAGCTAGTTGAGATTACAAAAGACATAAAAGGATCAAAAGTGGAGAACCACAAATTTTGTACTTCTGTACATTATCGAAACGTAGATGAGAATGTAAGCACATTGATGCCTTAATTACTTCTCTTGAATGTTAAAACTGATCATTTTTGTTTTTTTGGGTTGTGAATTCCAGAATTGGCCTGTAATTGCACAGTATGTTCATGACATTTTGAAAGACTATCCTCGATTACGACTAACTCATGGACGAAAGGTATATTACATTTTTCTTTCACTCTGCACGCGGTCTACATGCATATACTGAATGCTTTCATCTGCAGGTTTTAGAGATTCGTCCGGTGATTAACTGGGATAAAGGAAGAGCTGTTGAATTTCTTCTTCAGTCTCTAGGTCAGTACATAAACGCCACATCTCCGACTCATCAATCAATCAAATAAAAACTATAACTCGCGTGTTCAAATTGCAGGATTTAATAATCTTGATAATGTTCTTCCTATATATGTTGGAGATGATAGGACAGATGAAGATGCTTTCAAGGTAGCATACGACCTATATTATTGTATACATGTTTGATAATCGCTTCTACATATATTACTTTTATTTGTTTTGCTTTTCTTTCCTGTAGGTGCTGAAGAATAGTCGTGGTTATGGGATCCTCGTATCGGCTGTCCCGAAAGAAAGCAACGCTTTCTTCTCACTCAAGGACACTTTAGAGGTAATAAATATCTCTCTCTCTCTACTACGCTTTCATTAATCTAGAGATATAATTCTGAAGTAAGATGATCTGAAAATTGAGTGAAGGTTCAAGATTTCCTTGAGTGCTTGGTGAGAATGGCAGAGGATGATGTAAAGACACATGAGAGCAGCCCAGAAGCATCTGAATATATGTGAAAAGCTGTCTAGCTATCTGATTCCCCAGTTGTGTCAAAGGCTGGAGCTTATGCCATGTTATATATATAGTTATCTAATTTTTTTTTTTTAATTAATTTTTTAGATATATTGCCTAAATAATTTTTTAATTAATTCTTTTTGCCTTTAATGTCTCGTTTTTGGTGGATGCTGAGGTTTGTAAGCCTCTTTTAGATACAGGTGGTTTTTTAGTTTTTTTATCTGATCAACTTTTGCCTTGATATTTCGTATTTGTACAACCCTCTCCTATTAATTACCTTATTTGTTAGCTCCTAAATACATATTGTTGTTCACATAATGTAATATTATGCAAATGGGCAAATTACCATAGTAGGTTTGCCAAGCTACCATTGTGGTTAGAAAAATATCAAATACAACTTTAATTTATAATTGATTTATAAAAATATATATTTAGTGTGGTTTATCTCATGGGCTGATATTTCTTTATTAATAAATGCAAATAGAGATGCATTCATGCAATTGAGTGTATGTCTTTTTTTTTAAAGTATTACCCACTCTTTCTCATAAAACTCGCTATCCTAGTTTATTGATTTCATACTTCCTTTGTCAGTAAATAATATTTTCACACCCTCAAACACTATATGGTAGTAGAGCATTTTTATATAATAACCTTAAAAACTACCCCCTCTATCACGAGTAAAAATGTTCATTTGTTTTTTGCACGTAGATTAAGCAGTATTATTATTTTATGTAAAAGTAGATATGTGTATTAAAGAGATGTGATGGGTAATAGTAGGTCATTGTTGGGTCATTTTTACTAAAAAGGAAAATTGTACAATTTGGATGGAACGCCCAATATAGTAAACTGATGATGTTTGGACTGGACGGAAGTATATAGTAGTAGTAATATTTTCATATAATAACCTTAAAAACTATATAGTAGTAGTAATATTTTCATATTAAAAGACATTAAATTTAAAAATATCACATCATCCAACATACATAACTATACATGTACTTCATTTTTTACTCCCTCCATTCATAACACTACTTACTCTTTGTTCATTTATTATCCTATTACACTCTTTACACTAATACCAATGTAAAAATTTTTAAATAAATAATCTCTCAAACATTATATTTCACAATATCGCTCTCACTTAACACATAAATTACTTCATCATTTATTTATTATTTAAGAAGACCAAATGACCCTCAAAAAGTTAAAAAAATCCATCAAAAAGCCATTCTTCATAAATTTTGTATCTATAGATACGGTGAAGAGCTTTTTGGGATAGGGAAGTACCAAAAAGTACTAAAAACAATTATAAAAAAAGACAATAAAATTGGTCAACAAATTAAAAAGTAACTTTAAACAATAAACGTGAACAATTTTGTGGAACATATGAAATACTTTTTAAAATTTCGAGTATTACTCTTTAGAATATATTTTGAGTATTACCCTTATTTGAAAGGTTATTACTTACCATCTAAGAGTAATATTACTCTTCCTTCCAAAAGTATTATTTTTAATATATCGTGTTAATTTTCAAAATGCATAGGTATTACTCTTCTCAAAATACTTATAACTTTTGTTATGAGTAATATTACTCTTATGTCTGTGGTCCTAGAGCATACAACTATGTGCCTGATTTAAACAAAATCTAAACTACTCTGCCCAACAACAACAATTCACCTAGTGAACATGCCCAACTCGTATTAGATATCCACCACGTAGGTTAGCAGAATACATCTTAGATAAGTTAAGGGAAAATAGTTGTTAGTTAATTTGTTAGCATTGTCAGAGATGATATCATCTTCTAAAAACATCTTGTGTCCTTTTCTTTATATGTAGCAAATAGAGTCCACACTCACTCAAAGAGTGCTTGCCTTGTAAATTCTCTTTTTATCAATATTCAATATAAAATCATATCATTTTGGTGCTCTCTTTGAGAGGAATTTGATGAGAGTGAAAATAAGCGTGTTTTAGTGTCAAATTTAACACTTTTTTATTGATATTGTTGTCTTATATTAGCACAAGTATCTTATATTCAATATATTTGAGAAAAAGGTACACTTGAGGTGTTTTATTGTGTTTTAAGTGAAAAACAGGTGTAAAAGTCTCGGAATTGGAAGACACAATTTTAGAGGCAAGATTCGAGTGTCGTTCGACCGAGAGAGCTTGTTCGACCAACATCACTTTGGTCGAACAGATGAGGCCAAGTCGAGCAGATTGTACAGACCCGTCCAGAGAGGTAGCTCGACTTGGAGGTGTTGCTCGACCAACATCGTCTTGGTCGAGCAAATGAGCAGAGGTCGAACAAAGTGAACAAAACTTACAGTGAGTTTGTTCGACTTGAAGGTCTTGCTCGACCATCATCAATGTGGTCGAGCAAGAGAGGGTTGGTCGAGCAGAATGTCGAAATTATCCAGAGAGCTTGCTTCACTAATTGCTCGAGTTGGAGGCCTTGTTCAACCAGTCAGGCTTGGTCGAACAGTGTTTCGCTGCTGTTATTTATGGTAATTCCTGATATCTTTTACCAATTTGACGTCTGCTTCAAGTAAAAGTCAATCCAAGGCCTATAAGGAGAGCTTACAAGTATAAAAGGGGGTGTAGATCACACCAAGAAGACACAATACAATAGATTATATATGAATTGGAGAGAGGCCACAACAATACTACACCCACAAGGGGGATCACCCCCCAACCATCATCCACATCCTTTCCTCCATCCATCCATCACTTTGAAGATCCGTTCATGGAATCAAGAGGAGAACCAAGAGGAGGATTCAAGACGGAGAAGGACGTGACGACTCCCGCATCTAGGGTTTATTTTATTTTTTAATTTATCTTGTAATTTTTCAGACATCCGGGTAGATCTATCCAACACCCATGATTGTTCTTCGCAACATCATGAGTTAGAGCTTTTATGGTAGAACTAGGGTTGTGAAGATTTTACCAATTAATTGAACTTTCGTGTGTAAACTCCGTACAACACTACTTGTGGATTTATTTTATATATGATTGTGCCTTTTTAATTCATATTCACGGTCGTTTTGTGCATCATTAACTGTTATGTAGAGTCTGAATATATATCTTGGTTATTGATTGAGTGCGTTTACTGATGAGCAGGATTCCATGTTATGTTTCTAAGTGAAGGGACTCTGAAGCTTCATTAGAATTGTCATATATTAATGTTTATTAATTGAATTGAATTCGGGTTAGTAAGCAGGATAAAGAGGATAATTTTATAGTACCTATAAAGGGAGATCATATCGGGTTAGAGTACAATTGGCCAGAGAAATAATTGATAATGATAGTACCTAGAAAGGGGGGTGTAATTATGTCTCTTACTCCGAGGTTATTCACACGTGTTACACGCATGTTTACTAGTGTCTATAGAGTAGATATGCATAGTTTAGTGATGCGTCAATATTCCACAAGGCAGAGTCTGACATCAACACATGGAAGAGGAATTAATGAGTAAAACTAGATTATCTTAGGGCTACCTATTCTCTCTCTTGAGTCACTTTCGTAATTCTTCTAGTGTTTATTTTATTTTAATTGTTATTTTATATTTTTGTTAGTAGATTAATAATTCAAACCTCAATCTTAATTTCCATCTTGTCTTAATTAATTTAAATAATAATTAAATTGATAATACGCCGTCCTTTGGGTTCGATATTTACTTGGTCGCTTGCTTAAACTGCAATTGATATCCTTAATACTTGGGGATTAATTTTGCATGCAAAGAAAACGCGCATCAGAATTCAACCATGACAAAAGCAAATCTCATTGAAACCCTTTAGAATATGCAAAATAGATTGAGAATCAATCCATCTCCCTACAGAAACGTTTTAAAAATCAATCCAAAACACTACATCAATCTATGTTGCAGTTTGTAGAGATAGTGGATGGGTGTATAGATGAACTTAAAGAGCATATATATGGTTCAAGTAAAGCATCGAACAACAACAATCGACCACCACTTCGAGCAGAATCATACACTAAAACATTGAATTATGGGTCGAAGATCAACATATCACTTGATTCATGGAATTGGAGGTACATTTGGCGGAACAGATCGATCCAGATGGATGGATTTTTCAAGTTGAAGAATTTTTTATTTCCATGGCACTTCAAAAGTTATGCGATTGCATATTGCATCTTTTAATATGGAAGGATGGGCAGCAGCTTGGTTGAATGAATGAAGTCCAACAAATTACTCACTACATGACTAGAATTTTTTAGTAATTTAAGGAATTGATTTGATGCCTCTCTATATGAAGATTATCTGGGAAATTTGTCAAAGTTAACCTAAACTTCTACAGTGGCAGAGTTTCAATCGGAGTTTGAATCATTAATGAACAAGGTAACATATATCTCTAAAAACCTCTTGATTTGTTTTTTTATTACGTTTTGAAACCAGATCTTCAAAGAGAGTCGTTCTTTCCTAAACCCAATTTTTTAATGGAAGTATTTTCCTTACAAAGGCCCATTAGGCAAGTGCAAAGAAGCCCGTGGGCTAATGCAAATTAGGCCAAGAATTGGAGGGGGCTCAGCCCATGACCAACCCAGTAACAATTAAACCCCATATACAAACCAAATACAAACTAGTGGCACCTTCCACCACTTCCACCACTTCCACCATTTTTGTCAGTGCCGGATCCATAAACAACTCACCAAAAACCACTACCCACCCATCATTTCTCAAAACACCTACACTACCTATGCGAAGGTTATCCCAAATTGAGATTCGTGAGAAAAGAGAAAAAATATTGTGTTATAATTGTAATAAGAAATGGACCCCCACCCATAAATGTGTGAGTCAATTTCTGTGTTTAATGGGAATAAATGATGTTAATGAAGAAAGAGGAGAAATAATTGAGAAAGGGGTCTTGGAGGAAATAACTGAATTATCTGATGTTTCCAGTTTGCAAACATTAGCGGGTCAAACTAGCCCACGAGCTTTTTCTTTATGGGTCGAGAATAAATGGAATAGAGTGCAAGTTTTAATCGATACGGTAGCACCTAAAATTTCATCTAACCTTCTGTAGTAAAGAAATTAAAATTGGTGGTGAGTTCTAGAAGGAGCTTCCGAGTCTATGTTGGCAATGGGAATTATTTAATATGTAATACCAAATGTCCACAGTTGGATATTGAATAGCAACAAAACAAATTTCCAGTTGAAATGTTTGTAATTCCAATTAAAGGTCTATATATTGTTTTGGAGGTACAATGGTTGCAAAATCTTAGAAAGGTTACTCGTGATTATGTAGACATGACTCTCAATTTTCTTTGGAATGTAAAAAATTTAAAATTAACGGGTGAGACCATGAATATACCAACGCCTATTGCATTTCAGCAGTTGGAGGCATTGATTATAAGTGATGAGTTCGATACATTATATAAGCTTCATGTCAATATGATCTCTAAGAACGGTGACCACAATGAGAGTTCTACATTGGTGAATTACCACTAAAAGTTTAATTGGAAATCAGTGAAGTTTTATTGGAGTGCAATCAATTTTTCTTTCAACATAGAGGGTTACCACCGTACAACATATTGGATCACCGAATACATCTTTTGCCCAATAGTAAGCCGGTTAATGTTAGGCCATATCAATATCCATATTTTCAAAAGGCATAGATTGAAAAAATGGTTAACGAGATGTTGGTGTTGGATTGTATACTAAAAGTCTAGCCTTTTATATGAACAATGTTATAACAATTTATTTGAAATGAGAATCATATGATCAAATGATTGCATCTTATAATTTATTTATATGTCAATGCAATAGTCCACTTACTTTATACTGTAGATAATATGTTGTACGACAACATGCAGAAGATCATATTATTGGTTTCCTTATAAAGTATAAACAGATGCTTACAATCGAGATAGACGGGGACTTTCGATCGGGATGGTTGTAGTGTGATTCAGTATTAGTTTGTCTTGACTATAGAATCACATTAGTGCACTTTGTGTGTATTGAGTAGGACCGCGTGAGATCGTTCGATTTATACTGACTTATAGGAGAACTTGATCTCAGTTATTATGGATGTTCGTGCTCTTAATCCCTATATAATAACTTCAACACGTAAGACAGTATGCATTTATTTGATTCATCAATGTGTTAGATTTACGTATAATTAAATAAACAAACTCGGTGAGTTGGGAAGTAGTGCTGTCTCTATGGTGTGCTGTTGATTGTAGAAGGAATCCGTGTCCGTCATAGGTTGATGATGTCCCCTTGAGTAGCTCATAAGGATTATCATGTAAACCCTGCAGGTGGATTTATTGCGGCATGATAATAAGGTTGAGTGGTACTACTCTCGGATGAGATATTAATTAATGGAGTTGTCAGTAACTTAATTAATTAATGGACATTGTACATCTTAAACATGGGGAGACTAACGGGCTCATAATAAGAAGGAGCCCATAACGTAATTATGGGATTAGAACGATAGTGCAGTAATAATATTTTAGTGGTATATATTATTATTATTGGACATAAGTATAAGCTTTGGGCTAAGCTAGGATACTTAAGCCCAATGGAGGCCCAACTCTAATTTCTCCTCCTAGTCCCTGCTGTAGCCCATATATAAGTCATTTCAGTTGTCCGAAAACCCTAATCAATTGATTATTCATGCCTAACACTGTAAGGAGGGTGAGGGAACAGCAGATTGAGAAGATCCCGAGGATCATCGCCCACACGACGTCGAGACTGGACTTGGGAATACAGCAGAAGACCGGAAGGTTGTTTGCTGCTGCTGTCCGCCAACTTGCATGATTTTTATAAAATTGTATAGAAGTCATAATTAGACATGTGATATACTGATAGAAAGCCACGGAAGAGAGGATCATTTTGGCATGTAGATCACTCAAATCAGAGATCAGACGAGAGAGTTATGCCCAAAACGGTAAGACTGCATAAGCTGCCATAAAGAATTCATCTTCTCCAACATACCCATGTGAAAGGTAATGCGTTTCTTGTTTTCATGCTTCCTCTGACTGTTAAAAATGTATGGAACCCTAATGGTTCATGTTAACAAAACGATCAAACACCTATGGGATTAGAACGACACGACAGTTGCTAACCTGTTGTGCAAGGCAAGGTATCAGGCGATGATTCAGGGCGGGCCTTGGGAGATTTTGAGCGGGCCTGTAATGTGGTTCCGGGCACGTCTGATCGCTATTCCCGGTGAGTCCCTGCTATTTTCAGAGCGGATCTACATCGTTTCCAGGCGAGTTCCCCGTGTTGGCCGGGTTGAGTCAGCGGTGACAAGGTGGCGGTAGCACGATGAATGCCAGATGGGAAGCGGCGGTAGGCGCATGCAGCGACGCTGGACAGTAGGACTGTACTGCCAAGGCGCACGCACTGGTGACACTGGTGCTCGGTACGATAACCCGGTGATTAACGATGGTCAAGGGGTCTGGCGTGGAGAAAGCCGCCGCACGGTGTGCAGGCGTGCAGTGCCATGGTGCATGCGGGCAAACAATGCTGCTGATCGGCGACTGGAAGCAACTTGGCGTCTGTCGAATGACGGGAAGTAATTTTGCTGTTGAAACACGGTGAGGGGCGGCTGTTATTACCAGTGGCTGAGCGATAGGCTTCCAACGTATTTTCATGTGAATAAAATATTATCAACGACATCGGCATGGCAGGCATGAGCTGCTATTCATGGGTGCTCGTGTGTATTGCTGGGCTTGAAGTCGGGCATGGCACGCATGTTTTGGTGTGCTGGGCGCATGGTGTGAAGGCCGGTGGCACACTAGGATGGCTGCATGGCTTGCAACCTATGTGTACGGCGAACAAGCATTTAGACAGGCGGTGGACTCGCGGATAGGCGGGCAAGATTGTTGGGCATTGACGCTCGAATCATGCAGGGTGCCGCACAGATGGAGCAGGCTGCAAGATAGGAATCTGGAGGAAAATTCATGAAGACCGGCTTCTGATTTTCAGATTAGGTTTCTGAGCGCTGCCCTAAACCCCCCGACTTGACTAGGCAGGTCGATCCCTACGACCTCACCGAGGAGGTCGAAGCCAGTATAGTCACAGCTGCTCAATTTTATGCTTGGAGGCGAACAATCGAATTCCCTTATATATAACTGTTTATAATTGATGGAATAATTGATTATTGTTATATATGTTATGCATGATTCTTTGTGATTTATTTCCTTATGTGCCGTAATAAGAGCATGCTAGGTTGCGTACTTTATTTCGAATATTATATTAATGTAAAAGAACCCTCGATGTTAAATAACTAAGTGAGAGAGGGAATTGAGTAAACTTGCGTGTTGGCAATAGACCTTCCTCCCTAACGGATGAGTTTATTCATGGATCACTGGTACAGACTTCATTAAATAATTATTATTTGTAATGTGGCACATTAACTTGCGTATTGGCATAGACCTTCCTCCCGAACGGATGAGTTTATGTGCGGTTCACTGGTAGAAACTTATAATTGATGATTGTAGGAAGTTATCCGAGCGCGTGTGTACTTCTCCAACTGTAAGGCACACAAGCTCGCGCAATGGACTTGTGATCAAATAATGGTGTACACTTAGGTGTAAACAATTAGTATCCTTCCCCAACGGAGTCACTACTATTATTTGCATGGCTAAAGAGGAACCGACTATTCATGAAGTTAGGTTGACAAATGAAATTAATGGGTAAAACCTTCTCTTGTAAATGTTCGAATTTGTAAACGTCCACACTAACGTGGCTTGCAGACTCGCGGTGCTTGAGATGTCAGTGAATTTTATTTTTATATTGTTTTGAGGGAATCAATATAAATGGATAAATTCGAAGATTTGATCAGTGTATTTATTTATGATTCTTTGATTTTTCAAATGGTTTTATCTTGCTTATTGTTTACTAAAAGAAACATATTTACTTGTCCAAAATTAGATGATTAGAAAAGAATCTTGGTTTTAATTTTTACTGCATAGGAAACTAAAATGTGTTCTCACTAAGGATATCATATGATGCCTATTAAAGACTCTAGTGGAGAGGTGAGAGGTTTATAGAAATATGATGGAGTCATGCGACTCTTCGGATACTTAAGTAAGTTAGAAAGGCAAGAGGTCATGGTTAATTTGATGAATGAATTGGAAATACTTGGAGTAGAAATTGAAAAGAAAACCCAGATCTCTTCATAGTTTGCCTAGGTGTTTTGAGTAAGTTCTGCCTGAAATACAAGAGGTTGTATATGGTGAGGAACTTCTGACAAAACATGTAGCGAAGAAAAGACATTTTCATCAAGGTAAGAACAAGGCTAGTATCTCATTCACTAGTCGTTGAAGCATGATTAGTGATGGAATCTACTGACACATTGTGTGTAGATACCGGAATCACCAAAAGTCTGTAACTAAGTGATGATGAGATTATTGAGTACATGGGTAATCTACAAGAGTAGCAGTTGTTGCAGTGGGAGTTGTTTATTTATCTTACGATATGAATAAACGTTTGATTTTGAGAAATTATCTTTGCGTACGTTTCATAGAAAGAATTTGATTTCAGTTTCTATGCATTTACAGATGGATACTCCATTTCATTTAAATGACATGGTCATAGTAATGAATGATGGAGCTATAATCTTTTATGGTACGTTGGTGACAATTTGTACACTCTTAAATCATGTTTATCCCACGGATGCAACGAATTGAAATTAATAACGCGTCTTCTAAACCTAATAAGAGAAGGACTCTTATGGAAGTGGTTAGATAGATGATGAGTTATTTGCAATTATTAAATTCATTTTATGAATATGCCCTAAGAAACAGTATTTCGTATGAATGTTTGTCTGTTTGAGGGATATCCTAGAAAAATGAAGGGTGATTTATTTAGTCCAAAAGATCAGAGGGTGATTGTAAACACAAACAATAGATTTTTGGAAAGGGACTATGTAATAAATCACAAACCTATGTATAAGTTGTTCTAAAGGAAGTGAGAGGGAAAACACAAAGTATAGTACCACGTGTACAAGAGGATATGCCACAAGGTAAACTGCATCGCGTGTCACGTCTGATACGCAATTGTGTATAGTGCCTTGTCGTAGTGGGAGGGCAGTTCGACAACCCATAAGATATATGTTTTGGGAGAGTCGTGAGACTTGGTCCCTAGTAAACATGGTATTGACCCACGAATACGACGAAGCACTACAAGATAAAAATACAATATCTTATCAAGATGCAATGAATTCGGAAATAGGATCTATGGATTCTAAATCTAGTCTGGGAGCCTGTAGAACCACTAAATGGTGTGGAAGCCATTGGAAGTGGTCATACAAAATAAAAGAAGATCAAATGGTAAGGTGAAAACTTTGGAAGCAAAGCTTGTTGCGAAAAGGTATACTCAGAAAGAAAGGGTTCGATTATGAGAGAATCTATTCGCCAGTAGCTATGCCTATGTCGACATAGAACTCTTTTATCGATTGCTACTTTTATGAAATATGAGGAATAACAAATAGATATCAAGACAGCTTTCCTGATTGGAATTCTTGAGGAAAACATCTATGTGAAGCAAAAGAGTGATTCATTGCAAAGGGCTAAAAGAATTTTGAGTGTAAGGTTAAAGGTGTCCATCGACGGACTAAAGCAAGCTTCAAGATCAAGAAACATTTGTTTTGATGAGGAAATACAGGCATATGGATTTATTCAATGAGCGAATGTGTCTTGTGTATTGAAAAGAGTGACTGAAATGTGGTGGTATTTCTTGTACTGTGTGTAGATGATATATTGCTCATTGGAGACAATGAAGGAGTATTATCGGGCGTATGGGTATGGTAGATGAAGCAGTATGAAATGAAGGACTTAAGAATATCAAAATATATCCTTTTGATCATGGTAATACGGATCACAAGAAAGGATGTTATGCTTGTCTCAAGCTTCATGAAATGATACAATCCCTACTTGTTTTAGCATATGACTTTATCTAAAGAAAATGTGTCTTGACACCAAAGAAGATAAAGGAGATGAAAGTGGTTCCTCATGCTTCGGTGAATAAGGAAGCTTAATCTAAGGAATACTATGCACAAGATTGGATATCTATTTTGCCGAAGGCATGGTCAGTGAGTATCAAGGTAACCCAAACACAAGAATAATGAATTGTGGTAAGACATATACTTATGTACCTAAAAAGGACCAAAAATTATATATGGACTTACCTAACAGATTCACTGCTTCTTATGGGTTACATAGATTCAGATTTTTCAAATCAGACAGGGACAACAGTAAATCCATCTCAAAGGTTATGTGTTTAATTTTAGGAAGTAGAGTCATAAGATGGAAGAGTGTTATATAGAAATATATTTCGATCTCCACCATGAAAAGATGATAAATTGGAGCCTCTGAGGCAGCCAAAGTATTTATATGACTCTAGAAACTTCATGATGGACTGGAAGCGTTTCTAAGTTTGCCTAAGATTATTACAATTTTTTGTGATAATAATGGTGCAGTTGCAAACTTGAATGAATCACGAGCCATAAGACAATTAAACACATAGAGCGCAAGTACCACCTTTTATGAGAAATCGTGTGATGAGGGGAAGGTTGTTGTCACCTAGATTGCATCGGATGATGACCTAGTAAAATCCTTTTACAAGATCTTAAGGCAAAAGCTTCTGATGGTCATGTAGTGGGAGTGGAAATCAGATGTATGGCAGAAGACATGACAGCATAGTCTTTTAGTATAAGTGGGATATTGTTAGATTGTATACTAAAAGTCTAGCCTTTTGTATGAACAATGTTATAACAACTTATTTGAAATGAGAATCATATGATCAAATGATTTCGTCTTAAAATATATTTAAATGTCGATGCAATAGTTCACTCATACTGTAGATAATATGTTGTGCGATAACATGCAGAATATCATATTATCGATTTTCTTATAAAGTATAAAGAGATGCTCACAACCGAGATAGATGGGGACTCTCTATCGGGATTGATGTAGTGTGATTCGATATTAGTTTGTCTTGACTATAGAATCACATTAGTGCATTTTGTGTGCATTGAGCAGGACCGCTTGAGATCGTTCGACTTATACTGACTTATAGGAGAACTTGATCTCAGTTATTATAGATGTTCGTGCTCTTAATCCCTATACAATAATTTCGACACGTAAGGCAATATGTATTAATTTGATTCATCAATGGGTGAGATTTACATGTAATTAAATCAACAAACTCGGTGAGTTGGGAAATAGTATTGTCTCTATAGTGTGATGTTGTTTGTAGAAGGAATCCGAGTCCGTCATAGGTTGATGATGTCCCCTTGAGGAGCTCATAAGGATTATCATGTAAACCCTGCAGGTGGATTTATTCCGGTATGATAATGAGGTTGAGTGGTACTACTCTCGGATGAGATATTAATTAAAAGAGTTGTCAGTAACTTAATTAATTAATGGACATTGTACATCTTAAACATGGGGAGACTAACTGGCTCATAAAAAGAAGGAGCCCATAACGTAATTATGGGATTAGAACGGTAGTGCAGTAATAATATTTTAGTTGTATATATTATTATTATTGGAATTAAGTATAAGTTTTGGGTTAAGCTTGGATACTTAAGCCCAATAGATGCCCAACTCTAATTTCTTCTCCTGGTCCCTGCTGTAGCCCATATATAAGTCATCTCAACTGTCTGGAAATACTAATCAATTGATTATTCAAGCCTAAAACTGTGAGGAGGGTGAGACAATAGCAGATTGAGAAGATCTCGAGGATCGTTGCTCACACGACGTCGAGATTGGACTTGAGAATACAGCAGAAGACCGGAAGGTTATTTGCTGATGTTGTCTACCAACTTGAATGATTTTATAAAATCATACAGAAGTTAAAATTCAACGTATAATATACTGTCAGAAAGCTACGGAAGAGATGATCATTTTGGCGCATAGATCACTCAAATCGGAGATCATAGGAGATAGTTATACCGAAAACGGTGAGGCTGCGCAGGCTGCCAGCGAGAATTCACCTTCTCCAACATACCATGGTGAAAGGTAATGTGTTTCTTTATTTCATGCTTCCGCTGACTATTAGAAAGTATGGAACTCTAACGGTTCACGTTAACCAAATGATCGAACACCCCAAGTTGGATCAAGAGCTTATATGTTTAAGTAACAACCTATTTTCTTCTCCAGTCTTCCTTGTTCGAAAGAAGGACGGAAGTTATCAATTTTGTGAAGATTATCAGGCAATAATGCAATAACAGTTAAGGACATGTTCTCAATTCCCATGGTGGATGAACTTTTTGATGAATTGGGCATGGCAAGAATTTTTACCAAGCTCGGCATTCATTTGAGCTACTATATTCAAATTAGGATGCATCAAAAAGCATTTATAAAATGTCATTTGAGGCAATAAATGGGTATTATGAATTTTTCGTTATGCCTTTTGGATTGAGTAATGCCCTATTTACATTTCAAGCAGCCATGATTTGCATTTTTTCTCTTTATTTGAGAAATTCATCATAGAATTCTTTGATAATATTTTGATTTACTCTCCCACCTTGGATGCACATGTAAATCACTTGAGATTGGCATTAAAGGGTTTGAAGCAGAATTAATTTTTCATCAAAATGTCCAAATGTTCTTTTGGCCAACTGGAGGTTGAGTATTTAGGACATTTGGTTTTCAATGGAGTGGTGTGCGGATCCCCAAAAAAATGAGGCAATGACGGCATGGCTAGTACCAAAATATGTGAGGCAACTTCGTGGCTTCTTTGGGCTTATATGATATTATAGGGGGTTTACATGGGGATACACTACTCTTGCATTCCTTTAATAAAGTTGCTCCGAAAGAATGCCTTCAATTGAAGTGAAGCAGCAACGGAGGCCTTTGAACCTCTTTTAAGAGCTATGGTAGTTGCCCCCTGATCGTTGTCATTTTCACCAAGATTTTAGTGTCTTTATTTGTGAATTTTTGGATATTTTTATCCGTATTTTTGTAATTTTTGGTGGAGTTTCATGTTAATTTGGAGAAGTGTGTACAAATTGATAAATGTGTGAAAATGAGCTTAAATGTATATAAAACAGGTCAAAAATAGAGCAAAATGGAGTCGGTAGCTGAAATGAAGAAGCTGGACAGGACTCGACCATGCTTGAGTCGAGCTCTGAAGCTCGAGTCAAGCTGAGTGGTCGAGCTCGGATCGTGCGTCGCATATGGGCCTGTCCAAGGTGGCTGTGTGCTAGCATCAGAACAAGCTACATGCCCATGCCGAGGCCGTGCGCTGCACATGGGTCGAGCTCCATCAACACACATTTCATGTCGAGAAAAGTGCAGATCTAGTCGAGTCGTATAAGAATCCAGTACTAGTTTTTCACGTGTTCTAGAAGATTTCAAGGGGTATAAATTCCCAATTTTAGCGTGATTTACAGGAGAGAGTCCCATTTGAGCAGTTACCAAGATCAAACACACACTACCACATTATCTCTACACACACACTCTCTCCTACATTCATATCCACCAAATTCATCCATTTCTATCACTTTGATTCCATAATTCAATCCATACATCTTTCACCCACACCATCCTTAGAGAGATTTGAGGCCTATAAGAGTGGAAAGCATATGAAGGAAAGAGATCAACTCTTAGTCACAAGGGAAGAACTTCTAATTTTATTTTGCATTTCCTTTGATTTGAAGTTAGCAATGGCATTTTATGAACTTTGTAAGGTTTGTAAGATGATTGTTAGTGGCTAGACCTCTTGTGAGGCTAGACACATGATGAGTTGAGGTTAAACTAGATTTGTGAGATTTTAGTAGTAAATTGAATTGATGATGGATTTCTTCTTATAAATTGTGATTCATGTTTCATTTTATTAATTATGTGATTGATTTCTATACACATGATGTTAGGATGGCCATTCCGATGTTATATGTTAGGGGTGAATTGAATCAATTAGTGAAATGAACATGCATGTTAGTATGAAGAGAGGTAAGCCATACCCTTTGAATGCTTAGAACACTTAAGAGGACATTTGAGTAATTGAATGAGAAGAACCAAACTTAGAATCATAGCAACTTCATGGGAATTGATAATAAGACCAATCTAAATGGATTTAATCTTGTAAAAGGGATGAGAACCTAGTCACCTTGGCCATAGGGATTAGGGGTACAATCGCGATTGCTTCTAGTCCATTGTTGATGAAGTTTGCTACTAGAGTCTTGCATATTTAGATTGCTTCCTTGACATTGATTGTGGTTAGTCTTGCATTCTTTCTAAGATCTATTTCAATCATTCCATTTCATCCTTGTTCTTTTATAATCATAGTCTTTATTTGTTTTTCTAGTTAATTGTTTAGAATAATTGTTAGTCTAAAACTAAAACTCAAATTCTATCACTTTTATAAAGCATGATTAAAGGCAAATCTGGATACATATTGATTTTACTTTTCCCTTGGGATGATATTCTATAATTTTGTTACTTGGTCACTATGTTAAAAACAACGATAGAGTTCTCTTACTCTATCATTTTAACCAAAAATAGGACTAAGAACATGGCGCCACTTGCCGGGAAAATGTTAAAATCTTGGTTGTAACGAGTTTGAATTTGATTAGTTTTGATAAGATTATTTCTTTTATTTGTTTACTTGTTTACATGTCTTGGTTATTTGGGGAGCTAATTTGGAAATTTTTGTAGGTACATGCAAACTCGTTCGAGGTCTCAATCCGTTGAACCTTTGAATTTGGAATTGGAAGCTACCTTAAGAAGAACAAAGAAGAGGAGTGTTAGATCCTACAGAGGAAGTTATGGAAACCGGAATGGATAATGCCAATATAGTTGATGAAGAAGGTCATATGAGGAACTTTCAACAAGGAGGTGATAATGTTCGAGGAGGACATGTTAAACCGGAGTTTGTGCCACAAGGAAATGCTCAACAAGGGCACTTGCAAAACCAACAATTTCAAGCTATTATTCAACACTTGATGGCATAACAAGAAGCTAGAAATAATCAACAAGCTCCTCAGGTAGTGCAAAATCAATCTCGAGGCCATGGATATAATGGAGTGGAGATGAATATTCGAGATTATTTCCAACATCAATATTGGAATTATGCTATGGGGCCGCCATTAAATGTCAACAATTTTTAGATAAAACGGGGTTGATTAATATGGTGCAAGTGAATCAATTTGGGGGTGGTGCAATGGAAGATCCAAATGCTCCACCTATCTCAATTTACGGAGTTGGCTAATACCATCAAGATTAACGGAGTGAGTGAGGATAGTATCAAGATGAAGCTCTTTTCCTTTCATTAAGGGATCGAGCTAAGGCTTAGTATAATACTATACCTCAGGGATCTTGTACTACTTGGAGAGAGTTGGCTCAAAGATTTTTAAGCAAGTATTTCCCATCATTGAAGATTTTACATCTAAAAGGTCAAATATTCCAATTTAAGCAAATGCCTCTTGAGACTTTTAGTGAGGCTTGGAATCGGTTCAAAAAGATGCTAAGGAGGTGCCCACAACATGATTTTCCCGAAGATCAACAACTGGGATTTTTCTATGCCGGATTGAATGTAAGTAAAAGAATGCTTATTGATGCTTCGGCGAGTGGTTTTATATTTGGGCAAACTCTGGAAAGAGCTATTGCTATATGTAAAGATATTGCTTTGAATACGGGTCAATGGTCTATGTATAGAGTTTCGGGGATATATGAAAGGGAAAGAATTGCTAAAATAGAAGAAGTGTGCATGGAACAAGTGAAGAAGGGGGAAACACCTAATGATGATGTAACCGAAAAGGCAATTTTGGAGATACTTAAGAGGATGAATTCTAATTTGCAAGTGTCTCCGAATTCTACACTTATGGTGAATCAACAAGTTCTTCTGACTCCTCAACAAGGTATGCTTATGCCCTTGATGAATCAACAAGTGTTTCCAAATCCTCAACAAGGTATTCTATGTCTAATATGGGTCAATCTTCTCAAAGTTGTCAAATGCCTACACCTATCCTTCAACAAGGTATGTCTCCGAATTTTAGATTTTAAGATACTTGGTGCCAACCAGAAATGTCACTTGAGGAAGTTGCATTCATGCAAGGGAGAAACTTTCAAGGAAATTATGGTAGTAATTTTGGTAACTATGGCGAGGGATATCCACAAAGGCAAGGAGGATGGGGTCAAGGAAATTTTGGAGGAAATTTTAACCAACCTCGTAGGCATGAGAATTTGTCATATGGGAATCAAGGGAGTGCCCTTACTCTCCCACCGAGCACTAATTCGGGGGAAAAAGCTCCAAATGACGAAGGGAAGCCTATGGTTAAAGATCAAATGGCTACGATGTTTGAACTAATGAAGTATGAACGTGATGAGAGGTTGATAGAAAAAGAAGAGAGAAAGCATGAAAAAGAGAAACAAAGACAAAAAGATGATCTAAGTGAGAGGAGATTTACAGCGTTGGAGACCCAAATGAATCAAATGGCGACCGAGCAAGGTGAAATGTATCGTAAGGGTAAGTTTCCCTCCACCACCGTCATTAATCCTAAGAAACAATGTTTGTATGTGACCTTTTGCAATATGGAAAGTATTGTGGAAAAAGGATTGGTGGAAATAACAAATAGTGTTCCAATGGTTGAAGAAGTAGTTTGTGATGAAGTCGTGCTCAAAGTGTAGGAGGAAGTTGCAATTGATGATGATTTTGTCTTTTGATGATGAGAGAATTATTGGTGAATTTTTGTCTTCGTTTGATGATGAAAGTAAGTGTGATAAAGAGTGGGGATTGGATCAAGAGTATGAAATTGTTGAAGTTGATGCTTCATTAAAGGTTGAAGACCACGGTAAATTTGTTCTTACTAGTAAAATTGGAAATGAGGAATATCTTAATGCTATATGTGATCTTGGTTCAAGCATTAATGTGATGCCTTTGGAAATTTTTGAAAGACTTGCCATCAGGAGGTTAAAAGACACGAATGTGGAAATTGGAATAATGGATGGCTCAATGATAAAGCCCCATGGAGTTGTGGAGGATATGCTTGTGAAAATAGAGGATTTTATCTTCCCGGTGGATTTTATGGTGGTTGAAAACAAGCGGTTCCTTTAATTCAACTTATTTTTGGAAGGTCGTTTTTTACAACCAGAAGAGCAAAATTTGATATGGATAAGAAGAAACTCACACTCCATTCAAATAAAGAGAATTGGTGCTATCAAGCAAGAATTTAAAAGGGGAGATCTTCATTTGAAGCACCCATTAAGACTCCGGATGATCGAGATCGAGTGGTAAGTGATATTTTAAAAGATGAAGAATTAACTAAATTTTTACTTGAATTTGCAGGAAATTGCTCTCCAAAAAGAAAGAAGTACGGGAAAGATCGAAACATTGATTGAGAGATCGATAAAGGGCCCCCGGGATTTGAAAACATAAGGAAAGGAGGCAATGAATCGAGTTCAAGTTGTAGAGGAGCACGAAGTGTCGATAAGAAGGTTGTTAAGGAAATGTTTAAAGTGAAGATGAGGACCGATGGGGTCTTGAATTTCTCTGATTTTTAAGAGCAAGCGTACTCTTGTCGTGTAGGCACGGGTAACAAAGTTGAATTATCGAATCGGGGGAACTTAGGAATTATGGCCTTTAGGTATAGTATCGTGATTAGTTAGGGACGATCGAAAAAGAGGATAAGAAAAATAAAAGGAAATAAAATGCAAGGAAAATAAATCTAATTATAATATTTTTGAATGCAATGGTAGTTTCTCGATGTACTCAAACAATCATTAAACATCATTAATTGATTATATTTTTAAACTAATCATGGTAAGGGCGATCACAATTTCCATCTAAACTCTCTCTCTCGAGATAAAGAGGATGTAGACCCTTATGAAGATCCCAAAATAGCACATAGATTCGAGACCAAAGTGAACATCTCCCAATAGGTACTAATTACATGTATGAGTTCCCTAAAAGGTAATAAATCATAGGTAATATTCCCTTTCTAGGTACTATGAATTCACTAAGGTTTAGTTCCCTTCACTAACTCAATTACAAGTAATCTCGCTAGTGTTCTTTTATGTAGTTTTAAACATAGGAAAGTTTTGGACAAACTCCCCCCATATTAATTCTCATGCAATAAATGGAAAAAACTTACATATGAAAATCATGTAAAGCAACTAAGGTGAAAGCAACAACAAGACATGTTGATACACAATACACAACCTAATTACTATACACGAACATCAAAGGCATTAATCCCAAATTAAAGCATGCATATATATTCCATAAACAAAACCTAATCATAGTCGGAAATTCAATTAAGAAACATAATCATGCATCAATCACCCACCAAAGCAAATTAAAGTAATAAGTAGGATTAGATTTCACTTAATGAAGTTTTACATCCATGAGGATCATCCTTTCCTTTGTGTCTCCACCTTCTTGGAAAATAATAAAATCCTAATTTAGAAAAACTATTTAAATTACGGACGGATCCCTCAATCCGAGAGGGGAGGGATCTCAACTATGAAGATCTTTAGTGAAAAAGCTCTCTTTGAATCTAATGATTCAATTTAATGAAATTTAATTGATGGATAATTGTTTCATGGTGGCTTTCATGTAAGAGGGTATTTATAGTAGTAAGGGTGAGAGAAATTTGAATATTTTTCCAATGTGAGACAAATGGGTTCATGTAGTGGTAGAGTGAGAGGAATTTGTAGTAAGTAATCAATGTGGGATAATTTAGCTCATGAGACCAAAATTGAGATTTATAACAAATTTTTCTTTAGCCCATTCTTGCTCGTTTCAACTCCAAATCGAGCTCTGTTTTCTCCCACATCTTCCTCTTCACTTGTAGAATCCATTTTTGTCTCAAAATCACCCTTTTTCTGCCAAAATAAACAAAAATACCTTTCTCAAACTAATTAAGCAACAAATAGAATTTTCATTAAAATCATGCTTGATTATTGAATTAAAGATAAATAAATCCAATTAAATTCATGCAATTAAGCCCAAAATTCTAGGTGAATTTCACGCTGATCAAACTCTCCAAACTTAAAGTGTTGCTCGTCCTCAAGCAACGAAAGAAAAGAAAGAACAAGGAGGGGAATTCACCTAGAATTGAATCAAGATATCAATGAGAATTGAGTTATTTCAAAACTATTTCAATTCAATCAAAACAAGCAACAAGACATCAATTTAAATGCGTACATGTTAA
The DNA here is from genome assembly GCA_023678885.1 of Pogostemon cablin. Classification (NCBI taxonomy): domain Eukaryota; kingdom Viridiplantae; phylum Streptophyta; class Magnoliopsida; order Lamiales; family Lamiaceae; genus Pogostemon; species Pogostemon cablin. Next base: position 16,342,857 of record CM042952.1, on the reverse strand, counting down.
GCATAGAAAATATGCAAGCAAGTGAGACATTCACTACTCCTCTTTAGATTTTGCATTACTCTCACACTCAAAAGAAGTGTATGGGAAAAGTGTATACTCTCAAAAATTGATTCAAATGCATGTCATTACCATGTGCTTGACAAAAGTATACGCCCTCCACTACTTGTAAGTATGTTAATTTTTGAATCAAAAAGATCTTTGTATTGAGTTGTAATGTAGGCTCTTTGGTATTGGGTAGGAAAAATATTTAGGAAAAGTAAGCTCAAGATTAGTAGAGAATTTAAGTTGACGGCCATTATCAACTCTCGCTCTCTCTTTCCTCAAATTAGTGAAGAATTCAAGTTGGTTGCCAATATCAACTCTCATTCCCACTTTTTTCATTTTTCCGCCTTAATCAAAAATAGAATTTATCCATCCAACAAATTAAAGAACCTTTTTCTTCTATTCTTCCAGCATTGAGTTTTTTTTTCTCTATTTTCCCCAAGGGCTCTCTTTCCATTTTTCTAGCAGAGCTCTATTATACTTCTTTTATACAATTTTTACTCAAAATTTTTTTTCCTCAACCTCCATTTCTTTCACTTTAACCATTTCTCTCTTTCCAAACTCTCTTGTAAGCTCAATTCAACCACTTCATTCCCATTAATCCTCTACTAATCGACAAAGGTGATTAGGATATAAAATATAAATAAAATGGCTAACTTTGTAGGTTGCCAAAAAAATAAGGATAATAAGCTCAAAGGGGCAAACTACGAAATGATTTCATTTGATAGGATATATTTGGCTAAGTGACTTGCCAAAACAAAGATGACCTTAAATCATTTCCAACAATCTTCACACACGTGTAGTTTCAAGAAGAAACAATGGCAAGTTCTAGAATGCACACAAAAGAATGATGCACACATAAGAAAGGAAAAACTATTTGATTTTACGATTTTAAGTCTCAAAAGCTCATGGGCTTATAGTAGTGAAAGACAACACAAAACAAGCATAAACCATAGCTCAACAAGTACACAACTAAAAATCCATCTCGTCACAAGTCTCAACCAAACATCATAGTCTCAAAACTTCTCACAATGAAGCACAAGAGAGCTAAGAAAGATTTTCTCCTTATTGAAAGCAAGAAAAGCACGAAAAACAAAAACAACAAAAAATTAAAAAATATGTGTCAAAGAAAAGAGTAAGGACTTAAACGTCCGCCGGTGTAATATGCTCAAGTAGGAGTTCATGGATGCAATTTTATAATTCAAACCGTAGAAAAGTCAAGTAACAAAGACGACATACCCCTCAACTTAAATTAGACAAATTCGAATTTAAGTTGAAAAGATATTTGTTACCTCAATTTGCATCACTCATTTGCTCTTCGAGACCAATACCATGGCTCCACACTTTAGTCCCTACAAACAAAACCATAAAACAAAAAACAAATCAAAACAAAAAAATGTCCCTATCCTAACCACTCAACGAACCCAAAGTCACAAATACGACTAAATTCCCCGGCAATGGCGCCATGAACTTGATCGCAATTTTGAATGTAAAAGAGCAAGCGTACTCTTATCGTGTAGGCACGGGCAACTAAGTTGAATTATCAAACCGGGGGAATTTAGGATTTATGCCCTTTAGATATAGTATCATGATTAGTTAGGGATGATCGAAAAGGAAGATAAGAAAAATAAAAGGAAATAAAATGCAAGGAAAATAAATCTAATTACAATATTTTTGGATGAAATGGTAGTTTCTCGATGTACTCAAACAATCATTAAACATCATTAATTGATTCCATTTTTAAACTAATCATGGTAAGGGCGATCACAAATTCCACGTAAACTCACTCTCTCGAGATAAAGAGGATGTAGATCCTTATAAAGACCATAGGATCGAGACCAAAGTGAACACCTCCCAATAGGTACTAATTATACGTACGATTTCCCTAAAAGGTACTAAATCATAGGTAATATTCCCTTTCTAGGTACTATGAATTCACTAAGGTTTGGTTCCCTTCACCAACTCAATTACAAGTAATCTCGCTAGTGTTCTTTTATGTAGTTCTAAACATAGGAAGGTTTTGGCCAAACTCCTCCCATATTAATACTCATGCAATGAATGGAAAAAACTCACATATGATAATCATGTAAAATAACTAAGGTGAAAGCAACAACAAGACATGTTGATACACAATACACAACCTAATCAGTATACACTAATATCAAAGGCATTAATCCCAAATTATAGCATGCATACATATTCCATAACAAAACTTAATCATAATCGGAAATTCAATTAAGAAACATAATCATGCATCAATCACCCACCAAAGCAAATTAAGGTAATAAGTAGGATTAGATTTCACCTAATGAAGTTTTACATCCATGAGCATCATTCTTTCCTTGGTATCCCCACCTTCTTGGAAAACAATAAAATCCTAATCTAGAAAAAATATTTAAACTACGGATGGATCCCTCACCCCGAGAGGGGCAGGGATCTCAACTATGAAGATCTTTAGTGAAAAAGCTCTCTTTGAATCTAATGATTCAATTTAATGGAATTTAATTGATGGAGAATTGTTTCATGTTGGTTTTCATGGAAGAGGGTATTTATAGTAGTAAGGGTGAGAGAAATTTGAATGTGTTTCCAATGTGGGACAAATGGGTTCATGTAGTGGTAGAGTGAGAGGAATTTGTAGTAAATAATCAATGTGGGATAATATAGCTCATGCGAACAAAATTGAGATTTATAGCAAATTTTCTTTTGGCCCATTCTTGCTCTTTTTAACTCCAAATCAAGCTTTGTTTTCTCCCACATCTTCCTCTTCACTTGTAGAATCCATTTTTGTCACAAAATCACCCTTTTTCTGCCAAAATAAACAAAAATACCTTTCTCAAACTAATTAAGCAATAAATAGAATTTTCATTAAAATCATGCTTAATTATTGAATTAAAGCCAAATAAATCCAATTATATTCATGCAATTAAGCCCAAAATTCTAGGTAAATTTCACGCCGATCAAACCCCCCAAACTTAAAGTGTTGCTCATCCTCGAGTAACGAAAGAAAAGAAAGAACAAGGAGGGGAATTCACCTAGAATTGAATCAAGACATCAATGAGAATTGAGTTATTTCAAAACTATTTCAATTCAATCAAAACAAGCAACAAGACATCAATTTAAATGCGTACATGTTAAGCTTAGGAAATATAAAAGCAAGTGAGACCTTCACTACTCCTCTCTATATTTTGCATTACTCTCACACTCAAAAGAAGTGTATGGGAAAAGTGTATACTCTCAAAAATCGATTCAAATGCATGTCATTACTATATGCTTGACAAAAGTCTACGCTCTACACTATTTGTATGTGTGTTAATTGTTGAATCAAAAAGGTCTTTATATGGAGTTGTAATATAGGCTCTTTGGTATTGGGTAGGAAAAATATTTAGGAAATGTAAGCTCAAGATTAGTAGAGAATTTAAGTTGACGGTCATTATCAACTCTCACTCTCTCTTTCCTCAAATTAGTGAATAATTCAAGTTGGTTGCCAATGTTAACTCTCATTCCCACTTTTTTATTTTTTCACCTTAATCAAAAATAGAGGAATTTAAGAACCTTTTTCTTCTCTTCTTCTACTATTGAGTTTTTTTCTCTCTTTTCCCCAAGGGCCCTCTTTCCATTTCTCTAGCAGAGCTCCTTTATACTTCTTTTATACAAGTTTTACTTAAAAAAATAAATTTCTCAACCTCCATTTTTTTCTTTTTCATCTTTTCTCCTTCTTTTCTTTCACTTTCACCATTTCTCTCTTTCCGAACTCTCTTGTAAGCTCAATTCAACCACTTCATCCCCATTAATCCTCTACTAATCGACAAAGGTGATTAAGATAAAAATATGAATAAAATGGCTAAATTTGTAGGTTGCCAAAGAAATAAGGATAATAAGCTCAAATGGGCAAACTACGAAATGATTTCATTTGGTAGGATAAATTTGGCTAAGTGACTTGCCAAAACAAAGATGGTCTTAAATCATTTCCAACAATCTTCACACACGTGTAGTTTCAAGAAGACACAATGGCAAGTTCTAGAATGCACACAAAAGAATGATGCACACATAAGAAAGGAAAAACCAATTGATTATACGATTTTAAGGCTCAAAAGCTTACGGGCTTATAGTAGTGAAAGACAACACAAAATAAGCATAAACCATAGCTCAACAAGTACACAACTAAAAATCCATCTCATCACAAGTCTCAACCAAACATCATAGTCACAAAACTTCTCATAATGAAGCACAAGAGAGCTAAGAAACATTTTCTCCTTATTGAAAGCAAGAAAAGCACGGAAAACAAAAACAACAAAAAAGGAGAAAATATGTGCCAAAGAAAAGAGTATGGACTTAAACGTCTGCCGGTGCAATATGCTCAAGTAGGAGTTCATGGATGCAATTTTAAAATCCAAACCGTAGAAAAGTCAAGTAACAAAGACGACATACCCCTAAAACTTAAATTAGACAAATTCAAATTTAAGTTGAAAAGATGTTCGTTACTTCAATTTGCATCACTCCTTTGCTCTTCGAGGCCAATACCATGGCTCCACACTTTAGTCCCTACAAAAACAACCATAAAACAAAAAAAATCAAAGCAAAAAAAAATGTCCCTATCCTAACCACTCAACGAACCTAAAGTTACAAATACGACTAAATTCCCCGGCAACGGCGCCATGAACTTGATCGCAATTTTCAACGTAAAAGAGTAAGTGTACTCTTGTCGTGTAGGCATGGGCAACCAAGTTGAATTATCGAACCAGGGGAACTTAGGATTTATGGCCTTTAGGTATAGTGTCGTGATTCGTTAGGGACGATCAAAAAGGTGATAAGAAAAATAAAAGGAAATAAAATGCAAGGAAAATAAATCTAATTATAATATTTTTGGATGCAATGGTAGTTTCTCGATGTACTCAAACAATCATTAAACATCATTAATTGATTCCATTTTTAAACTAATCATGGTAAGGGCGATCACAAATTTCACCCAAACTCTCTCTCTCTATAGATAAAGAGGATGTAGACCCTTACAAATATCCCAAAATAGTACAAAAGATCGAGACCAAAGTGCACACCTCCCAATAGGTACTAATTACACGTACAAGTTCCCTAAAATGTACTAAATCATAGGTAATATTCCATTTCTAGGTACTATGAATTCACTAAGGTTTGGTTCCCTTCACTAACTCAATTACAAGTAATCTCGCTAGTGTTCTTTTATGTAATTCTAAACATAAGAAGGTTTTGGCCAAACTCCCCCCATATTAATCCTCATGCAATAAATGGAAAAAACTCACATATGATAATCATGTAAAGTAACTAAGGTAAAAGCAACAACAAGACATGTTGAAACATAATACACAACCTAATCACTATACACTAATATCAAAGGCATTAATCCCAAATTAAAGCATGCATACATATTCCATAAACAAAACCTAATCACAGTCGGAAATTCAATTAAGAAACATAATCATGCATCAATCACCCACCAAAGCAAATTAAGATAATAAGTAGGATTAGATTTCACCTAACGAAGTTTTACATCCATGAGGATCATCATTTCCTTGGTGTATCCATGTTCTTGGAAAACAATAAAATTTTAATCTAGAAAAAATATTTAAATTACGGACGGATCCCTCACCCCGAGAGAGGGAGGGATTTCAACTATGGAGATCTTTAGTGAAAAAGCTCTCTTTGAATATAATGATTCAATTTAATGGAATTTAATTGATGGAGAATTGTTTCATGGTGGCTTTCATGGAAGAGGGTATTTATAGTAGTAAGTGAGAGAGAAATTTGAATGTGTTTCCAATGTGGGACAAATGGGTTCATGTAGTGGTAAAGTGAGAGGAATTTGTGGTAAGTAATCAATGTGGGATAATTTAGCTCATGGGACCAAAATTGAGATTTATAGCAAATTTTCCTTTGGCCCATTCTTGCTCGTTACAACTCCAAATCGAGCTCCGTTTTCTCCCACATCTTCCTCTTCACTTGTAGAATCCATTTTTGTCTCAAAATACCATTTTTCTACCAAAATAAACAAAAATACTTTTCTCAAATTAATTAAGCGATAAATAGAATTTTCATTAAAATCATGGTTAATTATTGAATTAAAGCCAAATAAATCCAATTAAATTCATGCAATTAAGCCCAAAATTCTTGATGAATTTCACGTCAATCAGTGGATTGTGCTCGTGGAGAAAAATGCATATGAAGGGGAAGAGATGTGCTTGATTTGGAATGTAGATGTATGTCACACCACTCTTTGCAAACTTAAATTTGAACACTTGTGTTAATTTAAGTTTGGGGGGAGAGTACGTGGTGGCCATACTTGAATTTTAGAGTGCACATACGTTATTACAAGGTAATTTTATGAATATCATTGGTGGAAACTACAAAGGTAAGTCTCACCACTTTTTACAAACTTAATTCTCAACTTATTTCGATTTAAGTTTGGGGGAGAGTGTGCGGTATGACTCACCACTTGTGTATGCTTTATCTATCATGTTGATAGATTGGTTGTTTTGTGTAACCATTTGTCTTGTGTAAAATGGTCAATTTTATAATTTTTCTCATGAGTTTGGTTCGTTTTGGTTTGTTTGGTGGTGTCGAAGTACATGCTAGTCCATTATTTGGTCATAAATGTGGAAATAAATAGTTTTCATTATTTTTGAAGCATATATAAGATGTATCGGAAGCAAATGAACAGGGAAAAATAGGAATCGATGTTCAAAAAGTGCAAAAATAGTGTACAGAGCTCGATCCGTATGCAGGACTCAGACATGTACACGAGGGCGAGCTCCAACATTAGAAGCAGCAGCACGCCCAGTTGGAGGCCGAGTTCAGAACTCGACTCGAGTCCTGCAAAGAAACTCGAGTAAAGCTATGCAGCTTGAGTCGAGCTGAGCGCGAAAGACAGAATAAAAATGCGACTACAGGTTCATTTCTGCAAACCTTGTTTGCCATTTTAGGAGCTCGTGTCGTGCGCCAACTTCTGTACAGCCTCTGAATCATCATCCTTTGCCTAAATTCATATCCAAATTGGTTAGTAGTGTGTTTAATCTTCACTTTAATCCATCCAGTTCCAAAAATTTAAAATCTCCATTGAATTTGTAAGGGTATGCATTTCTTCCCTAACTCTTAGAATTGGTATGTAATTCTTTAAATTGAAGCATGGGCTTTGAGTATGATTACGATTAGAGTATGAGAATGATGTTTAAACCTGTAATTGAGGCATAGATTAATGAATTGATTGAAAATTTGAATTAGGATTCATGGAGCTAAAATTGGGGATTTTTAAAATGGATGAAGTGGAGTATGGGCTTTGTTTTTGAAGTATATTGGAGTAATGTTGTGAATCTTTTCATGTTTTTACATTAGTAAATGATTGTAAGTTGGATTGAATGAATTGAAAGCATGCTAGGGTTTATATTTGTGGTTTTTTGGTAATTGAGCATAATTAGTTGAATTGATAAAGTTTATAGTTAAATTGGTGCATGAGTATTGATTGGAATTAAGTAAATGTTTAAAATTTGACTAGTATGATGAGAATTGGAGTCTAATTTGCAAGTTTGTAATGTGCATGCTATGTATTCAATTCATTGCTTATTTGGTGTAAATTGAAGTTAAAATTGGACACTATAGTTATATAATGAACACTTGTTGATAGGATGAAAGCTTTGAAGTCATGAGGTTGAATTTTTGAGGACAAATGCATGATGAGAACATGATAAGTGATGTTGATGTTTAATGATAATTTGCTCATTCCTTTCGATGAAAAATGCTTGTTGGTATTACTTGGCATTAATATGAGCTTAATGGATTAAAAATAAAAAGTATGTTTTTTAAGTTGTGACTTAATTGTTGAATTCTTATTGTGTAGATGGCTCGAAGAGAAAAGGGACAAGACTTCATTGTGCTTAATAAAGAGGAATTGACACTTTGTGATGCCAACTTGAGTATAGAAGCTTTTCATCCACTAGATATGGATGTGGATTTGGCTGATGAGTGGCCAAATTATGCTTCAAGATGGGAGGCAATTTGTCCAAAATTTCATGCTACAAGGTTCCAAGCTCAACAGACAATGGTTAATCTCGGGCTTGAAGGTGATTTGAGGACAATATTCAGAAATGTGAACATGGAAGATTTCTTTGACAAGAGGCCACCCACGTACCAAAGCCTCACAGCGGAATTCTTGAGTACGTTGGAGGTAGTGAAGAATCGCAATGGATACCCTACTTTGATCAAGTTCCAGCTAGGAGATGAGTGGCACGAAGTTGAAACCCCTGATTTAAATGAGTATTTTGGTTGCCCAAGAGATGAGGACCGAGTTATCTATTCATATATGGAAAATTACAACAAGAAGCGGTGGTGGCTCAGATTAATTAATGACAGAGCAGAGCAACAGCATGAGTATCAAGCTAGTTCGTCTAAGGGAACAGCCATACAGAACCCTGTTATGATGTATCTAGAAAAGATTCTATCGAATACCATGTTTGGTAGATCGAAGAGTGGTTCCGTAGTAGAGAGGGAGTTGCATATGATGTATTGCTTATATCATGGGTATGAGTTCAATATGGCTGCAAAATTCATCCAACACATAGAGAGGCTAGCTAAGAGACGAACTCATCAGCGAGTTATGATTGCAGGTATGATTACCATGATAGCTGAGGGGCTCAGAGTTGATTTTGGTAAGAAAACTATGATGGTGAGTCAGGGGTTGAATGCCCCTACACTAGTAAGGATGGATTTCCTAGCGCTCGTGGAGATAGGTATTGCTTGAAGTAAGATCGAGGCAGCTCATTCCCTCTCCCGACTCTTTTATTGACCACTATCTTTGGTTGTAGAGCAGCTAAGAATTTGAGCATTGCCAGTGCTCATCATTCTGAGGTAGTGAGAGCATTCTATCGAGCCAATCGTAAGGGTGTTGAGGAAGTTTTCCATGAAATGGAAAATGTGGCAGATGCGGATCTCAAGGAGCTAAGAGCTGAGGGTGTGCCCATGTATATAGGAGATGAAGAAGAAAAGGAAGAAGAGCATCAAGTAGAGTTTGAGGAGCACGCTCCGGAGCCACCACACTTTGAGCAGGCACATATGGAAGGTCACGGAGATCACTTGAGGTGGAACATTCTCGAAGGTGATGTTCGTGATATTCAACATGCTCAGCAGGAGCATGGGTTACGGATTCGAGATTTACAGGCTGGACAACTTCAGATGCATCACAACTTTGAGGAGGCACGTCATCACATCTCCAACATTGAGGAGATGATGACCATGATGTTCAACATGCAGTTTCCTGGAGCGAACCGTGCCTACAAGCCATGGATGCCATATCAGCCACCTCCTCCTCCACAGCTTTGAGAGTTTGCTTTAGATTATGTCATCATTTCCATTAGCTTATTAGACTTGATTTGGATTGTGTAGACTAGCATTGTGACTTCTTATTTATTTTGTACTTCGGAGGTTTATTTTGGGTTTTATTTTAGTTTTATGCGGTTTTATTCCTTTATTTTGGTATTTTTGTTTGCTTTTTCATAGTTTGGATGTGATGGGATCATTGAGCTTATTTGTTATGGATGTTGAATTAATGTGCTTTAATTTCTTATGGTGGATGATTTTTGGTTATGTATGTTATATGTTTGTCTTATGTTTATAGTTTGGTGAGTCTTTGCCTATGTGTTGTGTTTGCATTTTTATTCTTGTTTAGGTTGGTTTGGTGGTTTGTTTTGGGAATGTGTTAAATATTTTTGAATATAAGCTATGATGCATTATTTGTGATAGGTGATGGCAAGAATGTTAAGGATTTCTACTAGTTGAAATTGTGACATGAATTACATAATCTGTTCAATTTTGAGAAGTATGAAGGATAATTAGGTTTCTTTTAGGTCCAACCAAAAGCTTGTGAGAGTTGAGTCTCAACCGTGCCTCCATGGTTAATTCTTGATGAGAGGACCAGTTGAACTTAGACAAACTAGAATTTGCTCATGGACTATAGGAATGAAGTCCGAATGGTGGATATTTGTGAAATGATCTTAGGCTATCATTGTTAAATGAGTCATAGTCATATATTTCCTTACCCGAACATTATCCTTAGTAAGCCAAGTTGAGCCTCTAAGTCTATTCTTTGTGATTCTAGGAGATTACAAGCCTTGAATACCCACTTAAACTTTATATAAAACCTTTATGTGGGTGATTGAGAAGATGATGATTAATAAGGATTGATGTGAGAAATGTGCAAGAAAAAGAAGGAAATGGTGAATTAAGATAAAGTGAAAGAGCTCAAGCTAAAAGCATATGCAACTTCAACAAAAGAAAAAAGGGGCAAAGTCATAAAAATATGCTCGAGGAAATCAAAAGTCAAGAAATGTAAGCATGCAATCGAAAGAAGCTCAATGTATCCATGGTATGACGATGTTTAGTGTTCATGAAAGTTTGAAAAAAGGAGGAAGTTAGAAAGTGAGGATGTTGGAGAGAAGAATTATCTCTTCAAATATCTACATGTGTACAGTCACTTTTATCCAAAACTTTCCTACCCTACCAAAGTGCCTAAAACATTACATCCAAAGATAAAAACCTATGTGATCACTTATTGAAATTAGGGTGGCTTGTGAACATAGTCCATGAGCAAGCCTATGGTGAGTCGGTTCTAACCGGTTGATGAGTGTTGAGTAACCATAATTCATAGAGTCTTGATTGAATTTGATATCCTATGAGAGGCCTGACCTGAAGGAATTTGATTACCCTACTGTCTTCTTGAGATTGATCTTGTTAATTTTTTATGTCATGAGTTTGACATTGTAGGGATAGTTAATGTGATTTTGTAGTCCTTATTATTTTTGATGTGTTGTGGTTTATGTTCGTTAGGTATTTCCTAGATGAAAATTTCTCCTCTTGATTATCATTTTTAGTTATTCAAGGACGAACAATACTTTAAGTTTGGGGGTTATTTTATGCTTACCTAGTTTTTTGTAGGAATTCATAATTGAAACGGATGCATCGAATGATAAGACTGGGCTTTCTTAATGCAACAAGGGCATTCACTCATATTCTTTTATAAAAAAAATTGGGGCCACAATTGCAAGGAGCATAGACTTATGTGAAGGTACTGTATGCAATTATAAAGCCATTTGGAAATAGTGACAATATTTAGGGGAGGGCATTCATCATAAGAATTGATCAGAAAAGCATAAAAGAATTATTTCAACAAACAACTTTGATAATAGAGATAATGATGCAGCTACATCTGATGAAGAAATTTTGTACAATGACACTCAAAATACAATGCCATCATTGTTAGATTTGTATACTAAAAGCCTTGCTTTTGTATTGAACAATGTTTTAACGATTTTATTTGATATGAGAATCATATGATCAAACGTTTTTGCATATTATAAATTGTTTATTTATATGTTTGTGCAAAAGTCCATTTACTTTATATTGTAGATAATATGTTGTGCGACAACATACAGAAGATCATATTATCGGTTTCCTTATAAAGTATAAACAGATGCTCACAACCGAGATAGACGGGGACTATCTATCGGTATGGTTGTAGTGTGGTTTGGTATTAGTTTGTCTTGACCATAGAACCACATTAGTACACTGTTTTGTGTATTGAGTAGGACCGCCTGAGATCGTTCAAATTGTACTGTCTATATAGAGGAACTTGATCTCTGTTATTATGGATGTTCGTGCTTTTAATCCCTACACAATAACCTCGACACGTAAGACAGTATATATTTCTTTGATTCATCAATGGGTGAGATTTAAATGAATTAAATCAACAAACTCGGTGAGTTGAGAAATAATATTGTCTCTATGGTGTGCTGTTGATTGTAGAAGGAATCCATGTCCGTCATAGGTTGATGATGTCCCCTTGAGGAGCTCATAAGGTTTATCATGTAAATCTTGCAAGTGGATTAATTCCGGCATGATAAAAAGGTTGAGTGCTACTACTCTTGGATGAGATATTAATTAATATGGGTTGTCAGTAACTTAATTAATTCATGGGCATTGTATATCTTAAACATGGGGAGACTTTCAGGCTCATAATAAGAAGGAGCTCAAAACATAATATTGGGATTGGATGGTTGCAGTAATAATATTTTAGTGGACTATATTATTATTATTGGATTTAATTATAAGCTTTGGGCTAAGCTTGGTTAATTAAATCCAATTGAGGCCCAATCCAATTTCTCCTCCTGGTCCCTGCTGTAGCCCTATATAAAAGTCATCTCAACTTCTGGATGCCCTATATTTGCGCCGTTTCAACGTGAGAAAGGGGGAGAGAAGCAGATTGAGAAATCCTGTAGATTGTTGCCCACACAACATCAGGATTCGACTTGGGTCATACAGCAGAAGATCAAGAGGTGGTTCTCTAATGCAGATCATCCTCTGCATCAACCCAGAAGAAAGGTAAACGTGTATTTTGCTTCCGCTGTAACCGTTTACTTGATTTCCTAACGATCATGTTAAACCAAACGATCCAACAACCAACAATTGGTATCAGAGCATTGGTTTCGTGGTGAAACATGAACCGTAAGGTTGAGGTTTATGTGATTATATGATTATGTGATATAATCTGATTGTAATCGCATGTTTTTTTTGCTTATCGTGGTTCATTGAAAGCATGTTATATTATTGATTATTTGATTATGTGAATAATCTAAAAATAATCACTATTATTGTTTTTCACCATGGTTTGCTATTTGTATGTGTGATTGTTGTTGCTCGTTTATTGCTGGACACAACACACCCATTATATGAACCTGTTTATCATTCTGTTCACACACACACCCTGCACGACGGGTGAGAGGCCGGGTGCCCAACGGGGCTGGACTGGGCAGCAACCAGAGCGGCGACGGCACGGCGAAGGCGAGTCTTCGCGATACTTCGGCGCGACCTAGAAACTCACGGACTGACGGTGGCAGAGCATTAGAACGGCGACTGGTGTTGGCGCTGCTGACTAGATCCAGGAGAGTCCCACCTTATTCCGGTCAGGTTGGAGTAGATCGGAGCAGATGACGGCGGCGCGTGATGGGTAAATGACGGAACAGCAGCGTCAGACCTGAACTAGGCGATCGGGGCGAGTCTAATCTCGTTCTGGTCATGTCGGAAAGATCGATGATTGACGGACAGAGGTAAAGCAACTGGTGGTTGTCAGCGCCGTCGGACTGCAGTGGCGACACTGCCAGGCAAGTTCATGGCGGCTTCTGGCGTGTCGACGACAGGTTCCGGTCAGGTCTGATTTTATCCGATTGGTTCTGTGGTTTTTCCACAGCGGTGACCTAATGACGGCTGGGAAGGATGGTCGCGGCTGGGTCTGATATTGTTGCCGGCATCGCGCGCTGGCAGGCGGCTCGATTCCGGTGGGCAGTGGGCAGGTTGGCCGACTGCAGCTGGCGCCGGTGATTGATGTGTGAAGAAAGGATCAGGCGGCTATAGTCTAGGGCAACAGACTTGTGTTTGGGCTGCCTCACTGGGCCTTATTTAATTTGGTTTTGGGCTGTTGGGCCCAATTTTAATTGAGGAGATTATGGGCTGGGATTAATGGGCCGTGCAGAATGGGGATTGGGTTGTGGGCTCAATTTCTTAAACTTGTTTTGGGCTACATGGAGGGCACATAAAGGGGCTGGCAGGATAATGGGCCTTACCATTTAATTAATAGGCTATTTTGTTATGCTAGTGGGCTTGGTGGGCTCATAATTCTCTAGTTTTATTTATTGGCTATGTTAATTGGCCCATTTGCTTGACTTATTATTTGTGCCTTAATCCCTACAATATATAATTGATTTAATTTGTTTTAATTGACAATTAATTGTTATATATGTGGCACGCTTTATGTGATTTATTTTCATTAAATAAGTATAGATGCATGCTAGGATGTATATTTTATTATGAAATATTATATGCAAGTTAAACAAAAACCCTCGGTGTTTAAATAACTAAGTGGGAGAGGGGATTGGTAAATAAATTCCTATGGCCTCCATTATTGGTTTGTAAGTGATCTGAGTAAGCTTGCGCGTTGGCATTAGAGCCTTCCTCCCCATCGGATGAGTTTATTCACGGATCACTAATACAAACTTCTTTAAGATGACTGTAGAAAATTATCCAAGCGCGTGTGTATTTCTCTATCTGTAAGGCACATAAGCTTGCGCAATGGACTTGGGGTCAAATAATGGTGTACACTTAGATGCAAATAATTAGTATCTTTCCCATCGGAGTCACTGCTGTTATTTGCATGGCTAAAGAAAACCGACTATTAATTATTTTGTCATTAAGATAGGTTGACAAATGAAATTATTGGGTAAAACCTTCTCTTGAAAATGTTTGAGTTTGTATACGTCCACACTATCGTGGCATGCAAATTCACGGTGCTTGAGATGTTGGTGAATTTTATTTTATATTGTTTTGAGGGATTCAATATAAATTGATAAATTCGAAGTGTTTGATCTGTTTAATTATTTATGATTCTCAGAATTTTCAAATGGCACTCAACTCACTTTCTGTTATACTAAAAGAGCACAAACTTACTGGCACTAACTATGTTGACTGGAAGCGAAACATGGACATTGTATTAACTGCTGAAGATCATATCTTTGTACTTTCTGAGGAATCTCCTCCGGCACCTACTGATGCCTCTACCGAAGAGCAAAGAAATGCTTATAATAGGTGGGTTAAGGCTGATAGGATGGCTAAATGCTACATTTTGGCGTCCATGTCAAATGTGCTTCAGACTCAGCATCAAGCCATGGAGACCGCCTATGATATGATGCATAATCTTAGGAAACTCTTCAGACATCAGAGTCGTCCTGCTAGGTCGAAGGGCATGTCGGTCTTGATGAACACCAAAATGGCTGAGGTCACTTCCATAAGGGAACATGTCCTTAGGATGATGGGCCAACTCAATGAGTTGGAAGTTCTTGGAGCTGAAATGGATGGGGAAACCCAGGTCGATATCATACTCCAAAGCTTGCCTAGGAGTTTTGAGCAGTTCCGCCTGAACTATGGTATGAACAAACATATGTACACATTGGCGGAACTTCTGACAGGACTTGTGGCGGCAGAAGAACTGTTTCGTAGACCTCCTCAAGTTCATGTTGCTGAAAATGCTGCTCATCCTAGGCCGAAGGGCGGTAGCAAGAAAAAGAAGCAAGGAAATTCAACACCGGTGAACCAAGTGAAAGCAAAGACTGGTGCGGTCAAGAAGCCTAAAGACAAGTGCTTCAAATGCAAGCAGCCGGGACACTACAAGGAAGACTGCCCTCTTCTGAAGGGGAACAGGAATGGTAAGTCTTATATACTAGTTGTTGAATCGTGTTTAACGGCTGTATCTGCTGACACTTGGTGTGTAGATACGGGAGCCACTGACCATGTCTGCAATTCTTTGCAGGGGTTCCACCAAACCCGACTGCTCAGTGATGGAGAGATTACCATACTCATGGGGAATGCTACAAGAGTAGCAGCTGTCGCAGTGGGAGACGTTTATTTATTTTTCAATAAAAGTAAAACTCTTGTTTTGAGAAATTGTCTTTATGTACCGCATTTTAGAAAGAATTTAATTTCAGTTTCTAAATTGGTTATGGATGGATATTCTGTTTCTTTTAATGACAAGGTTATTATAAGGAAAGATAGAATTATTATCTTTGATGGTACATTGATAGATAATTTGTATACTCTTAATCCAATTTCTCCCACAATGCAACAAATTGAAACGAATGATACATCTACTAATAAGAGAAATGAACCTTCTAAAATGAATCAAACATATCTTTGGCATCTAAGATTGGATCATATTAACTTAAGTAGGATCCAAAGGTTGATAGTTGATGGACCTCTGAGTTCATTAGTAGTGGAAAATTATCCAACTTGCGAATCCTGCTTGGAAGGAAAAATGACTAAAATGCCTTTTAAGGCAATGGGGTATAGAGCTAAAGATTTGTTAGAATTGGTTCATTCCGATTTATGTGGTCCTATGTCTATCCAGGCAAGAGGGGGTTTTGAATATTTCGTCACTTTCATTGACGATTATTCAAGATACAGATATATTTATTTGATGCGCCGCAAGTCTGAATGCTTGATAAATTCAAAGAGTTCAAGGGGGATGTGGAAAAGCAACTTGGTAAATATATCAAAACACTATGATCTGATTGTGGTGGTGAATACCTCTTGGGAGAGTTTAAGAATTATTTATTGGAAAATGGGATTGAATCCCAATTGTCTGCACCGGGCACACCCCAGCAGAATGGTGTAGCGTAAAGAAGGAATATGACTCTTATGGAAATAGTAAGATCAATGATGAGTTATTCAGAATTACCAAATTCGTTTTGGGGACACGCCTTGGAAACAGCGACTTACATTCTAAACTTAGTACTTTCTAAATCGGTAGCCTCCACACCCACATAACTGTGGACCGGGCGTAAGCCTAGTCTGAAACATGTTCCAATTTGGGGTGCTCAGGCACACGTGTTAAAGGCAGATACTGATAAGTTAGAATCACGTACTGATGTTTATCTGTTTATAGGGTATCCTAGGGGAACAAAAGGTGGTTTATTTTATAATCCCAAGGACCAAAAGGTGATCGTGAGCATGAACGCCAGATTTTTGGAAGAGGATTATATAATGGATCACAAACCCATGAGTAAAATTGTTCTAGAGGAAGTTAGAGGGGAAACACCAAATATAATACCAACTGTACAAGTAGATATACCACAGGACACTGCACCGCGTGTTACACCTGATACACAATTGCCTGCGGAGCCTCGTCGTAGTGGGAGGGTTGTCAGACAACCAGATAGATTCATAGGATTGGGAGAGTCATCGAACTTGGTCCCGAGTGAATATGAAATTGACCCATGGAATTACAACGAGGCACTACAAGATAAAGATGCTAAATTATGGCAAAATGCAATGAAATCTTAAATAGAATCCATGTATTCTAATCAAGTCTGGGAGCTTGTAGAACCACCCAATGGTGTAAAAGCTATTGGATGCAAGTGGATCTATAAGAGAAAAAGAGGATCTGACGGTAAGGTGGAAACCTTTAAAGCAAGGCTTGTGGCTAAAGGATATACTCAAAAGAAGGAATCGATTATGAGGAAACCTTCTCGCCTGTGGCCATGCTTAAGTCAATCCGGATTCTTTTGTCTATTGCTGCTCATATGGATAATGAGGTATGGCAAATGGATGTCAAGATAGCTTTCCTTAATGGAACTCTTGAGGAAAACTATATGAAGCAACCAGAAGGATTCATTGCAAAAGGCGAAGAACATCTTATGTGCAAGCTTAAAAGGTCCATTTATGGATTGAAACAAGCTTCAAGATCATGGAACATCCGGTTTGTTGAAGTAATCCAGTCATATGGATTTATTCAATGTCTGGATGAATCATGTGTGTACAAGAAGTGTGACGGAAACGTAGTGGTATTTCTTGTTCTATACGTGGATGATATTCTGCTCATTGGAAACAATGTAAAAGTATTGTCGGGCGTAAGGGTATGGCTGTCCAAGCAGTTTGAGATGAAGGACTTAGGAGAAGCTGGACACATTCTTGGGATCAAATTAATAAGGGATCGCAAGAAAAGAATGTTATGTTTATCCCAAGCTTCGTATATTGATACAATTTTGACTCGTTTTAGCATGCAAGATTCCAAGAAAGGTTTTCTACCTTTCAGACATGGAATACCTCTATCTAAGGAGATGTGTCCTAAAACACATCAAGAAATAGAGGCAATGAAGCTGGCCCCTTATGCTTCGGCAGTAGGAAGCCTCATGTATGCAATGTTATGTACGAGACCGGATATCTGTTATGCCGTGGGCATGGTCAGTAGGTATCAAAGTAATCCAGGACAGGGGCATTGGACTGCGGTAAAGCATATTTTGAAGTACCTGCGAAGGACTAGGGATTATGTGCTGGTTTACAGGGCAGATACTTTGTTACCTTTGGGTTATACTGATTCGGATTTCTAGTCAGATAGGGATGCTAGTAAATCCACCTGGGGTTATGTGTATACCCTTGGAGGAGGAGCCATAATATGGAGGAGTGTAAAGCAGAAATGTGTTGCTGACTCCACCATGGAAGCTGAATATGTAGCAGCCTCTAAGGCAGCTAAAGAAGCAGTA
The DNA here is from genome assembly GCA_023678885.1 of Pogostemon cablin. NCBI lineage: Eukaryota > Viridiplantae > Streptophyta > Magnoliopsida > Lamiales > Lamiaceae > Pogostemon > Pogostemon cablin. The sequence continues at coordinate 16,324,714 of CM042952.1, read as the reverse complement.
TGGCTCAGGAACTTCTTAATGGACTTGGATGTGATTCCTAGTTTACCCAAAGCGATCACAATTTATTGTGATAATAGTGGTGCAGTAGCAAACTTGAAGGAACCACGAGCCCATAAGGCGAGTAAACACATTGAGCGCAAGTACCACCTGATACGAGACATCGTTAAAGAGGGAAAGTCGTTGTCGCTAAGATTGCATTTGAGGATAACCATGCTGATCCTTTTACTAAAAGCCTTCCAGCGAAAGCGTTCGATGGGCATGTAGAAGGAATGGGGATTAGATGCATGTCAGCAGATAAGGCAGCATAGTCTTTTAGTATAAGTGGGAGATTGTTAGATTTGTATACTAAAAGCCTTGCTTTTGTATTGAACAATGTTTTAACGATTTTATTTGATTTATGATCAAACGTTTTTGTATATTATAAATTGTTTATTTATATGTTTGTGCAAAAGTCCATTTACTTTATATTGTAGATAATATGTTGTGCGACAACACGCAGAAGATCATATTATCGGTTTCCTTATAAAGTATAAACAGATTCTCATAACCGAGATAGACGGGGACTATCTATCGGTATGGTTGTAATGTGGTTTGGTATTAGTTTGTCTTGACCATAGAACCACATTAGTACACTGTTTTGTGTCTTGAGTAGGACCGCCTGAGATCGTTTAACTTGTACTGTCTATATAGAAGAACTTGATCTCTGTTATTATGGATGTTCGTGCTCTTAATCCCTACACAATAACATCGACACGTAAGGCAGTATATATTTCTTTGATTCATCAATGGGTGAGATTTAAATGAATTAAATCAACAAACTCGTTGAGTTGGGAAATAATATTGTCTCTATGGTGTGTTGTTGATTGTAGAAGGAATCCATGTCCGTCATAGGTTGATGATGTCCCCTTGAGGTGCTCATAAGGTTTATCATGTAAATCTTGCAAGTGGATTAATTTCGGCATGATAAAAAGGTTGAGTGGTACTACTCTTGGATGAGATATTAATTAATTTGAGTTGTCAGTAACTTAATTAATTAATGGGCATTGTATATCTTAAACATGGGGAGACTTTCGGGCTCATAATAAGAAGGAGCCCAAAACATAATATTGGGATTGGATGGGTAATGCAGTAATAATATTTTAGTGGACTGTATTATTATTATTGGATTTAATTATAAGCTTTGGGCCAAACTTGGTTAATTAAATCCAATTGTGGCCCAATCCAATTTCTCCTCCTGGTCCATGCTGTAGCCCTATATAAAAGTCATCTCAACTTCTGGATGCCCTATATTTGCGCCGTTTCAACGTGAGAAAGGGGGAGAGAAGCTGATTGAGAAATCCTGTAGATTGTTGCCCACACAACATCAGGATTCGACTTGGGTCATACAGCAGAAGATCAAGAGGTGGTTCTCTACTGCAGATCATCCTCTACATCAACCCAGAAGAAAGGTAAACGTGTATTTTGCTTCCGCTGTAACTGTTTACTTGATTTCCTAACGATCATGTTAAACCAAATGATCCAACAGCCAACAATAACATATATTTAATCTGTAATTAATAGAGGATTTGATTCTTTTAAATGTAAATACTGTTCTTCCATATATATTTAGGCTCAATTATACATTGTACTTGTATTTATTCTCAATCAATGAAATAAACAAGAATATACAGAAACACCATTCTGTTATTATAATTTCTTTATGGTATTAGCCTTGTGATCCTACCTGCCTCGTCTACCCCATTAGCCATGTCTACTGTTGACAAGTCCACCAATACACCAAACAACTCATCCCCTAAAACTTCTTCAAATGAACTTCCTCCTCTTATCCAACTCAAAGCCCTCACCCAACTAACCCTTCGTCTAACCCCACCAACTACGTCTTGTGGAATCTTCAGTTTGCGTCATTGTTCTTCGGTGTGGATCTCATGAGGTATCTTGACATATCATAACCCCCTTTAAGAATTTCATTTAAGGCACCACTACTATGCCAAATCCTTTATTTGTTCATTGGCGTCGTCAAGATCAATTGATTCTTCATACGCTAATTGTATCAATTATTGAACCAGTCATTCCAATCATTGTCTCTGCATAGAGCGCACATGATGCGTGGAATCACCTATACCGTGTGTTTTCATTAAAGATCTCAATCTCATATAATCCACTTGAAGGATAAACTCTCTTCACTCGGTAGAGGTACTCTCCCTATCTCCAAATTTCTGTTAAAAATAAAGACAATTGAGGATGAGATAGCCACTCTCGGAGCTCCTTCCAGTGATGAAGATCTACTGATATAATGTATTCAGGGCCTTGATTCTGTATATAAGGAAGTCATTGCGTTGCTTCAAACTCGTGATACTCCAATATCCGTCGAAGAACTCTTTGACAAACTGATTGACCACAAGATGTACTTGCGTGATTCCAATACACCCTCTCCCATACTAGCTATAAATGCCACCACAACTTTAACTGCTCCAATCGTCCACCCAACTCCTTCCGTACACCACCTATGTCTTATGCACTAGGTATCTCCCCACCTCTAAAAACACCAATCCTGCAATCCAGCTCACTGGGACCTACATATGATTCACGCCCCAAAGGTAATAGATCATCTATTGAATGTCAATACTACCATCATATAGGTCACACAATGGATAAATTTTAGGATTTGTTTCCACATCTGCAACCAACCCCCCAGCAAGTAAATGTTACTCTTACTTCTGATGCAATTCGTTGCCTTCTCACAGTATTACATGGCTCCTCGACTCTGGTGCGATGAATCACGTCTTCCAATTTATCAGATCTCTCATATCATCAACTCTATGATGGCCCCGATGATGTGGTTCTAGGTAACAACACTACTCTCGAAATCTCTAATATTGGTAAAACAAATATTTTTTTCCAATTTTTCTTCATCTAATGTTCTACATGTTCCACTTCTGAAGCGAAATATTATATATGTACCTCAATTTTATGCTAAAAGCTCTGCCTCTATTGAATTCTTTCCTAAATATTTCACTGTTAAGAATCTAAAAACCCGCTCGACTAAGCAAAAAATAATCTCTACGAATGGTCTTTCATGCCTCAATCACCTCCAAAAGTTTTCTCGATCACAAGAGTATTTCCTTTGCATGTTGTGGCATAGTGGACTTGGTCACCCATCTCTGCAAACGACGAATCAATTGTTGGCTTCTGGTCTTTTTGCTACCACTTTAGTCTTCCCTAGTTATTTTTCTTGCTTTTCATTTCTTAATAAAATTCATAAGTTATGCTTTGGGGGTCTTTAGTATTACGAGTCGGGCTCCCTTTGATGTTGTATTTTTTTATGTTTGGGGCCCAAGTTCGGTGGAGTCTATTCATGGTTTCTATTACTACGTTACATTTGTTGATAATTTTACTAAGTATATTTAGATTTATCCCTTGCATTTAAAGTATGATGTTGCCACTATATTTCATATTTTTGTTCGTGGTGTTGAGAAACAATTTGAGTATTGTCTAAATAAACTACTGATGGTGGTGGAGAATTTATACCCCTTAAATATTACCTCGAGTCATTTGGTATCACCCGTAAAAACCCCCCTCACACTCTCGAACATAATGGAGTGTCTGAACGTCATCATCATCATATAGTCGAATCTGCACGCACCTTCCTACATCATGTCTCGATTACTCTCTCACTTTGGCCTTATTTTTTCACACGACATTTTATTTTAACAATCATCTTCCCTCATCCCCTCTAAAAAAATTAACTCTCTTTTATGCTATCTTTGGCCACAATCTATCCTAATCTGCTATTTTTCGTTAGTTTAGTTGTCTTTATTTTTCTTGGATTTGCCCATATGACTATTCCAAACTTGCTCCTCGGTCATGTCCCTACGTGTTTCTCGGATACGACATCCAACATCACCCCTACACATGCTTTGATGCCACCTTTAAAAAGATATTTATTTCTCATCATGTTTGTTTTGTGGAAAATGTTTTACCCCTATGCTCACCCATCTCCATCAATTATGACCTCTTCTTCTTTGACTACAACAACGGTATTACCAAAGATCATGCCACATACTCATAGAGAGGCTGCAACCAATACAAATCCAACATCTATTGCTGTATTTTCCACCTCTATTCCCATTACTTCTCCATCACCCCACCCTACTAGCGAACTATCGTCTCTTGGAAACCCTTAACCATCTTCTACTATCAATGATAATGTTGTTTCCTTTAACCAACCTGTCAACTCACCTAATGATACTTCATCAACAGTTGTTAAAACTCATCCGATGATCACTCGATTAAAAAATAATATTTTTTGTCCAAAACAACTAAACTCTGTCACAACTCACCATCCACTCCCTTCTTCCATTGAACCTACTTGTGTTACTTAGACACTCAAGCCTTCTCATTGGCGTGGTGCTATGAATGATGAACTTGATGCTCTAATTCAAAACAATATTTGGGATCTCGTCCCCGCCTCTTCCGCTTCAAATATTGTTGGCTGCAAATAGGTATTCTGAATTAAGCATAACCCAGATGGTTCTATCTCCCTTTATAACCATCTTGTTACTAATGGATTTCATCAACGCCCTTTCATTGACTTCACTGAAACCTTTAGTCCTGTTGTCAAACCAACAACAATTAGAATTTTTCTTACTTTAGCTCTCAGTTGGTCTTGGCCTATTCAACAACTCGGTATAAATAATGCATTTCTTCATAGGTCACTTACAAATGCTGTCTACATGTCGCAACTACCTGGTTTCAAGGATCCTCAACATCCTATTCATGTATGTCGTCTTCACAAGGCAGTTTATGGCCTACATCAGGCCCCTCGAGAGTGGTACATTACTTTCAAAATTTTCTTCTTTCTTATGGTTTATCAACTCTATCAAACATTTCACTCTTTCTTTACTCCAAATCAAATGTCAAGATCTTCTTCCTTGTCTATATTGAAAATCTTCTTATAACTGATAACGATCACATTGTTAGGAGTATACTTGAATATTATGTGCTTCATGTATTCCACATAGATTGTGCACTACTTTCTCACACATTGTAATTGTATATATGTTGTACCTTGTAGCTATCTTTATATTAATAAAAATATATTTTCTTTATATGGTATCCAGAGAGCCAAATAGGGTACCGCCCTAAGATCCTAAAACCCACTTCATTCCTTTCACTCTTCATTGCTTTTCCGGCTTAGCCGCTGCACCTCTGCAATTCAAAGATGTCTTCCTCCAACGAATCCTCTTTCGATTTGGTCGCATTCAACATCTCCTCCCAAACTCCGCTGAAATTAACGTCCACCAACTATGTCACCTGGAGTTTCCAAATCCGGACTCTTCTTTTCGTATATAATCTGTTCTGCTTTGTCGATGGAAAACATCCTTGTCGGGCTGCCACTATCCTCGATGGCAATATCACCATATCGAATCCGGCTTACACACAGTGGGTCAGGTAAGATCAGTTAATTATTAGTGCTTTAATTGATTAAATTGATCCAACACTCATTCCCTTTATCGCGTCCGCCACTAATTCTGCTATAGCCTGGTCAACACTTGTTTCCATTTATGGAAAATCCTCCAGAGGTCGAATTCTTGCCTTGAAGAACATAATTCAAAATCCTATTAAAGGTAACAAATCAATCACTGAATTCATGTTAGAAATTAAAGGCATTGTTGATGAGTTTTCCCTTCTCGATGTCACAACCGATCTCGAAGACGTGGTTCTCAAAGTCCTAAATGGTTTGGATGAATCATACACGGAGATGGGATTGGCTATTCAGGCGCCTGAGATGTCTGTTTATTTCGATGAACTGCATAAGAAACTTTTGAGTCCCGAGGCTCAATTGACTCAGCACATCTCCGCTGTTGGGGATGCTCCCACCATTGCGTTCACTGTCTCCCGTTGGAATTCTAGCTCTCCACCCAGATTTGGACAGTGACACAATAGTTCAGTCTCCGGGAATCACTCCCGCTTCTCTGGTCGGCAACCACAACAAGCGAATTCTCCTGCCCCATCACGCACTGGAGGCTATTAGGGACGCTGCTAATACTCTGGTATTGTTGGGCATTCTATACGGCGGTGCCCGGATATACCCTCGAGGCTCCTTCTTCGAATAATGAAGCCGACCAGACGCCGATTATGCATCTTACTTGGCCCACTCTGCAGTGACTGTACCATTCTCTTCTGGCTGGGTATTGGACTCAAGGGCTACGCATCACGTCAAGACAGACCTTGCTAACTTATCCTTGCATATGCCTTATGAGGGTTCCGATAGTCTTGTCGTCGGTGATGGTACATTGTTACCCATCACTCATATTGGTCATCTTTCTCTCTTATCCTCTTCTAATCTTAAATTTCATAATACCCTTGTTGTTTACCTCATGTCAAAAAAATTATTGTCTGTGTCTCAACTTTGCCAACAAAATAATATTGTCGTTGTTTTCTTACCTTCTCTCTTTCAGGTGATGGATCGACATTTCAGGGATGTCCTCCTACAGGGTCCACGCATTAATGGTCTGTATGTCTGGCCGTCTGCTTCTCCACCCTTATCCCATATTACCAGTCGTCAATCTACATCCTTGTGGCATGCCCGACTAGGTCACCTTTCCACAAAAATACTTCAGTTTTCTTTATCTAGTAATAATCTGCCTAGTTCTAGTTCCTTTGAATATAGTTGTGACTCGTGTAAATGCATTAAAAGTCATAAACTGATGTTTGCTGATTCTACATTACACTCTTCTAAACCTTTGAAATTGATTTACTCTGATGTGTGGACATCAGCTTTATATTCCTTGGATGGTTATAAATATTATGTTGTGTTTGTTGATCATTTCACTAAATACATCTGGGTTTATCCTCTTAAAAGAAAGTCTGATATGATCTCAACATTTGTTGCCTTTAAATCACTTGTTGAAATGCACCTTAATCACCACATATGCACACTCTACTCTGACAATGGTGGTGAGTATATTACCTTGTGTTCTTTTCTCACGACCCATTGCATCTCACACCTCACTACCCCTCCTCACACTCCTAAACATAATGGTGTCTCTAAACGTAAGCATCGCCATAAGTTGATACCGCCCTTGCTCTTCTACACAATGCCTCGATACCCCTTCAGTATTGGCCCTATGTTGTCTCTACTGTTTCTTATATTATCATTCAACTACCCAAAGCTCAGTTGTAAAGCCTACAATAATTTAGATTGTTCTCAGTATTGCAGTAGCTCGATTGTGGCCTCTTCGGCAGTTTGATGTGAAAAATGCCTTCCTGCATGGATCTCTTTCAGAAGAAGTTTACATGACCCAGCCTCCCGACTTTATTGACCCAGATAAACCTCATCATGCTTTCCGGTTACATAAATCCATTTATGGCTTGAAGCAGGCTCCACACACCTGGTATAATACTCTTCGACAGTTTCTTATATCCTTTGGGTTTACCTGTACTAAATCCGATGAATCTCTCTTTGTCTATTGTCAGGGTGACACTCTTGCTTATATTTTAGTCTATGTGGATGACTTGTTCTTACTGGCAATAATGATACCTTTCTCAATAATTTTGAAACTGCTCTAGCCACTAACTTTTCTGTCAAGTCTCTTGGGCCACTTTAGTATTTTCTGGGTATTGAGGTGCATCGAACTTGTGATGGTTGTCATCTTTCACAACATAAGAATATCACAGACTTCTTGGCTCGGTTAAACATGTTAACTTCAAAACCTGTTACCACTCAACTTGCTCCAGGTGCCAAGTTCTCCATACATGATGGAACTGATCCTCATGATGTATCTATATATCGACATGCTCTAGGAAGTCTTCAATATCTTTTGCTCACTCGCCCGGACATTGCTTATGCTGTTAACAAGTTGTCTCAGTTTATGCATTCGCCTACTGTCACTCATTGGGGGCTGTTATGCGTCTTCTTAGATACCATAATGGTATCAGGCAATGTACTCTATTTCTTCATCATAGTTCACCGCTCACTTTACATTACTTCATGGATGCTGATTGGGCCAGTGATCTTGATAATCGCTCCTCAACTGAAGCTTATGTTGTGTTTCTTGGCTCCAACCCTGCGTCCTGGCGCTCTCGCAAGCAACGCATGATTGCTCGCTCCTCCACTGAAGCTGAATATCGGTCATTGCCTCGGCTGCCTCTGAAGTTCAATGGGTCCGATCTCTCCTATTTGAACTCTGTGTTCCTATTCAACCATCTAAACTTGTCATTTATTGTGATAATGTTGGTGCTACTTATGTGTGTTCTACCCCAGTGTTCCACTCACGTATAAAATACATCGCCATCGACTATCACTTCATTCGGGATCTTGTTAAGACTGATCAGTTGCGTGTCTCTCATGTGTCTACTAATGATCAGCTTTCATATGCTCTCACCAAACCACTATCTAGTCCCCGTCTCTCACTGTTTATGTTCAGGATTGGCGTTGTCATTCGACCGCCATCTTGAGGGGGCATGATAGGAGTATACTTGTTATTATGTGCTTCATGTATCCCACATAGATTGTGCACTACTTTCTCACACATTGTAATTGTATATATGTTGTACCTTGTAGCTATCTTTATATTAATAAAAATATATTTTCTCTATACACACAACTATCAAGAACTTTATTGATGCACTTTCTATTCGTTTCTCTATTAAGAAAATCTTAGACTGCTGATTAGCTATAACTTATAATCGGGTTGACCAATTCAAGAATTTATCGAACCACAGGGAGGTCGATGCTAGACCTTAAATGAGATCATGTTTATCGCAATTTTATAGAGACTAAACATCAATGATTGGTTTTTGAAACACAAGTAAATAACAATTACTAAAGCAAGTAATGGTAGCAAATAAAATAGTAAAAGATGAGTGGTTTTCCAAGATGAGTAAAAGTGAGATTAACAACACTAATGAAGTGGTAATTCAAGGATTCATGCATTAAACTTATATGTATCAAGGGTTAAGATTAATGGTCAACACATATATCACGTACACTTCCTCTCGAAATGCATAGGATGTAGATCATTTTCACAATCTCAAAATAGGTTAAAGGTTAGTTCTCAATTAAACTATTCCAACTAGGTACTAGGTTCAATTAAAGAGTCCCTTCACATAATTAATTGACTTCTCAATCTAATTAATCACATGTGCTATCAATGGGTTCTAAATCCTAAAGGATTTCTCAATCTCTTTACAATTTATAATGAACATGAGGTGCTTGATGAAATGATTCAGTCAACTATCCTAAGCATATAATTGATCTCTCAATCTAATAATAAATTTAGAACAATCAAACACACAAAATATCATAGATCTCAAGATATTAAGCATCAATGATAGAAAATCAAATATCCCAATAAACATATGAATTTAATTACATAGATCCACAAATTATCCAACAACTTTCATGTTGCTAATCTCACAAGAGCCTACAATCTTCATAAAATCCTTAACATAGACATTAGAAACCTTATAAATCATGGTAAACTATAGGATTAACACAAAATTGGAATGGAAACTCCCTTGGATTGGATCCAATTGAATCTCCTTTCTTCCCTGGTAATCACCCACCCTTCCTTGCTTCTTTACTTGATTTGGATGGAGACTTTATGGTGAGATGATGATGGAGTGATTAGATGGATGAATTTGATAAAGGATATGGTAAAAAAAATGAAGGAATAGGTATATGAGGTGTGTGAGCAGCTGAATTTTGGATTTTTCTCTCTCAAAATGTTGAATAAATTGGTATATATACTCCTTGGAGACCTTCTAGAAGATGTGTAAAAAATTTCTGTTCTGGCACCGACACGACTAGTGTGCTGCAGCACGAGTCGTGTCGTGTCATGGTTTATTGGTCAACTTTTACTCAAGACGGCATACGAGTAGTGTGCTGACGCACGGCCAGTGGGTGGCCGTGTTGGATGAATTGATGTCCCCGCACGGCTTCCCCTTACAGGCTCGTGTTGGCTACACGGGCCGTGTGCTGCGGCACGACTCGTGCGCCTGACACGGGCAGCCGTGTTACTCCTACCCTGTTTCTTCTTCTTCGTTTCATCTTCCGTCTCCATTTTTTCGCCTTTTTCACCTGTTTTACATATGATTTAGTTCATTCACACTCAATTCCATAAAAACACATAACTCCACCAAAAATTACATGAATACTGATAAAAATACACGAAAACATCCGTAAAATGACACTAAAATCTAGGTGAAAATATCACTCATCACACCCCCAAACTTAAAGTGTTGTGTGTCCTCGCACATCGAAAATGATAAACTAAGAGGAGTGATTTTCACCTAGGAAAAGATTAAATGAACGTAAGCGATAACACATTAATAGCAATAAGAATTACAATTTATGCTAAGTCATCCTACAACATTAAACTCATAACATAAAAAATTAACAAGTTCAATCTAAAGAGAATAAAAGTGTAATATAGTCCCTTCTTAGTCCAAGCCTCACATAGGTTATAAATGTCACTCAACACTCTTTAAAGTATGGTAAATCATCACTCATTAACCGATTGGCTCGACTCGCTATAAGCTTGCTCGTGGACTACATTCACAAACCACCAAAGTTTTCATTCGTGATCAAAAAGGTCTTTAATTAGGATGTAATGATAGGCTCTTTGGTAGGGTAGGAAGAATATAGGTAATAGTGACTAATCAAGTGCAAGTAATCGAAGAAGTAACTACTTTCTTCCATACCTTCACTTATCTTTCTTCCTTTCTTTACTTTTTTATATCACAAGTACCTATTATCATTTATTCCTTGGATTAAGCTTTTATGATGCATACTTCCCTTCTTGGATTTTTAAGTACTTGAGCATATTGTTGTTGCTTTGCTCATTTTCTTGTTTTGAGGTTGCATGTTCATTCTTGTTTTTACTCTTTTTCATCCTTCTTCTTGCATGTTTACCATTTTCTTTTCTTCTTTTTATTCCTTATCAAACCTTTCTAGCTACCATCTCCTCAATGACTCACACAAAAGGGTAAATATATAAGGCTCATGTGGGTAATCAAGGCTTGTAATGTGCTAAATTCACAATAAAATGGCTTTAAGGCTCAAAGTGATTAATTAGGGATGATGTTCAAGGTAGGGAAATATATGGCAATGACTATAATTAACAAGGATGACCTGAGATCATTTCACTAATCTCCACTAATCGGGCTCATTCACATAGTCCTTGAGCAAGTTCTAGTTTATCATACACAACCAATAGATCCACTCATGAAGAAATACCATGTGTTCATGGTTGAGGCTCAAATTCTCACAAACTTATGCATTGGACTTTAAGAAACTTATTACACCACATTCATCTAAAAATTGAACAAGGTAAATAAAATATGTCACAATTTGAAAGTGTAGAGATTCTTAATCATCACTTGTCATCACTTATCACCACAATATATCATCACTCACATTCAAAAAATATGACTCACAATATCCCTAAACAAATCACCAAACATACCAAGACAAAAATAAGAAAACACACAAAGCAAAAGGGCACAATAAACACTAAACAAAGCAAACACAACACACAAGAATAAAATTCACCACCAAAAGAAATGAAACACAAAATTCACCCATCCATAATCAAGCTAAAACACATCTCATCTCATCCTTAATTGAAAAGAAATCCTAAATAGAGAAATTAAAACATCCTAAAACAACAAATGAAGTATCAAATCCATAATACCCTAAATTAACTAAAAATGAGCTAAAGAAGTGTCGAGCACTAAAAGTACTCCCTTCAATTTTTTGGTGGAGGGGGTGGTGTTCCTTGGAAAGCTACCCAAGGATTGTTGGAACGAGGTGACCCCGAGAACTGGAAATTGAACATCATCGTGAGCATCTCTTGCATGTTGTTCGAATGGGCACGCGCTTGCTCATCATTATAATCTCTCCTCCGTTGTCCCTCATGGATCTCCCTCATCATCACACTCTGTCTCTGTTGTTCCTCTCGGAACTCTCTCATTTGATCCCCGTGTGATTGCTAAGTCTGCCTAATCTCCCTGACTTCATCTTCTAAAAAGTTCCACCTTACAATCCCCACTCCAGGTCCCATAAACTGTTGTTGTTGCTGAAACTCCTCCTCTTGGGCTTCATCTTCTTCTTGCTCAAATACTAGAGGCTCTGGTACTTGCTCTTCAAATTCCACTTGATGTGGTTATTCCTCTTCATCTCCTATCTTCATGTTCTCTGGCTTAACTCTCAGATCTCGTAGCTCTGGATTCTCTTCTACTCTCATCTGCTGGAGCACTGCTTCTACTCCTTCTCTATTCTGCCTGTAGAAGGCTCTCACAACTGCAGAGTGGTTCTGACTTGCCATTGCTAAATTTTACTTTTTTCTTTGTCCGCGCACTGTGGTAAGCTCAGGAGCAGAGAGAGGAAATGGAGCTCCTTTATCTTGCCTTAAGCAATACATGTTTCCTATGAATGATATGAATTCCATCCTTATGAGCTGTGTGTATGTGAGTCCCTCACTAACCATCATGTGTGGCATACATCTAAGGTCGATGCCCAAACCTTGAGCAATCATGGTCACCATTCCTCCAATCATAATTCCTCGAGTGTTTTCTCTTTTCACCACTCTCTCAACATGCTAAATGAAGTGAGTTGCAATGTTTACTCTAAACTCCTGATATATATTGTACATGATGTACAACTATTTTTCTCCAATAGCTCCGCTTTCGAATCTTCCCAGAATTGTATTTGAAACGATCTTCTCAAGATACCTCATGACCAGGTTTCTTATAGCTGTCCCCTTTGAAGAGCTTGGAATGTACTCCTCAGGTTTTGTTCCATCGTCAACCAACTTTCTCCACCAGTTTTGTTGATTAAAACCCCCTCCTGGTAGAAAACTTTGATGACCTCTCATAATCGGACATCCAAAGAACCTATTTATCTCATTCACTGGAACCTTCTCCCACATCTGATTATTCAATTGAAACGTGATTGATATAGGAAAGTTGTTCCTATCTGTTTAAACCTCTAGCGTGCTCATAAACTCGGCTGTCAGATGGCGGTAAGTGGGAGGTCTCTTGTCGAAGAATTCTTCCATTTCCATACTTATCCCATTCCTAAACTCAACTCCAAAATTCTCTAAGTGTATTTCCTTCATCATCAACTTTGCATCAAGGTTGGATAATTCCATGTTCGTCTCAACAATAATGAAATCTTCATTACATTTCCTTACTCTTCTTTCAGCCATCTGCAATATACAACATATTTCAAATTACCTTTCAACTTCAACTCAAGAAAGAAATGTCTATTGCTTAGAATTCTCACTAGTTATTCAACTAAGTTTTGATTCAAGCACGTATTCAAGCACAACAAGCAATGTTTCTCGAAGATTTTCACATTTTAATCCAAGCAACTTCAACAACAATTTATTTCAAAAATTTTTTATTTAATCAATCAAGTTCAACCTCTTATTCTTTCCATTCTTTCATAAATTATCATCATTTCAATGGGCACCACTTATATCAATAATGCTTCATGCTCAAGCTTTTAGTTCCATTCAAAACTTCATTTAGACATTTCATCAAGCATTTGGTATTCACATATTTCACAATCAATTCAACAATAATTCACCATTCCCCATGCTCAAATCCTCAACACCAAGTTATTTCACCACAATACCATCACATAGAAGCATTTATTAATCAATTTGAAACATCATATGCCCTAGGTCAATCATCATTCAAAATCCCCAAATTCAATTTCCTTATGAACCCTAATTCTTGCAAAATTTCAATCAATCCAACAAGTAAACTTATAAATTCATGTTTCAATATCCTAAATATGCTTCAAACATACTATCATCCAAAACCCATGCATGAATTTTGAAGTTTACACATTCAAATGAAAACTAGGGCATAAGAGATCATACCTTGAGTGTTCTTGAATCAAATGGAAAGAAATTGATGTTTAAACCTTGAGATTCACCTTTCAATCACATAATCTTACCACTCTTTTGATGTTTGGTTGATAAATTGGGGAGTTAGGAAGTAAGTCGCACGATGGGGGAGTGTTTGTGCAAGAGAGGAATGACTGGTCGTGTTCCAACAGCCGTGTTTTTAAATACTGCTTCGGACACGACACGATTCGTGCTACGTAACACAGCCATAAGATGGCCGTGTTGCGTAAATTGATGTCGCCACACGGCCACCTATTACAGGGCCGTGTTGACGACACGACTTGTGCGTCTGCACCTCTGTTTTCTCTAATTTTCAACTTTAAATCTTGTCTTTCCCTGTTTTAATGCTTCCAATACTCCCTATTCATGCTCACCACTCAAAAACATCATTACCTCAACATTAGTGTCAAAAACAAAAGGATTATTAACTTCTACACCACCAAAACGAACTAAAACTACACCGAAAATTTTCAAACTTTGGCTCAAAAACACAAGAATGAATGTAAACATAAAGTGTAACATATCATACCATACCATATCCCCCCAAACTTAAATTGAAATAAGAGGTTCAAGAGAAGTTTCCAAAAAGTGGTAAGATATACCGTTACACTTCCATGAGCACACCGTGTCTTATCAATACCTTCTCCTCGCATGAGCATCATCCACCTACCATTCCAAAAATGCAAAATAAGAAAAAGAAATATTTACAACCTTAAACTACTAAAAGGATATGAGCTTTCAAGAGGAGAAGGTGTCAACATATACCAACTCCCTTTGAGAGGGAGAATGGTAATGTTTCACCCGATGACCATTAACCACAAAAGCATTTCCATCCGACCCTTCAAGCTTTATCGAGCCATCATCTCTTAATTCAATCACCAGGTACGGACCGGTCCATTTTGAACGAAGTTTTCCGGGGAACAACTTAAGTCTTGAATTGAACAATAAAACTTTATCCCCCGGAATAAACTCCCTTGTTTTGATCCGTTCATCATGCCATCTTTTGAGCTTCTCTTTCAAAATCCTTGAGTTTGAATACGCTTCTTCTCTAAATTCTTCTAGTTCAACCAATTGGAAACACATTTTCTTTCCGAATTCTTTCTCCTCAAAATTCAACTTCCTAAGGGCCCAAAGTGCTTTATGCTCCAACTCCACGGGTAAATGGCATGCCTTCCCATAAACAAGCTTATACGGGGAAAATCCAAGAGCGGTCTTGTAAGCCGTTCGATATACCCATAAAGCATTGTCTAGCTTGGAAGACCAATCTTTTAGATTCCCATTGACCATCTTTTCAAGAACAAGCTTTACTTGTCTATTTGACACCTCCGCTAAGCCATTTGTTTGCGGATGGTACGGTGTGGATACTTTGTGCTTTACTCCATAGCCATTCAATAACTTCTCAATAAGCTTATTTATGAAATGCGATCCCCCGTCACTGATTATGGCTTTTGGCACTCCAAACCTAGCAAAGATGTTCTTCTTTAAGAAACTCTTGACCACTAAAGCATCATTTGTTCTTGTCGGGATTGCTTCTACCCATTTAAACACATAATCTACCGCAAGAAATATGTAGAGGTAACCATTGGACGGCAGAAATGGGCCCATGAAATCCATCCCCCATACATCAAACACTTCAACTTCAAAAATGTTCTTCATGGGCTTCTCATCACGTTGCCCTATACTTCCAATCCTTTGGCACCGGTCACATCCCTTGATGTACTCTTTGCAATCCTTGAACAAGGTAGGCCAAAATAAACCCGATTGTAGAATCTTTGCTCCCGTCTTTTGAAATCCAAAGTGTCCTCCACATGGTGAACTATGGCACATTTCCATCATACTTAACTTCTCCTCCTCCAGGACACATCTCCGTATAATTCTATCCGGATAATTTTTAAATAAAAGTGGATCATCCTATAAATACTCCTTGATATCATGATAGAATTTTTTCCTTTGATATTCGGATAGATGATACGGCTTGAGGCCACAAGCTAGATAATTCACGAAATATGCATACAACGGCCTCCCGGTCTCACACAAAGTGTACATCCTTTGGAAATCCACAAGAAGAATCTCTTCATCCGGAAATACATCCTTAATAAACTCCATAGTGCCCTCTTCATCATTATTTTTCAAACGTGACAAGTGGACGGCTATGACATTTTTGACCCCCCTCTTATCAAGTATCTCCACATCGAACTCCTGCAACAAAAGAACCCAACGAATTAGTCTTGGTTTAGCATCTTTCTTATTCATCAAATACCTAATGGCGGCATGATCCGTATAAACAATCATTTTCGTGCCAACTAGGTATGGACGAAATTTTTCAAAAGCATAAACCATGGATAAAAACTCTTTTTCCGTTGTGGTGTAATTCTTTTGATTAGCATTGAATGTCTTCGATGCATAGTAGATAGCTCTAAACTTCTTCTCCCTAACTTGACCAAGCACCACTCCCAATGCATTGTCACTTGCATCACAATGGAGCTCAAAAGGCTTACTCCAATCGGGAGAGACGAGGGTTGGAGACGAAGTTAATGCATCCTTGAGCACCCTAAAAGCATCGAGACATTCATCATTAAATTCAAATGGAGCATCTTTTTCAAGCAATTTGCACAAAGGTTTAGCTATGTTAAAAAATCCTTTATAAAACGTCGATAGAACCCAACGTGGCCAAGGAACGATCTAATCCCTTTTTCATTCTTAGGTGGGGGAAGATGTTCAATGGCTACAACCTTCGCCTTATCAACTCTCAAACCTTTCTCCGAGATATGATGACCAAGTACGATACCCTCTTGAACCATAAAATGGCATTTTTCCCAATTCAAGACTAGGTTCGTATCTTGACATCGCTACAAAACCAAGGAAAGATTAGCCAAGCATTTATCAAATGAAGACCCAAAAATGGAAAAGTCATCCATAAACACTTCCATTACATTTTAAATCAATCCTCCAAAGATAGCCATCATGCAACGTTGAAAGGTGGCGGGGGCATTGCACAACCCAAAAGGTAGTTTATAGAAAGCAAACGTGCCATACGGACAAGTAAAAGTTATTTTCTCTTGGTCCTCGGGGACTATCATGATTTGGTTGTACCCCAAGTAACCATCTAGAAAACAATAATACTTGTATCCCGCCAACCTATCAAGCGTTTGATCAATAAAAGGTAAAGGAAAATGATTTTTATGAGTGTTTTCATTAAGCTTCCTATAATCACAACAAACTCTCCACCCTGTTTTCACCCTTGTAGCAAGTTCTTCATCAAATTCCGTTTTAACAATGGTTAATCCCTCTTTCTTAGCCACAGCATGCAAAGGGCTTACATGAGGACTATCACTTATAGCATATACAATTCTAGCATCCAACCATTTTAAAACTTCTTTTCTAACAACCTCTTGCATAATAGGGTTTAAACGACGTTGAGGTTGTATGCATGATTTATTCTCATCAATCAACCTAATATGATGCATACAAATAGTGGGACTTATACCTTTCAAATCATCAAGACTCCACCCTATAGCACTTTTATAATTTCTAAGTACCCTTAACAATTTATCAAGTTCTAGAGGTGAAAGGGAAGATGATACGATTACCGGAAAGGTATTTTCATCTCCCAAATAAGCATACATAAGGTGATCGGGTAGTGGTTTCAATTCTTCTTTTCCTTTTTCCACTTTTGGCTCTTCATGCTCGATCTCCAATGGAAGATACTCCCTCTTTCCATAGTACATTAACTTGGCTTCCTCTTCTTGCATTTTCCTACAAGCATTCAAATCATGTAAGCAATCATTAATATCATCATCTTCTTGACAATAAAAAGAATCGTTAGAGTTAAGAGATAAAGTAAGAGAGTGGCTTATGCTTGTTTCAAGAGGATCCTTTGATAAGAAAAATGACAAGTTCTCTTGAACAATCTCATCAATCAAGTCAATCCTTCTACATTCCTTTTTCTCATCCAGATGCCTCATAGCATTTCTTAATGAGAATACCACCTCTTCTTCATTTACTCTCAATGTCAATTCCCCCTTGTACACATCAATTAAAGCTCTTCCCGTGGCCAAAAATGGACGTCCCAAAATCAATGGAACATTTGCATCCTCGTCCATGTCAAGCACTACAAAATCCACCGGGAATATGAACTTTCCAACTTTGACTAACACATCCTCCACTACCCCTTTAGGATAAGTCAAAGACCTATCCGGAAGTTGCAAATTTACCGATGTAGGCTTTACTTCCCATATACCAAGTTTCTTGAAGATAGACAAAGGCATTAAGTTGATACTTGCTCCAAGATCACGAAGAGCTTTATGCTCTTCATTCTTCCCCATTTCACATGGTATGATAAAACTCCCCGGGTCTTTGAGCTTTGGAGGCAACTTCTTTTGAATTATGACACTACACTCCTCCGTTAAGTTGGCAGTCTCGTTCTCCACTAAGCTCCTCTTTCTTGCCATTATGTCTTTCAAAAACTTAGCATAGTGAGGCATTTGTCTCAAAGCATCTGCAAAGGGTATATTATGTGAATTTTCTTGAAAATCTCTAAAAACTTTGTAAATTTCTCATCCAATCCCTTCTTTAGAAATCGATGTGGAAAGGGAATAGGTACTTGTGTTTTAGGAATTCCCCAACTATCCCTTTCTACTTCAATTTCTTCTTCTTTCTTTTTCATTGCCCTTGCTCTTTGCCATTTCTTTTCAAAAATTTCCGACTTAACCACATCTGTTTCATCATTTGCTTTTACTTCAACCTCACTTTCTTCCACAAACTCTTCTTCAACCAAATTTTCCTTAATCTCTTTCTCTTCCACCTTCTCATCTTCCATGGGCATAGAAGATCCCTCATAATTCATTCCACTCCTCAAGATAATTGCCTTGCATTGTTCCTTTGGATTTACAATGGTGGCAGAAGGAAATTTTTCTTTCTCATTCGCGCTCAACGCATTGGCAATTTGCCCAACTTGATACTCCAAGACTTTGAACCTCTTATCATTAGTTTCATCAGCCTTTCTTCGCAATTCATCTTGAGCTCGTCTTGTCTCATCTTGAGCTTTATTAGATGCAATTAACTTTTCAATGAGTTCTTCGTTGGTTGCTTTTCCTTCGTTATTTGGCGCTTTAGATCTCGGAGGATATGCAACAGCATTGCTCGGGTTCGAATAAGCGAAGTTATCTTGCCTTCTATGTTATTGTGGGTATGAGCTTCCACTTCCTTGACTATTGAAACCTCCTTGCCTTGACGGATAGTTACCTTGGTTGTGGTTGCAATTACCTTGGTAATTGTTTTGATAGTTACCTTGGTAATTCCTTCCTTGCATGTATTGCACATTCTCCATACGTGGCATTTTCATAGCCCATTGTTCTCCACTAACACTATTCGGAGGAAGAACCCCTTGCTCAATTTGCCCTTCCACCATGTTGACTCCTTGATTCACACCTTGACTCAAGCTCATTTGTCTTATTACCTCAGCTTCTATCATTTCAATACTAGGCATGCTTGGCTCCACACTAGCACTCTTCACACTAAATTGTTGTCCTTGATCGAAGCTCTCAAATCCATAGCATCCACTAACTCTCTCCGATGGCCATTGGTAGATATTTGTAGAAATCTCATCAAAAATCCTTATAGCCCTCTCCGGAGTCACTCTAAGTACGGATCCACCCGCCGAAGCATCAACAAGCACTCTTTGACCATTCACCAAACCTTGGTAGAAAAATCTCACTTGTTGATTTTTCGGAAAACTATGTTGTAGACACTTGTGAAGCATATCTTTAAACCTTTCCCACACTTCATAGAAACTCTCTTGAGGCATTTGCTTGAATTGAGTGATCAAGTTCTTCATTTGAAGCATCTTGGAAGGTGGAAAATACTTATTCAAGAACATTTGTGCAAGCTCATCCCAATTGTTGCACGTACCAGGAGTAATAGTGGAGAGTCATGTTCTAGCACGATCTCTCAAAGAAAACGAGAACAACCTCATCTTTAGACAATCATCGCTCACCCCGTCATCTTCACAGTATTGGCAATCTCAATAAATTGAGTAAGATGTGCATTAGGATTCTCATTCGGTAAACCACCAAATTGTTTGTCTCTCACCATATTGATTAAGTCTGCCTTAATCTCAAATTTTTTAGCATTGATTGGTGGACCCATCATTTGGGGCATTGTCCTAGGCATAAAGAAATCCCGGATCACCCTTGGATCAACATGAGGCCCTCGATGCACCTGAGGTGGTGGTGGTGGCGCATAAGCTTGTTGAGGAGGTTCATAAGCATGTTGAAATCCTTGTTGAATAACTTTAACAACGGAAATTTAGCAACGGATTCCGTCGCTAATCCGTTGGTAAGCCAATTTAATAATGGAATTAAGGCTTTAGCAACGGAATATTCCGTTGTTAAAAAATAGTTTTTTCACAGTGGGATCTCTTACCAAGTACTCTCATTTCGAGCCATAGCCAAGTAACTTCACTTCCTTCAAAGCTTAATTTATTTGTTAATATGGTTGTATAATTACATGGATTTCTCCGTACAATAGTTTCAAATTGTGACTCGATTTTTATGAGTCCCTTTTGAAAGCAATTGTTCGAAATGAGTGGCATAACATTGCATCATAGCACTGCATATCCCCAAATAGATGGGCCGAAGTTGTTAACAGGGGGCTTGAGCAATACTTGTGTTCCTTCACTCATGATCAATCTATCATGGGCTGAGTTTTTCTATAATACAAGTGATCACAGTGGCTTAAAGGTCTCTCATTATTAGGCTCTTTATGGGTAAGAACCCCCTTGCATTCCGCCTTATCCATTTGGTGCTTTTCTAAGGTACATGTCGTGGATGAATTGTTGTTGGAATGTGATAAATTATTAAGAGTACTTTATGAAAATTTTCAGCAAGCACAACAACGCAAGTTTCAAATTAAAGCAAATTCTAATCACCGAGACATGCATTTCAAAATTAGAGATCAAGTGTGGGTTCGCTAGGAACCTTATCGCCAAACTACAATGGCAAATCGATCATTTCGAAAATTGGCAAGGAGATCCTATGGGCCTTTTCAAGTGATTGGAAGGATTGGCAAAATGTCTTACTAGTTAGCATTACCTGAGGAGAGTTGGATTCATCCCGTGTTTCACATCTCCAAGCTAAAACCCTTTAAGGAGTCGTCTAACATGGTTGTTACTTCTCTACCTAATGAATCAGTTGACAACCTGATGACGATCGGATCTTATGGCCTATGTAACTTGTTCAAGATCCATGCAAATCTTTTGGATTGTATACTAAAAGCCTAATTTTAGTATGAACAATTTATAGAATTGATAAAACATAAATTATAACATTTTTACTAGAAAGTGATATTTGATCAATGAAAAGTGATAACCATTCAATTACACTATTTTATAAATTATTCGTGAGATGAATAAAAAGTTATAACAATTTTAATAAAAAAAATTATACTCCTTCATCCCAAGAATATTTACACAGTTTCTATTTTTATATGTCTCAAGAATACTTGCACATCCTAAAAATAAAAACAATATACAATATCAATAATCTTACAATACTATAACATTACAAAAAAGTCACAATCTTTTTATACACAATCTAATCAAAGTCAACTATATCATATATTTTATTCTATTCAATTACTCAAAATATCCCTTCTCTTTCTTACATCATTACAACAAAAAGTTTTTTTGTTAAACTCCGTGCAACCAAATACGTGCATGTATTCCTGTGGGACGGAGGGAGTATTTGATTAATAAAAAGTGATTATTAAATAAATAAACTACTCCAACCACCCTCTTTAAAGAGAGCATTTCATTTTTTATACATGGATTAGGGAATATTGTTATTTAATGTGTAGTGGGTAGTTGTAGTAATGGATGTGTGAGACCCATATTTTATTTGTATTAGTGGGTGTGTGTATGGGTCTCAGGTGTATAAAAAATTAAATGAGACCTTTTGAGCGGGACAACGAAAATAAAAAAGAATCCTTTAAAGGGGACGGAGAGAGTATTTTATGATTAATTTGTAAGATTAATAAAATATGATAATATTTATAATAGAAAGTGATATCTGATTATGATTTTAAAAAAATAAAATAATCCATTTTTTAAATAATTAATAAAAAAAGAAAAAAAGTTTTATTTCGATTTTTTTACAGTACAACGCCGTTGCCCTGCTTGATTTCTTAGTTATTGGTTTTATCCTTGATCATAATTAATTAACATAACCAAACAGGCCTTTATTTTTACATAATTCTTTTTTAATTAAATTTATAATATACTTAATTTTATTAATGGATAATCCATCTCACATAAGGGGTCCGCTAGACGTTCTCACCCTAGACCTCCCCTTTAATTTCTTCAATCTTTGATGCATGTTGATTATGTCCATATTGTTGGGATAAGCAAATCCTTATTCATTTCTAGGGACAAATAAAATATAACCGAGAAAAATGCATAGAAAAGAACAACACAAGGATTTACGTGAAAACTCCAAATCGAAGAAAAAATCACGGACCAAGAAAATACCCACAATGTGAAACTTTTACAATCACACAGAAATTTCTCTTTCCAGACCCCAATCACCACACTATTACAAATCTTAGACTAATTCACATATTTTCTCCAACTCTCAAAATAGAGAATGCAAGAAAGGAATTTAGAAGAATCAAACACAAAGATTATAGTGTCTTTGATTGGTGCACTGAATATCAAGATTAAGGGCCTCCTTATATAGCACTACCTTATATAGCACTAAGGATCTCTCTCCTTTTATTCTTCATCCGATGTAGGACAAAAGAAATAAAAGAAAACTCCTTCTTTTATCTTTAACGAAACGTCCAACAATCTCCACCTTGTAAAAATAAGAGAAGGCTCATTGTCTATACCGACAATCAATTCTCAATCCCGAGAATCATCCTACTCCACCATATGAGTAGATCACTTAGAATAAATCATTCTAAAAATATCTTGCGGCACATATCGAAAATACTTGCTAATCGTACTACTTCCAGCTCTTGGCTTCCCTCGAAATCTATCAGCCATCGATATACATCCACCACACACCCCACATCCATGCCGAGTCAATGTCTGTGTGCAAACTTGTGGACCAGCTAACATTATTACATCTTTTTTCATGATAATTGGGCATGTCATATGGATCCTCAATATATTAGCTCAAGATAGGAGTTGATTGCTGCATCAGCTCCACCTTTACCAGCTACCGCCACCATTGCTCCACCTTGAGCAATTACTGTCACTGTACTGACGTTGACGTCGTTGCCTTCTACCACTAAGTTACAATAGATTTGTCTAAACCCTTTTCATACTGAAAGTGTCGTCTCTAGCTTGAAGCTGATTCTTACCCTCTGGAATTCATGATGTTTTCCCACTTGTCTGTTAAATCCACGATACTCTATACCGATCTAGCGCCACAGAGACCAAGCCACCACATCGCCATCTTCCCAAGTGAATCGCTGCTTTCCCATGACACTAGTCACTACTGGAAAAACTCATTCATTTCAAACCTCGCTGAGCTAACATCAGTGGAAAATCCATGTCGCTGTTAAGTAACTCCACCACTGGGAGTACCAAGCCATTGCTTGAACCTGACTTTTCAAACTCTTGTGTAACCCGAATTATATGAATACATCATTGACTTGTACTGGCCACAACCCAAAACTTATTCTACCATCAAATTTCTCAACATCAAACTTTCATTGAACATATTTTGTTTACTCACCCTAACTTAATGAATAACCGTCTTGTAAAATCTTTTCTGATGTGGAAGGTCAGACTATGCTGCAACCACAGAGCGTACTAAGAATTTTAAAAGCGCCCAAACCGGGTTTTGATATCACTTATTGGGATAAGCAGATCCATATTCATTCATAGGGACAAACAAAATATAATCGTGAAAAATACGTAGAAAAGAACAACACAAGAATTTATGCGGAAACTCTAATAACGAAGAAAAAACTACGGACCGAGAAAATAATCACTATGTGAAACTTTTACAATCACACAGAAATTTCTCTTTCCCGACTCTAATCACCACACTATTACAAATCTTTGATTAATTCACACTTTTTCTCCCAACGCTTAAAATAGAGAATACAAAAAAGGAATTTAGAAGAATTAAACACAAAGATTATAGTATTTTTGATTGGTGCACTAGATATAAAGATCAAGAGTCTCCTTATATAGCACTTATAAAAAATAAAAGAAAACTCATTCTTTTATCTTTGAAAAAACCAACACACATATATTAAGTTAGATTGGCCATTTTAGTTTAATATAATTATGTAATGGCTCCTATGAACTACATGTGTGATCCGATCCTTATAATTTATTTTGAAATCATAATTTAAAAAATAAATTGATACCGGTTGCATGTTCATATTAGCTACACTCAATAAAATTCATGATAAATCTTTGCATGTTTCATTCAATTCCATGACCATTTCAACATCATTCCCTTTCTTTCTCCTCGATCTCTCTGTCTCTTGATGCATCTCCAACACCATTTTCGGGAAGTCGACGAGTATAATGGTGTATTCTTGGTGATCTTTTTTTTTATTTTAATTTTGTGCTAAACAAAGCCACCACCAACACAAAACATGTCCTTCCCCAACACATTCCATGCACACTACTCCACCGATGACTTCTCCCAAGATTCCTACTCCGCCCCTCTGCTCGGCCACCAGCCCGGCGCCCCACTGCGGCAGAGGCGGCGCCGTCTCCGTCCCTCCACCATGATCATGCTCTTCATTACGGGCCTGGGCTTCGGTCTCATTGCGGTGGCGGCCTTGTTATATGCCCATAATAATGACGATCCGGAAAGGGTTCCGATAACTACAAAGTCGCCGGAGATGGGGAGGACGGCATTGCGGGGCGTGAGAGAAGGGGTGTCCGTGAAGAATTCAGGCGGTCCGGTGAAATCTGCATATCCATGGACTGACAAACTGTTATCTTGGCAAAGAACTGCCTACCATTTCCAACCTAACAAGAATTGGATGAATGGTAAGTGGGGTTTACTTCTTATAGCTTTTTACTTTTACTTTTTATTCAACACGTACTACCAATGTTCGAATTTATTGTAAAATAGTAAATTAAAAAATAAAGTTTTCAAAACAAGTGAAAATTGTCCACTTTTATATCTTACAGTGGTTCATATAGATCAGATTATGTTAAGGTGAGTATTCGATTTTTATTGATTATAACTAAGAGATGTATCATATCTTAATATATATAATTGAGAAGTAATAGTCTAAAATAATTTTTTTGCAAAAACAATGTAATTTTAAATTTTTTTTATATGGGTTGCTTTTTGATTGGTTAGTCTTTATTTAATTATTTCTATTTATTTATTTTTTAATTTAATAATTAATATTTATCAACATTTAATTACATTTAATTATGGCAAATTTCTATGTGTGAAGCATTAATAATTAAATATAATAATTTCATTATTCTACATTATAAAATATATATTAAATTAATAAAATAAAAACATATACTAATAGATAAATGAGTTATTAGTTTTATTAAATCCGAAATAAAAGGAAATAATCTATATTTTATCAAAATAAAGTGTGTAAATTAATATTTAATTGATTTATATTTTATTTAAAGTCAAAATAAAATTTAAAAAATATTAGTTAAAACAATTAAATTAAATATGTAATATATTTCATAATAAATTAAGAAATAATGTAATAATATTAATTACTCTTTAAAAAATATATTCCATAATATTAATTTTAATTTTATATAATTCATTTAATATAATATGAATAATGTATGGGCGTAAATAATCAAAATATATAATTTATTTTATATTTATTAAATAACATATTATTTTGAAAAAAATATTATATAACGTATAACATGCGGGGTATATACTAGTGTATATATACAATTGATTTGCATCTATACTAAAAATAGTACAAGGAAAGTCAGCTGTACAATTCCTAAATTATAGGGATTGATTTGAATCTCTTATGCTATTAGAGTATATGATCAAAATGAATCATGCACTAATAAGGACAATAAGGTTGTGTGAGTATATGATCAAAATGAATCATGCACTAATAAGGACAATAAGGTTGTGTTCGGATGTAATGATTTGAGAAGGGATTTATAAATCTTTCCCTCAAATCCCTCCATCATGTTTGGATAACACTTGAAATCAATGAATTCATAAATCCAATATTTTAAATCAATGAATTTCAAATCATGAATTTGATTTTGAATTTTTTTAGTTGTTTTTGAATGAATTTCAAATCCTCACCGAAACCGTGTCATTTGAAATCATTCCGTTATTGTGTAATTGATATATTAATATATAAAATTAATAAATTAATTAAAAAAATATATATTTATATATATATAAATATATATATATTTATATATATATAAATATAAATATATATTTATATATTTTATTTATGTTTTAAACTCTACCACACAGCCTACTCCCTACCCACACCCACCCACCCACCCACCCACCCACCCACCCAACAACACCACCCCCTCTACCCCCTAAAAATTTTTTTTTATAAAATTTAAGATTTTTAATATTTAAATAATAAAAATATTACCACCCAGCCCTTACCCCTACCCACCCCCACTCCAAAAAAAAAATTTAATAATATTTTAAATTTTAATATTTAAATAATAAAAATATTACCACTCAACCTATCCACCCTCACCCCAAAAAAAAATTTTATAAAATTTTAGATTTTAATATTTAAAAAATAAAAATATTACCACCCAACCCAACCCACCCATCTCCACCACCCCACCCCACCTAAAAAAATTTAATAAAATTTTAGATTTTATTTTTTAAATATTAAAATCTATTTTTTTTTAAAAAAAATTTGATGGGTGGGGGTTGGGGGGTGGAGGTGAGTGAGGGTGGAGTGGGGTGGGTGGATGGATAGAGTGGTAATATTTTTATTATTTAAATATTAAAATCTAAAATTTTATATAAATTTTTTTGGGTGGGGGGTGGTGTTGGGTGAGGTGGGTGGGTAGGGGTAGGGCTGGGTGGTAATATTTTTTATTATTTAAATTTTAAAAATCTAAAATTTTATTAAAAAAAAATTTGGGAGTGGAGGAGGTGGGGTGGGGTGGGGTGGGGTGGGGTGGGTAATGGGGTGGGGTGGTAGAGTTCCCTCCTAAAAAAATTATTTTTAATAAAATTTTATTATTTTTATTTAATATATATAAAATTCTATTTTAAAAATAATTTTTGAATTATTGATTTAAAATTCTTTTAAAGATTCATAATTTATCCAAACAATGAAATTCAAATGAATTGATTTAAAATCCAAAAAATTTAAAATTCACTCATTTTCAAATCTGTTAGATTTGAAATGACTCGATCCAAACACAACCTAAAATATTGGGAGTATATTTAATGGATCGTTTTACATCACATTAATGAAATTTTTATGCTTGATAAGTAATATATTATGCATCACAACATTTCGTACATCACATGCTTTAACTTATACTCCCTCCATTAATTGCTAACCAACCTTCCCATTTATTGTACAGACTTATTTAAGAAAAAAAAAATACTTTTTTTTCGACTTTAGAGGGTATTGTAGTATTTTTAATAATAAAAAAATATAAAGTAATTGTATGTATGTATATATATAAAGGAGTGACGAATAAAGAAAGTGTGTAGGGTGGTGTGTGATGAGGGAGTATTTAAAAGAGTAACTATTTATTAAATTAAAATGCACCAGCACTTCACATGCATACAGAATGATACGCTTTCACTGAAATCTTTGTGTAAAATATATGATTTAGTTTAATATGCATTTCTCGAATATAGTTGATGTATGATTTACACACACTAATATAATATTGTTGTATGGATACACTTTGTTATTAATGATCTGCTAAGAATCACAAGTGAATCGATATATGTTATAAAGAAAAAAGTAGAATTAATCGAAGCTAAGTTGAGTTTGAATTTTGAAATGACTGAGTGCGAATATTTGTATGCATTAATGTCTAATATTGTTTTCATTTGTTGTGGGCTCGTTGGCAATGGCAATGCTTTGATTTGGTGAATTTTGCTCCTCATCATCTCAGATCCTAACGGTAACTTTTTTTTTTTAACTTTTTTTTTTTTCTCTCCTGTTTTTTATAAAAATTTTGGTATTACATTCTTTTTATATGTATCAGATGAGTGACATGTATATTGAAAGAAAATCACAATATTTTCTCCTAAAATTGATATTTGTTTCTTTTTAGAGTATAAATTTTAATATATCCTACACATATCAATCATCAAATGATTTACAATAAGAAATATATTACCAAAATATAATAAGAGATCAGTACTGCTTTCAACTTTTACACTCCATATTTTTTTTATATGACAAAATATCATGTGCACTGGGTTAACGGATTAATATTTGTGCATCTAGATTTAATCAAATACATTTATGAATAAATGCATCTCTCCTTTGATAAATTAAAACTAATATAATTTGATAATATCTAGTTATTAAAATGCACAATAAAAAAAAAAGACATATGGAATACAAATTTTGGAGAAGTTACTGTATCACATTGACACATTAATATATACTTTCACTCAAACCTTATTTAATACATTCATAAGCTTTATTTTTAAACAAATATATTAACTTTATAAATCAAATACATTCTGAGGACAAGACTTAAAATTGTTTCTTTATTGTATATCACTCATAACTAATAGTATAACTAATGATAGAAGAGTTGATGTGTGAAATCACGCAGAAGTGTTCACTCATAGGCATTATAGTTTGAAAATAGTATGTATGGATGTAACAGTTGAACCCTACTTCTACACTAATTATCATTAAATAAACATCATATCTAAATTAATGTCTTAGAAGTTATATTTTTCTCTTAAAATTTAGATTCTATCTCTTTACCAAAATTTTTATACTACTTTTTTTTAGGCTAGTGTAACTTGTGTGGAACATGTGTATCCACCTCCCTAATTAATTTTTCTTCCATTAATATTATTTTTTAATTTTCTTTTTAATTTATAATACTTTAAAGACTATTACTCCCTTCATCTCGCGTTAACGTTTACGTTTGTTTTTTGCATGTAGATTAAAAGATATACTCCCCCTGTCCCATGATTATTGTTACACTTACTAAAAAGAGCGTCCCACAATTAATATTATATTTCATTTTTGGATAATGTGACCCACATAAAACTATTAAATATCTCCATAGGACCCACAATACTCCACTAATACAACTACCTACTTTACATTATAATATTATTTCTCTCACCTCACAAAACATTAAAATATAATATTCCTTAATCTCTGTGCAAATTGTAAACGTTACAACAAATATGGGACGGAGGGAGTAATATTTTAATGTGGAATGAAATGAGAGAAATAAAGTGGGTAGTCGTATTAGGATTGTGTGTGGGTCATATATGGATTAATTAATTATTTTGTGTAGGTCCAACTTGACAAAAAAGGAAATATAAACCTTAACTTGAGACAAACCAAAATGAAAAACGTAAATCTTAACGCGGGACGGAGGGAATATACCTAAATCGTAAACCCTAATGTAAAATATACCCTAAACTATAAGGGTGAAATTACAATAATACCATAAACCATAATGGTTAATAATACCCTAAACCACAATGAAAAATTACAATTATACTCTAAACCCTAGGGATAAATTATACCCTAAACCACAAGAATGAAATTACAATTATTCTCTAAACCATAAGGATGAAATTAAAGATACTTTAAACCCTAAACCCTTTGGTGAAATATACCTTAAATAATAAGGGTGAAATTATAATTATACCTTAAACCCAAGGTGTGAAATATACTCTAATTCACATGGGTAAAATTACAATTATACCCTTAAAATCAATTTTAAACCATAAGAATAAATAATAAATATATTTTAAGGGTAAAATATATCATAAATCATAAGTTGAAATTATAATTATACCCTTAAAATGAAATTTAAAAATAAACAAAAAAACAGAACAAATACCGCGCAAATTAGGGACCTGTTAAGCAAAATACTCCATTTGTCCGCCCAATAGGTATACATTTATTTTTTTGCAGTGGATTAAGGAAGTATTATTATTTATTGAGTAGTAGGTGGTTGTATTAATGAGGTGTGTTGGATCATACATTAAATGTATTAGTGATGTGTGTTAATCTCATGTGTTTAAAAAGGAAAATGTATATTTTTGTGCGGACGCCCAAAATAGCAAAA
The DNA here is from genome assembly GCA_023678885.1 of Pogostemon cablin. Lineage (NCBI taxonomy): Eukaryota > Viridiplantae > Streptophyta > Magnoliopsida > Lamiales > Lamiaceae > Pogostemon > Pogostemon cablin. The sequence continues at coordinate 16,294,525 of CM042952.1, read as the reverse complement.
TGTATACCTTTCCGGCGAAATTGGGAGTTAAGTTTGAGTGGGACCCATGGTCCTATGAAATTGAATAAAAAAAAGCACGCTTGTTTTTTTTCCATATCGTCTTTTATGGTGTACCGCACCATTAGGGGGCCCCACCGTCGCTGCCCTGGGGATTGGTGGAGGAGGTAAATCGCAGGATGTGCCTCAAGTGGCTTATAGAGAGAACTCACTGTTTAACTCGTGCTTGCAAGGGGCTAAATCATATCGTCTTTTATGCCATTACTTATATGAGAGTTCATAAGAATGAGAAGTAAATGTGATCCTTGTCGAGAATTTTGTACTTTTGTTCCCGCAGGACATATAACATCTTCAAAATAGTCCCAATACTTTCACTTTTAGTCTAAAATGATTATTTCTTGATCCCATAAAACTTCAAACTAGCATATTTAGTCTAATTCAATTACACTATTAGTCCCATGAAATTTATGTTTATTTATTTATTTAATACTTATTATTAATATTATTAATATTATTAATAATATTAATATTATTATTATTATTTTGAACATGTTTTAAAAAATATAAAAATCTAATATTAAGTAAAAGGGAAAATCACTAATAAGTACACACTTTTACCCTAAATTACTATGAAATACAATGAGTTCAAATAATTACTCTCACATACAAAATATTAAAATAAAATACCAAATATAATCTTATAATCTCATACAATTTTAAAGCAAAAACCCTTAATCCCTCACCCACCCACTACCGGACCATTGCCGGCTGGTCGTCGGACCTTCGTCGGAAACCAAATTGTGCAAAATTAAATTGTGCAAAACAAATTGTGCAAATACATAAGTGTATTTATAATATCACAACTATAATTGTGTAGTTATGAATATTAGCGCTTTGAGTCATATAATTTATAGTAACTATACATTACTTTATGTATCCAATAATAAGTGACCCTAAATAAAATAATAAATGAGTAAATAAAAAAAAAGATGAATCTAAATTCTTTTAACTATTCTAACTTTATATCATATTTATTTATTTATGTATTTATTATTATTATTATTATTATTATTATTATTATTATTATTATTTGAACATGTCTTTTTTTGAAAACAATAAAAATTTGATAACGTTAAAAATAAAAAATAAAAAGTAAGTAAATAAATAAAATAAAATATGAATTTAAATTTTTTGGATCAATAATATATCTGTATAAGACTAAATGTGCAAGGTTGAAGTTTTATCGGATCAAGTTCGCAAAAATTTTAATTGTCAAATAAAAATAAAAATAAAAATAAATAAATAAATAAAATAAAAGAACCAATAGTGTAACTTTATATTCATATTTTATTTTTTTCTATTAGTTATTATTTTTTTTTCAGCATGTCTTTTTTGAATTTAATAATAATTTGCTAATATTAAAAATAAAAAAATAAATAAGTAAAAAAATAAATAAATAAAATAAAATAAAATATGAATCTAAATTTTTGGGATCAATAATGGATCTGTATGGGACTAAATATGCAAGGTTGAAGTTTTATAGGACCAAGTCTGAAAAAAATAATCTTTTAGGACTAAAAATGAAAGTGTTAAGACTATTTTGAAAATATTATGTGTCATGTGGGATCAAAAGTGCAAATTCTCCTTGTCCATAGAGTATATGCTTAGTTTGCAAAAAAATAATCTTTTAGGACTAAAAATGAAAGTGTTAAGACTATTTTGAAAATATTATGTGTCATGCGGGATCAAAAGTGCAAAATTCTCCTTGTCCTTAGAGTATATGCTTAGTTTTAGAGTTTAGTATCATTATCTCTATAATGTGTTATTCATCCAACAAGACGACTCACTTATATGTTGTATGGTGCAACAGTGGTAACAACAAAATGTATTGGAAGAGATGTGTAACAATAAATTTTGTATTTATAATAAAATAAACACAAAAAGAATTACAATAATAATTCAAAGGATTAAACTTGATAATTTAGGAAACTATCTCTATCTATCCTTTGATTCTTCTCTCGAACCAATTTGGCCTTTGGCTTTGACTTGTTGACTTGACCGCGTTGACTGTGTATGTTGAGTCGGATCTTCATTTGAAGCTTGTCGTAACTCAAATTTGAGATTTTATATTAATCCAGAGGCGTCGAGCATTTGTTTGGATTAAACGTACTTGATCCGAAAAAACACTCGATATGGGGGGCTTAGCACCTTATTCCAGGGTCGTATGCCGTTCTTGGCGCGAAGAACTTAGTTTATGAAGAATGCTTGATTTGGGGGCTCCACACCTTAATCTCGAATCGCTTGTCGTTCTTGACTTGAAGATGCTTGAAGATCTCAAGGGAGCACTGCTCGTGTTCTTGATCTCTTCAGAGCGTTTGTGTCTTCAGGTCTTTGAATGTCTGAATGTGTGTAATGAATGGAGGAGGGCTCCTTATATAGGTGAAGGGTGAGGAAGCCCCATAAATAACTCGCAATCTGATTGGTCCATGACAAATTTGACCTAATTCTGCGGGTTTGGACCTTTCCATATATAACACAGTTTGATTGGTCATTACTTGATTTGACCTGATTCTGAAACCTTCCAGGCTTTATTTTGACTTGGGAAGCAAATTTTACTTAATTTAAACCGCCTTTTAATTTATTGGGTTTAAATTAATTATCAATTATTTATTAATCTATTTTAGGAATTAATTTATTAAATTCCCAAAATAAAATATAATAAATTAAAATTGATATTTTAATCATGAAAATTCACGTGTCGCCATTTGATTGGACCATGAATTTTATTTGCTTACAAATGCCCCCTTGCAATTTGTTCACAGACAGTGTGTCTTGATGTGAAGGAATCGCAAAAGTTCCCCCTTTTTTGCAATTTTTTCCCTCTTTTGAACCTTTGAATTTACAAAACACTTGATAAATAATCATAGTTTTTTTTTCATCCCAATAGACCATAAATATGACACAGGTGTATTTCTTGTTTACCAAGATAAGAAAATATGAAACAAATTTGTTTCTTACCCACCAAGATAAGAGAATATAGAACAAATTTATTTCTTGTGCACCTTGGTAGATCTTACTCAAATTTATCAAATTTATTTATAGTAAAGAATCTCTTAAAATTTTGTAGAGATTACACCCTTATAAATAATTTCCATAATTATTCATGTGTCCCCTGCTATATAATGGTAGTCCATGAATTCAATTTTTTTCATCAAAACTATCCAACAAATCGGACTTTCAGCTTTGCTTCAAGAGGTTGTCAAGACAAAGCACACTAACAAAACACACAATTCAATTCACAAGTGTAAGCTTTCAGTTTACTCTTCTTTAATTTGCTCTCCCTTTTTTTTTTCTTCTCTGCTCCACCAAGAACTTAGTAACATGCTTGTCCTCGCTCCTCTTTCTCTTTCGAGAAATATTCGGTGAGCCTCGTTCTCGCCCCTCTTTCTCGAGAAATCTTCGGTGAGCCTTAATTTCCCACGGGAATCCTCGAGTGTTTGGCCACCACGCTGTTCGAGTGAGAACCGTGCACCAACAGTTGGTTCCCTTCTGGTCCCGTGTTCCTCATCACCACCAACGGCTGCCATTCTCGTTACGTCAGCGTGCGACAACTTTCGAAGTTGAAAATCTTAAAGGGATGACGGCTGGAATCTGCTTCCGTCGGCGGCAGTATGCAATCCTCGACGAGGGATTGGCGGCTGAACCGCGACAGGAAGCGGCGACTGTCGGGCGCTGATGGTGCGGGGTGGATTTCGGCGACGGCTTGGAGTCTGCTTCCAACAGCAGCAGCACGCAATCCTCGACGAGGGATCAGCCGTTGAATCGAAGCGGCGACGGTGATGCGTTGCTTTCTGGCGTGGCGGATGCTCACTGTGGCGACAAGTTCAGTTGGCCTTGCATGGTGTGGCGTGTACTCTTTGTGGATCTGGCAAGGGGTGCGACGGTTCCCGTGGTTGAGGTGCTCGTGCCTTTAGCAGTGGTTCCAAAAGGGTTCGAGTCTACTTGCTGTTGGTACTCGTGTTTACGGAGAGGGGCAATGGGTGACAGTCGGAAGCAGATCTGACCGGTGTGGTGTCTTCCGGCGACGGCAGCGCGCGATTCTCGACCGGAGGATCGGCGTTTGTCGGGCGCTGCTGGCATGTGATTGCTTGGTGCAGTATGTGTCCCCGCTTTTGCAAATCGAACAGGCGACTGATCTCGGTGGGACCCTCCGGCGAGCTGCTGGTGCCACGAGACTTCCGGCGGCTGGCGACCAGTCGACGACCAAAGCGAAAGCATGGGGTCGAACGAATCGGATGGGTTCAACGAGCTTGTGATATCGAGTCATCGACGGGGGGCACGATTTCTTGCGAAGGATTGGCAGCCTGCAGCTGCTGGTTGGCTACTTCCGACAGAAGTGACGTCGGTGCGAATCCATTGCACGCCACAGAGGTGGCCGACGGTATGACCGGAGGCGGCCCGATGACGGATAGCAACGACGGCTCTCTAGCGATAGCTCCTTGCGGCGGTGAGGTGTGTAATTTCCGTCGCTAATACTGGCAGATTGGCGGCGAGAAATACTAGTTCCTCAGCAGTTCCTCTGATTTTCTTGAATCCCTTCGGCAGTTCATCTTTGGGAAATTTTGGGACAGAGATAAAGCAGGCTTTCTCAGATGAGAGAAGAATCTTTTTCATCTTTTTTTTTAATTGAACTCCCGTGAATATGATGGGGAAAGGGAAAGAAATTTCCTTATTTTAATTGGAGAGAGAGATTTGTGCAGCAATATCTCTTTCCAAAAGAGAGGATATGTCAATTTTGGCCAACCAATTTGACCTCAATCACGTGTATGCCTTTGTAGGACTGAGCTTCTTTGGGCAACTTGCCTTTACAAGATAAAGTAGACCTGTTTTATATTCCAATTGCTTTAGTCCAATTACCACCATCAACTTGAGCCCACTATAGGATAAATTGGGTTGCATAGTCTCAATCCTAAATTGTTTTGGGCCTAGCTGACAATTACCTGTACCAACATTATGACCTTCAACTCTCATGGCTTAGATTAATTTTAATTCATGCTTACACACGAATTAATTTAATTACTCATTATGGCCAACTTAAGCTCCACTCATCATGTATTTAATTTATAATCCTGAATTTAATAATTAATTAATCCCATGAATTTAATTTGGGGTCTTTTAATTATTTAAATCCATAAATTTAAATTAACTTGAACCCATCTTCTTGCTAATATTAATCCACTTGCAACTTTTTATGTGACAACGTGGATCACTTTCATTCCTTCAATGCTGCGAGAATGGAATTATTTTCATCACTCCAAGAACTTGAACTTCCTTTGTCACTTCAATAATTTGAATTTCTTCACTCAACTCCGCATTCAACCACCGTCTTCCCCTTGTCAACCATTTTTCTCAACTCATTCATGCTTCAATTTATTGCTTGTCTCATACACTTGATGCGAAGGGCCTTATTTATGACTGAACTTAGTAGAGTGCTAAGCTGCCTACGTATCTCCTTGCAGAGGATCAAGTCATTACGTAGTTCACAAGAGACATAATTTGGTTTTCAATGGGGGTGCCGTACACAGTTTATACTCATGCGGGTCAGGAGTGACTATTCTTTTACCACTTTAGACAAAGTAGGGTATTTAATGCTTTAACCACTTAAAATACCTGAGTGGGGTGAATTAATAGTTTAACCACATATAATTACCTTTGGTGGTTTATCGTACACAGTTTATACTCGTGCGGACCAAGAGTTCGTTGTACACAGTTTATACTCATGCGGACCAGGAGTTCATCGTACACAGTTTATACTCATGCGGACCAGGAGTAACATGCAGTTTAGACTCGTGCTCTAAGGAGCGTTGTACGTGTATTTATTTTATGCGTAGTAGCGTTTCAAGAACTTCCCATTTATGGGGCCAATGTTCACGTCATCCTCCGAGATCAATTTGTAGGCGCCATTTGTATATGCTTCTTTCACAACATAAGGGTCATCCCATTTAGATAGAAATTTATTTCCAACACGATGAGTGACTACTATAGGTCTTCTCACAGCAAGCACCAAGTCACCAACTTGGAAAGAACGTATCTTTACTTTCTTGTTAAACGTTCTAGAAAGGCGAGATTGATAATACTCAAGTCTTTGTTGAGCTTCTAACCTCTTTTCATCTAATACTTCCAACTCTTGAAGACGTAACTTTGCATTTTTTTCTTCGGTGAGGCCTTCCTGTATGGCCATCCTCAAAGAGGGAATTTGCTTTTCAAGAGGTACTACAGCTTCAACACCATACACCAAAGAATACGAAGAGCCTGAGTAGGTGTTCTATATGTGGTACGGTACGCCCATAGAGCTTCATTGATTCTTTCATGCCAATCTCTTTTTGACTTGGAGACCACTTTCTTCAGTAAACTGCATGAAGTTTTATTGAAGGCTTCAGCAAGACCATTGCCAGCTGCGTTGTACATTGATGACTTCCTTTGCTTGAAATCAAACTTCTCACACAACTTATCAATCTAATTGTTGCTGAACTGCTTTCCATTATCAGTGATGATGTAGCGCGGAACACCGTATCTATAAATGATGTTGATACGAATGAAATCTGCAAGATTTTCTTTCTTCACTTCCCTTAGAGGTACAGCTTCGGCCCACTTTAAAAAGTAATCAATTACAGCAAGAATGTAGAGAGGACCACCAGAAGACTTTGTAAGCAGCCCCACCACATCTAATCCCCAAGCATCAAAAGGCCATGAAGCGACTGCTGGGTGCAAAGGCTCCGGAGGTTGATGGATCAAGTTCCCATGGAATTGGCAAGCTCGACATTTTTGTGCATACTCCGTGCAATCTTTCAACATTGTTGGCCAATAGTAGCACATCCTGTTAATTCTGAAATGTAGCTTCGGTCCGGATTGATGAGCACAGCAAATTTCGAAATGAGATTTCTCCATTGCTTGAACAAACTCTTCCTTACCCAAGCATCTCAAGAAAACTCCATCAAATGATCTTCTATATAGTGTGCCTTTGAAATAAATGAATCAAGGCGCTCGACGTCGAATATCAACCCTTTGACGTGGATCGCTTGGCAACTTATCATACTTTAAATAGTCCACGAGTGGTTAGCGCCAATCTTCTTCTTCAATTTTGAAAACTTCCACCACATGATTTTCAACTTCTTCATAATCCTCATCCTCGAAGAATGGTGTTACAACCCAACTTTTACACACTGAAATTTGAATTTGCGCCTCCGGCATAGCTATATTTGATGCTAGCTTGGCGAGGGCGTCAGCTTGCTTATTCTCTCTTCTGAAAAAATGCTCGATATCAACATCACCAAGCCAACTCATTAGCTTTTGAGCATACTTGTGGTACGGGAGCAATTCAGGCTTCCTCACTTCATACACTCCAAGTAGTTGTTTTATCACAAGTAGCGAATCACCATACACCTTAAGGTGTAATTGCTTTATGTCAACGGCCATTTCTAAACCAAGCATGAGTGCTTGTTTCTCGGCTACATTGTTAGAGCAGTTTTCTGTTAAGAAAAATGAGAATGGAAAAACTTCACCACTGGATGTTACAAACATGACTCCAGCACCGGCTCCTTCTCTATGAGATGCTCCATCAAATACATCTTCTAAGGAGAAGCTATTTCCACAGCGAAAGCATCTTCATCGGGGAGTTCATCAGACAGTTCACATTCTACAGGCATCGAATGATCAGCTAGAAAATCTACCAACACTTGTCCTTTAACGGCTTTTTGAGGGACGTATACATTCTCGAACTATTGAAGTTGGAGATACCATCTTGCAAGCCGATCCAAGAGTACTGGTTTTGACATGACGAACTTTAGTGGGTTGGCTTTTGAAACCAGACGAACTGTATGAGCTTAGAAGTAGTGCTTCAACTTTTGAATCACGAAGATAAGGGATAAACATATATTCTCAATAGGTGAATACTTTAACTCATTTGGAGTCATAGTTATACTCAGATAATATAGAGCTCTTTCTTTGCCATCATCATTTTCTTGTGCAAGTAAGGCTCCAACTGACCGTTCTTGAGCAGCTAGGTAGAGAATTAATGGACGTCCGGGTATTGGTGCACACAACAATGGTGCCTTCATCAAGTACTCTTTAATGCTATTAAAAGCATTATTGCAAGCTTTATCCCATTCGAATACACTGCATTTCTTCATGAGATGACTAAACGGTTGATATCGACCAGCCAAGTTTGATATGAACCTTCTCAAGTATGCCAACTTTCCTTATAAACTCTTATGCTAATGTATATTTTGAGGGACATGCATCTTCATGATTGCATCAATCTTCGCCTTCTCAATTTCGATCCATTGACAACGGACAATAAATCCAAGAATTTTCTAGATGTAACTCCAAATGCACACTTGAGTGGATTCATCCTGAGTTGATGCTCCCTTAAACATTCAAATACTCATTTTAAATCATGGAGATGATCTGTCTTTTTCTTTGTTTTCACCATAATATCATCAACGTAGCATTCGATAATCTTATGCAGCATGTCATTGAATATCTTTTGCATGGCTCGTTGATAAGTGGCACCAACATTCTTCAAGCCAAATGGCATCACATTGTAGTAATATATTCCTTTCGGAGTACGAAAGGCTGTCTTCTCTTGATCTTCGAGAGCCAGACTGATCTGATTGTAGCCAGATGACCCATCCATAAACGAAAGGACCTCATGCCCCGTTGTTGCATCAATCATGAGTTCAGCAATTGGTAGTGGAAAGTCATCTTTTAGACATGCCATGTTCATATCCCGGAAATCCACACATACTCTGAGTTGCCCATTCTTCTTTCTCACCGGCACGATGTTAGAAATCCATGTAGGATATTTGACTTCTCGGATCTTGCCTGTTTCAAGAAGCTTATTAACCTCGTCCTCAATCAAAGGAATAAATTCTGGTCAAAATCGACGCTGCATTTACTTTACTGGTCGAGTTCTCTTTTTAATGGACAAGTGGTGCACTGCAATTTTAGGATCCAAACCTGGCATTTCTATATGTGACCATGCAAAGACGTCTCTGAATTCTTGTAAAACGCTAATATACTTCTCTTCCTTCTCAACGTTTAGTAGAGCACTTATGTAGGTAGGACGTGGATCCTTTTCATCACCTAAGTAGATTTCTTTCAATTTATCAATAGTGGCTTTCACTCCTTCTTCAAATTGTGGAGGGGCATTTTCAGCATTTACCTCCTCCACGTGAGAATCATCAAGAGCAGTGATGTGGTTGGTAGAAGCTACACTTTCTCTATCATCATCACCATCATCTTTAGTAAAGATGATTGTTTGCATCTTAGCTTTCAGCACTCTTCCACATGAGACAGTCAAGATATTTCGCCGCTTCATGCGAGAAGGAATTCGACTTCGAAGCTTCTTGAAGGTAGGAGAATTGACATTATATTGCCTCCCATACTTGTTCCTTTCACAGGGTCCAAGTCTTTCGAAAACACTCCCAAGTCTTTCAAAAACAGAGATTTTATTGATTTCTCTACCGCTTTCATAAAAAATATCATCAGTGGATGAAGCTTCTCCCTCAGTGATATAATTTATATTTGCTCTTCTAATGCAATGCGGATTGGCTTTTGAGGGACATATCCCAAACCTGGCTTAGCATTCTTGACAGCATGGCCACCACTTTTCAACATTTTCTGAGTAGCATTGAGCCTATGTTCTGGTCGATTAATGGTCTCTTGATGTAACTTACCCATTATCAGCTTTTCTTTCGGTTCGTAACCAGCCTTCATAAGGAGTTTATAAGCTTGTGGACTTTACGACTTGGCTATTTTGGTTTCAAACACTTCACTGTGTTCGGTCTTAGCTCCTTCCACAGGACGTATAAATCCCCTGAGTGGTAGAAAAGAATGCTTACTAGTATCAATTTTTGTTAAAGGCAACGTTAACTCTTCCGAGGTCTCAAGCTCTTTGCCTTTGTTCACCTTGAGAGTGGCAGATGATGTACTATCTTCCTCATTCTTTATTTGTTTATTGCCCCATTATCTTGCACTGGGGCTTCTTCATGTTTTGTACTCTTGAAGAAATATTTAACATCTGCAAAGTAAGCTTCAACTTCAGTAAATGGCTTGTTGTCGCCTAACACCATTTTCACATTATCACCTCACTATATTTAAAGCACTGGTGTAATGTGGAAAGAATCACACCATTCTCATGTAGCCATGGGCACCCCAAAAGCATGTTGTATGAAATTTTTGCATCAATAACTTGGAAGTGGACTGTGGAGTTCATCTCATCAATTAGCAAATCAAGAACTATTGTGCCGAGAGTTCTTTGCCCCTCATGGTTGAACCCTTGAATCATCAATCGGCTATGATTGAGTTCATCCACCAGTATTTCTAACTTTTTTAACATCCTTAGAGATAGAATATTCACCGCCGAACCTCCATAAACAAGTATGCGATTCACTCGCACCTCTTTAGTATAGCCAGTCACAAATAGTGATCGATTGTGAGATTGCGAACCCAACAACATATCCTCATCTGTGAAGGTCACCTTCATGGAGTAAGCTTTACCCTTAGTTTCAGATTGTTCACTTTCATTGTCCTCCTCGTTCGCAACGTGACATGAGCTTTCATCATGACTTTCCTTTATAGAAATAAAGTTCGTGGCTGTTTCATCTTCTAACATGATTTTTCCTTCCTTGGCCAGCTGCATGATCTTTTCCTTGAGAACGAAACAATCATGAATTGGATGACCCACCAACTTATGATACTTGCAGTATTTTGGGTCATTAGTTCGGCCAGCTTCCTCTGGACGCTTCATCTCAGGCAGTTAGAGGAGTTTATTTTTCATTAGATCATCAAATATGCCAGAAATATCTGAGTTCAGAAATGGATACTCCTTTTCTTGCATCTCTTTCAGAGTTAACCTTTTTTGTCCCCATTCTTGGGCAACTTGTTTACCTTTATCTTTCTTATCATCTCCATTCTTTTGAATTTTGATCGTCATAGTATTTGTGGCCATTGATTCTTTGTTGGAATTTCTAGCATATGGCTTGCCCCCTTTTTTGAAATCTTGTTTATCTTAGGACTTGTAGGAATCCAACATTGGTGAATGTTTGATTCCACTAGCAGCCAGACTTAATTCCATGTCATGGGCCCTAGTAGCCAACTCTTCGAAAGTCTTAGGTTGAATTCTTTTGAGTATATAAAGGAGATTCCATTACATCCCTTAGATACACATCTCAATAGTGGACTCTTCAGATAATCGGTCCTTGCAGTTTAAATTCAAATTCCTCCATCGATTGATATAATCAATCACAGGCTCTTCCTTTAATTGACGAGTATTAGTTAGCTCAGTCATGCTAACGGTTCTCCTTATGCTATAGAAACGGTTAAGGAACTCATTCTCCATTTGTGCCCAACTATCAATGGTTTCAGCTTGCAAGTCGATATACCAATCAAAGGCATTTCCTTTGAGAGAGCGAACAAACTGCCTCACCATATGGACTCCATAAGTACCAGCATCATGGCAAGTCTCAATGAAATGTGCTATGTGCTGCCTAGGGTTTTCCTTGCCATCAAATTGTTAGAACTTGGGAGGTTGGTAGCCAGCTGGAAACTTCAAGCTGTCCACTCTTTTCATGAATGGCTTGATATAAGTGACGATGGGCTTGGAATTTTCTTCAAACCTTTCCTTTATTGTTCCAAGTATAATATCCTTCAATTGATCGACTTGGAGCATTCCATCAGCTGAAAGTGGCAATGTTCCTTGGGTTTGCTCATTTTCAATAGTTTGGCGCCTTGTGATCTCTTCCACCTCACTATCGCCCATTACTCCTTTTCCGTTTGCACGGCTAGTCTCTGCGATGTCTCTTTTTTCCATCAATTGGGTGATTTTTGTATCTTGAGCTTCTATGTGTTTTGTGAGCCCTTCGATAGCTTTCATCATGTTTGCTAGTTGTTCCTCAATAGTCGTGGTGCCTGCCATCATTACTGGAGCTGCAGCTGAGTCAGATGAAGAGCCTGAAGAATATGGAATCTTCATCACTATCCTCCTTCATAGGTAGTTGTTTTCTCGAAGTCTCCTCAACCGAAGGGTTGGATCCAGATGAGGCTTCCAAGCGAGCTTTCTCTAACATGCTCCTCGTAACAACAACATATTCATTCAATGACTCTGAGAGCTTAGAAGCAGCATTCCTTTTCACAGTAATCTTGACAGAAGTCATTTTGTACTTTGTAGAGAGAAGAGATGAGAGGTGAGATGGTCCCACTGGGCTTGCCAAAATTTGTAACAACAAATTTTGTATTTACAATAAAATAAACACCAAAAGAATTACAATAATAATCCAAATGATTAAACTTGATAATTTAGGAAACTATCTCTATCTATCCTCTGATTCTTCTCTCGAACCAATTTGGCCTTTGACTTTGACTTGTTGACTTGACCGCGTTGATTGTGTACGTTGAGTCGGATCTTCAGTTGAAGCTTGTTCGAACTCGAATTTGAGATTTTATAACGTTAATCCAGAGGCGTCGAGCCTTTGTTTGGATTAAACGTACTTGAAGATGCTTGAAGATCTCAAGGGAGCACTGCTCGTGTTCTTGATTCTTCAGAGCGTTTGTGTCTTCCGGTCTTTGAATGTCTGAATGTGTGTTTGTAATGAATGGAGGAGGGCTCCTTAAAAGAAAAAATAAGGGCATCCAACAGACAGAGCTTCTAAAAATGCAGGAGGAAAGTCAGTACCAAATGCTTGGCAATCCCTGGTAGAGCTTCTTTATGATTTACAAAGACTGCTTTTCCTACAGTCTGAGACCGACCCCATTTCTATCTTCAAGGTATGTCCGCCATATCCTTTCTTCGCGGTTAAATGTAACCTAAGGGTGAGGAAGCCCCATAAATAACTCGCAATCTGATTGGTCCATGACAGATTTGACCTAATTCTGCGGGCTTGGGCCTTTCCATATATAACACAGTTTGATTGGTCATTGCTTCATTTGACCTGATTCTGGAACCTTCCAGGCTTTATTTTGACTTGGGAGGCAAGCTTTACTTAATTTAAACTCCCTTTTAATTTATTGGGTTTAAATTAATTATCAATTATTTATTTATCTATTTTAGGAATTAATTTATTAAATACCCAAAATAAAATATAATAAATTAAAATTGATATTTTAATCATGAAAATCCACATGTCGCCATTTGATTGGACCATGAATTTTATTTGCTTACAAGATGCGATTCTGATCTTCTATTATATTTTAATGCTACATTCTCTATTACGTATTGTTAGATGAATGACGCATAAAAGAGATAAAATATATTATTTGAAAGGGAAAAACTTACTTTCTCCATCACAACTTCAATTATACACCTTTTATTTTAGTCCATTCCAACTTCAACTTCGCACTTCTATAAAAAGAAATAACACTTAGTTACAATCCTCAAATCACACTTTAATTTAAAATTTGTTAATTTCTTTTTTCGATCGTAACATAATACTTTATAATTTATTTATTACCAAAAATACTAAATTATCCTCAATAGCAACATAAAAAATGAATTTTCTTACTTTATGTGTGAACAAAAACATAAAGATGATAATGGGTTGAAGGGAGTAAACTTCAGGAGAAATTAATGTTCAGATTTTTTTTCGGTATATATGTATCATTAAGATGTGTGCGGAGCGTAAAAATTAAATGAATTACATTTTTTTCATCGCTTTGTTTATTAGTATAAAGTAGTAGTAATTCATTATATAAAGATCATTTTTCATTCATTAACGTATTGAGTTAGCTAGACTGTATTTAGGTTATGCAAGTCATATACTCCCTCCTTCCCACACTAAGCTCTCTTTTTTCCATTTTGGTCGTCTCACTCAAAGAGTTCTCTTTCTTTTTTTATACACATGAGTCCCACAATTACCCACTAATACAATTAAAACATGGGGTCCACACTCTCACTAATACAACTAACCAGTGCACATTAAATATTAATACTCTTTAATCTACATGCAAAAAAGCAAAATGCACCCTTGATGCGGGATGGAAGGAGTATTGAATTATAACACTAGAGTTGAGTTTCAAACTCTTGCCCATATCCTCTGCAATCATCTAAAACATCACTCAAAATTCTAATCTTATCCACCTCTAATGGATTTAAATAAAATACATGCAGGTCCATTATTCTACAAGGGATGGTACCATTTCTTCTACCAATACAACCCATACGGTGCCGTTTGGGGAAATATTGTTTGGGGTCATGCAGCCTCTAAAGACCTCATCAATTGGCACCACCTTCCCATCGCCATGCGCCCCGACCAATGGTACGACGCCAACGGCGTCTGGACCGGCTCCGCCACCTTCCTCGACGACGGCCAACTCATCATGCTCTACACCGGAGCTACTAACGAGTCAGTCCAGGTCCAGAATCTCGCCTACCCTGCCGACCCGACCGACCCGTTTCTCATCGACTGGGTCAAGTACGTCGGCAACCCTGTCCTGGTCCCACCACCGGGCATCGACATTAGGGACTTCCGCGACCCCACCACCGCGTGGCTGACGTCAGAGGGCAAGTGGCGCATCACCATTGGATCAAAGATCAACAAGACCGGCATGATATTGGTGTACGACACTAAGGATTTCAAGAACTATGATTTCCTCCCCGGGGTGCTCCATGCAGTCCCGGGGACGGGGATGTGGGAGTGCGTTGACTTTTACCCCGTTTCGACTGTCGAGGACCAGGGCCTCGACACGTCGGTAAACGGGCCAAACGTGAAGCACATCGTCAAGACTAGTCTTGACGATGACCGAAATGACTACTACACGATTGGAAACTACGATGGTGATGCTGCGACGTGGACCCCTGATGACGCTAAGATAGATGTGGGGATTGGGTTGAGGTACGACTATGGACATTTCTATGCATCTAAGACGTTTTATGATCAGGAGAAGAAGAGGAGAGTGTTGTGGGGATGGATCATCGAGACTGATAGTGAAGAGACTGACATACGGAAGGGTTGGGCATCACTTCAGGTACTCCGGACATACTCATATAATTCAATTCCTTTTAATTGAACTTGTAAAGTATTTCTCAGAAGATTAATACTCTCTCCCGTCCCTTTTAGATTTCACTTTTATTGTACATGCGAAAATGATAAAGTAAGTTATGTGTTTTAGACTCTTTTGAAAATATAATGTATTGAAACAGTGTAGATTCTCTATGTCATTTTGCCATATACTGTTCAACAATCTGAATCTCCTGTTCCACAATCGTGTTTCACCCCATGTTTCATAACTTGTTTTCCATAAAAATAATATACCCTAGTTAATGACCATTAAACCCTTGGGACATGTGGTTGTATTTTAGGCATTGATTAATACACGTGACAAATATCTAATAGATGGAACATGAGATGAAATACGGGAGTGGAATAGGTGATCCCAATTGACTGTCTGATGGATGACACGTAGGAGAAAGAGGGAAACTATACATTAAAAAGGAAAGCATAAACTTAGGGCAATGGTTGGAAATCTTCCTTTCTTACGTGTCAATCATATAACGTGTGATACAAAATGATGAACAAAAATTGAGCAAAAAATGTGGTTTAGTATTGAAAGGTCACACCGGATCTTATGTGTCATTTTGTACATTATCTTCTGCGTCATATTTTATATGATTGCGCATAAGAGGGAAAATAAATTCAACCATTATTCTTAAGGTTTATGCATCCTTTTTTAGAATATAATTTTTCTCCTTTTCTCCTACGTGTCGTCTGTGTGACTCAAGAGATAATGTATCAAAATTGCATATAAAATTTGATCCATTGAAAGGTTATCTATTTTGAAATATTTTTGGAAGGTGAAAAGTGTAATTGGACAAATGAATAAAGAAAGAATGAAAAGCTTGTTAGGGCAAGGGAGTATTTCATATTTAAAGAGTAAAATCCGAGGCTATCATACAATAACCCCATACAAGACAAACTCTTTTATTTTAGAGAACTTTGTTAATTTTTATGATTTTAATTGTATCATTATGTTTCTGACATATCATAGCCTTATAAATGTGGGTGCGTTACGTAGTATTCCTGATTTAAAATTATAAATAATGTTTTTAACATAATATGATATGATGTAGGCTGCTCCTCGGACAGTTTTATTCGACAGACAAACAGGGCGTAATATCTTGCTATGGCCGGTGGAGGAGGTGGAGACACTAAGGAAGGAGAAAGCAGTTTTTAACATCAAGGCTGGGACAGGCTCCGTTCTGCCCATTGATGTGGGCTCCACCTCCCAGGTACCTCAAATCAATTCATAACTCATATAACACCATATGACTAATGAATTAAATTTGCATGCAGCTGGACATAGTGGCGGAGTTTGAAGTGGACGAGGAGACAATGCAGAGACTGAACGGAAGCAACGAGACGTACAGCTGCAGCGAGAGCGGTGGGGCGGGAAGACGAGGCGCTCTAGGGCCGTTCGGGATATTAGTGCTAGCAAATAAGGGGCTGGCTGAGCAAACTCCTGTTTATTTCTATATTTCCAAGGATGCACACAGCAACTTCGTCACTTTCTTCTGTGTTGATAACACAAGGCCAGTCTAGTTTTATTTGGATATTCTATTTTACTACCATTTTCCATTTCTTTGTTTCTCCCAATCTAAACATGTTCATTGGTTTATAGGTCATCAAAGGCCACTGATGTTTACAAGGCAGTCTATGGCACCCCAGTCACAGTTATCAAAGGGGAAAAGCTATCCATGAGAATTTTGGTAATCATATGAACTACCTCATCTTTTCTACTAAATTATACTGAAAATTTTCTTCCACATTCAAATTTTGACAAGATCATTAACCTGCAAATCTTGCCCATGATACTCTTAATACGCATAGTTTTGTTACAAAGTTAATATGCAAATGAATATTTTCATAGGTTATTATTACCCATATCCCCACATAAGGAGTTAAATTAATTTTTTGTCTTATAACAAAACAAAACTTCGAGTTTTGCCTTAAAAAATATAAGTGGTTCAATTTTGCCTTATACCTAACGAATTGTTTCAATTTTTGTCCAATTTAATGCGAAAATCGCCGGAATCTGCCATGTCATACTTCAATTTGGGGATTTCCGACTGGTAAATTCAACGTGGCAATTTTGACTTGTTTTAGCCAATGAATCCGCCACGTCATTTCCATCTATTTATTTATTACCGACGACGACGAGCCTCTTCCTGCTAATACGACGTCGCCCGTCAATGCCTAGAAAGTGGCTCTCAAGGCTATTCCCGAGCGCCTTGCTGTCGCTGCCTCCGAATCGCTGTCCGCCTTCACGCTTCTCGTCGGACTGCGGGCACCGGCGATGTTGCTGTCGGAAGATGCGCCGCGGGCGGCTGTCGACATCGTTACGGTGCTGGATGTGAGTGGTAATATGTCGGGGATGAAGATAGAACTGGTTAAGAGGGCTGTTAATTTCGTGATTGATAATTTGGGTGGATCTGATCGCCTCTCTGTGGTGTCCTTCTCCGATGAAGCTCAAAGGTTGGTTCCTTTGATGAGGATGAGAGAGAATGGGCGTGAGGATGCCAAGAGGTCGGTGGATGCTTTACGTGCCGTCGGGAGAACCAACATCGTTCAGGGTTTGACGGTGGGAGATCGGGTTCTTGCTGAGAGGAGATACAGAAATCCTGTGTCTGCCATAATATTCTTGTTTGAGCGCCACTTTCTTTTGCCCAATTAATTGATTTTTCTTTTTTATTTTTCTTTTTTATTTTATATTTCTAATTTAATAAAATATTATGCATATTTGGAAACTAAAATAAATAGGTGGAAATGACGTGACGGATTCATTGGCTAAAAAAAATCAAAATTGTCACGTCGGATTTAACAGCCAGAAATCCCCAAATTGAAGTATGACATGGCGGATTCCGGTGAAATTCGCATTTTCCGTCAAAAATTGGACAAAAATTGAAACAATTTGTTAGTTATAGGGCAAAATTGAACCACTTATATTTTTTAGGGCAAAAATCGAAGTTTTGTTTAGTTACAGTGTAAAAAATGAATTTAACTCCCAATAAGTGGCATTGGATGCCTGTTATACTTTAATGTTACACCTCGTGTTACACGTGTTAGATTAGTGGCACATAAAGAAATCTACCTTTTCACTTAGAATTGATATTCTTTTTAAAGGTATAAATTTTATCTATCTTCTATGTGTCATTTATCCAACTATTTGCAATATAAAATTAAATTCCCAAAATATAACTAGGATATCTAGACCGCAAATAAGTTGCATTTTATAATTAGGTCGGCTGGTTTTAGGTAATGAACTTATAAGTGCGAACATGTATAATTAATGTGTAATTATATAAGCTATATTGAATAGCATTAGCACAATATGAACCAATAGAACAAGATCCTATCATGAATGGGATGGTTCAGTTTCCTGTTCGAGTGAATAGTGAGAACTTGACGTTGGTAAAACACATCGGATCTTCAGTGTCATTTTCGTACATTATGATCAGTGTCACATTTTATATGATTGAAACTTAAGAGGGAAAAGTAATTCAACTATTGCTTTTATAGTTTAAACATACTTTTTTAGGGTATAGTTTCCATCTCATCTTATTTGTCATCCATTAAACGAGGAGATGATGTATCAAAATGACACAAAGAATCCGAACCGTTGGTAGCGGATCGATGAAGATCAAACCCAACGCACTATTATACTAATTATATTTCAGCATACTTGACATATCATTAATAGAATCTTTCATTAATTTTTGGTGTGACTACATATACATAGGTGGATCATTCAATAGTTGAGGGGTTTGCTCAGAAAGGGAGGGCATGCATTACAGCGCGTGTATATCCAACAAAAGCAATCGGAGAAGACGCCCGGGTGTTTCTGTTCAACAACGCCACTGCTGCAAACATTACTGCTTCCTTGGAGATATGGCAAATGGCTTCTGCACACACACACGCACCCATCTTATGCATACACACGCTCATTATCTTACTTGTAGCCTTCATTTTGTAGGACTTGTTACCTTTTATTATTTTTTGTGATATTTCCATTGTTTCGGAAAAATATATTGCAGAAATAATTTTTTTATTTGGGTAGAGAATGAAATATTTTTGCAAAAAATAATGATGGAAAATAATGGAAACACATTTTGTTTATATTTTCTATTTTGATTTCATATATATGCATGCTAATTGCTCACATTTTTTTTATATTAATTTTTCTAGATTCATGTTGAAATAACTAATGATATCAAGGACCCTCAAAATAAAAATCTTATACGTAGGATACCTTTACAAAAATTTACCTGTAGCATAGTGGTTGGGTAGCTAAATTTGAAAAATAAAGGTCATGGTTTGAACTCTTTAACTACCATTAGATTTTTATCTTTTACTCTATATATTTTATAATGTATAAATATTTTTTTAATTATTTTATAATGTTATGCTACACTTTAATTTTTTTTTCAATTTTAAAATTAGCTAAATATCAAAATTAGTCCTGTAAGTATGATATTTTCCAACTTCAGTCATTTTTTTATTGCATTTTTCACTTTTGATCCTCCATTGTCCGATTTTAGTCCTTTTGGTCCAAATTTAATCCTTTTTCGCAGGAAATTCAAAAAACTCCCCAGAAAATTATGCGTGAGTTACACGCGCTCAAAGTTGGTTCTCTAAGTATGAATTGTTCCAATTTTAGTCATTTTTAATTGCAATTTTCACTTTTGGTCCTTCATTGTCTGATTTTAGTAATTTTTTGATCAAATTTAATTCTTTTTCGCCGAAAATTTAAAAAAACTCATCGTAAATCATGTTTGAGTTGCACGCGCTCAAAAACATTTGTGTTGCCATTTGTTTCACATTGTTTCACTATGAAAATTAATTAAGTAGATTATTTCAATTATTTAGGGTGATATTAAACTCTAATATTGTTTTGGAAAAAGTGACTACTTAATGATTGTATAGTAAAGTTATTGTAGAATTGAATCAGAAATTATTATTATTATTGTTCTAAACACAATTTATTATTATTTATTTATATTATGTATATGTTGTGATTATTGACTCGTGTGTTTTAAAGAGTAATTATTTATTATTTTAAAGAATTTTATATGTTTTTTTTAAGTTATTATTATGATATGTGCACTACTATAGAGGGAATTCGCTAATTTCATATTTTTATTGTTCTAAATTATTGTTATTTATTTATTTGGGAAGAATGCTAATTAACTCTTTATTGCTGACTTAGATTCTTCTAATTGAAACACTTAGACAATTAAATTGATAACGAAATTATTGCAATTTCGTCAGAGTAATTTATTTTTCTTCGTTGCATTGAAAATAAGAATATAGAATTAAAGAATAATTATATTTTATTAAATACGTTGAATATGTTTTCTTAATTTTCACTCCATAATATTAGTACTAGCTACTAATTATACTTAGTGGGATGGCAACAATTAAATAATTTGAACAGTAGACTATATATTACTACTTTTTTTTAATAAATGGACGAGTTTAAAAAAACTCACACATGATTTCCGATGAGTTTTTTAAATTTTCGGTGAAAAAAGATTAAATTTGAAGAAAAAAATTAAAATGGAACAACGGAGGACCAAAAGTGAAAATTGCAATAAAAAAAGGACTGAAGGTGGAACAGTCCATATTTACAGGACCAACTTTGAGCGCGTGCAACTCACGCATAATTTTCCAGCGAGTTTTTTTAAATTTTCTGGGAAAAAAAATAAATTTGGACCAAAAAGACTAAAATCGAACAATGGACGACCAAAAGTGAGAAATGAAATTAAAAAAAGACTGAAATTGAAAAATGCCATATTTACAGGACTAATTTTGATATTTACCCTTTAAAATTTAAACCATATATATATACTAGGTTTACCCACCTCACCCCGCGAGGTGTTAGCCCGTATTTTTTTATAGGGTTTAATATTGATAGATAAGTGAATTAATAGCCTAATTATTAATAGATACATTGATTTAATAATATTACTCCTGAATACATTATGTTATTTTCTTTTTCTAAAATTACCCTTATTATCTTATTTAGAACAAATCTTAATATTTCATATATCTATATCTATTTACAGTAATATAATAGCAAAGTGAAAAAGTAAAAATTGAGCTAATTTTTAATCTACACCCTTAATTTTGATTACTAATTATTTTTTAATTTTATCCATTCATCACATTATTTTTTTATTACTAATCATTTTTTTATTTTATCAATTCATCACATTATTGATTCTCATCAATTCATCACAATTATAAGATTAGATCTTGACCATTAACTTTTTTGTCATTATTATAATACCTTATTTAAAATAAAAATGATTCATTATTTAATTTTTGTCATAATAATGATACCATATTTAATCTAATTTTAAGATTTTAAGTTTCTCTCTTATTTATTTCAGCATTAATTTTTTTGTCATTATTATAATTATTAAAGTATTTTATTAATAGTTAACAAATTAAAATTTATTTATATTTTTGTAATTATAATTATAATGTAATATTAACAATTATAAGTCATTATTAAATTGTGTAATCAACGGGTATTGATAAACGGGTTTGGGACGTGTATGAGTATCATAATGTATTTTTTAACAATTAATTCATTATTAAATTATTTTCTTCATTTTAATAATTTTGAATTAATATCATTGGTCCTAACATCTTAATAATTTTGAATGAGTATGTGTTATCAACGTGTATTGATAAATGGGTTTGGGACATGTATGAGTATCATAATATATTTTTTTA
Organism: Pogostemon cablin; assembly: GCA_023678885.1. Lineage (NCBI taxonomy): Eukaryota > Viridiplantae > Streptophyta > Magnoliopsida > Lamiales > Lamiaceae > Pogostemon > Pogostemon cablin. Next base: position 16,272,737 of record CM042952.1, on the reverse strand, counting down.
ATGAAACAATTTTAAAATATTAATTACGGGTACGAGTATTACAAAATAAGCAAGTATATTACATAATTAATAGACTTAATAATTTATTTTATTCCAATGAATATAATTATTTTTGTAATTAAAATGTAATATTAACAATTATAAGTCCTTATTAAATTGTGTAATCAAAGGATATTGATAAACGGGTTTGGGACGGGTATGAGTATCATAATATATTTTTAACAATTAATTCATTATTAAATTATTTTCTTCATTATTAATAATTTTGAATTAATATTATTTGTCCTAACATCTTAATGATTTCGAATGGGTAAATTATTTTCTTCATTATTAATAATTTTGAATTAATATTATTGGTCTGTGGATAAGGTGCAATTAATAGATAAAAGGAAAAGGTGCAAAAGTGTATTATTAGATAAAAGGAGCAACTTGTGCAAAAATACTAAAAAAACGCATCCTAATCTTGATTAATTTTTCTGTATTCATGTGGAAATCCAAATTTCTCATGTCATATATTGTTAGAAAGCCACAGACGAGAGGATCATTTTGGCGTAAAAATCACTCAAATTGGAGTTCGAATGTGAAAGTTATGCTCAAAACGATGAGACTGCACAAGGCTGTTCGACTAAGAGACCTCCCGTTTGACCTATGGTCCAGCTCAGTTGGCTCAGCCTAGCTAACTTAGCTCGGCTAGTTCAGCCCATCTTACTCAACTCAATCGACCTCAGCTCAGGTAGCCCAGCCCGGTTGATTCAGCCTAGCTGGCCTAGCTCGACTAGTCCAGCTCTGCTAGCTCAATTCAATCAACCTCAGTTCAAGTGGTTCAGCTCCAGTTGACCAGCTAAGGTGGCAACCTCGGCTGAATCATGGAAACTATATTGAATACCATCGCGCCACGTGTCCAGGCTTAGGTTGCAGCTGGCTGGTTTGGCATCATATGAGAGTGCTGACTCATGGAGGCTAGGGGTGGGTCTATGACTATAAACCTAATGATTGCACTCCCTAGGTGTTTTACCTATAAAAAGCCCCCACATTGTGTACATAAAATTCAATTTGAAAATTTTCAAACTAGTGGATACCATGCCAATTCTTTGACTTAATTTATGTGCAACTAGCTAGTTACGCTACTCCTTGTCCCATCTAACTAATAGCTCGACTAATTATTTTGAATATCCTTTGTGTTTAATCAGTCTCGATTATCACCTAAGCTAAGTTAAGAACTGATTATCAACGTTTGGAGCTAGAAGGAAGGCTCTCTACGGCTTAGACTTGACAAAGTTTGAGAGTAAACCTTTAAGGAACTTATTCGGAATGACGATTAGCATGAACACGTGAATGCCACCCTGGGGAACGATCAGTTCGACCTGCAAACATCTAGGGTAGCTAAGCGAGATACCATTCTCAACCTCGATACGAAAGACTTACCTTATAATCGTGAGGTCCTCAGAAAGATAATGGATGTGTTAGCTTTACATCTTTCTAAGGTTGAACAAACATCTAAGTTAAGGCCCGAGGTTGAAGAAAGAGCCCCTGCCACAGCAAAAGCAAAGAATAGTATAGACCTCAACGATGTTCGAAGTGAGACAACAGAGTCAAGAGTACCAGTTAGAAAGTCAGCTTTGGCAAGACTGGGAAGAAAAATAATAAAATATGCTCGTCAAGTGATTGACGAGCGTAGAGAGATCTTGGACAACTCAGTTCATCCTGGTTCAAGTAGATGTAGAAAAGTCAGTGATGAAAGGAAAGAAAAATAAGGGTATTGATGACCGAAACATAGCCCATAGCGTGAACAATGTTCCGGTGCAAGTCTTACCACAATCTTAAGAAGTAAGAATGAAGATAAGAAGAATGATAAGAAAGGTGAACATAAATCAAATAAAAAACTAGCTGGAGACCGGGAGTACAAAGAGATGCAGTACAGGTGCAAGAGATGATACATGAGGTATTAAACCTCACCCCTGAACAGATCTATTACCAAATCAACGATAAAAACGTCTTAAGGGCACCATGGAAGATGATAGCAGAAGAAGCTAAGCTCAATAAGCGACGCTATTTTTGATACCGTCAATCGATCTGGAATGACACAGACCAATATCGCGATCTTATTGCTGAGTTATGTAAGTTATATGAAGATGGAAAGTTGGAGGATCTAGTTTTGGGTCCTAAAAGAAAGTATGACAATATCGTTAAAGCTAAAGAGATTATTTGGGAAGAAAACAAGCGGCAAGCAGTGAACAATCCAGCGCTACCACCTCCACCTATCCCAGAGCAGCGAGGAAAAGAAATTTTAATGATGAGTTCATTTGATACTGACACTTCCATTGGTGGAGCTCAATCATTTTCCCAATTGTCTAAGAAGAAAAGAAAGGAAGAGATGCTCGCCTTTTACCAAATGTGTGATGTAGCGTCAGCAAGTGAAACACAAAGTGTGCTCTCTTTCAGCGAGGAAGACAGAACAAAAATCTTGTTCCCTCAGAATGACGCTTTAGTCATCAATGCTATTATAATGGGAGTCAAGGTGCATCGAATCATGGTGGATACTAGGTCTTATACAAATGTTATATTCGCTACTACCTTGGAGAAGCTCGGAGACTATGAAAAATATATCCGTCCATGCCATGACAATATTATAAGATTTGGCGATGCTATCACCCCACAACTAGGACATATCGATCTGGCAGTGGAGCTGGAAAGCACAGATGGACAACATCGACGTGTCAAAGTGCTTACTTTCAAATTGGTTAGCTGGATTTCAACTTATAATTGCATCTTTGGATGGACATTTTTGAACACCTTCAAGACAGCTGCATCCACCTATCACTATTGCATCAAATTTCTATGTGCACATGGAGAATGTGCCACTCTTAAAGGAGATCATAGAAAGGCTAGAGAATGTGCACATATGCTACGTTCTTTATCTATAAACATGATGGAGATTGATGAGAACTTAGAAATATGATTGCTAGCTGATGCTCATGATCCATCTCCTGTCTTACCACCCGAAGACCCTGATCCAAAGATCGCCTTCAAACCTATGGAAGAGGACATAGGACCTGAGGGAGAAATTAACCTAAGATGGAAATTAAAAAAGCGACATACTATAACTGTGGATAAGATCAAAACTATTAGGGTGGATCCTAATCGCCCTGAGCTTGAGTTACAAATTGGATCTGAGTTACAGGAGACCCACAGATCTGCTTTGATTGAGTTTTTGAATCAAAACTTAGATGTTTTTACATGGACCACCGTAGATATGACTGGAATTGACCCATGACATGCTTGCCACCAATTGAATATGGATCCTAGCTTGGAACCAGTTCATCAGAAGCGCTGTAAGTTCAGTCCAGAGAAATATGATGTCTTGGAGTCGGAAGTCAAGAAGTTACTTGGGAGCAATTTAGTTCAGGAGTCTTATTATCCAAACTGTGTAGCCAACCCTATGCTTGTGCGAAAACCAAATGGCAGCTGGAGGCTATTTATAGATTTCATTGATCTCAACAAGGCTTGTACAAAGGATAGTTTTCCACTACCACACATCGACCACCTTGTTCATGAGACTGCAGGACATGAGTTAATGAGCTTCATTCATTGATGCATATTCTGGTTGTCATCAGATTCCTATGCATCCAGATAATCAAGAAGATACTACCTTCATGACTGAGAGGGGCTTGTATTGCTACATCCGCTTGCCGTTTGGATTACTGAATGCAGGTGCTACTTATCAGTGTCTAGTAAATAAGATGTTTGCAAGTCAGCTAGGTAAGACCATGGACGTATATGTGGATGACATGCTCGTGAAGAGCCAAGAGAGGTCAGATCATGTTCAGCATCTCAATGAGACATTTAGCATTTTAAGATATTTCATCATGAAGTTGAACCCTAAAAAGTGTTCTTTTGGAGTTAGCTCAGGCAAGTTCCTAGGCTATATGGTTAGCCAGCGAGGAATTGAAGCCAATCCACAAAAATCCAAGCAATCATGGATATGCAACCTCCACGACATAAGAGAGAAGTTAAAAACTTACGGGCAGAGTTGCATCACTTAATCGCTTCATCTCCCGAGCCACAGATAAATAAAAGCCTTTCTTTAACACAATAAAAAGAGTTAAGTTTGAGTGGACAGAGGCTTGCCAGAGTGCTTTCAAACACCTTAAAGAATATCTCTCCAATGTTCAAATATTGTCAAAGCCAAGCACTGGTGAAAAGCTAAACCTTTATTTAGCAATTTCAGAGGTGGCAATGAGTGTGGTACTTGTGCATAATGAAGCTAAAGTGCAACAACCAATCTACTTCATACGCGAAGCATTTCGTGACACTGAGTACCGATATCATATAATGGAGAAGCTAGCTTTGATGTTCGTAATGTGTGCAAGGAAGCTTCATTCTTACTTCTTCGAGCATCAAATTGAAGTCTTGACAACATTTCCACTCAAGCAAATCCTGCAACGACCAGATTCAGCAGGTCAACTTCTAAAGTGAGCAGTGGAGCTTGGTCAATTTGACATCACCCATGCACCGAGGACAGCTATAAAGGGTCAAGTTTTGGCTGACTTAATTGTGGAGCTCACTTTTTCAGAAACTATTCATTAAGCAACTAGTAAGCCATGGTATATGTATGTAGATGGTTTATCTACAAACACTATAGGGGGAGTAGGGATAGTTCTTGCAAGTCCTACGTCGCAGCTGTTCTACTCAGCAATGCAATTTCATTTCTCTGCAATAAACAATGAAGCAGAGTATGAGACATTAATCCAGGGGCAGAAAATGGCACATACAATGGGTATCACCGAGTTGAGAATATTCAGTGATTAACAGCTTCTAGTGAACCAGGTAAGTGGTGAGTATGAAGCGAAAGACGATCAGATGAGCAGGTACCACATCTAGTAGTTGTATACCTCAGCAAATTTCATCAAGTGTATCTCGAGCAGATACCGCGATCAAGGAAGCAAATGCTCTAGCTCGGCTGGCTACATCTGAGGGAGTAGAATTACTCAATTCCATCAACATCACTAAGATGGAAAGCTCCGTACTAGATTTTAAAGAAGTGTGCCAGGTGGATCCTCCACCCACCTCATGGATGACGGAGATCTTCTACTTTTTGAAAGATGGGTAAGAGCCATCGAATAAAGTTCAAGCTTTCCATCTCAGAATTCGGGCAGCCAGATACACTCTACTTGAGGGTCGCCTATACAAAAAAGGGTACTCTCTACCTTTACTAAAGTACTTAATAGATAAAGAAGCCTAATATGTCTTAGCTGAGATTCACGAAGAAATTTGTGAAAATCACATCTGCGGTCAGACATTGGCTTTCAAAGTGATTCGACAAGGGTACTTTTGGCCAACGCTTAAGAAGGATTCTATTAAGTATGCAAAGGCATCCCCAAGATGTCAAAGGATTGCAGTCGTGCATCAAAGCCTGCCAGAGGAGTTTATTTCAGTATTCAGCCCTAAGTAGGGTATGGATATCATTGGATCTTTTCCACCAGACAAGGGGGGAGTTAAATTTGCAGTTTTAGCACTTGACTACTTTACTAAGTGGGCAGAAGTGGAAGCACTCGCCACCGTAACTGAAAAGAGGATGTCTGACTTTGTTTGGAAGAACATTATATGCCGATTTGGTATCCCTCCTGCACATGTGACGAATAACGGTAAGTAGTTTGGTAACCTAAGCTTCAAACAGTTTTGCTCCGACCTAGGGGTAAAGAAACAGTTTTCCATACCTTATTATCCACAATCTAACGGTCAAGTTGAGGTGGTAAATAAGGTTATCAAGCACACCCTTTAAGCAAGACTAGAAGGGTTGAAAGGAAATTGGTCAAATTAGCTACCTAGTGTACTATGGTCTTATCGAACGACAACAAAGTCTGCCACCTAAAAAACTCCATTCTCTTTGGCTTTAGGTACCGAAGCTATCTTGCCAGTGCAAATTGGAGAGCCTAGTTATCGTGTTATTTCACACAAAGAGGAACACAATGAAGATGCATTACGAGCTGAGCTTGATCTGCTAAAGAAGAAAAGGCTCACTGCTAATTTGAGAAATGCAAACTTCAAGCAACGAGCTGAGAAGTACTAAAATTCATATTTTAAGCTGCGTAAGTTTCAAGTGGGGGACTTGGTCCTCCGATAAGTTCTTCAGCATGGAGTATGTGTTTTTGGGCAAAATTGGGAAGATCCAAATCAAGTTTCACGTAGGCATGAAAATAGGGTGTATGAACTACAAGGTTTAGATGGAAAAAGAGAGAAGTATCCATGGAATGCACAAAACTTGAAGGTCTACTATCAGTAAAATAGGTCAGTCTGACTATGTACATAAATGTTAGTTTTGACTTTACATATATGCTAGTCAGTCTAGCAAGTCAGTATGATTATGTACATATATGTTGTAAATATGGGAATAAAAAAACACTTTTGTGCGAAGAAGTTGTTCAAAATCATTATTGTTGAGCTGGTTACTCAAAAAAGTTATCGTCTCAACTCGTCTTAACCAATTTCAGTAATTGAGCTGGTACCTCACAAAAGTTATCAGCTCTGCTTGCCTTCATCAGTTTCAGCAGCTGAGCTGGTACCTTACCAAAGTTATCAACTCAACTCGCCTTCACCCATTTCAGCAGCTGAGCTAGTACCTCACCAAAGTTATCAGCTCAGCTCAACCTTTACAAGTTTTCAGCATTGGAGCTGGTTCCTCACAAAAGTTATCAGCTCATCTCACCCTTCACAAGTTTCAGCAGCTGAGTTGGTTCTTCACCAAAGTCATCAGTTCAGCTCGCCCTTCACAAGTTTCAGCAGCTGAGCTGGTACCTCACCAAAGTTATCAGCTGAGCTCGCCATCACCAGTTTCAGCAGCTGAGATGGTTCTTCACCAAAGTCATCAGCTCAGCTCGCCCTTCTCAAGTTTCAGCAGTTGAGCTGGTACCTTACTAAAGTTATCAGCTTAGCTCGCCTTCACCAGTTTCAGCAGTTGAGCTGGTACCTCACCAAAGTTATCAGCTCAGCTCTCATTCACTAGTTTCAGCAGCTGAGCTGGTTCTTCACCAAAATCATTAGCTCAGCTCGCCCTACCCAAGTTTCAGCAGCTGAGCTGGTACCTCACCAAAGTTATTAGCTCAGCTTTCCATCACCAATTTCAGCAGCTGAGCTGGTTCTTCACCAAAGTCATAAGCTCAGGTAGCCTTTCAAAAGTTTTAGCAGTTGAGCTGGTACCTCGCAAAAGTTATCAGCTCAGCTCGCCTTCACCAGTTTCAGCAGCTGAATTGTTACCTCAAGCTCAACTCGACCATCACCAGTTTCAGCAGAAAAGTTGGTATCTCAAGCTTAGCTCGACCATCACCAGTTTTAGCAGCTGAGCTGGTACCTCACAAAAGTTATCAGCTCAGCTCGCCTTCACCAGTTTCAGTAGCAGAACTGGTGAACTTAGTCTTAATTTTGGTTAAAATTGATTAAGGTAAGTGAACTTTATCGTTTGTAGTGAGTGACCAAGTTTAAATATCGAACAAAGGGAGATCTGTGTTTGTGTTCAACCATGCTTTAGAGGAGTGATCGGATTTTGAGTTTTGAAAATTGAAAAGAGCAATTAAACTACCAATAATCTAAGTAAGAACCTAATAAAAACAATTAACAATTAAGATGATCTAATAAAGTATCAAGTAACCAAATTAAATGAGATGGATGAGAAACAATCTAAAGAAGAGCAAGGCTAACCACATTCAAGATCAAGGACACAACATGGCTTGTTAAACTCAAATGGCAAATATCAATGATCATTGGAACAGAAGAAATCACAAGTAATCCCCTAATCCCAAGGCCAATGAAATTAGGTTCTAAACTCATTACAAGTTTTAAGCACATAAGATTGAATTTCACTTTCAATTCCCTTAAGGTACTCTGCTAGCAAAATTAGTCTTCTAGCTCAATTAATAGACCAAATATGATAAACTAATTAAGTGTTCTCACATGAATGTTCTAAGCATATAAAGATGTTACCACATTCTTCATACACTAACACACAAAATCTACATTATAACATGATTCAATCAAACCCCTAATCATAATATTGTATTGGCCCTCCTAATACCATAAATAGAGAATTCAATCACATACATTGTAATACAAATAAAGTAAATCAAAGATCATGTAAGAAATTCCAAAATCACATCAACTATTAAAAATTCAACAAATCATAGATCCATAATCCATCATGTGGCTAGCCTCACAAGAGGTCTAGCGAACAACAAATATCATTGAAATATCATTACAATGCTTAACAACATCCATTCTTGCAATGAAAACTAAGAAAATGCAAAGTAAAGGTGAGATCTCCCCTATTTTGGAACTTGGTTTGAAACTCTCCTCCAAGATGCAATCCTTTTTTCTTGTGCCTCAATCTCCTTTAAAAATGTGATGAGTGAATGAAAGACATGAAGTTTCATGGGTGAATGTGTGAAAATGGTGAAAAAATTGTGGAAAATTAAGTGAAAAATGGATGGAGATGGTAGTGTGTGTGGTTCACGAAAATGGAGGCTAAGGTTGATTCTCCAATCCAAACTTGGAGAAAAAGCAACCAAAATGGGAATAAAAACTGATTTTCTAGGTAGGTGGCTATTTTCACAAAAATTCGACTGAATTTTTGTGAGGGACGTCGAATTTTTCTGCAATTCAGCATAAAAAATCGACCAAATTTTTATGCTCTGGTCATATTTCTCTGTCAGTGTGCTCAGCCTCCGCTGCCCTATTTTCCCCTTGATTTTGTACAAAAATTCGATCGAATTTATGTGATACTGGTCAAATTTTTGTGTCATTTTTCTATTTTTCACTCTTTTTTCACCATTTTCTCCATTTTTGCTCGTTTTCTCCTCCGTTACACCTGTACGTTCATATTTTAACATTAGACTCATACTTTCCACCTTCTCCACCATATAAAAAGCGAAAAACAACACGAAAACACACAAAACAAACACAAAAACAACCTAAAATCTAGGTGAATTCAATGACGTTCAACTGGTACCTCACCAAAATTATCAGCTCAGCTTGACCTTCACATTTTCAGAAGCTGAACTGGTACCTTACCAAAGTTAGCAGCTCAGCTCGATCATCACCAGTTTCAGCAGCTGAGCTGGTACCTCACCTAAGTTATCAGCTCAGCTCGCCATCACCAGTTTCAGCAGCTGAGCTGGTATATCACCAAAGTGACCAGCTCAACTCGCCCTTCATAAGTTTCAGCAGCTGAGTTGGTACCTCACAAAAGTTATAAGCTAAGCTCGCCTTCACCAGTTTCTGCAGCTGAGTTGGTACCTTACCAAAGTTATCAGCTCAGCTCATCTTCACTAGTTTCAGCAGCTGAGTTGGCACCTCACCAAAGTTAGCTGCTAAGCTCGACCTTCACCTGTTTCAGCAGCTGAGCTGGTACCTCACCAAAGTTATCAGCTCAGCTCGCCTTCACCAGTTTCAGCAGCTGAGTTGGTACCTCACCAAAGTTAATACCTCAGCTCGACCATCACCAGATATAGCAGCTGAGCTGGTTCATCACCAAAGTCATCAGCTCAGTTTGCCCTTTGATGAGTGTGTAAATTCACGTGTTTCGAGCCTGAATTCATGTAATAATGGTGTGTTAGATGGTTGTAATTCGATATGAATTGATATATGTGGTGGAAAGTCACGAATCAGGTGTCTTGAAGGCAATTTGAGTTGATTTTCGAAGGAAAACGAGTTAGAAGTGATCGGGTCCAAAAAAAGGAGGTTCAGAGGCTCAATTCGACCAAGCAGGCATGCCGTTCGACCATGAAGGAGATGGTTCGACCAGTACCTATAGTCGAACTGATTGAGAAGAAGCACCGGGACTGCAGTTCGACCACGACGTTGTTGTTCGACCAAGCCATTTGGTCAAACCATGGTCATACCAGAAGCCTAAAAGGAAGCAGCTGTAGTTCGATAAGAGAGTATGCGGTTCGACCAGAATACTGGTCGAATCCGGAACCTGCGACCATTTTACAGGTCGATTCGACTAGGAGTTCGACCAGCTAGGGATGATTCAACCTGGCCTGTTGCTCGAACTGAGGCGCGAAAACTTACCATATTCATATTTTTACATCTTTAATGCGTGTGTTCGCTCAAGAAGCCCATCCAAGGACCATAAGGATAGTTTACAAGTATAAAAGAAGAGCTTTCGCATTAGAAAAGAGACGACATGACATTACTTATCACCCATCCACCATCGAAACCCTACCATTATCCTAAGGAGTCGTGAAGAGAGGTTCGTCTGGCGAGTCAAGTAAGATCATACCAATTAACCATGATTGTTCCTAGATCTATCATGGACTAGAGTCGCTTCGGTAGTTCTAGGGTTATGAAAGTTTAATGAGTTAATTGAATTTCTATGTGTAAACTCTGTACAACGCTACTTGCATTTTGTTTTATATAAGACTATGCTTTTTAAATTCATACTCATAGTCATTTTGTGCATCATTAACTGTTATATAGAGTTTGAATACATATCTTGGTTATTGATTGAGTGCGTTCACTGCTGAGCAGGATTACATGTTATAATTCTAAGTGAAGGGATTCCGAAGTCTTACTAGAACTATCTTATATAAATACTTGTTAATTGAATATTATTCGGGTTAATAAGTAGGATAAAGAGTATAACTTCATAGTACCTATAAAGGGAGATCATATCGAGTTAGAGTACTAAGTGCACGGGAAATAATTGATACTGATAGTACCTATAAAGGGGGGTGAATTATATCTCTTGCTCTGAGAATTTTCACATGTGTCATACGCATGTTTACTTGCGTCTATGTAGTGAACTTGCATGGTTTAGTGATGCATCCATAAACCACAAGGCAGAGTCAAACATCAACACATGGAAAGGAAATTAATAAGTAAAATTGGATGACCCGAAGAACTACTTAATTTCTTACTTGATCACAGTCATATTTTCTCTATTGCTTGTCTATTTAATTTGCTATTTAAGTTATTTATTAGTTAATTCTGTAACTATTCCAAACCAATTTGCCAACATAATCTTAATTAACTAGAATATAATTAAATTAATAATAATCCGTCCCTTGGGTTCGATAATCACTTGGTCGCCTATCGAAACTACAATTGATATCCTTCATACTTGGGGATTAATTTTGTGTGTTGAGAAAACGCTAATCAAGTTCTTGGTACTATTGCCGGGAACGGTATTAATTATTAGTTTATTATTTTTAGTTTAATTGAGATTATATTATTCTTGTCTTTAATTTATAACGCTTATTTTTCTCAGGTGTATGCTCATTAGATCGAAGATAGGTGAATTAGAGCCTTATAATCCGGAGATTGGAGTATCGTCGAGGAAGAAAAAGAAGAAAAAGAATAAGAACAAGAACATAGACCCAACTAAGATCTAAACAAGATCCTTGGGTATGCAAGTACACAAAAATATGCAGGAGCTCATGAAGATGCGAGGAAGATTATCTTGTTTAAGTTCTCGCTAAATGAAAAAGCGAGAGATTGGTACGATAATCTTAATGCTGCTCAATGTGATACATGGGAGAAGTTGAAAGTGAAATTCTTGGAGCGATACATGCCACCTTCAAAGGTGTTCAAGATGAAGCAAGAAATCAATCAATTTACTATCCATGGTATTGAGAAGTTTCATGAAGCTTGGAACAGATTCAAGGACATGCTTCGAAAGTGTCCACAGCATGGGCTATATAAAGCGCAATATATCAGTATTTTCTACAATGGTTTGGATTGCGATTCTTGTGTGTTACTTGATGCTTCATCTAATGGAGCATTACTTACAAAGTAACCCATTGAGGCCGAGAAGCTTTTTGAGGATATTTCGATGAATTAAAGAGATTGGCCGACTGATAGAGTGAGAGGCACTTATGTCCTTGGTAAAGTAGCACATGTTGAGCATACTATGGTGAAGTCAGGAAGAGATGATGAGATCGTCTCTAACTTGGCTAATATCAACAAGTTACTTGAGTCTTAGCAAAAGCAGATCATGGATACATCTCAGAGAGTACCAATGATACAGCAGGATGATGGCTATAAAGGAGTTAGCCAAGAGGAGATCGAGGAGGTAAAATATGCCATGGGTCAAAGTATTCAAGGAACTAGGTACCAAAATCAAGAAAACCAGAATTATCAGGGGAATTAAAACAATCGTGGTCCCCCGGGTAATTACCAACAACCAAGGAGGCAGGAGTTTTCATAGAGCAATCCGAATAATGCGGTGCAACCTCCTATCTATGTTGATCCAGAAGCTAAGGTGGAAGAAGGGAAACCGGGTTTTGAGGATACGGTGAATAGGTATATGGCGAGGAACGATGCAAGAGTAGATTGTCTTGAGGCCAAATTAGAAAAGAAGATTGATGCTAATCATGAGGATTTGTTTAAACAAGTGAAGGACCTTACATTGTTGATAGGGGAGATGGTAGGAAACGTGAACAAGTTGACTCAATCTATTGAGAAGGGGAAGTTTCCATCGCAAAGTATTGAGAATCTAAAGTCTAGTCACGCCATTACATTGAGGTCTGGAACGCAGTACGAGGGACCAATGAGGCCGAAACCAAAATCTGAAATGACAGGAGCCCGATTCAGCCCCAATTCGACCAACACAGATGGTCGAACTACACAAGAAGGTCGAACCAGGCACCTGGGCTACATCTGGAAGTTGTAGAAGATCAATTCAACTAAGAACAGGTCAGTTTGACTAAAATCGCTGGTTGAACTCAGGTCGAACACCACTGTCCAGAACACTCTGTTTTGTCTGAAGCCCGATTCGACCACGATCACAGTGGTTCGACCAAACCTGTTGGTGTAACCATGGTCGAATTGGCCTGTAAGGGGGAGAACGAACTTCCAGGTGCTCATTTCGACCATTATTCACCCAGTTCGACCCTACCCTGGTCAAACCATGGTCGAACTGTATCGTTCTGCACTATTTTCTACGTTGAATGCTCCACATGATGTTGATGCTACTCCAGTACCTTCCAAAGAGCAGAATACAGAAATTACAGCGGAAAAGAAGTGGGAGAGAGCCAAGAGATTGAGAGCCAAAAAGGATAAGGCAGAGAAGGTTGAACGTGATGAATGGGGGGTTCCCAAAACAAAGATACCTCCGCCGTTTCCTTTCAAGCTAGACAAGAAAGGATTGGAAGAGAAGTTCAAGAAGTTTTCAGAGATCATAAACAAAATAAGCTTGAACAATCCTTTCTCTGAAGCGATATTGGAGATGTCGTATTATGTCCGTTTTCTGAAGGATATACTTATGAAGAAGAGAAGCTTGAACAGAATTGAAATATTGAATTTATCTGAGAATTGCAGCTCAATCAGCCAGAGGAAGCTGCCAGCTAAGTTAAAGGATCCGGGAAGCTTCATGATCTTATGCGAGATTGAAAAGGGGCCGGCATGTAGAGCCTTGTGTGATATTGGGGTAAGCATCAATTTGATGCCATTGTCGATATTTTAAAGACTTGGTTTGGGTGAGTTAACTCCCACAACAGTTTCTCTACAACTAGCGGATAGGTCTATGAATTTTCCGAAGGGTGTTATTGAAGACGCTCTTGTTAAAGTAGATATGCTAGTATTTCCTTTGGATTTTCTTGTGCTTGAGATGAAAGATGACAAGGATAATGTCTCTCTTATCTTAGGGAGACCTTTTCTTGCTACTGCGGGAGCTTTGATTGATGTGCAGAAGGGTGAATTACGGTTGCTGATGGATAATGAAGATGTTTTATTTAACCTTGACAAAGCAATGAAGATACCAATGGAGACGCAATGTCACAGTATTGATGTGGTGGAGGAGATCGTGAAGAAAGACATGTCTTTGATCCTGTCGAAGGATCCTCTTGAGACATGCTTAGCGGAGTCTCTTACTTTTCCCACCACTGAGCTAGATGAACTCTCCAATGAGGTATGTATTGAATTCCTTGAAAATTTACTTGCTTTTGATGATGACAGGTATGAATTGGAGATGACAAAGGTTGAAGAGGTCAAGTGGACTACGAAGTACCTACCATTGGATAGAGAGAGCGCACCTCAAGAAGAAAAGAAAGAGGAGTTGAAACCACTACCGAAGCACTTGAAGTATTCCTATCTAGGTGACAATGGAAAAAATCCGGTAATTGTATCTTTTTCCCTTGATGATGATCAACTGAGGAATTGTTAGATGTGCTTACGAAGTATAAGTCTACGATTAGTTGGTCCCTTGATGATTTAAAAGGCATTAATCCTTCATATTGCCTGCATAGAATAAAATTGTTAGATGAGGCCAAGAGTAGTATTCAGAATCAGAGGAGGGTGAATCCCGCTATTCAAGAAGTGATTAGGAAGCAAATCCTAACGTGGCTAGATACTGGGATTATATATCCCATTAGTGATAGTCCCCATGTGAGTCCATTGCATGTTGTAGCTAAGAAGGGGGGTATGACTATTGTGAAAGCCGAGGATGGAGAGACATTATCCACTAGGATTCCTACGGGATGTCATGTGTGTACGGATTACAGGAAACTGAATAAAAATACATGCAAAGATAATTTTCCCCTTCCTTTCATGGATTTAATGCTTGATCGTCTTGCAGGGTTTGAGTTTTATTGTTTGTTGGACGGGTACTCGGGTTATAATCAAATCATGATTGCACCTGAGGATCAAGAAAAGACTACTTTTACTTGCCCTTATGGAACTTTTGCCTTCAGAAAAATACTTTTTGGATTATGTAATGCACCTGCTACATTTTAGTGTTGCATGATGGCCATATTTGATGGGTTGATAGAAAAGATCATGAAGGTTTTTATGGATGATTTTTCTGTGTTTGGTTCCTCCTTTGATATTTATTTATCTAACCTTGCCACTGTTTTGAAGAGATGTCAAGAAACTAATCTTGTCTTGAATTGGGAAAAGTGTCACTTCATAGTAAGAGATGAGATTGTTATTGTCCATCATATTTCGGCCAAGGGATTGCAGGTGGATAGAGCAAAGGTGGTGGCGATTGAGAAGCTTCCTCCACCTACAAATGAAAAGGGAGTGCGGTCCTTCCTTGGATACACTGGTTTTTATAGAAGATTCAAAAAAGACTTCTCGAAATACTCCAAGCCCTTATCTCATTTACTTGAAAAAGATGTTCTTTTTGTTTTTGATGAAGAATGTCTAACAACTTTTCAGGTTTTGAAAGAGGTGCTTATTACTGCACCTATCTTGATCACACCGGATTGGACTCAACCGTTTGTACTTATGTGTGATGCAAGTGACTTAGCACTTGGAGTGGTGCTTGGGCAGTTGAGGGACAAGAATTTTTGAGTCATTTACTATGCGAGTAAAACTTTTGATGCTGCATAAAAGAACTACACGGTGACTGAAAAAGAGTTTCTAGCTGTGGTGTGTATGCATTCAATAAGTTTCGACAGTATTTGGTTGGCATGAAAACTATAGTTTATACGAATCATTTTGCGATCCGGTACTTGATGGAGAAGAAGGAGACGAAGCCAAGGATTATTAGTTGGATCCTTCTTCTGCAGGAGTTTGATATGGAGATTCGAGATAAGAAGGGTACGGAGAATGTTTTGGCAGATCACCTATCAAGGTTTGAGAAAAGGGATCACTGTGATGATTCTTTCGATTACATAAAAGAAATGTTCCTTGATGAGAAGATAAAGGTAGTGTTTGTTGAAGGAGTGGAAAGAGCATGTGTGGTGGCTGCTCAAGAGATGGATCCATGGAATTGATCGTAGTCATTTTCACCTAGATTTTAGTGTCTTTATTTGTGGATTTTTGGATGTTTTTATCCATATTTGTGTGACTTTTGGTTGAGTTATTGTTATTTTGAGAAATATGATATGAATTGATAGAATTATGTAAATCAGCTTAAATATGTACAAAACAGGTTAAGAAATGGATAAAAATGGAGTCGGGAGCGAAACGAAGACTGAAGAAAAGGGCATGCTTGTACACGGGCCGTGTGCGGAACACGGCCCTGTAACAAGTGGCCGTGTATTATCATCAGAAATCGCTGCTCGCCCAGAAGGATGGTGGTGCTCTAGTGCACGGGCCATGCGTTGCTGCACGCCCTGTGTGCGGAATACGGCCCCGTAAGAAAAAGTCGTGTACTTATATCAGAAAACACTACACGGTCATTACCAAGGCAGTGTACTGCAGCTCGAGCTGTGTCCGAAATCACGCACAACACGCCAAAGTAGGTGTGTCCTACATGGGCCATGTGCTGCTACACGAGCCGTATAGGTGCAAAAACCTGTGCAGTTTTGAGAAAGTTCCGGAAGCTTCTAGAAGGTCCATTAGTGATATAAAAGGATGACTTGTGCAAAATTTTGAAGGAGGGATCAGATTCATAACAGTTACACACACTCCACACCACATTTCCTCACACACTAGATCCATAATTCATTTCTATCCATTAGATCCATCTAATTTTCATTTGATCTCCACAATCAATCCATAAATCCATCATCCAATCCATCCATCCACCATTTAAGAAGAGGAAAGCATCAAGGATTGAAGGAGTTAGCATATTGAAGAGAATGAAGGTTTCTCCAAGAAAGGGAAGCCAATCTACTTTTAAATTGTTGATTTTCTTCTTATTTTGGCTCAAATGGAGCAAAGCTTGATTTGTATTGAATTAAACATCATGTTTAGTGGCTAGTCCTATAGTATGGCTAATCATATGAAAGGTTGAGATGAAGAGTTAGATGTGTAGAACTTGAGTAGTGATTTGAATTAAATTGTGGATTTCCTTTTATGATATATCAATCATGTTTCAATTCAATAGTTGTGTGATTAAATTCACTATTTATAGTGTTAGGATGGTCATTCCATTGTTGTGAGTGGATGTTTAATTGAATCATTTATTGAAATGTGCATGCATGTTAGTATAAGGAGAGGTAAGTCATACCCTCTTTAGGCTTAGAACATTCATAGAGGGACACTTAAGAAATTGAGTGAAAAGAACCAACTTATGATCATAGTACCTTAAGGGAATTGAGATTAAGACCAATCCTAGGAGACTTAGACTTGTAAAAGAGTCGAGAACCTAATTGCCTTGGCCATAGAGATTAGGGGTAAATTCATGATTGCTTTTAGTCCACAAGTTAATGAAAGTCACCATCAAGAGTTTTGCATATCTAGCTCAAGTCTTAACCATGATTATGATTAGCCTTGTTCTCTTCTCAAGTGATTCTATCTCCATTCCATTCATCATTTGCTTGTTGTTTGATCATTTACTTTGTTAGTCTTAATTCTAGTTAATTGAGTAGAATCATAAGTAATAGTTTTAAACAACAAAACCTTCAAAATATCATCCTTACAAAGTATAAATCAATGGAAAATCCGGATACAAGCCTTAGTTTACTTTCCCTTGGGACGACATTACTATAAATTTTGTACTTGGTCACACGTTTACTCGACGATAAAGTCTCTTACTCTTAAACATTTTACTAAAAATACGACTAAGAACAGGTATGCGGATTATGTGAATTATATTGCCGTAGGAGAAATTCCGAGAGATCTCAACCGATATCAACTTGCAAAATTCAAAAGGGATGTTGAGACTTTTATATGGTATGATCCGTTTGTTTACAAAATTTGTACGGATTCCATAGTCCATAGGTGTGTGCCCAAGATGGAGATGGAGAGCGCTCTTGATTTTTGCCATGCAAAACCTAACGGGGGCACTTCGAAGCTCAAAAGACGACAGCAAAGGTACTTCAATCTGCTCTTTATTGGCCTACTTTGTTTAAAGATTGCAAAACCTATGTGGCGACATGCGATAGAGTCAAAGGATGGGGAATATAAGTAGGAGAGATGAAATGCCACTTCAGCCAAGCATTGTTGTTGAGACTTTCGATGTATGGGGATCGATATTATGGGGCCTTTTCCCCTATCTAATGGATTTCTCTACATTCTTTTAGCAGTGGATTATGTTTCTGAGTGGGTGGAAGCCATTCCCACTCGCGTGAATAATTCAAGGACTGTGTTGTCTTTCTTGAAGAAACATATCTTTACCCGCTACGGAGTTCCTAGAGCACTAGTGAGTGATGGAGTGTCTCACATCGTCAATAAACTTCTTGAAAAGGTGCTTAAGGATTATGGAGTTAACCATAGGGTTACTACACCCTATCACCCTCAAGCGAATAGGCAAGCTGAAGTCTACAACCGATAAGTGAAACAAATATTGGAGAAAGTAGTCGGAACCAATAGAAAGGATTGGGCTATAAAGCTCGATGATGTTTTGTGGGGGGTTTTGGACTGCTTATAAGACGGTGTTGGATATGTCACCGTATCAAATTATCTATGAGAAGCCATGCCACTTGCCCGTAGAGATTCAACACAAAGCTTTTTGGCATTGAGGAGTTTAAATTTGTCTTTAAAGGATCAAAATGAGTTGAGGATGACTCATATTAATCAATTGGATGAGTTCAGAAATCGAGCTTACAAGAACTCGGAGATCTACAAGGAGAGAATAAATAAATGGCATGATTCAAAGATCTCTTACAAGGAGTTCAAGCAATGTGATGAGATATTACTTTTTAACTCTCGTTTAAAGCTCTTCGCAGGGAAATTGAAATCAAAGTGGACGGGGCCGTTCATTATCCATAGAGCCTGCGGAGGGGGGAGTTTTTGAGCTTATGGACGAAGACGGAGACATCATAGCGGTAAATGGTCATCGATTGAAGCATTAAAAGTTGCCGGATGATGCTTGCATCATCATTGAGGATATCTTACACTAGATTGTTACCGTCGTGACTCTCCGACGTTAAACAGGAGCGCATGTTGGGGGCTTTTCCTTCCGTTTTATTGCTTTATTTCTTTAGTGTGAGTAAGAAATTTTTATATTTGAAGTGCTTAATTATCGGCAATTACATCTCTTTGCAAACTTAGTTTCCACTCTAGTTTCTACTAAGTTTGGGGGTGTGATGTACTTACCTCATTGAAGCACCGAGAGTATAATTTTTCTTTGTAATGTTTGTTAGGAGAGTTGATTTTTTATGGCATATTAAAACTTTAACCGGTTTTGGTGTGTCGATTTTTTACAATTTGCTTAATGTTTAGTGGTGTTTTGTGTTGTTTTTGAGTGTCGTATGCGGAGTTACACATAAATATTAAGTTTTAAGTTTGATTCTCGAGCTAACTTTTGCTCTGTTTTGGTATCTAATGTTCATTTTTTAGCTTGAAGTGTGCAGGGGATGAAGAAAATTCGACTTTGGAGCATTAGGTGTCCGATTCGACCAAAGGTGCAGGTCGAACTAGGGAGCTCAAGTCAAATTGGTGATCAGAGACTTCGTTACAGGTCAATTCGACCACACAGAGGGTGGTTCGACCAAGGCTTCGACCAAGATTAAGGTCGAACTAGAGATCAGAGAATTTTGTACAGACCGATTCGACCAAGATGGGTTTGGTTCGACTAAATGGTAAGTCAAACTGAGGTCGAATCGCGGAACTGAAAGTTTGAACAGAGGAGTTTGACCACGATCATGTAGTTCGACCAAGGCATTTAGTCGAACTATGGTCGAACTGAGATGCTGAAGCCTCCAGAAACGTGGTTCGACCACGTCAATTCCGTTCGACCACTCTGTAGGTCGAATCGTACCAGGTAAGTCCATTTTTAAACGTGTTTTTCACCCCATTCGATCACTTTGCACACCATCTTCACTCAAATTCATTCAGGATCGGAAACCTTCCTTCTAATCTTCGATTCCACTTGATTTCGCTCCGATTAAACCACACTCCACACTCTTTTCACTCAATTTGTCGCAATTTTGGAACGATCTAGTTGCAAAACTAGGGTTTTGAAGCGAATTTGAGAATTTGTCACACTTGTTTATCTTAAACCATGGCCGGTTCAAAAGGTATGTTTTCTCGACTCTATTACCCTAGGATTGAAGTTCTAATTGTTGATTACAAGTGGGTAAGTTGATTGAACTAGTTTATTTAGGAATTCATGGTGTAATTTGAATTTTTGGTATACAATTTAATATGAACAGTTGATGGGTTCGATTTTGATTGATCAATTGTTGCTAAACCTTGATGTTTACATGAAGTTAGGAGTAATTTGAGTAGTGTGAGATGAAGTATGTTGGATTTTGAGTGAATCGCTTGAATTGTTAATGCATGCTAGTGGTTGATAGCATCGTTGATTGTTCTTATTACATAATTGATGTTTGGATGGAATTGAGTAAGCATGAGGATTGAAGTATTGAATTATGAGGATGAAACATGCTTG
Organism: Pogostemon cablin; assembly: GCA_023678885.1. Classification (NCBI taxonomy): domain Eukaryota; kingdom Viridiplantae; phylum Streptophyta; class Magnoliopsida; order Lamiales; family Lamiaceae; genus Pogostemon; species Pogostemon cablin. The sequence continues at coordinate 16,252,522 of CM042952.1, read as the reverse complement.
ATTGGAGTGGCTATGCATAGAGAAACTTGAAGTCTTGAGTAAAGTTGAATGCTAGTTGATTATGTATTAGTTGGTTGTTTTTCTTGTTTTTTAGTATTGAAGTATTGATTTCAGGAAAAGGAAAGAAAGCTGAGGTTCGTTCCAAAAAGAGACAAGACAGGCCGTCTCGTGAAGATGCAGTGACAAAGAAGCTAAGGCTTCAGGAGAGGTTGCCTATGAATTTTAAGATTCAGATGAATGATTGGGAAGAGATTAAGGATAAATGGGGTGATATGTCGGATAAGATTGCTAGAACAAGGTATCAGAAAGATGAGGCAATGGTTACAATGCACATCCGAGATGATATCATGTGGATGTTTGATTAAGTGGAGATTCGTCACTTTATGGAATTGAAAAAACCGACATACTTCCATGTGACTGTTGAGGTGCTATGTTCGATGACTGTTAAGAGAGGTTCGAGCCATCTCCTGTATGAGTGTACATTCTAGCTTGGAGGTGAGATGAGGACATGGTCGGCTGAGGAGTTTAATGCGCTGTTTCAGACTCCAAGAGGGATCTCGAGGAATGAGAATGGATTTTTCAATGCAAATAACTTCTGGAGAGAGATTTCTGGAGAGAATGTGGTTTTTAAGACCAGTAGTGCTCGTGCTTCATTGATTTGGAATCCTGTACTCCGATATATGAATAGAGTCTTGAGCAACACACTGTTTGCTCGATCTGAGGGGAGCTGTGTGTCGAGGGGTGAGTTATATGCTCTCTGGTGCATGCTCAATGAACTGAGGTTCAATGTGGGATCATACCTTATTCATCAGCTATATAGGTTCAGGAGCTCTTCATTTCATAGAGTTAATATAGGAGGTTTGCTTACTACTGTGGCTGAGTATTATCACATGGACTTTGCCGGTATTACACCCATCCTTGAGGATCCAGACTTGGTTATGAGTACATGTGTGAAGGGTAGATTTGCTCATCTTCGAGATGGAGCACGAGGGGATCGAAGCCCTTTACTTTCATGTTTCCGTTTGATATGAGTGAGCTGACTACTATCCGAACTGAGGGTAACAAGTTGATGAACACATTGGCACATGATGCTCTTTCCATCACTTGATTGACAAAAGATGATTGGAGGACTGTAGCTCAGATGTACGCTGAGGGGATGAATGAGGAGCTTTAGAGGATTGTAGACGAAGGGCGGTTTCAGCCTCGGCTACAGCCACAGCAGCAGAGGAGCCTGGAGCAGATCAAGTGGACCCAGAGATGGAAGTTCTGCAGCCGTACGAGATGCCACACGTCCTATTCCAGCAGTGCCACAGCAGCAGTGGACTGGTCCTGATGCTTATTATCAATAGCAGTTTCAATTGATTCATGAGCATTTCGCCACACTGAATGCGAACCAGCAGGAGACAAATAGGCAGCTGGCATTGGCAAATGAAAACTATGCAGCACTGGATGCGAGGTACAACACACTGCAGAATAACTACGTGGAGATGGATAGGAGACTAGAGAAGATGCATGCTGATGAGCGCGAGTTGGATAGGAAGCTTAATAGTCTTCATAGATATTTGGATCGATTGCGCTTGGAGAGGAGTGATGGTGATAACATAGAGGATGCGAGCGATGATGATGCCCTTGAGGAGTAGGCTGCATCAGGTTTTGTTCTTTGTCTGTTTCATCTCATCTCCTTCTCTTTTTCTCTTTACTGGATGGGTATTTGTGGTGTGAGTGGCATGTACGTATATTGGAAGTATGATTTGATGTTAGATTGAGATGTGAAGATTGATACTTGAGTGTGGAATTGGTTGGATATACTTGTATGGTTTGTCATGATATGTGGGGTCTTGGCATTTGTATGTTGCATTCATATTTTACATGTGTTAATTTTTATTGATGAGAAGCATGTGTAACTTGATAAGTATGTGGAGTTCATTGTGAAAGTGATCTTGATTATATACTATGAGGAGTATTTAGGATTCTATTTTACCCATGTGAGAATTTGAGCCGTATGAATCATGCTTGATCATGATAGTTTATTCTTGTGATAATCATTCATATAACCGTATTCTAGAACTTATCTTGGAGTCTTGTGTGAAACTTATGATTGATGAGTTGCTAGGACATGATCTTAGGCCATTATTGTTTAATTGAGTCACTCAGCCAAAATTTTACCTTACCTTATAATATATGTATCATTGGAAGCCTTGTTGAGCCTTAAAAAGCTTTTTCTTTGGCAAGCCTTGATAGAAAAGCCTTAGTTAACCTTTACTTGAGCCTTGTTGAATATCCTATTCATTAGTAGAGAGTTGAGGTGAATAAGTACTAGCAAGAATGAAGAAGGTAGAAGATTGGTTGAGAAACATGAAAAAGGGAAAAGTATGGTTAAATCTTGTTTAGGGGTAGTGCCTGAAACTGGACCTCGACTGCTTAGAAGGGTAGTGCCCGAAATTGCTACCCTTGCTCAATAAAGAAAGATGATGTTGATGCTAAGGAAAAGAAGGTGAATTCAAACCATGAAGAGCATGAGAAGAAATTAGAGGAAAAGATGAACTGTATGATGAAAAGCAAAATTCCAAGGTAATTCTCTACTAGTGAATTACTCACTTTATCTAAATTTTTCTACCTTTACCAAAGAGTCAACATTACAACCCAAAAGCAAGTCCTTTGTGATCCTAGTAATGAATTTTTTGTAAGTTGATTTTTGAGACCCTTTCCAATCTTATGGTTACGCGGAAGTATGAATTGATTATGAGCGTATATTAACCTACTGAAGTGTACATTTTTTTACACTAGTGAGTGAGAGTAAATACTTATCATGTGAGCTAGATGACTTCTACTCCGAATTGCATTATAATTGAGTGATGTTTTGCATGGATGATATATATGATGCAAGTGATACTTGTTTTGATTGATGAAATTGCATGTGTGAATATGAATTGTATTGAATGTGGTAGCTGAGTGAATTTTACACTACTGTATGGTTTTTGATTTCGTTGCCTCAAACGACCAACATGTAAGTTTGGGGGTTTGATGAGTGTGTAAATTCACGTGTTTCGAGCCCGGATTCATGTAATAATGGTGTGTTAGATAGTTGTAATTTGATATGAATCGATATATGTGGTGGAAAATCACAAGTCAGGTGTCTGAAGGCTATTTGAGTTGATTTTCGAAGGAAAATGAGTTAGAAGCAAGCGTGCCGTTCGACCATGAAGGATATGGTTCGACCAGCACCTGTGGTCGAACCGATTGAGAAGAAGCACTGGGAGTGGGATATGGTTCGACCACGACGTTGTGGTTCGACAAAGCCAGTTCGACCCATTTGGTCGAACCGTGGTCGAACCAGAAGCCTAAAGGGAAGCAGCTGCAGTTCGACCAGAGAGTATGCAGTTCGACTAGGATACTGGTTAAATTCAGAACCTGCGGCCATTTTACAAGTCAATTGGACCAGGAGTTCGACCAGCTGAGGATGATTCGACTTGGCCTGTTGGTCGAACTGAGGCACGGAAACTTACCATTTTTTTATTTTTACACCTTTAATGCGTGTGTTCGCTCAAGAAGCCCATCCAAGGCCCATAAGGAGAGTTTACAAGTATAAAAGAAGAGCTTTCGCAGGAGAAAAGAGACGTCACGACATCACTTATCACCCATCCACCACCGAAACCCTACCATCATCCTAAGGAGTCGTGAAGAGAGGTTCGTCTGGCGAGTCAAGTAAGATCATACCAATTAACCATGATTGTTCCTAGATCAATCATGGGCTAGAGCTGCTCCGGCAGTTTTAGGGTTATAGAAGTTTTATGAGTTAATTGAATTTCTATGTGTAAACTCCGTAGAACACTACTTGTGGTTTATTTTATATAAGACTATACTTTTTAAATTCATACTAACAGTCGTTTTATGCATTATTAACTGTTATGTAGAGTCTGAAAACATATCTTGGTTATTGATTGAGTGTGTTCACTGATGAGCAGGATTACATATTATAATTCTAAGTGAACGGATTCCGAAGTCTTATTAGAACTATCTTATATAAATACTTGTTAATTGAATATTATTCGGGTTAATAAGTAGGATAAAGAGTATAACTTCATAGTACCTATAAAGGGAGATCATATCGGGTTAGAGTACTAAGTGCACGGGAAATAATTGATACTGATAGTTCCTATAAAGGGGGATGAATTATATCTCTTGCTCTGAGGATATTCACACGTGTCATACGTATGTTTATTTGCTTCTATAGAGTGAACTTGCATGGTTTAGTGATGCGTCCATAAACCACAAGACAGAGTTGGACATCAATACATGGAAAGAAAATTTATAGGTAAAATTGGATGACCCGAAGAACTACCTAATTTCTTACTTGATCACAGCCATATTTTCTCTATTGCTTGTCTATTTAATTTGTTATTTAAGTTATTTGTTAGTTAATTCCGTAACTATTCCAAACCAATTTTTCAACACAGTCTTAATTAATTAGAATATAATTAAATTAATAATAATCCGTCCATTGGGTTCGATAATCACTTGGTTACCTATCGAAACTGCAATTGATATCCTTCATACTTGGCGATTAATTTTGTATGTTAAGAAAACACTCGTCACTCTTCACAAGTTTCAGCGCTGAGCTTGTATCTCACCAAAGATATCAGCTCAGCTCGACCTTCACCAGTTTCAGCAGCTGAGCTGATACCTCGCCACAATTATCAGCTCAACTAGACTTTTACCAGTTTCAACAGCTGAGCGGTTCTTCACAAAAGTTAGCAGCTCAGTTCGACCTTCACCAATTTCAGCAGCTGAGCTGATACCTCACCGAAGTAATAAGCTCAACTCACCTTAACCAATTTCAGCAGCTGAGCTGTGTAAGCAAGTGTACATAAGCAAGGTTCTCAAATTTCTCAAAGGTAATACATCAAATCATCTTATAGTTTTCCAAATAAATAAGTTCCCAAATTTTATATATCACACCATCTGAATAATTTTAGAGTAAAAAGTTAATTATTATTCTGCTTAGCTGCTAATTTCACTAAATTCATGTTTCAGCCTAGCTGAATAATTTTAAAAAATTATTATTCAGCCTAGCTGCTGATTTCACTAACATCATGTATCAGCCTAGCAGCTGATTTCACTAACATCATGTTTCAGCCTATCTGAATAATTTTAAAAAAATTATTATTCAGCTTAGCTGCTAATTTCACTAAATTCATTATTCAGCCTAACTGAATAATTTTTTAAAATTATTATTCAGCCTGGCTGCTGATTTCACTAACATCTTGTTTTTACCTAGCAGAATAATTTTCAAAAATTGTCATTCATCTTAGCTGCTAATTTCACTAATTTCACGTTTTAGCCTAATTGAATAATTTTCAAAAATTATTATTCAGTTTAGCTGTTGATTTCACTAAATTCATATTTCAGTCTAGCTGAATAATTTTAAAAAATTATTATTCAGCCTAGCTGCTGATTTCACTAAATTCAAGTTTCAGCCTAGCTGAATAATTTTCAAAAAATATTATTCAGCCTAGTTGCTGATTTCATTATTATTCAGCCTGGCTGCTGATTTCACTAACATCATGTTTCAGCCTAACTAAATAATTTTCAAAAATTATTATTCAGCTTAGCTTCTAATTTCACTAAATTCATGTTTCAGCCTAGCTGAATAATTTTCAAAAAGTATTATTCAGCCGAGCTCCTTATTTCACTAAATTCAGGATTCAGCCTAGTTGAATAATTTTTAAGAATTATCATTTGGTTTAACTTCTAATTTCACTAAATTCATGTTTTAGCCTAGTTGAATAATTTTTGAAAATTATTATTCAGCTTAGCTGCTAATTTTACTAAATTCATATTTTTGCCTAGCTGAATAATTTTAAAAAATTATTATTCAGCCTAGCTGCAGATTTCACTAAATTCATGTTTCAGCCTAGCTGAATAATTTTTAAAAATCATTATCAGCTTAGCTGCTAATTTTACTAAATTCATGTTCCAGCCTAGCTGAATAATTTTAAAAATTTATTATTCAGCCTAGTTGTTGATTTCATTAAATTAATGATTCAGCCTAACTAAATAATTTTTAAGAATTATTATTCAACCTGGCTGCTGATTTCACTAAATTCATATTTCAGCCTAGCTACAGATATTACTAAATTCATGTTTCAGCCTAACTGATTAATTTTCATAAATATACGCTCCAGCCTAGCTGATTAATCTTTAAAAATTAATATTCGGCTTAGTTGATAATTTCTCCAATTTCACGTTTCAGCCTAGCTGATTAAATTTTAAAAATTTAAATTCAGCTTAGCTGATAATTTCTTTAATTTCACGTTTTAGCCTAGCTGATTAATTTTCATAAATTGATATTCAGCTTAGCTGATACGCTTCAGCATAGCTGATTAATTTTCAAAAATTAATATTCGGCTTAGCTGGTAATTTCTCCAATTTCACGTTTCAGCCTAGCTGATTAATTTTAAAAAATTAATATTCAGCTTAGCTATAATTTGTCCAATTTCACGTTTCAGCCTAGCTGATTAATTTTCATAAATTAATATTCCGCTTTGCTGATAATTTATCCGCGTTCACATTTCAGCTTAGCTAATTAATTTTCAAAAATTAATATTCAATTTAGCTGATTATCTAGGATTTCAATCCTTCTATGGTCATGGATTCAGACCTCAGCTTAGAAATCTCATCCTCCTGATTGTGGCATTGCTCCGCGACATGAGTCATTATCCCCAATGCTTTACCAAAATAGGTTAGAGCTGCCATACTGTAATCTACCGCTCCAAGTTTAGGAACCCAAGTAGCCATTTCCTTCATCCATGCTCTAGGAACGAAGGTCATCGCCTCTGCAATATGAGTTGGCAAGCCTGTATGCTTATTAGCAGGGTCCATCGCCTTCGCTGAATCCCATCCAAGGAAAGAGAAATCTCCCTGAGCTCTCACTTCCTGCACGGCCACAATAGTACGAGCATTGGTAATGGATCTTTAGTCACTTCTACACTTCTTGTGACGTTCAAACTCTTGATGTGGGCTATTAGTTGCATGCTTCTTTTGGTGGTCCACTTGTTGAGGTAGAGCTGGGTCTTTATCACGAGACACATGAGGAGTTGAAGGATGCCCTGGTTGAGTTGCAGTTGCTGTCTTTTTAGGTACTTGAGCACCAGAGCTAGAGGTGTCCCCGCTCTTCTTTGGCTTTAATTTTCCATAAAGTTCATCGTGGGCACTCGTAAAATGATTTAATGTAAGAAAAATGAATAAGAAGCCGAACTTATAAATAAAAAGCTATGAGCTAATCAACAAACTGATTACTAAATAGGTGTAAGTTTAGAGATGCTTCTTGAAGTAGACCGGCCTTTATCAAGCTCGCTCGACTTGAAACGACCTAGTATGATCTTTCACTCGCTGGTCTACCATCCGCAAAGATAAATGTTGTATAAAATTCTGAATCTAACTCTTCTTCCAATGGAGGCAGAAGAGCTACAAAAAAAATATAAGAATTAACATGTTAATATGTAAGGAACTTGAACAAAGAATAAGCATGGCTTAAGTGTAAAGGTGCGAAACTCACTTAGAACTAATATTCAAGGATCTAGGTCGGCTCTTCCCCTCTGCTCATCAAATTACAACCAACAAAAAACCATTTGTGCTTCCACTTTTTAAGATAAGAGTCGGACCCCAGTACTAGACTCACCCGATCTGCTCAGGGACTTAGATAATAAAATCCTTTCCCTTTGGATTCTCGCATTAGCATCACCATAAAGTTCACTTCTGACGGTTTCGGGTATCTAAATTTTTCTTTGAAAAGAGTCATCATGCCCACTAGTGTGAACCAACCCTTAATGGTAAGCTGGGATGGAGCTAAGTCCCATACTCTAAATACTTCAGTTATGACAAAGGGAATAGGGAACTGAAGTCTGGCTTTCAACATAAAATAATAAATATTGATACAACTAGAAAGAGGAAGATTAGCTCGTTCAACCGAGTTCGGTACTATAAGCTTCACAATCATCGGGTATTTCAAACATTCTCCTCCACTCACATAAATCACCCTCAGTTACTACCGAAGGATAACGATTAGTCTCATTCTCAGTTAAGTTTGGTTCGTTACTAGCTACATTTATCCCCGGGCGGAAGGGAGGACACCTAGAATTCCCATTATTAGATCTACTAGATGTGGTTCCAGATAAATTAGAAGTATCTACCCAATCCGTTGGAGACACAACAGTAATGGGCTCTATATCTAGGGGTAAAACATTCAATAGATCATCAATAAGTTCATCTCTTAAGTGAAACGAGGTTGGTCTAGGCTCTCTTATTTCATCCCCTCCTATACAGCTACTCTTGCTGTTATTTGACATAAGTAAGAATGAAAGAGAGATCGAAGCACTTACGGAGGGATTGAAGTACTAAAACCCAAGGATAACCCACGTCAAGACTCGATCTCAGCGAGGCCTCCCAGCAGAACTTCTTCTCGCCCAAGTCGTCCCTCACTCTTGAAGAAAAAAAGAAAAGTAAGAAAAAAACCTAGAAGGCAAAAGAAAAAGAATGAAAGAGTGAAAGAGTAAAGCCATATTTATAGGGGGAAAAGAAACTAGGGTTTCTTTCCCATTGGGACAAAGTGTGGATGGGCCACATGTATCCAATTAAACAATGAAAATTAGAGAAAAAATATTGAAAAAAAAATCAAAATACCTCATCACCGGAGCTAGTCTTCGACCCCTCCAACTGGAATTAGTTTACAACATCTCCACCTGAAGCTAGACTTCACCTCAACCTGAAGCTAATCTTCATTACCTCCACCTGGAGCTAGTCTTCATCACCTCCACTTGGAAGTTGATTACCTTCATTTTGAGCTAGTCTTCATCACCTCCACCTGGAGTTCATCACCTCCACCTAGAGCTAATTTTCAACACCTCCATCAAGGAACTCGTTCTGGAGCTAGTCTTCATTACCTCCACTTGAAAGTTCATCACATTCACCTGGACTTCATCACCTCCACCAAGGAGCTTGGCATGGAGCTAGTCTTCTTCACCTCCAATTGGAGTTCATCACCTCCACTTGGAGCTAGTCATCATCACCTCCACTTGGAGCTGGTCTTCAACAACTCCACCTGGAGCTAGTCTTCAACACCTCTACTTGGAGCTAGCTTTCAACATCTCCACATGGAGCTAGACTTCACCTCCACCTGGTGCTAGTCTTTATCACCTCCACCTAGAGCTAGTCATCATCATCTCCACCTGGAGCTGGTCTTCATCACCTCCACCAAGGAGTTTGGCATGGAGCTAGTTTTCAACACCTCCACCAAAGAGCTCATTCTGGAGCTAGTTTTCAACACCTCCACTTGGAGCTAGTCTTCATCACCTCCACCCTTGAAGTTCATCAACTCCACCTGGAGATAGTCTTCATCACCTCCACCTGAAGTTCATCACCTCTACCTACAGCTAGTCTTCATCACTTCCACCTAGAGCTAGTCTTCATCACCTCCACCTGTAAGTTTATCACCTCCATCTGGAGCTAGTTTTCAACACCTCCACCTGGAGCTAGTCATCATCGCCTCCACCTGGGGCTGGTCTTCAACACCTCCACTTGGAGCTAGTCTTCATCGCCTCCACTTTGAGCTAGTTTTCAACACCTCCACCTGGAGCTAGACTTTACCTCCACCTGGAGCTAGTCTTCATCACCTCCACCTGAAGCTAGTCTTCATCACCTCCACCTTGAGTTATCACCTCCACTTGGAGCTAGTCTTCAATACCTTCAGTTGGAGCTAGTCTTCATCACCTCCACCAAGGAGCTTGGTATGGAACTAGTTTTCAACACTTCCACCAAAGTGGTCATTCTGGAGCTAGTCTTCAATACCTCCACCTGGAGGTAGTCTTCATTATCTCCACCTGGAGCTAGACTTCACCTCCACTTGGAACTAGTCTTCATCACCTCCACGTGGAAGTTCATCACCTCCACCTGGAGCTAGTTTCATCACCTCCACTTGGAGCTAGTCATTATCAGCTTCACCTGGAGCTGGTCTTCATCGCCTCCACCAAGGAGCTTGGCATGGAGCTAGTTTTCAACACCTCCACCAAAGAGCTCGTTCTTGAGCTAGTCTTCAACACCTCCACCTGGAGTTCATCACCTCCACCTAGAGCTAGTCTTCATCACCTCCACCTGGAGCTAGTTTTCAACACCTGCACTTGGAGGTCATCACCTCCACCTGGAGCTAGTCATCATCACCTCCTCCTGGAGCTGGTCTTCAACACTTCCACTTGGAGCTAGTCTTCATCACCTCCTCCTAGAGCTAGTTTTCAACATCTCCATCTGGAGCTAGACTTCACCTACACCTGGACCTAGTCTTTATCACCTCTACCTAAAGTTAGTCTTCAACACCTCCACCTCGAATTCATCAACTCCACCTGGTGCTAGTTTTCATCACCTCCACCTGAAGCTAGTTTTGAACATCTCCACTTGGAGCTAGACTTCACCTCCACCTAGAAGTTTATCACCTCTACCTGGAGCTAGTCTTCAACATTTCCACCTGGAGATAGTTTTCAACACCTCCACTTGGGGCTAGACTTCACCTCCACTTGGAGCTAGACTGCACCTCCACTTAGAGCTAGTCTTCATAACCTCCACCAAGAGTATATTTCGGGAGCTATTTTTATTGCCTTTTTCATATGGTTAACTCATCCCCCGAATCACTTCGGGACTCGACTTCAGGAGCTTGTGTGGATAAGGTGCAATTAATTACGCAATTAATGGATTAATTAAGTATTAATCCGAAAATACTACACAGCTTGAACTAACTTAAGTAATTCAATAAATCTTCTCTAGCACTTCAGCGAGCTCGGTCCCAGGCTCAAGATGAAAATGGTGCAAAAGTGTATCATTAGAGAAAAGGAGCAACTTGTGCAAAAATGCAAAAAAATGCATGCTTATATTGCTTAATTTTTTTATATTCATTTGAAAGCCCAAAATTTTCATGTCATATGTGGTTAGACAGCCATGGAAGAGAGGATAATTTTGGGGTAAAAATTACTCAAATCAGAGTTCGAATGTAAAAGTTATGCTCAAAACGGTGAGACTGCGCAAGACTGTTCGATTAAGAGACCTCCCATTCTACCTATGGTCCAGATCAGTTGGCTCAGCCTAGCTAACCAAGCTCAGCTAGTTCAACCCATCTTGCTCAATTGAATCGACCTCAGCTCAGGTGGTCCAGCTCATCTAGTTTAGCTCCACTTGGTCAACTCAATCAACCTCAGCTCAGGTAGTCTAGCCCGGCTGGTTCAGCCTAGCTGGCCTAGCTCAACTAGTTCAGCTCTGCTAGCTCAATTCAATCGACCTCAACTTAGGTGGTTCAACTCTGCTTGACCAGCTAAGGTGGCTCACCTCGGCTAAATCATGCAAATTACACTGAATATCATCGCACAATGTGTCCAGGCTTAGGTGGCATCCGGCTGGTTTGACATCATATGAGAGTACTGACTCATGGAAGCTAGGGGTCTATGACTATAGACCTAATGATTGCACTCCCTATATTTTTTTGCCTATAAATATCCCCCACATTGTGTACATAAAATTCAATTTGAAAATTGCAAAGTAGTGGATATCATGTTAATTCTCTGACTTAATTTACATGCATTTAGCTAGTTACGCAACTCCTCATCATATCTAACTAACAGCTTGATTAATCATTCCGAATATCCTTTGTGCTTATTCAGTCTCGATTAACACCTAAGCTAAGGTTAAGAACTTATTATCAACATGGTCCTAAAATTTTAATAATTTTGAATGGGTATGTGTAATCAATATGTATTAATAAATGAGTTTGGAACAGGTATGAGTATCATAATATATTTTTTAAATGAAAATATTTTAAAATATTAATTTTTAAATAATATTTATTTATACATGGTACGATTATTACGAAATAAGCAAGTATCTTACATAATTAATAAACTAATTAATAAACATAATTATTTATTTTGTTTCAATGAATATAATTATTTTTGTAATTATAATTATAATGTAGTATTAACAATTATAAGCTATTATTAAATTGTGTAATCAACGAGTATTGATAAACGAGTTTGGGACGGGTATGAGTATCATAATGTATTTTTTAACAATTAATTCATTATTAAATTATTTTCTTCATAATTAATAATTTTAAATTAATATTATTGGTCCGAACATCTTAATAATTTTGAATGGGTATGTAATAAATGGGTATTGATAAATGGTTTGGGACGGGTATGAGTATCATAATACAATTTTTTAATGAAACGATATTAAAGTGTTAATTTTTAAATAATATTTATTTATATACGGGTACGAGTATTACGAAATAAGCAAGTATCTTACATAATTGATAAACATAATTATTTATTTTGTTCCAATGAATATAATTATTTTTGTAATTATAATTATAATGTATTATTAAGAATTATAAGTCATTATTAAATTGTGTAATCAACGGGTATTGATAAACGAGTTTGGGACGAGTATGAGTATCATAATGTATTTTTTAACAATTAATTCATTGTTAAATTATTTTTTTCATTATTAATAATTATGAATTAATATTATTGGTCCTAACATCTTAATAATTTAGAATGAGTATGTGTAATCAATGGGTATTGATAATTGAGTTTGGGACGGGTATGATTATCATAATATATTTTTTTAATGAAATGATTTTAAAATATTAAATTTTAAATAATATTTATTTATACACGGGTACGAGTATTTCAAAATAAGCAAGTATCTTACATAATTAATAAACATAATTATTTATTTTTTTCCAATGAATATAATTATTTTTGTAATTATGTAGTATTAACAATTATAAGTCATTATTAAATTGTGTAATCAACGGGTATTGATAAACATGTTTGAGACGGGTATGAGTATCATAATGTATTTTTTAACAATTAATTCATTATTAAATTTTTTCTTCATTATTAATAATTTTGAATTAATATTATTGGTCCTAAAATCTTAATAATTTTGAATGGGTATGTGTAATCAATGAGTATTGATAAACGAGTTTGGGATGTGTATGGGTATCATAATATACTTTTAATGAAATGGTTTTAAAATATTAATTTTAAATGATATTTATTTATACACGGTTACGAGTATTACGAAATAAGCAAGTATCTTACATAATTAATAAACATAATTATTTATTATGTTCAAAAAAATATAATTATTTTATAAAAACGATCAATATTTACCACTACCTAATGGTAGGAGTCAACATAACATGTATTATGGAGGGAATATATTATACCAAAAATAATCTAAGGTATATTTTTAAGAGCTACTTATTTGACAAAATCCCTGATCGTACACTGTTTTTTTATCTTCTCACTGCTAAAAAAGAACATATGTAGTACGGATTGATGGTCAATATTTGCCATTATTTTCTTTTTTTATATATTTAAAGTGCAATGTTTCTTGATTTTCGTACTACTAAAATGGAGCATATGTAGAAATTAAGGGATTATATTATATAAAATGCAAGTTAAGATAAATTTTAAGCCAAGATATATTTATTTTATAAAAATGCGTAACAGTGCAACGCACGTGCATGTGTATAATGGTAACCATAATTATATTATTTGGGACGGGTATGACCATCATAATATATTTTTTTTAATGAAATGGGTACAAATATGAGTAGTTTATATTTAAATAGATACGAGTGCGTACGGATACCCCTATAGTGGATATCCTACCTACTATTATCCCTAACAAATATCGATTGTACATTAAAATATTATATTTCTCAAACTAATATATATTACAATAGTATATATATATATATATATATATATATATATATATATATATATATATATATATATATATATATATATATATATATTCTTTAATATTTGATTTGATTACTTGGTATTACAAAGACTGGATTTGATAAATTAATTATTGGTTTGATTACAACTAATTTATGAAAAATATATATAAAAGCTTATAGAGAACTATCTTATAATATAATTAATCGAAATGCCTATAATCAAATTATGCCTAGGTGTAAATGTAGTTTTTAGGAGATTTATAAAAATGTATGAGTGGAGGCTTTCATTTTTCAAAAATATAATAACATAATTAATAAAACAATCTATTAAATTTTTATTTTTTAAATTTATTAATAGAATCTGTGTAAATAATTTTTTTTATAGAAATGAAATCGAGAAATAAATATATTATATGTGAGTAATAATTCTTTCACCGGTTTTAATATCGATTCGTTTCACCCTTCGGATAACATTAACAAATCAAACGGGATGCAATACAGTAATAATTTTAATCTCTACTTCTATAAGCCCTACATTCTTTGTCAAAACTTTCTTTTATTATATATTTAAAATGTATTATTTCCTTATCTTCTTACTGTTAAAAAGGAACATACGTAGCATGAATTAGGGATTAATATTTGCCATTACATTTTTTCGTTATATATGTTTAAATGCACAATTTGATCTTCTTACTGCTAAAAAGTAAAAAAGTAGCATGAAAGTGATTTTTATTATATAATATTCAAATTTAGATAAATTTTAAGTCAAAATATACTTATTTTATAAAAACGAGTGATTGTGCAACGTACGGGATAAATATTACTAGGCTTCTCCTTCGGGTCTAGATATAATGATTTATCTAAAAGACAAGATTTAGACTTCTCCTTCGATAAATAACATCAGAATTTAAACGCTAGTTCTCATTAAAGAGAAAAATGATTTTCTCAAGCAAACTTCTTCAGAGACGTATTCATGTACTTTAAAAGATAATAAAAATACTATAAGTAGAGAATTATTTCGTTTATGACATTATTAATAATTAGGAAATAAAATAAAGAAATTTCCCACCACACACGCGGGTCAATAAATAGTAGGTACAAAACGTATTTTAAAATTACTAAGCGATATATTTGCTTCAAAAAATTAACGATAAATATAAAATTATATTTTATTTTTCCCATAATACGTATATCTATCCATACATTATTGTGCATTGTTAAGATGGAAACAAAAATACGTTATTTATACGAATGTACATTAATGTACATTCTATTGAGAAAGAAACTGAATATACACGATTAAATTGAAAAATCCTACTAATGTACATTAGTGTGCATTCTTGATAAAGAAACAGAAAATACGTGATTAAACTAAAAAGCCTGTACATCAGTGTGCATCTTTCAGAGAGAAACGAAAAATACACAATTGAAACTATTGTTAAATACATTAGTTTGCATTTTTAGAGAGAAACATAAAATACGCAATTAAATTAACGAATGTACATTAGTGTGCATCTCTGAGAAAAACAGAAAATACGTGATTAATTAAATTGAAAATAGAGTTTTTATAATTATCCTTAAATCTCTCACCCATTGTTTTTATTTGATTTAGTGTGCATTAGTGTTCAATGAAACTAGTGTTAAGAGAAAACGTTGAAATATTCAGTATTGTAAATAAGAGTAAAACTGGAAAAAAATATACGTTTAGATCAATGTATTTATTAGTAATTAGGTTATATACACGCATATGTATCAGTAATAATCCGAAAATTCTAATTAATAAAAGCGTGTAACTGTGATTTTTAGGCTAAGAATATAGGCACGGGATGTCCTGTGACATCTCTTAATAGAATGAAACGTGGCAGGTTGAATCAATCATTACCCCTAAGGGTTTATAGGTTTATTGGTTAGGGTATAATATCTCTCATCTCTCCTACGTGTCGCTCATATAATGGAGTGACACAAAAAGTGTCACACCAAAATGTCACAGAAGATCCGGACCCAAGAATATATGCTAACTATTTGTGGTTTTGATTACGATGTTTAACCACTATATGGCACTTGCCAGGGTTCCCATTAACAACAATCATTTAATTGATTTCTAAAGTATTTGATTTATTAATGGCAAATAGTCATGTGACAATAATTTCACGGAATTTCCATGAGATGGGTAATTTTAAGTGATAACAACTTCTCCCTCTATTCAATGTCAATCTATCTATTTTACAATTTTGGATTGTTCAAATTTAATTTATTCATTTTTCTTTTTAGATTATGAGATCCACACCCTCCACTAATATAAATAGAATATGAGACTCACACCCTCCACTAATATAACTACCTACTACACATAAAATAATAATAATCTTAATCCACGTGCAAAAAATAAATAGATACATTGAGGATGGACGGAGGGAGTATAATATAAGGTTATATTAATGGATGAAAAGTGATAATAATATTATAAATTATTTCATAAAAAATTTATAGTACAAATGAAAATTAATTACATTTAAAAAAAATTATAACATCTTTATTAAAAATAATACTTAGTAAAATAATTTCTTTATGAGACAATCTCTTTATTTATTTATTACTATAAAATTTTGGTTTAAGGTATAGAGTACAAGGAATAAACTGGTCCACGAGATTCGTAGCACTTTTTTGTTTACACTTTCCATTTTGATCAGTCCAAAACTTTATCGCCATTACTAAAAAAAGAAACTTCACATTAAACAACAATTTCAAAAGTTATCTTAATTTCAAAAATACTACCCACCTAACACACATAACATACTTATAATTTATTTATTACCTAAAAATACCATAATATCCTTAAAGAGTCAATAAAGTATGTCAAAAAATATTTTTTCTTAAACTCTGTATCTACAATGTTGGCGAACATAAGTTATGGACGGAGGGAATATTCTTTTAAAATAATAAAATAACAACGAACTTAAGCACGAGCGATGTTGATGTATATAAATAAGGGTCCATTTATTATCCACCAAGGCAAGATAAATTCCAGAGTTTTTACTTATACTTAGACAAAGATGGGTGAGATCGTCCTATGTAAGAGCTTATGTGAGACAAATAAAAAGTGATAACTTTTATAATGAAAAATAATACTTCCTCCGTCCTCTAGATAAGTGTCCGTTTATTTTTTGTACTTGGATTAAGGAGTATAATATTTTAAAGTGTAATGAGGTGAGAAAAATAATATTTTAATGTGTAGTGAGTAGTTGTATTAGTAATGACTGTGGGCCCATGTATAGTGGGTTGAGTATAATACTATTATTGTGTGTGTCACATCAACCCAAAAAGAAAATAAATACTCTGTATTGGGACGGATTAAAATGACAAAATGAACACTTATCAAGGGATGAATGGAATACTCAATTAATAAAAAACGATAATGTTATTTCATGAACAATTTATAATATAATTGAAAAATTAATATTTTATAGAGAAAATAATACTAATTTTTAATAGCAAAACTGATAACTAATTTTAAAAATGTAAAATAATCTTACGTAAGACGATCTCACGCAAAACTTACAATTTTACTTAAATTAAAAAATCAATATTTCATTTCATTAGAAAAAAATATGTATATAAAAAAAATACAAATGTGGTACTGAAAATCTCAATATATAATTTCCAATATATATTTTTATTTTATCAAAATAATTGCGTATTGTTGATTTTTTTTTTTGTATTTTTCTATGGGAATTTTGGAGTTTCCAACCAACAAAATTGGTTATTTTAAAAAACGTATACAAATATAAAATAAAATATATAAAATTATGAATAAAAATGTATATGATTTAATTGTTAGTTTTTTAATGAAAAATTGAGTGTAAAAAAATATACAATTATTAAAAAACATGTACTTCACACTATTAAATAAAAAGTTATACATATATGGATACTAGTTTTTTTAATGAAAAAGTTAATATGAAAAAAGTATAAAATTATTAAGAAGCACGTATACAAAATAGAATAACATGTATACAAAATAGAATAAAAAGTCATACACATATGAGTGCACCTAATATCAACTCTATGATAAAAGTAATTATTTTTGTTCCATTGAAAAAATAGAGTAAAAATCTAAACACAGTAAATTAATAAGATAATGGTCGAGTAAATAATTAATAAAAGTGTATAACTTTTAAAACAAAATATTATACTCTTATTATTTAAAGTGTATACCGTTTAGAACAAAATATTATACCCTTACACACTTTGTGCACTTGGAACACAAGAGACCAATTCTTTATATTAATTAAGAACAAATGAGGGTAGTAAATATGAAATATTAGAACTTGATGGTATATTTTAAATTAAATGTGTTCCTCAACGCTGCGTTCGGATGCATCTCCAACATATCATCAGATTTTTCTATTTTAATTTTTCCCCACAACGTACAGTAGGAGCTCATCACAGACACAATACCGCCACAAAGACTACAAATTAAAATTAATTAAAAAATTAGATCAAAATTAATTATATATATAAACATTTTAATTGGAATTAACGTCTAACCTTAGAAAGCCATATACATAAGATATACCTGCTGGGAGTGCCTATCAAAAACTCTTCTCCGGCTTTCCATTCTCCAGCGAGTTCGACTTCTCCAGCAGCTTCAATTTCTCCAGCTTTCCATACTCCAGCGACTTCGATTTCTCCAGCGACTCTGACGTTTTCAGATTCTGAGAACTTTTACCCAGTGATCCTCCCACATGCTGCGTTCACAATACGTTCATGATGTCCCAAATGAGAATATTAATGTTTACAATCACAATACAAACTAAAAAAATTTAAGAATATATATCTAGATAGTAAAGCGAGTTTGAGTAATATATAAAATGGTGTCACACAAGACCTACTCATACGATAATTATTCTGTGTGAGTCTTATATATCAAACAGGAAAATGTATATTTTATTTTGAAACGGATTAAAATAGAAAAGTGTCTACCTTATTGCAGGACGAAGTGTGTATATTTAATTAAACATTGATTTATTATTTAAACAAAGTCAAAATTAGACCAAAAATTTCCTTACCATTTTAATCTGCTTAATTTAACTTGTAAAATTAAATCTTGACCATTCATTAGTTATTATAACATATAGGTGTGTATGATTTATCAAATAAGTAAGTGTATCGATGTAAATAAAAGTGTTAATTATTGAGTTTTTATTCTCCAGCGGCTTCGATTTCTACAGCTTTCCATACTCCAGCGACTTCGACTTCACCAGCGACTCCTACGTTTTCAGACTCTGAGAACTTTTACCCAGAGATCCTCCCACAAGCTGTGTTCGGATGTATCTCCAACATATCATCAGATTTTTCTATTTTAACCTTTCCCCACAACGTACAGTAGTAGGAGCTCATCACCACCACAAAGACTACAAATTAAAATTAATTAAAAAATTAGAACAAAATTAATTATATATATAAACATTTTAATTGGAATTAATGTCTAACCTTAGAATTGCCTCGGAGGCAATGGCCTTGATCACAAGGGAGAGTAGATTAAAGAAATTGGAGAAAAACTTTCCTTTTTTTTCTTTTCCACCCACTCAAGTTGCCAATAATTGAATGCAGTGACAATCACCTCCTACAAATGGAGGACCCACATTTAAATTCAAATCGTTACAAATGGATTTTGACCCACATTCGAAAATATGCAATGGGCTTTTCAAACAGATCCGGTCTTATAAAATTAAAAATTTTAAAAAAATCCTACCAAAGTATTTGTTCACTATATTAATTCAATTCACCTATATGCATGTCACTTAGGCTACGTTCGGTTTTGGGTTTCAAACTTAGATTTCGGATTTCAATACCCACATTCAAATTTTAAAAACTATCTCTATATATAACTACACATTCTCTCTCCTCAATTAATACACTTTCTCTCTCATCTCTTATTTAAATTTTTAAATAAATTTATACATTCATTTGATATAAAGTTAATACTTACCCCACCAAAAACCTAAAACAAATATAAAACACACTATTCATTATTTTTAAATCTCATGTAATCCCAAACCAAAAATTACCTTTGTAATAGTTTTGCAAATTTAATGAAGGTCAATATTAATTGATGTGGGGAAGAAATGATAAAATGCCATTACCTGAGGTACAAACCAGTACTCGTGGAATGATGTTTCGTTGAATTATTAGTATTTCCTATACCTTCCATGCCAAGTCATGTGGCACTTCTCCACTCGATCTGATCCACAAAAATCTCACGGAAATGAAATTCGAGTTGATCTTCGTTCACTTTCATCCTTTCTCGATCTCGCCTTTCTTCAAGCTAAAAACTCCAGTGGTTGAAGTCGCCATTATTCTCTACCACTACACACACATAATTTCTCTCTCAGAATTGAGTTTCTCTCTCTTCCCCTCACTAATGATCACTGGATAAAGAGAAGATTCAGAAAAAAATCTTGGATACAATGAGTGATTTGTGTATTGTCAGTAGGCCTAATTAATTGGCGTTGGGAATCCTCTGCATTCGATTCCATTCGATTCCACTAAATATGGTGCACCCTGCCACGTGATTGCTTAAGGATTCAGTTAAGCAACTTCCTTTTGGGCCTTAGCCCACTCATTTTATGTAAGCCCATTAGAATACAGTCACTACTAATGGGCTGGATCTTGTATAATTAATACTTTCCATAAAGATATTAAAATACATCATTCGTAGATTTAAAACCTCAAATTAATTCAAAATACCACGGTCTGCCAAGAAATTTTTTGCAAAAAATAATGATAGAAAATAATGGAAACACATTTTGTTTATATCTTCTATTTTGATTTCATACATACATATATATATATATATATATATATATATATATATATATATATATATATATATATATTAATTGCTCACATTTTTTTACATTAATTTTTCTAGATTCATGTTGAAATAACTTATGATATCAAGGACCCTCAAAATAAAAATCTTATACATCTATATAGGATACGTTTACAAAAAATTACCTGTAGCATAGTGGTTGGGTAGCTAAATTTGAAAAACAAAGGTCATTGTTTGAACTCTTTAACTATCATTAGATTTTTATCTTTTACTCTTTATATATTTTATAATGTATAAATATTTTTTTAAAATTATTTTATAATGTTATGCTAAACTTTTTTTAATCTTTTATTTAATTTTAAAATTTAAACGTTGGCTTCACTGCTTCACACTTTTATAAATATATATATATATATATATATACACACACACAAGGTTTATCCACCTCACTCTGTGAGGTGTTAGCCCGTTTTTTTATAAGGTTTAATACGGATAGATAAGTGAATTAATAGCATAATTACTAATAGATACATGGATACAATGATTTAATAATATTACTCCTGAATACATTATGTTATTTTCTTTTTCTAAGATTACCCTTATTATCTTATTTGGAATAAATCTTAATATTTCATATATATATATATATATATATATATATATATATATATATATATATATATATATATATATATAAAATTAAAACACACTTTGACTTTCCATAAAAATATTAAAATACATCATTCATATATTTAAAACCTCAAATTAATTCAAAACACCACGGTGTGCATGAAATATCTATGTGAGCAAAAATGCAAGGTCAATTACAATTCAAGACATATATCAATATGGATAAATCAAACATGTTGGTTTCTCCCGTCGTTGATCTTCTCTCTCCTAATCCATGTAATTTATGTCGCAAACGATACCATAGATATTTCTAAGAGCATCGATATGGAGAAACCAACATGTTTGATTAGCCGGGAGGTTCGAATTAGGGTTCTTCAGTCCTGGAAATTCCCCAAATATTTAGTATTTGGGTAAGCTTCAACAACAATCCTTCTAGGTTTATGTTTGGGTGGCAAACAGACAACTCCCACTTGTTAGAGTGATTAACTAAATATTAAACGAAACTCCTCCCTATCAGTTTAAACTTTTAGATGAGATGGTCGTTTAACTTGGTATCAGAGCCCATAGTTAACAAAGGTCAAGGGTTCGAACCTCACCGCCACTTATTTATGAGAAAATTCCACATATTGAGGCAAAAATTAACCCCGCCTGCATGTGAGGGGACGGCTAGAGTGAATAATTAAATATTAAACGACTCACCTCTCTATCAGTTTAAGCTTTTAGATAAGGTAATCATTTAACACCACTCCCTCCTACATCAAGTGTCTTAAATATTACACAGTCTGGAAACTTAGTCCAAGATCATACAAACGTGGATTTCATTTTTATGAATTTCATCTGCACACTAATGTTCATAAAATATCTGGTCAAGTATGCCAATGTGCAATGCAAGTTTAACAAAAAAAAAACTGATTACTGTCCATTCAAGTCAGTTATATTCATGTACACCAATGTTCATCGCGTTAATACTAAATTTTATTGATCCATTGATCCAATACACACACACACACGAACTCTCATGTGCATTTCACACCATAAGAAAAAAAAAGCGACCACATAATAAAAACATGGCTCATTCCAACATCTATATGCCCATGTATAAAACTAAATATACAATTGAACACTAATATTCATCAGAAGTTGCGTAAGAAAAGTATTAACACAGCGAACTGAATACCAATTAACATAACATCTTATAAGAATCCAAGCTAAATTAAATGCATTCAATTGTTGAGAGAATTAAGGAGAGATTTTAGGATAATTGTAACATACATTTATAATACATTTTGTTGTATAGTAACTCCATAATATATTTTGTACCTGTTAATTAGTGACCCTTTTTATTATTTAATTTTTCCTATGTTTTTCAAATGATTTTATAATGTTATGCTATATTTTTCTTTTAATTTTTTTTTAAAAATTAAACCTTGGCTTCACTGCTTCACTTATATATATATATATATATATATATATATATATATATATATATATACACAAACTAGGTTTATCCCACCTAACTTCGTGAGGTGTTAGCATTAGCATGTAAGTCTACAAGTTTTCATGTATGTATAATCGTGACATGTTTCTAAGTTGTATATATTATTATTTATAATTTATGCATTATCATCTTATTAAAAATTCGATATGTTAGTTGACTATCACGCTATATTGTATACATGTAAGTAAGTGATATTCCTTTATGGATTTGATTAGGAAACACAGAGAAATTTGCATGACATAAGTCATTGTATGACACAACCCACCTTACATAACATATAATTTAAATACTAATTAACATAAAAATCATCATTATAAAAAACTGAATATTTTTTTCCACATAATATATTTAAAACCATAGTCTAACATACATCACCATTTTCTGACACCATATCAATCCACACACAAACTTGTAATAATACTTATTATATTACATAACAAAAAATCATCGAAAATAAAATAAACCCACGGCCTTGCCCATCAGGTCATCATCTATTTACATCCGCTCAAAATCCTGTAGGAGCTCCACAGCTTGCACAGTCACATCACAAAACTGAATCATCAACAGGCTCACCTACAATGCATAAACTAGTGAGAGAAAATCTCAGTAAGTAGAAATCATGCATGACAGTGGATGAAGATGCATTTAGTTTTCTATCGCCTATTTCATAATCTTTCTTGTTGGTCTCTTTTATTTTGAAAGTTTTTTACGTTGCAGGATCTCCACGACAAACTTATGATATGCACCTCAAATGAGCTCAATAGACACACATAGTGTCGGATCGATTTTTTCGATCCCTGAATAAGTATTAGGGATGATTTTTCTGAATCCCGAATAGAGATGATCCGATAAGCGACACGTTAAGTCAACACATGACTCGAATAACCACGTGATCCCTGAATAAAAGTGAGTCGACAAGTGACTCATTGAGTTAACACATGAGTCAGATCGCCCCATGATGCCTGAATGAGGTGAGTCAACTCATGACTCGAACCAATTTTCGAGGTCCCTGAATGAGTGCATATATAGTGGTCGCAGACACCATTAGTATCTTATTTATTTTGGGGAAAACACTTTTCATGATTATGCATGGTACGCAATCAGGGCAATTAGATATGCATCATAAATCATTTTCAACATCAATATCAACATTTAGTCATAATAAATTATTAACTTAGCATCAATTCGCACAGATCCACTTCTAGAACAACATCTTCACCTCAATCACATAGATCCATTTATAGAATAGCAACTTCACCTGAGATCACACAGACCCTTTTTTAGAATAACAACTTCATCTCGGATCACACAGATCCTTATAAACAATACCTTTTCAAGTCATACAAATATATTTTCAACAATTTCCAATCACATAGATCTATATAAAACAATGATATTATTTCAAATCACATAGATCCGCAACTTGTATTGCAAATTTTATTACAAATAATTTACAAATAATATTGTTGAATATGAACCCTAATTTTCTCAAGTCACATAAATCCACAGTTTGTATCACAAATTAATCCCAAATAATTCATAATGTAATTAAAATAATAACAAATAATCTATAACATAATTATCAAATATTAATCACAAATAATTCACAAACAGCATGTTTACACATTGTAGTTGGACTTTTACTTACCTGAACTCCGACAATGGTAATACTATAAACCCGTGAAGAACCGTAACTAATTCCTTCCTTCCCATTCTGACACGCCCTTCTCTTTTCCTTCACTCTTCTCCCTTCCCCCCTTTCTCTTCCTCCCCCCTCTCTCTCTCTATTCCTTTTTCTCTCTTGGTTCGCAGCCAATGCTGCTTCTAATTTTTTATCTCTCCAATAAGAGTTAATAGCCTATATATAGGCGAAAGCAACCCACTGCCCAACATACTATTTTTAGTAAGTCTTATTTTTAAACCCCGCATGTAGTACGTGTTTAACTCACCACCTGAATAAATTCTTTGGCTATCAATTATCCACTACATGCATTGCAATAACTTTCATTTTTTTAATTATTATTATTATTCATTACAAATATACGTGCAATACTTAATAACCAAGATATGACACATACGTGTACATTTTCTTACCACTATTATTATTACGAGAACACGTGTGATACTTAATAATTAAGAAAAAATATATTTATTCACATAATATAATTTAATTATATATATCCAAATCACGGATGTCTCAAATAAAATATAAAAATAAATAAAATATAGAAACAATTGTCACATAATTTCCACATTATTATCACATAATTGCCACATAATTATCACATAATTATAAAATGCACATAACAAAAATTAAATTATATTGACAATTTTCAACTTCTCTCGAATACGGGTAACAATTTCTGACATTTCATGAATCAAGTCTGGACCCAAAAATATTCTCTCTCCAACTTCATTCCAATGTACTGGAGATCTACACTTTCTCCCATACAATCCGTCATATGGAGTCATCCCGATAATAAACTGATAACTGTTGTTGTACGAGAACTCTATCAAAGGCAAAAATTTACTCTACTGAACCTGAAAATCTAACATACATGCTCTAAGCATATCCTCCAAAATCTGTATTGTACATTCCGATTGACCATCTGTCTATGGATGGAATGCTGTGCTGAAAGATAACTGTGTCCTCAATGCCTTATGCAAACTCTTCCAGAAAGCAGACAAGAATCTTGTATCTCTGTCTGATACAATAGTAAGTGGTACTCCATGGAGTCTAAAGATCTCTTGTATATATAGCTGGGCATAATGATCCATGGAATACGTAGAGCAAATAGGAAGAAAATGAGCGGACTTAGTCAATTGATCCACAATAACCCAAATGACATCATGACCTTTTACTGTCTTTGGTAAGCTGGTGACAAAAACTATAGTGATATTCTCCTACTTTCACTCTGGAATATGTAGAGGCTGCAAAGTTCCTTCTGGTCTTTGATGCTCGGCTTTGACTTGCTGACGTAAGTTCCTTCAAGTCAAACATTGCTCCACATATTGAGCGACATCTCTCTTCATCCCTGGTCACCAATAATATGACTTCAAATCTCTATACATCTTTGTAGCTTCTGGATGTACAGAATACGGTGCTAAATGAGCTTCTGTCATTACTCCCTTACGAATGTCATCCACTTCAGGTTGACATAATTGACCTTTATAACAAATCACACCATCATCTGTTATTTGAAAGTCAGAAGACTTTCCAGAGCTGATATTGTTCCTTATCTTGTTAAACAACTTATCCACCTCTTGTTCCTGTCGAATCTCATCCATCAAAGTTGGTCGAAGTGTCAGAGCTAATCTCCACACCCATCCTTTGCAAATCAAGCAACTCTGGTTTCTGATTTAGGGTCATAGCAGCTACATTTGTATTGCCTTTCGGCTCAATGCATCAGCAACCACTTTGGCTTTACCCGGATGATAATTGATCACATAGTAGAGTCCTTCACTAGTTCCAACCATCTTCTCTACCTCATATTTAACTCTTTCTAAGTGAAGAAGTACTTCAAACTTTTATGATCTCACAACGTTCCCCATATAGATAATGCCTCCAAATTTTGAGTGCAAACACCACTGCAGCTAACTCCAAATCATGAGTTGGGTAGTTCTTCTCATACTCCCTTAATTGTCTAGATACGTATGCTATCACTTTCCCATTCTGAATCAATACACATTCAAGACCATTCTTTGAAGCATCACTATAAACCTTAAAGTTTCCTGTCTCCATAGGAATAGTTAAAATAGGTGCTGACGTCGACCGTTTCTTCAATTCCTGAAAACTTTGTTCACATTCTTCCATCTACGTAAACCTTACATTCTTCCTTGTCAATTATGTTGATGGTGAAGCGATCTTGGAGAATCCTTCAACAAACCTTCGATAATATCCAGTCAATCCAAGAAAGCTACGAACCTCAGTGGGATTTGAGGGTTGTGGCTAATCATGGATTGCTTTGACTTTACTTGGATCCATTGTAATT
Source organism: Pogostemon cablin (assembly GCA_023678885.1). NCBI lineage: Eukaryota > Viridiplantae > Streptophyta > Magnoliopsida > Lamiales > Lamiaceae > Pogostemon > Pogostemon cablin. Next base: position 16,225,769 of record CM042952.1, on the reverse strand, counting down.
CCTTCTCCTGATACCACATGTCCCAAGAAAACAACTCGGTCCAACCAAAATTCACAATTCTTAAACTTGGCATACAACTGCTTCCTTTTAAGAATCTCCAACACCTTTTTTAAGTGCAGAGCATGATACTCCTTATTCTTAGAGTAAATCAGAATATCAATTATAAAGACAATCACAAATTTATCGAGGAATTCCTGAAATAATCTATTCATCAAATCCATAAATGCTGCTGGTGCATTTGTTAAATCGAATGGCATTACCAAAAACTCATAATGTCCATACCTTGACTGAATGCAGTTTTCGGAATATCTTACTCCTTTATTTTCAACTGATGATATCCCGATCGCAAATCAATCTTCGAAAAGAAGTTGCACCCTGTAGTTGATCGAACAAATCATTATTGCGAGACAATAGATAGTTATTCTTGACTGTAACTTTATTGATCTCTCGGTAATCAATGCACATCCTCAACGTGCCATCTTTCTTACGAACGAAAAGAACAGGTGCTCCCCAAGTTGAGAAACTAGGTTGGATGAATCCTTTGTCTAGCAACTTTTGCAACTGTACATTGTTGTCCCTCAATATTCATCACGCTAACCAGATACCCCTCACAACCGCTTTCCAACAACCGTTGTGCTTTGCTGCTGATATCACAGGAAATTTGAAGTTCTTCTTAATCCCAACAAAAGTGAACAGTTCTTCTCCCAATGGCTTAAAAATGATACTCTTCTTCTGACAATCTATTATAGCACCGTACTTTGACAGCCAATCCATGCCCAATATGATATCATAATCATTCATACTTAACACAATCAAATTAGCAAGGAGTTGTCTTCCTTTAATAGGAATAACACAACCTTGAAGAAGTTGATTGGTTTGCTTTGACTCACCAGAAGGTATCACCACCTCATAATTCGCTTCTACTAAATCGGGTGTTCTACCCAGCTTTCTCACATGCTTAGTGGACGCAAATGAATGCGTTGCTCCAGAATCAAATAATACATGCGTAGAAGTGCCAAAAATAAAAAACTTACCCTTGACAACTAAGGGATTTACATCTACCTCCTCCCGCGTCAAAGTAGCTTTTCCTTGCTGTCCCTGCTTCCATTTCTTAAGACAAGTAGTAGTCACATGTCCATTCTCTCCACATGTGTAGCATGTTTTTGGAGGAATGCGACACTCCCCACCGTGTGGTCTAAGACAATTAGGACATATAGGTAGTGGCGGCGCCTGTGGCACTTTACCCTGATCGAATTTGGGATGCTTGTTTGGTTCTTCTTGTCTCTGTCCTTGCTCCACTTTAACATCTGATTTTGGCTTCTAAAATGGCATCTGCCTCCTATCATCTCTCACAAATTGCTATACTGGTTTCTGTTGAAATTGATGTCTTATAGCCTACGCTTGTCTGATCATCATCTCTGCTTGTTCAGCAATCTGGGCCCTTTCTGCAACTTGTGAGTATTTTGCTCCATGCAGTCCCTGTTGGCATTCGATTGTTTGGTTAACGTGACCCGTTAGGGTTCCATACATTTCTAACAAGCAGCGGAAGCAAGTAAACAAGAAATGTATTACTTTTCACCAGGGTATGTTGAAGACGATGAATTCTCACCACCAGCCTACGCAGCCTCACCGTTTTGGGCATAACTCTCTCATCTGATGTCGAATTTGAGTGATCTACGCACCAAAACAATCATCTCTTCCGTGGCTTTCCGTTAGTATCACACATCCAATTCTGAAGTCTATATGATTTTATAAAAATCATAGAATGTGGCGGACAATAGCAGCAAACAACCTTCCAGTTTTCTGCTGTATTCCCAAGTCCAATCTCGACGTCGTGTGGGCGACGATCTTCGAGATCTTCTCAAGCTGCTGTTCCCTAACCCCCTTCACAGTGTTAGGCTTGAATTATCAATTGATTTGGGTTTCCGGACAGTTGAGATGACTTATATATAGGCTACAGCAGGGACCAGGAGGAGAAATTAGAGTTGGGCCTCCATTGGGCTTAAGTATCCAAGCTTAGCCCAAAGTTTATACTTAAGTCCAATAATAAAAATATATACAACTAAAATATTATTACTGCACTACCGTTCTAATCCCATAATTACGTTATGAGCTCCTTCTTATTATGAGTCTGTTAGTCTCCCCATGTTTTAGATATACAATGTCCATTAATTAATTAAGTTACTGACAACTCCATTAATTAATATTTTATCTGAGAGTAGTACCACTCAACCTCATTATCATGCCAGAATAAATCCAACTGCAGGGTTTACATGATAATCCTTATGAGCTCCTCAAGGGGATATCATCAACTTATGACGGACACAGATTCCTTCTACAATAAACAACACACCATAGAGATAGCACTACTTCCCAACTCACCGAGTTTGTTGATTTAATTACATGTAAATCTCACTCATTGATGAATCAAAGAAATACATATTGTCCTACGTGTCGAGGTTATTGTATAGAGATTAAGAGCACGAACATCCATAATAACAGAGATCAAGTTCTTCTATAAGTCAGTATAAGTCGAACGATCTCAAGTTGTCCTACTCAATACACACAAAGTGCACTAATGTGATTCTATAGCCAAGACAAACAAATATCAAACCACACTACAACCATCCCGATAGAGAGTCCCCGTCTATCTCGGTTGTGAGTATCTATTTATACTTTATAAGTAAACCGATAATATTATCTTCCGCGTGTTGTCGCACAATATATTATCTACAGTATAAAGTAAGTGGACTATTGCATCTACATATAAATAAATTATAAGATGCAATCATTTGATCATATGATTCTCATTTCAAATAAATTGTTGTAACATTGTTCATACTAAAGCTAGACTTTTAGTATACAATCCAACAGTTCCACCATACTCACATCTCTGAAAAGTTTAGGCCTTAAGCCTTCCACGAACCTCACCACTTTCAGTGCCTCCGTACTCACCGTGTGTTCTGCAAACCTCGACAACTGCTCAAACTTACGAAGGTAATCTGTGACTGACATACCACCCTGCTTTAGTTGTATGACCTTGTTCATCTTTATTGCTCTCACTGATGTCGTAAAGTACTTGTTTCTGAAAAAGCTCCTTAAACCTTTCACATTTCATAGTCGTGACATCCTCTATACTTTTAATTGTATCCCACCAGTGGCCTGCACTTCCTCGTAACATGAAAGAAGCACAGAACGCTCTGTCCCAACCTGTAATTCTACTATATTAAAACATGTTTTCCACCACGCTTAACCAATCATCAGCATCTGAGGGGTCTGCTGCATCCTCAAATATCGGAGGGCTCAATTTTCGAAACCTCTCACAAACTATTTCAACATGTTCTACTTGACGTCTAACTTGATTAGCATTATCCTTTGGTTGTCCACCCATATTTCTCTGCTGAATCAGTTGCTCTATCTGTTGGGACTGGCGCTCTACCAGTTCCATCAGTCGAGTGATCACCGCATTACGATTATTTCCTTCAGTAAGTGCTGCTTGCTCAGCAGTTCTATCGCCTTCAAAACTTTCACCTGTAGTCCTTACCATTTTGTCTACTAACTACGAGTCCTTGATCGTTGTCATTTTCACCTAGATTTTAGTGTTGTTATTTGTGTATTTTCGGATGTTTTTGTCCGTATTTGCGTAACTTTTGGTGGAATTTTGTGTTAATTAGGAGAGATTGTACAAGATGATAAATGTGTGAAAATGAGCTTAAATGTATGTGAAACAGGTCAAAAATGGAGGAAAATGGAGTCGAGAGCTGAAACGGGCTGAAAAATACCCAACTCAAGTTGAAAGGTTTAACTCGACTGCAACTCGAGTCAAGTAAAATCTCGGGCAGATGCAAGAATTGTTCAGTAGCTCAACTCGAGTTGCAAAGTCCAACTCGACTTGCAACTCGAGTCGAATTAGGTGCCGAAGAAAACTCAGCCTTTGACACGAGTAGTCAGGCGAAAGCTCGAGTTACCTTACTCAAGTCGAGCTGTGGTCAGGGCAAGTCGAGCTAACTCGAGTTGCTAGATGCAACTCGAGTTGAGCTAGCTCCGAAAAACCATCCAGAATGCAGAGCCACGAACTCAACTTGACAGGCGAGAGCTCGAGTTAGTTACTCGAGTCGAGTTGGGTAAAAAGCTGAGAAAAATCAGAAAATTTCAGAAGCTTCTAGAAGGTCCCCAAGGGGTATAAATACATTATTGGTGCGGAAATTAAAGGCGAGACTCATTTTGACAGTTATTTTGGAGATCAACACACACACTCTCTCACCACCATTTCACACACTCCATCCGATCCATCTCTTCCACCCTTCAAATCATCCATCAACCAACTTGATCTTAAAAAGTTCATCCATACATCCATAAATCCACACATCTAAGAGGAGGAAATCACATTTGATTGAAGAATTTGGCATGATCAAGGAGGAAGGAGTCAACTTTCAAAGGGAAGCTCAATCACCTTCATTTTGCTATTTTCTTCATTATCTAGCTCATATGGAGCATGCATTGGATTATAGTCAATTTGTAATGAATATTTGTGGCTAGTCCTCAAGTGAGGCTAGCAATATGATTGGTTAGGAATTATGTAGATTTTGCACACCAAAGGCTTGATGAATTGATTGTGATGAATATTTTCTATCATGAATGCTTATTCTCAGTTGATGTATGATTTGTGTGATTAAATTCTCTATTCATAGTGTTAGGATGACCATTCCAATGTTATTTATAGTGGTTTAATTGAATCATTGATTGCATAAGATGACTTAGTTAGTATAAGGAGAGGAAAGCCATTCCCTTCAAGTGCTTAGAACCCCATGATAGGACATTAGTGATGAACTAGTGAGGGGAACCTAACTTATGATCCTAGTACCTTCATGGGAATTGAGAGTAAGAACAATCCTAGTATATTTAAACTTGTAAAAGAGTTGAGAACCTAATCACCTTGGCCATAGAGGTTGGGGGTACAATTGTGATTGCTCTTAAAATCATAACATGAAATCATCAATGCATGAGTGTGTGAAGTCTAAATAAGACCTTATCTATGATGTTGCTAGCCTTGCTCTCTTCTCTTAGATACATTTCATCCATTCATTTCACCTTGTCAATTTGATTGGTAATTATTATAATTAGTTCTAGTTAAGTTTGATAGTTAATTTATAGAGTAATCATTAGTTTTAATACCAAACCTTCCAACATATTATCTTTACAAAGCATAAATCGATGAACAATTCGGATACTAGCCAATGTTTGCTTTCCCTTGGGACGACAATCTTATAAATTTTGCACTTGGTCACGCGTATACAACAACGATAGAGTACACTTGCTCTTCACATTTTACCAAAAATGCGACTAAGTTCATGGCACCGCTTGCCGGGGACATGTTAAACATTTGACTGTAACGAGTTTGAAGTTGATTAGTTTTGATAAGGATTTCTTTTATTTGTTATTTGTTTAGTTGTCTTGGTTGTTTTGGGAGCTAACTTGAAATTACTTGTAGGTACATGCAAACTCGTTCTAGGTCTCAATCTATTGAACTTTTGAACTTGTAATTGGAAACTACTTTGAGAAGACAAAGAAGAGGAGTGTTGGAACCTACAAAAGAAAAGATGGAAGGAGTAAGGGATAATGCGAACATGGTTGATGAAGAAGGAAACTTGAGGAACTTTAATCGTGGAGATAATAATGCTAGAGGAGGTTATGGTAATCAAGAATATGTGCCACAAGCATATGCTCAACAAATGCACTTGCAAAACCAACAAATGCAAGCTATCATTCAAAACTTGTTGGCACAACAAGAAGCAAGGAATAATCCTCCGGTGGTGCAAAATCAACCTCGTGGAAATGGAAACAATGGAGCGGGAATGAATGTCCGTGATCATTTTTAGCCGCAATATGGGAATTATGGAATGGGCCCGCATTGAATATTGAACAATTTTGAGATCAAGATGGGGTTGATCAACATGGTGCAAGCAAACCAATTTGGTGGTGGTACTATGGAGGATCCAAATGCTCACTTAGCCCAATTTATGGAGTTGGCAAACACAACAAAGATAAATGGGGTAAGTGAGGATGTTGTCAAAATGAACCTTTTCTCGTTTTCATTAAGAGATAGAGCTAAGGCTTGGTTTCATACTATACTACCGGGATCCTACACCACATGGAGAGAGTTGGCACAAAGATTTTTTAGTAAGTATTTTCCACCATCGAAGATGTTACATCTTAAAGGGCAAATCATTTAATTCAAGCAATTACCACTTGAGACATTTAGTGAGTCATGGGACCGTTCAAAGAGATGCTAAGGAAGTATCCACAACATGGACTCCCCGAAGAGCAACAAATAGGATTTTTCTATGCCAGATTACATGGAAGTGAGAGGATGCTTATTGATGCTTCAGCGGGAGGTTCGATTTTGGGGCAAACTCTAGAGAGCAATTGCCATATATGAAGAAGTAGCTTTGAATATGGGTCAATGGCCCATGGATCGTGCACCGGGAATGTATGAAATGGAAAGAATTGCTAAGATGGAAGAAGTGTGCTTGCAACAAGTGAAAAAAGGTGGAAATGCCTAGGGAAGATGTGACCGATAAGGCAATCACAGAGATCTTGAAAAGAATGAATGCTAGCATGCAAATATCTCTTAATTCTACACCGAATGTGAATCAACAAGTGTTTGCTAGTCCTCAACAAGGTATGTCATTACCCTTGATGAACCAACAAGTGTGTCCGAATCCTCAACAAGGCATGACTATGCCTAATTTGGGCCAATCTTCTCAAAGTTGTCAAGTGCCTACCTCTATGCCTGAACAAGGTATGTCCTCTAATTTTGGAATGCAAGATGTATGGTGTCCACCGGAGATGACTCTTGAGGAAGTTGCCTTCATGCAAGGAAGGATCTTCCAAGGAAATTATGGTGAAAATTTTGGAAATCATGCAGGAGGATATCCACAAAGACAAGGAGGATGGGGGCAAGGTAATTTTCAAGAGAATTATAATCCACCTCGTAGGTATGAGAATTTGTCATATGGAAATCAAGAAAATGCCCTCACTCTACCACAGAGAATCAATCCGGGGGAGAAAACTCAAAATGGAGAAGGAAAGCCTACCATGGAAGATCAAATGGCTAAAGTGTTGGAATTTATAAAAGGAACTAAAGAAGGAGTAGATGAAATGAAACATGAAATGAGACAACAAAATGTAGAAAAGAGACAACAAAATAATGTGAATGAGAGGAGATTTAAAGCAATTGAGACTCACATTAGTCAAATGGCAACCGAGCTAGATGAAATCATCGAAAGGGTAAGTTTCCCTCCACTACCGTTACTAATCCTAAGGAGAAATGTTTGTATGTTGTCGTGTGCAACATGGAAAGTAAGGTGGAGAAATGGTTGGTGGAAACAACAAACATTGTTTCCAAGGTTAAAGAAGTAGTTTGTGATGAAGTTGTGTCATACGTGGAGGAGGAAATTATCATTGATGAAGATTTGTCTTTTGATGATGAGAAGATAATTGGTGAATTTTTGTCTTTGTTGGATGATGAAAGTAAGTGTGATGAAGAGGTGATGTTGAAACTGTTAGATTATATACTAAAAGTCTAGCTTTTTGTATGAACAATGTTATAACAATTAATTTGAAATAAGAATCATATGATCAAATGATTGCATCTTATAATTTATTTATATGTTCGATGCAATGGTCCACTTACTTTATACTGTAGATAATATGTTGCGCGACAACACGCGGAAGATCATATTATCGGTTTCCTTATAAAGTATAAACAGATGCTCACAACCGAGATAGACGGGGACTCTCTATCGGGATGGTTGTAGTGTGGTTTGGTATTAGCTTGTCTTGGCTATAGAATCACATTAGTGCACTTGTGTGTATTGAGCAGGACAGCATGAGATCGTTCGACTTATACTGACTTATAGAAAAACTTGATCTCTGTTATTATGGATGTTCGTGCTCTTAATCCCTATACAATAACCTCGACACGTAGGGCAGTATGTATTTCTTTGATTCATCAATGAGTGAGATTTACATGTAATTAAATCAACAAACTCGATGAGTTGGGATGTAGTGCTGTCTCTATGGTGTGCTGTTGATTGTAGAAAGAATATGTGTCCGTCATAGGTTGATGATGTCCCCTTGAGGAACTCATAAGGATTATCATGTAAACCCTGCAGGTGAAATTTATTTTGGCATGATAATGAGGTTGAGTGGTACTACTCTTGGATGAGATATTAATTAATTGAGTTGTCAGTAACTTAAATTAATTAATGGACATTGTATATCTTAAACATGGGGAGACTAACGGGCTCATAATAAGAAGGAGCCCAAAATGTAATTTTGGAATTGGAAAGACAGTGCAGTAATAATATTTTAGTGGAATATATTATTATTATTGGACTTAAGTATAAGCTTTGGGCTAAGCTTGAATACTTAAGCCCAATGGAGGCCCAACCCAATTTCTCCTCCTAGTCCCTGCTGTAGCCCATATATATAAGTCACCTCAACTTATCTGGAACCCTAATCTAATTCATTATTCACGTGTGATGAGGGTTGAGAGCAGATTGAGGAGGTCTCATAGATTGTCACCCACACGACGTCGAGATCGGACTTGGGACATACGGCAGAAGATCAGAAGGTAGTTTGCTGCTGCTGTCCGCCACCTTGCGAAATTTATATAAAATTGTACAGTACTCAGAATTAGATGATCAATATACTGACGGAAAGCCGTTGAAGAGAGGATTGTCAGAGCAGAAAGATCATTCAATTCCGACATCAAACGAGGAAGTTATGGCCATTCTCGTGGGACTGCATAGTCTGCCAGCGAGAATCCTTCATCTTCTACATACCCTGGTGAACGGTAATCGTTTCTATGATTTATTGCTTCCGCTACGATAGAAACATATGGATTCCTAATGGGTCACGTTAACCAAATAATCCAAATTCCAATAATTGGTATTAGAGCTTCGGTTTCGTGGTGAAGCGTGACATGTTAGGCTAGAATTTTGGTCAGCAAGTTCGTATTTTGTGGATGTACATTCTGAATGGTGCAGATCGTATTTGGAGCTTATTGTTGTCGGGAATACGCCGAAAACAGAAGCAGGTTTTTGGGCGATTCTGTTCTGTACAGTCGAGGGAAAAGAGCCATTTCTCACAAACTAACCGTTGGATTGATCTGTAATTTAGACAGAATGTTTAGGACTCACAGTAGTATATTATGAACGGTGAAGATTGGATTCTCAGGTTTCTACAGTTTCGAGCCCTGAACGACAGTTGGTGTAGTTTGGTGTTGCGCGTTGGGCTGAACTTGGTTCCATGCAAGTAGGCCCTTGGACGAGCGACAGCCCAAGCGAGGGGCGCTCGTCAAGGCACATGGTGTTGTGCACAACATCAAGTGAATGGCATGGCTGGGGCGCGTTTTGAACCGGGCAAGGAGCGATCAACTGCTGGGCATGTGCTGTTCATTGGCGTGCGGAGCAGCGTGCTGAGTATCGGGCGGCCTAATGGGCATTGGTGCTTGTAGGGAGCTCGGGGCGTGACGTGTAAATCTTGCACGTTGGACAGGAGTCGCACACATTGGCTTGCTGGATGCTGGGATGGCGTGCATGGTGGCGTGCCATGTGGCACGCGGAACACTCTGTGAGGCTGCGTGGATGAAGGTTCGATCAATGCTGCACCAGGTTCGAGCGGATTCACATCAGGTTTGATTGGTCTGCATCAGGTTCGATCGACTCTGCACCAGGTTCGAGCGGATTTGCATCAGGTTCGACTGGTCTGCATCAGGTTCGAGCGGATTCACATCAGGTTCGATTGGTCTGCATCAGGTTCGATCGACTCTGCACCAGGTTCGAGTGGATTTGCATCAGGTTCGATTGGTCTAAATCAGGTTCGATCGATGTTGAACCAGATTCGAGCGGATTCACATCAGGTTCGATTGGTCTGCATCAGGTTCGATTGATGCTGCACTAGGTTCGAGCGGATTCACATCAGGTTCTATTGGTCTGCATCAAGTTCGATCGATAATGCACCAGGTTCGAGCGGATTCACATCAGGTTCGATTGGTCTGCATCAGTTTTGATCGACTCTGCACCAGGTTCGAGCAGATTTGCATCAGGTTCAATTGGTCTGCATCAAGTTCGACTGATCTGCATCAAGTTCGACTGGTCTGCATCAGGTTCCGCGTAAGTCTTCACAATGTGATCGGGCAGGGTGCCGGAGTGGTGGAGCAGGCTGTGGGGAGGTCGATCCCCATCACAGTTGTCCGCATTCGTGATTGGTGGCGAACAATCAAATTCGCTGTTATATAACTGTTATAATTTATTTATTAATTGATTATTGTTATATATGTATGCATGCTTTCTGTGATTTACTGCCTTAAGTGCCGTAAAAGGAGCATGCTAGGTTGCGTATATTATTCTGAATATTATATACATGTAAAAACCCTTGGTTTTAAATAACTAAGTGGGAGAGGAGATTGGTAATTAATTCCCGCGGCCTCCATTATTGGTTTGTTAGCAATGTGAATAAACTTGCGCGTCGGCATTAGAGCCTTCCTCCCCATCGGATGAGTTTATTCATGGATATTGCTGGAACAGGCTTCTTTAAAATCATGTTTGTAATGTGATGCACATGAACTTGCGTGTTGGCATAGACCTTCCTCCCTATCGGATGAGTTCATGTGTGGATCACTGTACAGACTTATAATTGATGACTGTAGGAAGTTATCCGAGCGCGTGTGCACTTCTCCATCTGTTAGGCACATAAGCTCACGCAATGGACTTGGGGTCAAATAATGGTGTACATTTAGGCGTAAATAATAAGTATCCTCCCCATCGGAATCACTGCTTTTATTTGCATGGCTAAAGAGGAACCGACTATTAATTATTTTGTCATAAAGTTAGGTTGACAAATGAAATTAATGGGTAAAACCTTCTCTTGTAAATGTTCGGGTTTGTAAACGTCCACATTATCGTGGCTTGCAAACTCACGGTGCTTGAGATGTCGGTGAATTTATATTGTTTTGAGGGAATCAATATAAATGGATAAATTCGAAGATTTGATCAGTGTATTTTTTTTATGATTCTCTGAATTTCAAATAGTTTTATTTCACTTATGGTTGACTAAAAGAAATTATATTTACTGGTCCAAAATTAGATGATTAGAAAAGAATCTTGGATTCGAATTTTACTACTTAAGAAATACATGTGTGTTCTCACAAAAGACTTATCATGATGCATATTAAAGTCTCTAGTGAAGAGATAAGAGATTCATAGAAATATGACGGTCTCATGTAACTCTTCAGATACTTGAGTAAGTTAAAAGGCGGTAGGTCATGATTGAATTTGATGAATGAATTGGAAATACATGGAATAGAAGTTGAAGGGGAAACCTAAGTCAATTTTATTCTTCATAATTGCTTAGATGTTTTGAGTAAGTTTCTCCTGAATTATAAGAGGTTGTATATGGTGGGAAACTTCTGACAAAATATGTGATAAAGGAAATACAATTTCATAAAAGGAGTGAACAAGGATAGAGTCTTACTTGCTAGTCGTTGAAGCATGATTAGTGATGGCACCTACTAATACGTTGTGTAGATACCAGAATCACTAAATATTTATTACTAAGTGAGGATAAGATTATTTTATACATGGGTAATACTACGAGAGTAGTGGCTGTTGCAGTGGGAGTTGTTTATTTATCTTACGATATAAATAAACGTTTGATTTTGTGAAATTGTCTTTACGTGCATTTTCATAGAAAGAATTTGATTTGGTTTCTATGCATTAATAGATGGATACTCCATTTCACTTAAATGACATGGTCATTATAATGAAGGATAGATTTGTAATCTGTTATGGTACGTTGGTGAACAATTTGTATACTCTTAAATCATGTATATTCCACAGATGCAACAAATAGTAATTACTAATGCATCTTCTGATCTTAGTAAGAGAAAGGAACCTTTGGAGATGAACTAAACATGCATTTGGCGTCTAAGACTAGATCATTTTACTTGAGTAGGACTCAAAAGTTAATAGCAGATGGACCGTAAGGTTTATCTAAAGTGGAAACTATCGGACTTGCGAGTCTTACTTGGAAGTAAAAATGATTAATTACCTTTTCAAGGTAAAGGGGTGTAGAGCCAAAGATATATATGTTGGAATTGGTTCATTCTGATTCAAGCGGACCTAATATTATCCATGCGAGAGGTGGTAATTAATAATCGAAGATTATTCTAGATACCGATATATTTATTTGATGCACTGCATGTCTAAGTTCTTTGATTTATTCAAGAATTGCAAGGTTGGTACAGTAAAGCATCATGGAAAATTTATCAAGTAATGACGATTTAATCGTCATTATGAGTACCTCTTAGGATAATTAGGAGCTATTAATCAGAGGTTGAGATTAAATCTCAAGTGGTCTACACCGGGCAATCCCCAGCTGAATGGTGTGGTGGATAGAAGGAATAAGACTCTTATGGTAATGATTAGATAAATGATGAATTATTTGGAATTACTTAATTCATTTTATGGAAAAGCCCTAGAAACAGTAATTCATTTGAATGTTTGTCTGTTTGTGGGATATGCTATAAAAATGAAGGTGATTTATTTAGTCTAAAAGACCGAAAGGTGATTGTTAATACAATCACTAGATTTTTGGAAAGGGACTATGTAATAAATCACATACCCATTTATAAGTTGTCCTAAAGGATGTGAGAAGAAAACACAATGTATTAGTACCAATTGTGCAAGAGGATATACCACAAGGTAAACTGCAACGCATGTCACGTCTGATACACAATTGCATGCAATGCCTTGTCGTAGTGGGAGGGATGTTCGACAACATGTTTCATACATGTTTTGAGAGAGTCGTGAGACTTGGTCCCTAGCAAACATGAAATGGACCCACAGATACGATGACGCACTACAAGTTAGAAATGTGAAATCCTAGCAAAGTGCAATGAATATTAAAATAGAATCGATGGATTTTAAATTAGGTCTGGATGCTTGTTGAACCGCTAAATGGTGTAAAAGCCATTGGAAGCGGGCATGCAAGAATAAAAGAGGATCATAGAATAAGGTGAAAACCTTGGAAGCAAGCTTGTTGCTAAAAGGTATACTCAGAAAGAAAGGGTTCGATTATGAGAAAACCTGTTCACCGGTAGCTATGCCTAAGTTGATCCGGACTCTTTTATTTGTTGCTACTCATATGAAATATGAGGGATAGCAAATAGATGTCGAGACAGTTTTCCTGATTGGAAGTCTTAAGGGAAACATCTATGTGAAGCAATCAGAGTGATTCATTGCAAAAAGCTAAGAGCATTGTGATAGTAAGCTTAAAAGTGTCCATTCATGGACTAAAGCAAGCTTCAAGATCATGAAACATCCGTTTTGATGAGGTAATCCAATGACATGGATCTAATCAGTGATCGGATGGGTCTTGTGTATTGAAAAGAATGATGGAAACGTGGTGGTATTTCTTGTACTATACGTAGATAGTATCTTGCTCATTGGAGACAATGAAAGAGTATTGTCGGGCGTATGGGTATGGTTGATAAAGCGGTATGATATGAAGGACTTAAGAGGAGCAAAAATATCCTTTTGATCATGGTAATACGGATTACAAGAAAGGATGTTATGCTTATCTCAAACTTCATAAGATGATATGATCCTTTCTTATTTTAGCATGTGACTTTATCTAAAGAAATGTGTCTTGTGACACAAAGTAGTTAAAGAAGATGAAAGCGGTTCCTTATGCTTCGGCAAATGAGGAAGCTTAATCTAAGGAATGCTATGCACGAGATTGAATATCTGTTTTGCCGATGGCATGAACAGTAGGTATCAACGTAACCCGGAACAAGAATGATGAACTGTGGTAAGACATATATGAAGTGTCTGAGAAGGACTGGAAATTATATGTAGGCTTACAGGGCAGATTCACTGCTTCTTGTGGATTACGTAGATTTGGATTTTTTAGTCAGATTTGACGGCAGGAAATCCACCTCAAGGTTATGTGTTTAATTTTAAGAAGTTGAGTCATAGTGTGGAGGAGTGTTATATAGAAATATATTTCAGACTCCGGATTCCATCATGGAAAGATGATAAATTGCAGCCTATGAGGCAGCCAAAGTATCTATATGACTCTAGAAAATTCAAGATGGACTTTGAAGTATTTCTAAGTTTGCCCAAGATTATCACAATTTAAATTAATGATATTGGTGCAGTTGCAAACTTGAAGGAATCACGAGTCCATAAGGCAATTAAACACATGGAGCGCGAGTACCACCTGTTACGAGAAATTGTATGATGAGGGGAAGATTGTTGTCGCTTAGATTGCATCGGATGATAACTTAGTAAATTCATTTACAAGGACCTTAAAGCGAGAGCTTTTAATGGTTGTATAGTGGGAGTGAGAATCAGATGTATGGCAGAAGACATGACAACATAGTCTTTTAGTATAAGTGGGAGATTATTGGATTATATACTAAAAGTCTAGTTTTTTGTATGAACAATGTTATAACAATTAATTTGAAATAAGAATCATATGATCAAATGATTGCATCTTATAATTTATTTATATATTCGATGCAATGGTCCACTTACTTTATACAGTTAAATAATATGTTGTGCGACAACACCGGGAAGATCATATTATCGGTTTCCTTATAAAATATAAACAGATGCTCACAACCGAGATAGACAGGGACTCTCTATCGGGATGGTTGTAGTGTGGTTTGGTATTAGCTTGTCTTGGCTATAGAATCACATTAATGCACTTGTGTGTATTGAGCAGGACCGCATGAGATCGTTCGACTTATACTGACTTATAGAAAAACTTGATCTCTGTTATTATGGATGTTCGTGCTCTTAATCCCTATACAATAACCTCGACACGTAGGGCAGTATGTATTTCTTTGATTCATCAATGAGTGAGATTTACATGTAATTAAATCAACAAACTCGATGAGTTGGGAAGTAGTGCTATCTCTATGGGTGCTGTTGATTGTAGAAGGAATCCGTGTCCGTCATAGGTTGATGATGTCCCCTTGAGGAGCTCATAAGGATTACCATGTAAACCCTGCAAGTGGAATTTATTCAGGCATGATAATGAGGTTGAGTGGTACTACTCTTGGATGAGATATTAATTAATGAGTTGTCAGTAACTTAAATTAATTAATGGACATTGTATATCTTAAACATGGGGAGACTAACGGGCTCATAATAAGAAGAAGCCCAAAACGTAATTTTGGGATTGGAAAGGCAGTGCAGTAATAATATTTTAGTGGAATATATTATTATTATTGGACTTAAGTATAAGCTTTGAGCTAAACTTGGATACTTAAGCCCAATGGAGGCCCAACCCAATTTCTCCTCCTGGTCCCTGCTGTAGCCCATATATATAAGTCACCTCAGCTTATCTGGAACCCTAATCTAATTCATTATTCACGAGTGATGAGGGTTGAGAGCAGATTGAGGAGGTCTCGTAGATTGTCGCTCACATGATATCGAGATCGAACTTGGGACATACGGCAGAAGATCAGAAGGTAGTTTGCTGCTGCTGTTCGCCACCTTGCGAAATTTATATAAAACGGTACAGTGCTTAGAATTAGATGATCAATATACTGATGGAAAGCTGTTGAAGAGAGGATCGTCATAGCACAAAGATCATTCAATTCCGACATCAAACGAGGAAGTTATGGCCATTCTCGTGGGACTGCATAGTCTGCCAGCGAGAATCCTTCATCTTCTATATACCCTGGTAAACGGTAATCGTTTCTATGATTTATTGCTTCCGCTATGATAGAAACGTATGGATCCCTAACGGGTCACGTTAACTAAATGATCCAAGTGCCAACAGAAACAAGATCATGACATTGTTGAAGTTGATGCTTCATTAAAGGTTGAAGACCCCGGTTCAATGATAAAGCCCCATGGAGTTGTGAAGGATATACTTGTGAAAATAGAGGATTTTGTATTTCCGGTGGATTTTGTGGTAGTTGAGAAGCAAGCGGATCCTTTGATCCCATTGATTTTTGGAAGGCCATTTTTGGCAACCGGAAGAGCAAAATTTGACATGGATAAGAAGGAACTCACACTCTGTTCAAATGAGAGAGAATTGGTCTTATCAAGCAAGAATTTAAAAGGGGGAGATCTTCATTTGAAGCCACCCATTAAGCCTCCGGATGATCGAGATCGAGTGGTAAGTGAAATTTTAGAAGATGAAGATTTAACTAACTTTATACTTGAATTTGCAGGAAATTTTTCTTCAAGGAGGAACAAGCTTGGGGAAGATCCACAAGTTGATTAGAAGATTGATAAAGGGCCTCCGGGATTTTAAAAATGTGAGGAAAAGAGGCAACGAATTGAGTTCAAGTGTTGAAAGAGCACGAAGTGTTGATAAAAAGGTTGTTAAAGTGATGTTCAAAGTGAAGATGAGACCCGATGAGATCTTGGATGTCTCCGATTGTTAAGTTTAAATGCGTCTAGCTCGACGACGTTAAATCGAGCGCTTGATGGGAGGCAACCCATTTTAGTAAGTTTTCTTATTTAATTTTTATTTTTTTTGTAGTTTGGTATGTAGGTGGATTGTGCTCATGATGAAAGATTTGCATGAAGAAGACAAGGTGTGCTTGATAAGGAATGGAGATGTATGTCACACCACTTTGTTCAAACTTAATTTAAAACTTGTGTTAATTTAAGTTTGGGGGGGAGTGTGTGGTGGTCATACTTACTTGAATAATGGAAATGCACATATGTCATCACAAGGTAACTTCATGAAGATTATTGGAAACTACAAGGGTAAGTCCCACCACTTTTTGCAAACTTAATTCTTAACTCTTGTTTCGATTTAAGTTTGGGGGGAGAGTGCGTGGTGTGACTCACCACTTGAGCATGTTATAGATCATGATTAATGATTGATTCAGGGATTACTACTTTGTGTAAAATTGAGTTAATTTTAAATTTTTCTCATGAATTTGGTTATAATTTTGGTTCGTTTGGTTGTGTTGAAGTGCATGATAGTCCCCATTTTTATTGCATTTGTTGAGCTAATAGTTTTTGATAAGTTGTTGAGCATAAATGAAGTATAGTAGAGACACAAATTGAGCCCGGAGATCAAATTGAGATTCTTTGTGGATACAATTTGGAAGCTCGTGCCTACCATTTTTTCTAAGGGAGTTCACTCTACATCTCATTACTTCTATTTGCTTGACATGGATTGATATTGATTTGACTTGTTATGGATTAGCATGTTACTTCATGTGTTATGTTTGTGGGAGGTTTATTTTCATAATCTAGGATTTCATTTTCAATTAAGGATGGGATGTTTGTTGAGCTTATTTGTTATGGATGATGAAGTGATATGCTTTGATTTCTAGTGATGGATGATTTGGTTTATGCATGTTATATGTTTTTGTATTGTTTGGTGATGTTTCTTTGATCATTGTGGTGTTTGTTGTTATTTTTATTCTTGTATAGGGATGGTTTGGTGGTATGTTTTTGGGAAAGTGTTGAGTGTTTTTTAATGTGAGCTATGATGCATTTTTTGTGATGAGTGATGGCAAGCATGTTAATGGTTTCTACTTGTTGAAATTGTGACATGAATTATATAATTTGTTCAATTTTGAGAAGTATGAAGGGTAATTAGGTTTCTTTTGATCCAAGCAAAAGCTTGTGAGACTTGAGTCTCAACCGTGTCTCCATGGTTTATTCTTGATGAGAGGACCGATTGAACTTAGACAAACTAAAACTTGCTCTTGGACTATAGGAACGAAGCCCGAATGGTTGAAATTTGTTACATGATCTTAGGCCATCCTTGTTACATGAAGTCATAGCCATAAAACTCCTTACCAAAAACATTATTCCTAGTGAGCCATTTTTGAGCCTATTAGCCTTTTTCTTTGTGATTAAAGCACAATACAAGCCTTTAAAACCCATTTGAGCCGTATATATATAACTTAAGTGTGGGTGATTGAGGAAATAATGGTATACAAGGTTGATGTGAGGATTATGCTAGAGAAGAAAAGAAATGGTAAACAAGCAAGAAAAAGATGAAAAGAACTAAAGCAAAAATGTACATGCAATCTCAAAACAAGAAAAAAGCGCAAATCAACAAAAATGTGCTTATCGAATTCAAAAGTCAAAAGAAAGGAAGCATGCAAAATCAAGAGAAGCTCAAGAAATCCAATGAATGATAATGATTAGTGCTTGTGATTAAAGAAGAAAGTAAAGGAAGCTTGAAAGTGAGGAAGTTGGAGAAAGGAATCATCTCTTCAATTACTTACACTTGATTAGTCACTATTATCCAAAAGTTTCCTACCTTACCAAAGAGCCTAAACATTACATCCTAAGATAAAGACCTTTTTGATCACTTATTGAAACTAGGGTGGCTTGTGAACATAGTCCATGAGCAAGCCTATGGTGAGTCGGTTCTAACCGATTGATGAGTGATATTCAAAACCTTACCTCATAGAGTGTTGAGTGAATGTGATATCCTATGAGAGGTTTGGATCGAAAGGAATTTGATTACTCTTTTGTCATTCTTAAGATTGAACTAGTTATTCTTTTATGTTATAAGTTTGATGATATCGAAATACTTAATTTGATTTTGTAGTCCTTATCACTTGTGATGTGTTGTGGTTTATGTTCGATTGGTGTTTTCTAGGTGAAAATTACTCCTCTTGTTTATCATTTTTCATTGTTCGAGGACGAACAATACTTTAAGTTTGGGGAGTTGATCGTTGTCATTTTTACCTAGATTTTAGTGTTGTTATTTATGTATTTTCGGATGTTTTTGTCCGTATTTGCGTAACTTTTGGTGGAATTTTGTGTTAATTAGGAGAGATGTGTACAAGATGATAAATGTGTGAAAATGACCTTAAATGTATGTGAAACAGGTCAAAAATAGAGCAAAACGGAGTAGGAAGCTGAAACGGGCTGAAAAATACCCAACTCGAGTTGCAAGGTCTTACTCGACTTGCAACTCGAGTTGAGTAAAAGATCGAGCAGATGCAAGAATTGTCCAGTAGCTCAACTCGAGTTGCAAGGTCCAACTCGACTTGCAACTCGAGTCGAGTTTGGTGCCGAAGGAAACTCAGCCTTTGACATGAGTAGACAGGCGAGAGCTCGAGTTACCTTACTCGAGTCGAGCTAGGGTCAGGGCAAGTCGAGCCACAAGTCGAGCTGGGGTAGAGCAGCGTCCAAAATCATCCAGTGAGCTAACTCGAGTTGCTGGATACAACTCGAGTTGCAGCTCGAGTCGAGCTAGCTCCGAAAAACCATCCAGAATGCAGAGCCACGCAACTCAACTTGACAGGCGAGAGCTTGAGTTAGCTACTCGATTCGAGTTGGGTAAAAAGCTGAGAAAAATCAGAAAATTCCAGAGGCTTCTAGAAGGTCCCCAAGGGGTATAAATACATTATTGGTGCGAAAATTAAAGGAGAGACTCATTTTGACAGTTATTTTGGAGATCAATACACACTCTCTCACCACCATTTCACACACTCCATTCGATCCATCTCTTCCACCCTTCAAATCATCCATCAACCAACTTAATCTTAAAAAGTTCATCCATACATCCATCCATCCACACATCTAAGAGGAGGAAATCACATTTGATTGAAGATTTGGCATGATCAAGGAGGAAGGAGTCAACTTTCAAAGGGAAGCTCAATCAACTTCATTTTGCTATTTTCTTCATTATCTAGCTCATATGGAGCATGCATTGGATTATAGTCAATTTGTAATGAATATTTGTGGCTAGTCCTCAAGTGAGGCTAGCAATATGATTGGTTAGGAATTATGTAGATTTTGCACACCAAAGGATTGATGAATTGATTGTTATGTATATTTTTTATCATGAATGCTTATTCTCAATTGATGTATGATTTGTGTGATTAAATTCTCTATTCATAATGTTAGGATGACCATTCCAATGTTATGTATAGTTGTTTAATTAAATCATTGATTGCATAAGACGACTTAGTTAGTATGAGGAGAGGAAAGTCATTCCCTTCAAGTGCTTAGAACCTCATGATAGGACATTAGTGATGAACTAGTGAGGGGAACCCAACTTATGATCATAGTACCTTCATGGGAATTGAGTGCAAGAACAATTCTAGGAGATTTAAACTTGTAAAAGAGTTGAGAACCAAATCACCTTGGCCATAGGGGTTTTGGGTGCAATTGTGATTGCCCTTAATATCATAACATGAAATCATCAATGAATGAGTATGTGTGAAGTCTACATAAGACCTTATCCATGATGTTGCTAGCCTTGCTCTCTTCTCTTAGATACATTTCATCCATTCATTTAACCTTGTCACGTTGAGTGGTAATTGTTATAATTAGTTGCTAGTTAAGTTTGATAGTTAATTGATAGAGTAATCATTAGTTTTAATACCAAACCTTCCAACATATTATCTTTACCAAGCATAAATCGATGGACAATTTGAATACTAGCCAATGTTTGCTTTCCCTTAGAACGACAATCTTATAAATTTTGCACTTGGTCACGCGTATACAACAACGATAGAGTACACTTGCTCTTGACATTTTACCAAAAAATGCGACTAAGTTCATGACGCCGCTTGCAAGGGAAATGATAAACATTTGGCTGTAACGAGTTTGAAGTTGATTAGTTTTGATAAGGATTTCTTTTATTTGTTATTTGTTTACTTGTCTTGGTTGTTTTGGGAGCTAACTTGGAATTTCTTGTACGTACATGCAAACTCGTTCTAGGCCTCAATCTATTGAACCTTTGAACTTGGAATTGGAAGCTACTTTGATAAGACAAAGAAGAGGAGTGTTGGAACCTACGGAAGAAAATATGGAAGGAGTAAGGGATAATGTGAACATGGTTGATCAAGAAGGAAACTTGAGGAACTTTAATGGTGGAGATAATAATGCTAGAGGAGGTTATGGTAATCAAGAATATGTGCCACAAGCGTATGCTCAAAAAATGCACTTGCAAAACCAACAAATGCAAGCTATCATTCAAAACTTATTGGCACAACAATAAGCAAGGAATAACCCTCCGGTGGTTCAAAATCAACCTCGTGGAAATGAAAACAATGGAGCGGGAATGAATGTCCGTAATCATTTTCAGCCGCAATATGGGAATTATGGAATGGGCCCGCCATTGAATGTGAACAATTTTGAGATCAAGACAGGGTTGATCAAAATGGTGCAAGTAAACCAATTTGGTGGTGGTACTATGGAGGATCCAAATGCTCACTTAGCCCAATTTATGGAGTTGGCGAACACAATAAAGATAAATGGGGTAAGTGAGGATGTTGTCAAAATGAAGCTTTTCTCGTTTTCATTAAGAGATAGAGCTAAGGCTTGGTTTCATACTATACCACTGGGATTCTATACCACATGGAGAGAGTTGGCACAAAGATTCTTGAGCAAGCATTTTCCACCATCGAAGATGTTGCATCTTAAAGGCAAATCTTTCAATTCAAGCAATTGTCACTTGAGACATTTAGTGAGGCATGGGACCGTTTCAAAAAGATGCTAAGGAAGTGTCCACAACATGGATTCCCCGAAGAGCAACAAATAGAATTTTTCTATGCCGGATTATATGGAAGTGAGAGGATGCTTATTGATGCTTCAGCAGGAGGTTCGATTTTGGGGCAAAATCCGAAGAGAGCAATTTCCATATGTGAAGAAGTAGCTTTGAATACGGGTCAATGGCCCATGGATCGTGCACCGGGAATGTATGAAAGGGAAAGAATTGCTAAGATGGAAGAAGTGTGCTTGTAACAAGTGAAAAAGGTGGAAATGCCTAAGGAAGATGTGACCGATAAGGCAATCACGGAGATCTTGAAAAGGATGAATGCTAGCATGCAAATATCTCGAATTCTACACCGAAACCCTTTAGGAGCTCCACAGCTTGCACAGTCACATCACAAAACTCAATCATCAACAGGCTCACCTACAATGCATAAACTAGTGAGATTAAATCTCAGTAAGTAGAAATCATGCATGACAGTGCATGAAGATGCATTTAGTTTTTTATCGCATATTTCCTAATATTTCTAGTTGGTCTCTTTTATTTTGAAAGTTTTTCACATTACGGGATTTCCACGACACACTTATGATATGCATCTCAAATGAGTTCAATAGACACACATAGTGTCAGATCGATTTTTTCGATCCCTGAATAAACTATTTGGGACGATTTTTCTGAACCCCGAGTAGAGATGAGCCGATAAACGACATGTTGAGTCAACACATGACTCGGATCACCCCGTGATCCCAGAATAAAAGTGAGCCGACAAATGACTCGTTGAGTCAACACATGACTCGAATCTCCCCGTGATCCCTGAATGAGGTGAGTCAACTCATGACTCGGACCGATTTTCGGTGGTCCTTGAAAGAGTGCATATATAGTGGCCGCACACACCATTAGTATCTTATTAATTTTGGGGAAAACACTTTTCATGATTATGCATGGTATGCAACCAGGGTAATTAGATATGCATCATAAATAATTTTCAACATCAATATCAACATTTAATCACAATAAAGAATTAGCTTAACATCAATTCGCACAGATCCACTTCTAGAACAACATCTTCACCTCAATCACGTAGATCCATTTATAGAATAGCAACTTCACCTGGGATCACACAGACCCCTTTTTAGAATAACAACTTCATCTCGGATCACACAGATCCTTACAAACAATACCTTTTCAAGCCATACAAATATATTTTCAATAGTTTCCAATCACATTGATCTATATAGGACAATAATATTATTTCAAATCACATAGATCCGCAACTTATATTGCAAATTTTATAACAAATAATTTACAAATAATATTGTTGAATATGAACCCTAATTTCCCCAAATAACATAAATCCACTGTTTGTATCACAAATTAATCTCAAATAATTCATAATGTAATTAAACTAATCACAAATAATCTATAACATAATTATCACATATTTATTAATCACAAATAATTCACAAACTGCATATTTATGCATTGTAGTTGGACTTCTATTTACCTGGACTGCGACAATAGTAATACTATAAACCCGTTAAGAACAGTAACTAATTTCTTCCTTCCCGTTCCGGCACGCCCTTCTCTTCTCCTTCACTCTTCTCCCTTTCTCTCTCTCTCTCTTCCTCCCCCCTCTCTCTCTTTTTTTTCGTCTCTTGGTTCGCAGCCACTGCCGCTTCTATTTTTTTAACTCTCCAATAAGAGTTAATATCCTATATATAGGCATATATATAGGCGAAAGCAACCCACCGCACAGCTTACTATTTTTAGTAAGTCTTTTTTTAAACCCCGCATGTAGTACGTGTTTAACTCACCACCTAAATAAATTCTTTGGCTATCAATTAGCCACTACACGCATTGCAATAACTTTCCCCCTTTTTTTGAAATTATTTTTATTATTACTATTATTATTGTTATCCATTACAAATATACGTGCAATACTTAATAACTAAGATATGACACATAAGAGTACATTTTCTTACCACTATTATTATTACAAGAACACGTGTGATATTTAATAATTAAAAAATAATATATTTATTCACATAAAATAATTTAATTATTTATATCCAAATTGAGGCACATAATTATTTTTGCACATATATATTCACATATTGTCACCATTTTTATCACGGATGTGTCAAATAAAATGTATAAATAAATAAAATATAGAAACAATTGTTACATAATTGCCACATTATTATCACATAATTGCCACATAATTATCACATAATTATAAAATGCACATAACACAAATTAAATTATATTGGCACATGAGTAGTGAGAAGCTTGGTTATCACATTGTATCTTTCAGATCGATTGTATCATCAATAGAGAGCTTGAGACCTACCTAAATTAATATAAAATTGGATTCACTATGAAATCTTACACCAAAGCTCAAGCAACTACTATGTCTTTGATACCATATTTGGATGAATGCATGTCTCTTTCATAATATCTAACGGTAGTACATTTGTAGCTTAAAACTTATAAAAAAGATAAAAGTAGGATTTCAGAAGCAAAAAAATAGCAAGAAGATATTTCACTACAAAAACAAGGATAATTAACTACCCACAAAATCATTTCACCGTCGTTATCAGTCTAAGATATTATCATTATCATGAACATTTGTATAGTTATAATATTTTATCCATCTCCAAGAGAATGCTCCCAAATTACACACTCGGTAACATCACATATTACATTAAAATCTATAAGAATCCAAAGCCAGAAACAGTTGTGGTCATGCAAAACTTAAGACAATCCTGTCATGCACATTGCAAGGCTGGAAAAAGGTCTCTTGGTTTACGGTACTCTGAACTAAGACTCGAAATTTGTAGGGCCAGTGCAACAGAAGACAAGGGCTCAAATGACAATGTTGGGGTTCCTCTGAATGAGGAAAGAAAGTATAGAAATAATCTTGAATGACCCTTACCAGTTATCACCTCCGTGCTCCCCCCCCAACATTACCACACATTTTTTCAATCATTCAACCAACTAATATGATAGAACAATTAATTCAAATTTGAATTAATGCAGATAATGATATTTAGGGAGAAAGGATTTGCAGATATCAAGAATTGAGAGGGAAAATAAAGATTTTAAATATGCAAGAAATATATATACTACAAACAATTATTCAAACATTTCTCGTATAATAGCATAAATTGATCTTGCTTTTTTCATTCTCTATTTTCTTTTTTTTTTGAAAGTAAAAGTGGGTCAATGCATCATATTTCGCAAAGAGAATGCAAGAAATTTTAATTACTTAAAAAATCAATCTCTTTTCACAGAGAGAAATGCATATAACGAAGAGAGCGAAAAAAACAAAACAAAAATCTTTACTTTAGAAAAAAACAATAATGAAGGGAGGAGTAACATGAAGTTAAAGATAGCCTGAAGAAGAATATAGGTAGAAACTTTCATGAGTTGGAATTAATATTCCCTAATTTTCCATTTACTTTTTTTCTCTCTTTTTCCCCCTTTTTCTTTATCAAGGGATTAAGAAAAGTAAAAATAGTCATGATTTATAAATATTACCCTATTATATTCCATCTCTTTTCCCTCTAAAATTTGAAGAGAAAAATTGCGACGCTATAGCTAAATCACCTAAGCATTTTGATTTGAACTGTTCCTTTTAACGGCCTTTTACTTTGTTCAAAAGAGGGAGGCGAGAGCGGGTTTTCTCTCTCTA
The DNA here is from genome assembly GCA_023678885.1 of Pogostemon cablin. Taxonomy (NCBI): domain Eukaryota; kingdom Viridiplantae; phylum Streptophyta; class Magnoliopsida; order Lamiales; family Lamiaceae; genus Pogostemon; species Pogostemon cablin. Next base: position 16,200,559 of record CM042952.1, on the reverse strand, counting down.
ATATTTTCTCCCTCCTCCCTATAAACTTTTACCCTAATTCTTCCCTAGCTGGCCGCCGTCTATGGTTGAATATTCCACTGATGGTTTCCCTTATTGTTATCTACATTAAATTTATTTGGGATTTACCACAAGTTATCTTCTTCAAGCGCAGACCATCGATGAAACACACAACTCTCATATTTTTTATGGCTGCCGCCTCCAAAGCTGCCATGTTTGCCCTCGACGCGCCCCAGGTCGTCATCTCGCTTCGCGCGATTTAGGCCATCCGCGCCCAGACTCCGCGTTGTACCCTCAATTGGCTTGCGTAGGGCTACCCCATTCACCACTTCCACTGATTTTAGACAATGGCCGGTGCCACCACAGATTCAATGCCGCGATATCTCAATCTCTTCCATGAGATTCCTGCCACCGTTTGTTATTGGGTGATGAGAGTAAAAATTCATGTACTTTCGGATCCGACTTGATACCTATTTGAGTATTTTATTGCTATTATTTACACAAATATTAATAATTTAAATGATTATAGACTTAAAGGTGCTTGAGAGGTATTATTTTATAGGAAAAAGTACAAAAAATGCTAAGTTGGAATGAAGGTTGAATTTGTGCAAGATGTCAAGGAAACATAGGACTACATTCCATAATTTTTTTGTATTTGTGTGGAAGTCCAAAGTGGCCATGTGATACATGATTCGAAAGACACGGAAGAGAGAACCGCGTGGGTGCATGAATCATCTCATTTGGAGTTCAGATGAAGAAGTTATGCTCAAAACCGTGAGGTCGCACAACTACCGGCGAGAATCCAAAAATTCATGAAAATTATCCTCTTTTTCTTATTTTCTTGGTGGCCATCAGATGAGCTAATCAATTGAATCTAGATGGCCAGAATTATGCATTCTATTAAACACTTTGGTCCTTTGAAGGAAAATAAAATCTCATGAGGGTGCTTTCAACAGGCCTGAAACCGCTTTCTCTTTGCATCATTCATCGGCCTGTCTCTATTCTTTCTTCTTAAAAGAGGCTCCATTCTAGCTTATTGTTAGGAAAAAGTCTATCCAAAATCAAGTTCGGTTGAGCATCTATAGACTACAAATAGCCTTATTTAAAAGGTTCAAAAGATAAGTTATTTTCCAATCTCACACCTCTCCATATCTTCCATAATTATATTTTTTTCTGATTTTTCAAGATCTCATATCTCCTCCTCCTTTTATTTCATTCTCACACTTATATATATTCCATTCTCATCACCACATAAAGGTGTGGAGAAACCGCCTAATCTACCACCACCACATCACCTAGGTTTTAAACCCTAATCCACCATGTTCACCTTTCATCTTCTACCCATCATCCGCCATCCACCATCTGGAGAGGGTTCAAGAGAGTATTCATTTACTTGATTGCAGGTGGGAATTTTGGAGAGGACGGAGTTGAAGATGGAGAACCAAACAAATAAGTTTTCCTTTCTTTACTTTATTCTTTCTAGTTTTAGACTCATGGGTAAGTCTTCTTCCATAGACATGGCTGTTGGTTGTAACACCATGGGCTAAGTATCTTTTGGGTAATGTTAGGGCTTTAGACAATTTTACATATGTGATTTGATTGTCCTAGACTTAGATTTCTTATACTGCAAATTATTTATTTCCTTATTGAAGAAGATATTTTGAGACTTTCTAATTATTGTGTCTTGAGTTTTGATTCCTTTGATTCATGACGGTATCACTAATTGATAGTTAATAGGATTCTTTATTTCTGCATGATAATTGTTGTTTCCTGTGGCAGTCTTAGGGAATTGGCCTATAATTCCTAAGACGGCTAGACAATCAATCTGAAATATTAATTACTTGGTAAATTATCATTATTAGGTAATTAGTAAGGAGACAAAGGGGATAATAATTTAGTAGCTTAAAAGGGAAGTCTAGTGTTCTAACCTTTAATGGAATTTAGCATTAAGTACCTATAGAGGTAGTGAGAGTTAATTCCTAATCGGCCCTAGGATTTGCAGCTCATTATAGTGTTAGATCTCACCTGATCAAGGTGATCTAACTAGGCTTAGTGATCCTCTTATACATATCCGCAGATAATTAATTTAGGTTTAGAATAATCTACCACATGATTAAGCTGGATTGTCCTTAGCATTATCAGTCTCTTATCTTGGAATATATTGTTTTCTCGCGAGTGTATCTTATTTTATTTGTTTATTATTTTCACTTTTCTAGGTTAATAAAATTTGAGTTTGTCTTAAATACAAATAGTCATATTAGATTTATTTGTCACTCTGACACTATCCCGTGGGTTCAATAATTTAACTTGGTCACACGCGCACTACAATTGATACCTTATTCTTGAGGGTGAGATTTCTCGGCAATTGACCACTCTGACACCTCAGGTAATCCTGGCTTACTCTGATTTCTCGGCTAAATGTTGTTCTCCATCATACATCCCAACCGTCGGCCCAATCGGAGTCTCTCCTGTTTCACTTTGCTGCATAGGGTTCAACACACTTGCCTAGGTTTCAACCCTAGCCGCCGTCGTGGTTGATCTTCACTACTAGCGCTTTATCAAATCAGGCTAAATCCTAGCAATATTTGATGAGCCTGACACGATCAAACTCATGAAATCGATCTGGATTCTCCATACATGGCTACCACCATTTTTTCAAGCCCCTCTCTAGGGGTTCTTTACCTCCGTCCAGCGGCTCCTCCTTCAAGGTTTGATTCAGCCCTGTCTCTGTCACTCCAGCGACGCTTCCGACGGCACAGGGCTGTTCCTCTCCGCCATCTATCTTGGTTCCTACCTTGGCGTGCGATGGTGTTAATAATACTATCACTTTTTGTGATGTAGTTTATTCATTCTACTTCTAATTGAGATTTCCTCTTATCAAAAGTTTATGCAGATTTTATTATAGTTGAGGCTGTTTTGCAATGAACTAATTCCCTATCTGTGAAGGGGCAGGCCGCAATTATGCAAGTGGTGCTTTGGATTTAAATTGGATTATGCTTTGAAGGTGCCTTTTTGTTTGATTTTTGTTGTGCCAATGATTACAGCTTGACTACTTTGGATTTAAGACACTATTGGTTGATTAGTATACTTTGGACAATGTCTTCATCTTATTATGTATATTTTTCTATAGTGGTTGGTATTGGTTGTGTTGTTAGATTTATGATGATTACTAGCACCATTTGGTTTTTTTGTTCACACAGCCTGCTGGATGCAATTGGAGATTCACATGTACAAGGGTGTGTGTTCCCTTTGTCTGGCTTCACTCGGTAGACTATGATTTGTATGTTATCCCTTGAAGGCCTCAAGTTGACATCATTTGCCTCTCGGATAGCATCTTTGGTTATGATCATTATCATGGTGTGGGATGTCTTGAATTATTTTAATTTTTCCGTTCCAAAATTGTTGGTTTTTGTTTTAGCCTTCTATTTAGGCCAATTCTTAGCCTAGTCTTGGATGTTAAGAGTATTATTAGATGATTTAGGATGATTTCTTTCACGAGGCCACCTGTTTGACATTCTTCATTAAAGCCACATGTTTGGTTTATTCGATTGATTAGATAAATCCTTTTAGCTTATTGTATTTCTTTTCTCTCCCCTTTTCTTATTTTCATTTACCTTTCATAAAACTTTATCTATTGGCCTTTTACTTTGTTCAAATTATTTTTCCACATTTCAATATTTCAAACAATCAACATCACAATGGGGAAAATGCAATCTAATAGATGAAAATCAATGTATGCAACTGTTGGATTGTATACTAAAAATCTAGCTTTTTGTATGAACAATGTTATAACAATTTATTTGAAATGAGAATCATATGATCAAATGATTGCATCTTATAATTTATTTATATGTACGATACAATAGTCCATTTACTTTATACTGTAGATAATATGTTGTGCGACAACACGCGGAAAATCATATTATCGGTTTTCTTATAAAGTATAAACAGATGCTCACAACCGAGATAGACGGGGACTCTCTATCAGGATGCTTGTAGTGTGATTTGGTATTAGTTTATCTTGACTATAGAATCACATTAGTATGCTTTGTCTGTATTGAGCAGGACCACTTGAGATCGTTCGACTTATACTGACTTATAGAAGAACTTGATCTCTGTTATTATGGATGTCGTACTCTTAATCCCTATACAATAACCTCGATACGTAGGGCAGTATGTATTTCTTTGATTCATCATTGGGTGAGATTTATATGTAATTAAATCAATAAACTCTGTGAGTTGGGAAATAGTACTATCTCTATGGTGTGTTGTTGCTTGTAGAAGGAATCCGTGTCCGATATTGGTTGATGATATCCCCTTAAGGAGCTCATAAGGATTATCATGTAAACCCTGCAGGTAGATTTATTTGTGCATGATAATGAGGTTGAGTGGTACTACTCTCGGAAGAGATATTAATTAATGGAGTTGTCAATAACTTAATTAATTAATGGGCATTGTATATCTTAAACATGGGGAGATTATTGGGCTCATAATAAGAAGGAGCCCATAACGCAATTATAGGATTAGAACGGTAGTGCAGTAATAATATTTTAGTGGTATATATTATTATTATTGGACTTAAGTATAAGCTTTGGGCTAAGCTTGGATACTTAAGCCCAATGGAAGCCCAACTCTAATTTCTCCTCGTGGTCCCTGCTGTAACCCATATATAAGTCATCTCAACTGTTCTAACCCTAGATGAGGTACACCTAACATGTGAAGAGGGTAGACAGAATAGCAGATTGAGAAGATATCGAAGATCGTCGCCCACATGACGCCGAGATTGGACTTGGAATACAGCAAAAGACCGAAAGGTTGTTTGCTGCTGTTGTCCATCAACTTGTATGATTTTTCTAAATTCGTACAGAACTCTGAACTGAATGTGTGATATAATGTAGGAAAGCCACGGAAGAGATGATCAGTTTGGCGTGTAGATCACTCGAATCGGATATCAGATAAGAGAGTTATGCCCAAAACGGTGAGGCTGTGTAGGCTGTTGGTGAGAATTCATCTTCTTCAACATACCCTGGTGAAAGGTAATACGTTTCTTTGTTTTCTTGCTTCTGCTGGATTTGAAACATATGGAACCCTAACGATTCACGTTAACCAAATGATCGAATGCTAACAATTGGTATCAGAGCTTCGGTTTGGTGGTGAAGCATGACAAGTTAGGCTAGGGTTTATGTATTTCGTATATGATTAGGGTTTTAGAACTTGTTTTCTTGGTGAACATCCTAATTGTACATGATGCACAGACTCGATGGTTGACTAGCATGATCAATGGCGGCGAAACTATGACGAACGCGGCTGTCCATTGTTGGAATTAAATATCGGGATGGCGCTGGTGAAAGGCGACGTGATGAAAGGCGGGAGAAGGAAGGTTACAGACAGGGTTGGCCTGGTCAGTTTGTAGCAGCGGCGGCAAGAAGGGTTGTCTGTAACGACAGCCTAATTGCCAGAAGCCAGCATCAGTCGCAAACGGGTGCAACTGACTTCTCATTTTGAAAGCGGTGGTGGGCTGCATGATCACATGGCAGCGTGGAATGGCGCACGACAGGCGCGCGCTGTGTCATGGCTGATCAGGCGCGATAGCGCATCGACTGTGCACGGGAGTCACTGGACATGGCACAATCGGCGCTCGAGTTTCTGCTGGACTTGGCAGGACAGATTGCGGGCGGCACAGTTGTAGGCTGGGCGAGTGATTAGAGTTCCAGTCAGGCGGGCCGATGTCAGATCGAAGCAGCACGGCAGCAAACGAGGCAAAGGCAAGCAATGGCCATCGGCACGAGTGCTGTTGGCTGATGGCACGACTGGTGTCTGGCGTCCCACCGGACAGGTGGGCGCACAAGGTATGGTGGGTGTTGGCGCACGGGAAGCAGCATGTGAGGTAGACTTGCGTGATGGTTATTCTGCCGGGCGTAGGCTGTTGGCTAAGGCATGCATGAGTTCCGAGCATGCTGGGCTGAATGAGTGTGTAAGTCTAGAGCGAGGCTGCACGAGTCATGCGTGCAGACCCTTGCACGGAGGCTACCGGGTGAAGCATACTGGCATACGGTAAGTCGACAAGCATGCGCGGGCGTGCATGGGGATGCGCACAGAAGCATGCCAAGGCGTGCACGTGTTGCTTCTGGGCACGATAGAGTGAGGGCGCAGATCTGTACATGGCATGAGTCATGCTGGTACCTAGCACGAGTCGTGCCGGTACCTAACACGAGTCGTTCCGCCTTGTATTATGGTCAAGCATTGATTAGAATGATGCTAGGAGGTGGATCAGGGTGCCAGGTTGGTGGAGCTGGATACTGGGTTAGAAATTGGAGGAATATTCCTCATAGAGTTCTTCAGTAATTACGTTTTGGTTTCGGGGCACTGCCCCAAACCCCGCGCCTAACCAAGCTAGTTGATCCCTGCGACCTCACCGGGGAGGTGGAACCCCGCATAGTCGCAGCTGCTCAATTTTATGCTTGGTGGCGAACAATCGAATTCTCTGATATATAAGTGTTATAATTGATTTAATTATCTGATTATTTTTATATATGTTATGCATGATTCTTTGTGATTTATTGCCATATATGTCGTAATAGGAGCATGCTAGGATGTGTATTTTATTTGGAATATTATATACATGTAAAAACTCTAGGTGTTAAATAACTAAGTGGGAGAGGGGATTGATAATTAATTACAGTGGCCTCCATTATTAGTTGGTAAAGTAATGTGAATAAACTTGCACGTCAGTTATAGTGTCTTCCACCTTAACGGATGAGTTTATATGCAGTTCATTGGTACAAACTTATAACTGATGGTTGTAGAAAGTTATCTGAGCGTGTATGTACTTCTCCAACGGTAAAACACATAAGCTTGGGCAGGGACTTGGGATCAAATAATGGTGTACACTTAGGTGTAAATAATAAGTATCCTCCCCAACGGAGTCACTGCTATTATTTGCATGGCTAAAGAGGAATCGACTATTAATTATTTTGTCATGAGGTTAGGTTGACGAATGAAATTAATTGGTAAAACCTTCTCTTGTAAATTTTTGGATTTGTATACATCCACATTAACGTGGCATGCAGACTCACAGTGCTTGAGATATCGGTGAATTTATTTTTATATTGTTTTGAGGGAATCAATATAAAATGATAAATTTGAAGATTTGATCAGTGTATTTATTTATGATTCTCTGAATTTTCAAAATGGTTTTATCTCGCTTATTGTTTACTAAAAGAAACATATATACTGGTCCAAAATTAGATGATTAGAAAAGAATCTTGGTTTCGAATTTTACTGCTTAGGAAAATACATGTGTGTTCTCACTAAGGATGTCTTATGATGCCTATTAAAGTCTCTAGTGCAGATGTGAGAGGTTCATAGAAATATGATGGTTACATGCGACTCTTTGGATACTTGAGTAAGGTTGAAAGGCAAGAAGTCATGGTTAACTTGATGAATGAATTGGAAGTGCTTAGAGTACAAATTGAAGGGGAAACCTAGATAATTTATTCTTCATAATTTGTCTGGATATTTTGAGTAAGTTCTACCTGAAATACAAGAGGTTTTATATGGTGGGGAACTTCTGACAAAACATGTGGCGAAGGAAATCCAATTTCATCAAGATGTGAACAATGTTAGTATCTCATTCACTAGTTGTTGAAGCATGATTAGTGAGACATCTACTGACACATTGTGTGTAGATATCAAAATCACTAAAATCCTGCGACTAAGTGATGATGAGATTGTTATGTACATGGGTACCACTACGAGAGTAGTGGCTGTTGTAGTGGGAGTAGTTTATTTATCTTACGATATGAATAAACATTTAATTTTGAGAAATTGTCTTACGTACGTTGTTTCATAGAAAGAATTTGAATTCAGTTTCTATGTTTTTCGGATGGATACTCTATTTCATTTAAATGACATGGTTATTTTAATGAAGGATGGAGCTATAATCTGTAATGGTATGTTGGTGACAATTTGTAAACTCTTAAATCATGGTTTTCTCATGATGCAACAAATAGTAATTAATAACGCGTCTTCTAATCCTAATAAGAGAAAGACTCTTATGGAAATGATTAGATAAATGATGAATTATTTGGAATTACTAAATTTATTTTATGGATATGCCCTAGAAACAGCATGTTGTATAACGTTTGTCTGTTTGTGGGATATTTTAAAAAAATGTAGGGTGTTGATTTATTTAGTCCAAGAGATCGAAGGGTGATTGTTAACACGAACACTAGATTTTTGGAAAAGGACTATGCAATAAATCACAAACCTATGTGTAAATTGTTCTAAAGGAAGTGAGAGGGAAAACACAAATTATAGTACCAAGTGTACAAGAGGATATACCACAAGGTAAACGCATCGCGTGTCACATCTGATACACAATTGCATGTAGTGCCTTGCTCTTAATGGGAGGGTTGTTTTACAACATGATAGATATATGTTTTGGGAGAGTCATGAGACTTGGTCCCTAGTAACATGGAATTGACCCACGGATACGACGAAGCACTACAAGATAAAAATGCAATATCTTAGCAAGTTGCAATGATTTCTGGAATAGGATCTACGGATTCAAAATCAAATTTGGGAGCTTGTAGAACCACCAAATTGTGTAAAAGCCATTGGAAGTGGTCATACTGAATAAAAGAGGATCAAACAGTAAGGTAAAAACCTTGGAAGCAAAGCTTGTTGCAAAAAGGTAAACTCAGAAAGAAAGAGTTCGATTATGAGAAAACCTGTTCGCCGGTAGCTATGCCTAGGTTGATTCGGACTCTTTTATCTGTTGCTAGTCATATGAAATATGATGAATAGCAAATAGATGTCAAGACAGCTTTCCTGATTGGAAGTCTTGAGGAAAACATTTATGTGAAGCAACCAGAATGATTCATTGCAATGAGCTAAGAGCATTTTGTCTGTGAGCTTAAAAGTGTTCCTCGATGGACTAAAGCAAGCTTCAAAAATATGAAACATCTGTTTTGATGAGGTAATCCAGTCATATAGATTTAATGTGATAATATTAAGTGTTTCTAAGTTTCTAGAAACTTCATGATGGACTTCGAAGTGTTTCTAAGTTTGCCCAAGTTTATCACAATTTATTGTGATAATATTGGTGCAGTTGCAAACTTGAAGGAATCACGAGCCCATAAGGCAATTAAACACATGGAGCGCGAGTACCACCTGTTACAAGAAATCGTATGATGAGGGGAAGGTTTTTGTCACTAAGATTGCATCGGATGATGACCTAGTAAATCCATTTATAAGGACTTTAAAGCGAAAGCTTTTGATGGTCGTGAATTGAGGGTGGGAATCAGATGTGTGGCAGAAGACATGACAGCATAGTCTTTTAGCATAAGTGGGAGATTGTTGGATTGTATACTAAAAATCTAGCTTTTTGAATGAACAATGTTATAACAATTTATTTGAAATGAGAATCATATGATCAAATGATTGCTTCTTATAAATTATTTATATGTACGATGCAATAGTCCATTTACTTTATACTGTAGATAATATGTTGTGCGACAATACGCGGAAGATCATATTATCGATTTCCTTATAAAGTATAAACAGATGCTCACAACCGAGATAGACGGGGACTCTCTATTGGGATGATTGTAGTGTGATTTTGTAATAGTTTGTCTTTACTATCGAATCATATTAGTATGCTTTGTGTGTATTGAGCAGGACCACTTGAGATCGTTCGACTTATACTGACTTATACAAGAACTTGATCTCTGTTATTATGGATATTCGTGCTCTTAATCCCTATACAATAACCTCGACACGTAGGGTAGTATGTATTTCTTTGATTCATCAATGCGTGAGATTTACATGTAATTAAATTAATAAACTCGGTGAGTTAGGAAATAGTGTTGTCTCTATGGTGTGTTGTTGATTGTAGAAGGAATCCGAGTCCGATATAGGTTGATGATGTCCTCTTGAGGAACTCATAAGGATTATCAAGTAAACCCTACATGTAGAATAATTTCGGCATGATAATGAGGTTGAGTGGTACTACTCTCGGAAGAGATATTAATTAGTGGAGTTGTCAGTAACTTAATTAATTAATGGGCATTGTATATCTTAAACATGGAGAGATTAACGGGCTCATAATAAGAAGGAGCCCATAATGTAATTATGGGATTAGAACGGTAGTGCAGTAATAATATTTTAGTGGTATATATTATTATTATTGGACTTAAGTATAAGCTTTGGGCTAAGCTTAGATACTTAAGCCCAATGGAGGCCCAACTCTAATTTCTCCTCCTGGTCCTGCTGTAGCCCATATATAAGTCATCTCATCTGTTCTAACCTAGATGAGACATGCCTAACACGTGAAGAGGGTAGACAGAACAGCAGATTGAGAAGATCTCGAAGATCGTCGCCCACATGACGTCGAGATTGGACTTAGAAATATAGCAGAAGACCAGAAGGTTGTTTGTTGCTGCTGTCCATCAGATTATACGATTTTTTCTAAAATAGTATAGAACTTAGAACTGAACATATGATATACTGACAGAAAGCAACAGAAGAGAGGATCGTTTTGGAACTTAGATCACTCAAATCGAAGATCAGATGAGAGAGTTATACTCAAAACGGTGAGGCTGCGCAGGCTGCCGATGAGAATTCATCTTCTTCAACATACCCTGGTGAAAGGTAATACTTTTCTTTATTTTCTTGCTTCCGCTGGATTAGAAACATATGGAACCTTAACGGTTCACATTAACCAAATGAACAAACGCCAACAACAATATCAGCTCCTAGATACTTAGTAGTATAATTTATCTATTACAATGATATTGGCATAATTGATGATGTGAATATATGGTTCTGATAGTAAATGTAGTTAACTAGCTATTATTGCTCCTTAGCAAATAAGTTAACTTATGATAGTGGTTGTAACACACTTTACATTCTGTGTGAGAGAATAAAATATTTTTCCCGTATCTATTATTTCTTATCATGATTGTAGGGGTTTTTAGTTAATTCAACATGGTATCAAGAGCGTTTGATCCCAAAAATCTCGTTTAATAAAATGGTTGGCGTATCGAATATGTGGCTTGCTGATTCTAAAATTTTAGAAATGAAAGAGGATGATCCCTACTATCTACATGGTGATGACCATCCCGGATTGATGCTGATTTCTTATCAGTTGACTGGATCTAATTATCTGTCATAGAAAAGATCGATGGACATTGCCTAAGGGGCGAAATAGAAACTACAGTTTGTGAATGGAAAGCTTCCAATTCCTGAAGAAAAGCATGAATATAATAATTTATGGAAAAAGGTAGATTGGACTGTAACTTGGATATTGAATGCTCTTTCTAAAGAGTTGAGTGAGACTTTTGTGTACACTACATCTATTAAAGAATTATGGGATGCAATTGTGTAGTGCTATGGAGAAAACAACGGGCCATTGAACTATGGGACGCTGTTCTAGTTTTACTGTGAAACATTTTGTGGCATTTAGATTTTTGACGACTAAACAAATTGAATATCTCAGTTATCTGTAAGAATAAAAAAAAATCCACAAATGAACAAGAACTCACCCTTTCAAAAATATTCAAAAAACATAATTTGAAATTTAAATTCTTTTAAAAATAGTTACAAAGCATGAATTATATTATACCTGTGCTCCTGCTGTCAAGACTCTAATGCATCTAATGGTTTACAAAACTCGTTTAAGTAGCGAGTGGGGGACATATCTATCATATTTGGTGGATGCTAATTGATAGCCAATTTTTATGCGTTCCCAAGTGTAGGGAAATCAATTGCAGTTTCAGCGTGTGACTAAGTTAAATTATCGAACCCAAGGGATTAGAGCTAAACAGATTACCACATAAATATAATTTGCACCACTAATAATTAAGACAAAGTAATATTTTCTGATTATGAAAATTATTAAACTACTTATGTTGAAAAATAAATATTAAATAAAATAAATAAAAATAAAAATCGCAAACAATCACAAGTGTTTCAAGAGAGAAGACAAGATAGCTCTAAGAAATCCAGTTAAAATTGATCAAATTAAATCACTAGGCAATCGGTTAGAATTCCTGCAGATTTTACGGAAGCATTCACATAACTATGTTAAATCTCTCTTTTAAAGTAAACTTAACACATAAATCAGGTTCAAACTTTCAGATACAGAAGAATAATTCCTACTCCCTTTCTAAATACTTTATGCAAAATTCTATTAAAAACTAGAGCACTAGACTTCCCTTTATATGTACTTAAGAATTGAACCTCGGTTCCCACCTAACAATCTAAGAAATCAAATCCTCTAGAATGGTAATTAATAGATATATTAAGTGTCCAATATTAATTATTCTAATGAATAAAGGTTATATGGTTAGGTCCCCTTTACCCAAAACAGATAGACAAATATAATCCTTTTATGTCACAAGCAACAATCATAAATATGCATAAGACAATGACATATCATGAATAAGAACAGACAATATAAGACAAAAATATAAGTCTTAATAAAGCATTAATAAAGGAATAAATATACTGCAGAAATCCATAACCTAATCTAGGTCATCAATTCAAGAAATTCAAACCTTTATAACCTAGAACTATCTAGACTAGTACTATCCCATAGTGTTACAAGCACAACCATTTCTATGGAATGAAACTTACCCATGAGTTTATAAATCAACAATAAAAAATTAAAGAAAGAAGAAATACCCTTGTTTGGAATAATTCTCCATCTTCTCTTTCTATCTTGATGATCCTCCTCCATTCTCCTTCTTAAGTAGCAAACACTGTGATTGAGTGTGAGGGTGATAGGTGAAAGGCGGGTGAATGGTAGAGATGGATGACGGAAGGTGATGGTTAAGATTGTGTAGTCCAAAGGGCGTGGTGGAGAGTTAGGGTTCTTCTGGAACTCCTTAAAGGCTCCTTTTATAGTTGAGGGCTACTAAAATTCGGACTCCACCTCAAAATAGGGCTTTTTCACATCAAAAACCACAAACAGGACGAAAAAAAAATTTGGGCTTGCTGGGAAGTTGCACGGGTCGTGCCTGCCATGGCACAAGTCGTGCTGGCCATGGCGTGGTCGTGCCGTCCACTCGTGCCGCACGTGCGCACGGGTCATGCCACCCGTCGGTAGCCTGCGTGACCTCACGGTTTTTACCATAACTTCTTCATTCAAACTCCGATTGAGGTGATTTTTATTCTCACGCAATCCTCTCTTCTTTAGCTTTCTATCCATATAAATAACTCATGAAAATTCAGCCATTTAAGTTTGACACGAGTTGTGCAAATATTGGCACAAGTCGTGCTCTTCCATCACAGCTTGCGTGACGTCTCCATTTTGATCATAACTCTCTCATCTGAGCTTCGATTGAGGTGTTTCTTGTGTCAAAATGACCTCACTTCTGTATCTTTCCAACCATATAACATATGACTAGTTTGGACTTCCACACAAATACAGAAAAATTATGCAAATTGGACATGCGCTTTTCAGCATTCTTTCACGATTTCACTCTTCATTCCAACTTTGCAATTTTAATCCATTTTCTACCTAAAAACACGAAATAACACCTCAAATGCATCAATATCTTAAATATATAATAATTAACCATTTAGTTTTTTACAAACATAAATTCCATAAAACGGCGCTAAATCGGACCTAAAGCATGCAGATTTTCACATCAAAAACTAATTCTCTCAATAAAAAAAGTAAGAGACAGAAAAATAATCCATGTAATTAAAGTCACAATCAAAATAGTATGAGAAATGAAAAAAAATTCAAAAAAACACTGAATGATTATGTGCTTATACTTATACCAACTTATATAACTAATTACTGGCTCCAAAGTGAGGAAACTGAAAATATTGATGGTTAGCCATCTCTATGTTTTATTTTTAAAATTGTTGATGGTTAGTCAATTTTATTAGTATGAGGTAAAACTCTTTCCTGGATTAATATACTGGATGAAACAGCCCAAGATAGTGGTGCTGATTTTTGTTTTATGGAAGATTGTTCAAACTGAGTAGGCTAAAGGGGTTGTCCCCAATCCCATAAAGCGACAACATGAACTGCAAACCTCCTCTAGGTTCGAAGTACTAGTATAACGGGAAAGGGAGGAGGAAAAAACTATCTCGTGCAACAAAGGAAAAGAACTGATAGTCCCTTCTCCGGTCAGAAATCTTGTATCAGCAGATAGTCTGGGCAGCTCTTCATCTTGACTTTGGTTTAGCACCCTTTAAGATTTGCTGTCTTTTTGCTTTGTTGCTCCTGTTTCTCTTGAAGTGGTTCATGGTTTCTGGTGCTTTTATTTTTTTGTAGCTGTTCACTTCCTGAAGTATTTGCTATCTTCTTACTTGTTGCTAGTTGTTTTGGTTTCCTTGCTGCTCATTCATTGTGTTTACTTTTAAGATACCCAGTAGCCAATAACAATTTTGATTGGTGTTCTGTTTCCAGACCCTTGTTGAGCTCTTTACATTGATTTGCTAGATCCTGTTGTTTCTTTAAGTTGTTTATTGGCCCTTGAAGTTGTTTTCTGGTTTTCTGACCTTGCTATTTACTACTAGATGTTGGAATTTTCATGCTACATACTTTTGATTTGAAGTTTGGGTGTTTTTGCTCTTTTGAGTTGTTGATTCTCTTGATTATCAATTATTGGGTTGCTGGTATTTTTTTATTGGATTTCATTCACGTCTTGATAGGTTTTGCTGCTTACCATTCCTGTTGTTTTTGCCTTATTGTTGCTGGTTTGTCACCTGTCTTGGTTTGCTGCTGGTATTTATAGTTTTTAAACTTCGAAGGTGCCTCTGTTTGTTTCTCGGTAGAGTAGTTATGCAGTTATTTCTTCTTACAGTTGGTTTTCTATTGTTATATTTGCTCCTGAATAGCTTTTGGATTTCATTTCTACCATGTCTTCTTGGTGAAGGTTTTTATTTTATTCATGCCCTAAGGCTCCCATTTTGTTGCAGGTATTTGCTGCCACTTTGGCCACTATGATCTGCTTATCTAGCTCATGTTCCAACCTGCTGGAATCTCTCCACTCACGCCACATTTTGCTAATAAAAAGCTATGCTAGTTAACTGTTCAAGCCTGATATGTAGCGGCTACTCTGCTATTGGAAGACTTACATCCTACTTCCACTCTTTGTATGGTAGTCACTATCCAAGAAGGCAAGGCCATCCTTCATCTAATAGCTTTTTCATGTTTTCTTTTTTTATTCTAAATGTACAATTTGCTAGGAAGTTCATTATATTGGTTGCTTTTTAGTTGATTTATACAAAATTAAGATATTTTATTTATTTATTTCTATGAATTAATTAAGTAGTTTATTTATGTGCACAACACGCTCATACAAATATCAAATTTAAATTCTGTAGGATAGATTTAACTTGAAATTAATTTCATGCTTCTCATTTATCAAACTCTAATTAATTTTTTTTATAGTTGATTAAAATTATATTTTTAATTATTATTTAATTTTTCTAATTTAAATACTTGACTTGCTTATTAGTAATACACTTATGAGTCATTTCTGGAGATTCTAATTTTTTTAATTATCACATTATAATAAGACACTTTTGAATATCCTATTTACATTAACTAGTGTATTAATATACATAGTGTGACTAGAGCAAAATGGACACTTAACAAAAGTGTATATTAAATATATTGTAAATAAAAAATAAACAATAAAATTCATTGTATTTTTTTAATTATACCCATATTATTTATTTATATATTTTAAATTTAATTTATATAGATATTTATATACATGTAATATGCATATAATTTATATAATTATTATTTAGACTATATATATTCCTTAATAAATACAAACTACATTAAAGTGTAATATAAATATTTTATTTAGGTGTAAAAGTGTTATTTAAAAAATATTACTTATATAAAAGTGTTATATAATGATGTTACTTATAAAAAAGTGTTATATGAGAAGTGAAATTTATGTAAAAGTGTTATATGCATGTGTTACATATTTAAAAAGTGTTACTAATGTATGTTACTTATATAAAAATTGTTACAAATGTGTTAAATATTGCAATAATTTAGAAAGTATTATCAATATGTGTTAAATAAATCAAAAGTGTTACTAAGTTTGTGTTATGTAATATCACTTATATTGTAGTGTACAAATAGATGAAAATAAAATGAGGGCTACATATGACTTTAAATCTATTACTAGATTTTCTGTTGTTGACCCTAAGGTTGACGAACCACCAACGGAAGAGTCAGAAGTGGAAGAGACAGATTTAATAAATGAAAATAAAAATAACAGAAGAAGAAGTACAAGATCAATAAAGCCCCCTGCATGGAAAAAGGATTATATATGTGCATCATCATCTTCCATAGCATATCATGTTCGCACTTTTCCTCACACACAACCTACCGGTGTAAGCCACAAATATTTGGTTTTTCTTTCTAACATTTCAATTGAAAAATAGCCAACTCATTATAAGCAGGCAGCTACATAGTTAGTATGGATTGAAGCAATGGAATAAGAATTAGAAGCTTTAGAGGCCAATAATACTTGGGAGTTCACCACTTTATGACCTAACAAGAGGGCCATTGCAGTAAATGGATTTACAAGACTAAGAGGAATCCCGATGGATTAGTTCAGAGGTATAAAGCCAGACTTGTAGCAAAAGGGTACAATTAGCAGTTAGGGGTTGATTACTCTGAGGTTTTCTTACCATTGGCAAAATTAGTCACTGTGTGGTTATTCTTTTCTATTGTTGTGAAAAATGGTTGGGGCTTACATCAATTTGATGTCAAAAATGCTTTTCTGCATGGAAATTTATCAGAGGAGGTTTATGTTCACTATTTTCTTTCGAAAATAGGAATCACACCTCAAGTGTAATGGATCGATTGTAGTACGTGTGATCAAGTTATAATTATCGAACCCAAAAGATAGTTTAAGATCCACTAATTAATTCTATTCTTGACAACTCTAATATTAAAATAAGACAAATATCTGGGTTTCAGAAAGTGATTTTATCAAACTAATATTTGTAGAAAAATAAATATTAAAAGAAATAAAATATGCAAGTGAAAAATATAAAAAGTGTTTCAAGATAGAAGACAAGATAGCTCTAGGAAATCAAGTTTAAACTAGTCAAATAAAATCACTGGAAAATTGATTAGATTTCCTACATAAGTTAAGATAACAAATACTTAATTATGTTAACCTTCTAAGTCAATCATTACTTAACACGTAAATCTGGTGTAAAATCTAATATACAGAAGAATAATTACTACTTCCTTTTTAGATACTTCATGCTAAATTCCATTAAAGGTTAGAGCACTAGACTTCCCTTTATAAGTACTGAAGAACAAAACTTCAATTATCCATCTATCAACAAAGATACCAAATCCATAAACCGGTAATTAATTGATAGATCAGATTTCCCAGTATTGGTAGTTCTATACTCCCTCTATCCCAGCAGAGCTTTCACTCTTCCTTTGTAAATTACAAAGGAAGAGTAAAAGTTGTGCTAAGACGGAGGGAGTATTGGTTATTCCCCTTCACTCATAACAAATAGACAAATATTCCTGATGACACAAGTAATAATCATAAACATGCATAAGTCAATGGCATATATCTGAGGACAGATCAATAGAAAAAGAAAGATATAAGTCTAAAAATAAATTATCAACAAAAGAATAAATAATTTGCAGAAATCCAAAACCAAGTCTAGGTCATCAATTCAACATCATTCAAATCTTTAAAACTCCTAGAACTATCTAGAAAAGTACTAGCTCATGGTTTTATAAACAATACCAATGGTTATGTATGAAGCTTAACCCATAGGTCTATAACTCAAAATTGAGAAAGAAAGAATAAGAAAAACCCTAGATTTGACGTGATTCTCTGTTCTTTCCTCCATGGTTCTGGACCTTCTATGTTCTCCTTCTCAAGTAAACAAACACTGATGAACTCTCCAAATGCGGGATGGGTGGATGGATATTGATTTTGGAATTGTGGCAGGTGATGGGTGTGTAGAGACTTATGTCTGAAATTTTTCAAGTGTCTCTTTTATAGTTGAGTACTGATAAAACTCAACTCTATCTCAAAAGTAGGCATATTCACATTAAAAAAATGAACGAGCTAAGGGCATGACAAAAATTGGGCCTGGATAGAAATCGGCACAAGTGATGCGACATACGGCACAAGTCTTACCAGCTATTTGCTTACGGGAACCTTTGGCACGCAAGACAGTAAGGGTGCGAATATTCTCGAAAGACTGGGTAGCACGGGTCGGAAGCTTTTAGTAGATGTGTCGTATTTTCTTGACAACACGGGCGCTCGTTCCTGCACATTGTATGGCACAACTGCGCGATCTCGGCCGCACGAGTCCTCTGTTCGGCTGGCACGAGTCGTGCCAACTATAATTCATCCCATTCCAATCCTGACTTTTCCCTGTTTTCCACCTAAAAATACGAAATAACACCTTACATGCATCTTTTTACACAAATATATGCTGCTGCTCAATTACAAACATAAATCATACAAAATGGTTCTAAATCAAATTCTGAAACATGTAAATTTTCATACTCATTAGTTTACATGCAGTCTCAACAAGGGTATTTGTGATACCCGAGCTTCTCACTACTCATGAGTCAATATAATTTAATATGTGTTATGTGCATTTTATAACTATGTGATAATTATTTGGCAACTATGTGGCAATTATGTGATAATTGTTTCTACATTTATTTGTCATTGTATTTTATTTGATAGATTTGTGATAATAATGGTGACATTATGTGGATAAATATGTGCATAAATATTTACGTGCATTAATTTAGATATATAAGTAAATTATTTTATGTGTATAAATACATTTTTCTTAATTATTAAGTATCACACGTGTTCTCGTAAGAATAATAGTGGGTAGAAAAATGTACACGTATGTATTATATCTTAGCTATTAAGTATTACACGTATATTCGTAATGAATAATAATAATAATAATAATAATAATAATAATAATATAGTACTTACTATTAATAGTAAGTATAATAATAATAATAATAATAAATCATTTACTATTAATAGTAAAATTAGTTGTGGCGATGGAAGTCGTAGATGACTAACACCCAAAACCCATCTACCTATATAAATTGCCCTTGGCAAATGATAATCAACATCATCAGAGGCTGTGAGCGAGAGAAAAAAAAGAAGAAAGGAGAGAAAGAGAAAGAAAGAAAAAGAGAGGGAAGGGTTCGTGCCGGGACGGAAGATAGGAGATTAGTTACAGTTCTTCACGAGGTTGATATTACTGTCGGTGTCCAGGTAAGTAGAAGTCCAACTACAATGCATAAACATGTTGTTTATGAATTATTTGTAATTAGCATGTGATAATTATGTTATGGATTGTTTGTAATTAGTTTAATTACGATGTGAATTATTTGAGATTAATTTGTTATACAAGTTGTGGATTTATGTGATTTGGAGAAATTAGGGTTCATATTCAACACTATTAATTGTAAATTATTTGTGATAATTTTGCGATACAAGTTGTGGATCTATGTGATTTGAAATAATATCATTGTCCCATATAGATCTGCGTGATTGGAAACTGTTGAAAATATATTTGTATGGCTTGAGAAGATATTGGTTATAAGGATCTGTGGGATCCGAGGTGAAGTTGTTATTCCAATATTGGATTTGTTTGTATTGAAGTTATATTATTGTTTTATTGTGATTAAATGTTGATATTGATATTGTAAATGGTTTGTGATGCTCATTTAATTGTTTTGGGTGCATACCATGCATAAATATGAAAAGAGTTTTACTAAAAATTAATAAGATACTAATGGTGTGTGCTGCCACTATATATGCATCTCTATCAGGGTTCGGAAAAATAGTTCCCGACTCTTTATTAGAAGTTCATAAAAATCGTCCCCAACACTCTACCTGGGTTCGGAAAAATCATTCTCGGTATTATATTCATGTATCGGAATCTATCCGACACTAAGTATATCTATTGAGCTCATTTGGGGTGCATATCATAAGTGTGTCGTGGGGATCCCGCAACGTGAATAGTTTTCAAAATAAAAGAGATCAACTAGAAAGATTAAGAAGTAGGCGATAGAGAACTAAATGCATTTTCATGCACTAACATGCATGATTTCTACTTACTGAGATTTTTGTCTCACTAGTTTATGCATTGTAGGTGAGCCTGTTGATGATTGAGTTTGTGATATGACTTTGCAAGTGTGGAGCTCCTATAGGGTTTTGAGCGGATGTACATAGATGACGACCTGTTGGGCTATGCCGTGGATTTATTTTGTTTCCGCTAATGTTTTGTTATGTCATATAATAAGTATTGTCACGAGTTTGTGTGGTTTGAAATGTTGTCAGAAGCCAGTTACGTATGTGGAACTGGTGTGATGGTGTTGGTTATAAACATATTATGTGAAAAAAATTATATGCAGGTTTTTATAATGATGATGTTTATGTTAAATAGTATTTGAATTATAAGTTATGTAAGGTGAGTCGTGTCAGAGTGGTATCAGTGCACGGTTTGGGTCCTGCAAAGTATCTATGTAAATGAGCTCAATCTTTAGAGCACACTAGCACAGCCTTGCGTGTAAGTGTTATTTTCATTCTGTATTGTTATGTGTCATATAAATTATATTGGTCATGTGGTGTAGGAAGCGTAGTTAGTAGACAAAATGGTAAGGGCTACAGGTGAAAGTTCAAAAGGGGATAGGACTGCTGAGCAAACAGCACCTCCTGAAGGGAATATTCGTGATATGGTGATTACTCGACTGATGGAACTGGTAGAGCGCCAGTCCCAACAGATACAACAACTGATTCAGGAAAGAGATATGGGTGGAAAACCAGAGGGTAATGCAAATCAAGATAAACGTCAAGTTGCATGTGTGGAAATGGTTTGTGAGGGGTTTCGAAAGCTGAGCCCTCCAATATTTAAGAATGCAGCAGACCCCACAGATGCAGAGGATTGATTACGCACGGTGGAAATATGTTTCAATACAGTAGAATTCCAGACAGGGATAGAGTGTTGTGTGCTTCTTTCATGTTAGGAGGAAGTGCAGGCCACTGGTGGGATACGATTAAAAGTATCGAGGTTGTTACGACTATGACATGGGAAAGGTTTAAGGAGCTTTTCAGAAACAAGTACTTTACGGCTCTAGTGAGAGCCATAAAGATGAACGAGTTCATACAGTTGAGGCAGGGTGGCATGTCAGTTACAGATTACCTTCGAAAATTTGAGCAGTTGTTAAGGTTTGCCGAACACATGGTGGGTACGGAGGCATTGAAAGTGGAGAGATTTGTGGAAGGCTTAAGGCTTGAAATTTACAGAGATGTGAGTATGGCGGGACTGCATGGAACAACATACTCACAAGTTGCAGACAGGGCCCAAATTGCTGAGCAAGCGCAGATGAGGATCAGACAAGTGCAGGTTATCAGATGTTAATTTCAGCAGAAACCAGAGCAGCAGTTTGGGAGAGTTGATAAGAGGCCGATGCCATTTCAGAGGCTGAAATCAAATGTTCAAGTGGAGCAAGGACAGAGACAAGGAGAACCAAAAAGCATCCCAAATTCGATCAGGGTAAGGTGCCACTGGCGCCACCACTACCTATATGTCCTAATTGTCTTAGATCACATGGTGGGGAGTGTCAAATTCCTCCGAGAACGTGTTACACATGCGGGGAGAAAGGACATGTCACTACAACTTGTCCTAAGAAAGGGACGCAGGCACAGCAAGGAAGAGCTTCGGCTAGGGTGTATACTTTGACGCGAGAGGAGGCAGATGCGAATCCCCAGTTGTCACGGGTAAGTTTTCTATTTTTGGCACTTCTACATATGTGTTATTTGATTCTGGAGCAACACATTTATTTGTATCCACTAAGTATATGAGGAAGCTGGGTGGAACACCTAACTTGATAGAAGCTAATTATGAGGTGATGATACCTTCTGGTGAATCAAAGCAAACTAATCGACTTCTTCGAGGTTGTGTTATTCCTATTGAAGGAAGACGACTCATCGCTAATTTGATTGTGTTAAGTATGAATGATTATGATATCATATTGGGCATGGATTGGCTGTCAAAGTACGGTGCTACAATAGATTGTAAGAAGAAGAGTATCATCTTTCAACCATTGAGGGGAGAACCATTCACTTTTGTTGGAATCAAGAAAAGCTTCAGATTTCTGATGATATCAGCAGCAAAAGCACAGCAGTTGTTGGAAAGTGGTTGTGAGGGTATCTGGTGAGTGTAATGAATGTTGAGGGGTAGCAATGTCCAGTTCTCGGCGATGTACCAGTAGTTCGAGATTATCTGGAGGTATTTCCAGATGATCTTCCAGGTTTACCACCAGACCGGGAAATAGAGTTTGTTATTGAGCTACAACCAGGAACAACCCCTATATCTAAAGCGCCCTACAGAATGGCACCAGCTGAACTAAAGGAATTGAAGATATAGTTACAAGAGTTGCTAGACAAAGGATTCATCCAACCTAGTTTCTCACCTTGGGGAGCACCAGTTCTGTTTGTTCGAAAGAAAGATGGCACATTGAGGATGTGCATCGATTATCGGGATCTCAACAAAGTTACAGTGAAGAATAAATATCTATTGTCTCGCATTGATGATCTGTTTGATCAGCTATAGGGTGCAGCTATCTTTTCGAAGATTGATTTGTGGTCGGGGTATATCAACTGAAAATAAAGGAGGATATTCCAAAGACTGCATTCAGTACAAGGTACGGGCACTATGAGTTCTTAGTGATGCCATTTGGATTAACAAATGTTCCTGCAACAATTATGGATTTGATGAATAGAGTATTTTAGGAATTTCTCGATAAATTTGTGATTGTGTTTATCGATGATATTCTGATTTACTCTAAGAATAAGGAGGATCATGCTCTACACTTGAAAAAGGTGTTAGAGATTCTGAAGGAGAGGCAGTTGTATGTGAAGTTCAAGAAGTGTGAGTTTTGGTTAGACCGAGTTGTTTTCTTGGGACACATGGAATCGGGAGAAGGAATTTCAGTGGATCCAGGTAAAGTAAAAGCAATCCATGATTGGCCACAACCCTCAAATCCCACTGAGGTTCGTAGCTTTCCTAGATTGGCGGGATATTATCGAAGGTTTGTTGAAGGATTTTCTAAGATTGCTTCACCATTAACACAGTTGACCAGGAAGAATGTGAAGTTCACATGGACGGAGGCATGTGAACAAAGTTTCCAAGAATTGAAGAGACGGTTGACATCAGCACCTATCTTATCTATTCCTACGGAGACAGGAAACTTCAAGGTTTACAGTGATGCTTCAAAGAATGGTCTTGGGTGTGTATTGATGCAGAATGGGAAAGTGATAGCATATGCATCCAGACAGTTAAGGGAGTATGAGAAGAATTACCCAACTCATGATTTAGAGTTAGGCGCAGCAGTGTTTGCATTCAAGATTTGGAGGCATTATCTGTATGGAGAACATTGTGAAATCTATACTGATCATAAGAGTTTGAAGTACTTTTTCACTTAGAAAGAGTTGAATATGAGGCAAAGAAGATGGTTGAAATTGGTGAAGGATTACGACTGTGTTATCAATTATCATCCGGGAAAAGCCAAAGTGGTTGCTGATGCATTGAACCGAAAGGCAATACAGAGTGTAGCTGCTATGACCATAAATCAGAAAGCAGAGTTGCTTGATTTGCAAAGGATGGGTGTGGAGATCATTCAAGAAGGATCGTTGGAAGCAAGGATGGCAGCTCTGACACATCGATCAACTTTGATGGATAAGATTCAACAGGACCAACAGGAGGATAAGTTGTTTGACAAGATAAAGAATGATATCAGCTCTGAAAAGTCTTCTGACTTCCAATTAGGAGATGATGGCGTGATTCGTTATGGAGGTCGATTATGTCTACCTGAAGTGGATGACATTCGGAAAGAAGTGATGGCGGAAGCTCATTCAAGACCGTACTCTGTACATCCAGGAGCTACTAAGATGTATAGAGATTTGAAGTCACATTATTGGTGGTCAGGGATGAAGAGAGATGTAGCTAAATATGTGGAGCAATGTTTGACTTGTCAGCAAGTCAAAGCCGAGCATTAGAGACCAGCAGGAACTTTGCAGCCTCTATTTATTCCAGAGTGGAAGTGGGAGAATATCATTATGGATTTTGTCACCGGCTTACCAAAGACAGTAAAAGGTCATGATGTCATTTGGGTTATTGTGGATCGATTGACTAAGTCCGCTCATTTTCTTCCTATTTGCTCTACGTATTCCATGGATCGTTATGCCCAGCTATATATACAAGAGATCGTCAGACTCCATGGAGTACCACTTACCATTGTATCAGATAGAGATACGAGATTCTTTTCTGCTTTTTGGAAAAGTTTACATAAGGTGTTGGGGACTCATTTATCTTTCAGCACAGCATTCCATCCAAAGACAGATGGGCAATCTGAGCGTACAATATAAATCTTGGAGGATATGCTCAGAGCGTGTGTGTTGGATTTTCAAGGACAGTGGAGTAAATTTTTGCCTTTGATAGAGTTCTCGTACAACAATAGTTATCAGTCTATTATCGGGATGGCTCCATATGAAGCATTGTACGGGAGAAAGTGTAGATCTCCAGTACATTGGGATGAAGTTGGAGAAAGGAAACTTTTGGGTCCAGACTTGATTCTGAAATGTCAGAAGCTGTTACCCGTATACGAGGGAAGATGAAAGTTGCTCAAGATCGGCAGAAGGGTTATGCAGACAAACGAAGGAGAGAAATGAAATTTGAAGTGGGTGATCAGGTATTCTTGAAAGTATCTCCAATGAAGGGGATAATGCGGTTTGGAAGGAAAGGAAAACTCAGTCCAAGATATGTTGGTCTGTTCACTATCATTGAGAGAGTTGGCAGCATTGCCTATAAGTTGGAGTTACCAACATCGATGTCTAGAGTACATGACGTGTTTCATGTGTCTGTTTTGAGGATGTATGTTTCAAATCCATCTCATGTTCTCAGGCAGAAACCAGTTGAGTTGAAAGAAGATTTGAGTTATGAGGAAGTACCAGTTGAGATCTTGTGGCGAGAAGTGAAGAAGCTCATAAATAAAGAAATACCATTAGTAAAGGTATTATGGAGGAACCAACTAGTTGAGGAGGCTACTTGGGAAAGAGAAGATGAGATGATTGCTAAATATCCAGACCTTTTCAGGTAAGTAAATTTCGAGGAAGAAATTTTTATAAGGTGGGGAGGATGTGATACCCGAGCTTCTCACTACTCATGTGTCAATATAATTTAATATGTGTTATGTGCATTTTATAACTATGTGATAATTATTTGGCAACTATGTGACAATTATGTGATAATTGTTTCTACATTTATTTGTCATTGTATTTTATTTGATAGATTTGTGATAATAAAGGTGACATTATATGAATAAATATGTGCATAAATATTTATGTGCATTAATTTGGGTATATAAGTAAATTATTTTATGTGTATAAATACACTTTTCTTAATTATTAAGTATCACACGTGTTCTCGTAAGAATAATAGTGGGTAGAAAAATATACACATATGTATTATATCTTAGCTATTAAGTATTGCATGTATATTCTTAATGAATAATAATAATAATATAGTACTTACTATTAATAGTAAGTATAATAATAATAATAAATCATTTACTATTAATAGTAAAATTAGTTGTGGCGGTGGAAGTCGTAGATGACTAACACCCAAAACCCATCTACCTATATAAATTGCCCTTGGCAATTGATAATCAACATCATCAGAGGCTATGAGCGAGAGAAAAAAAAAAGAAGAAAGGAGAGAAAGAGAAAGAAAGAAAAAGAGAGGGAAGGGTTTGTGCCGGGACGGAAGATAGGAAATTAGTTACAATTCTTCACGAGGGAGATATTACTGTCGGAGTTCAGGTAAGTAGAAGTCCAACTACAATGCATAAATATGTTGTTTGAGAATTATTTGTAATTAGTATGTGATAATTATGTTATGTATTATTTGTAATTAGTTTAATTACGATATGAATTATTTGAGATTATTTGGTTATACAAGTTGTGGATTTATGTGATTTGGAGAAAGTGGGTTCATATTCAACACTATTATTTGTAAATTATTTGTGATAATTTTGCGATACAAGTTGTGGATCTATGTGATTTGAAATAATATCATTGTCTCATATAGATCTGTGTGATTGAAAACTGTTGAAAATATATTTGTATGGCTTGAGAAGATATTGGTTATAAGGATCTGTGGGATCCGAGGTGAAGTTGTTATTCCAAAAGTGAATCTGTTCGAATTGAAGTTAAATTTTTGCTTTATTGTGATTAAATGTTGATATTGATATTGTAAATGGTTTGTGATGCTCATTTAATTGTTTTGGGTGCCTACCATGCATAAATATGAAAAGTGTTTTACTCAAAATTAATAAGATACTAATGGTGTGTGCGGCCACTATATATGCATCTCTATCAGGGTTCGGAAAAATCGTTCCCGACACTTTATTAGAAGTTCATAAAAATCGTCCCCAACACTCTACCAGGGTTCGGAAAAATCATTCTCGGTATTATATTCAGGGATCAGAATCGATCCGACACTAAGTATATCTATTGAGCTCATTTGGGGTGCATCATATCATAAGTGTGTCATGGGGATCCCGCAACATGAACAGTTTTCAAAATAAAAGAGATCAACTAGAAAGATTAAGAAGTAGGCGATAGAGAACTAAATGCATTTTCATGCACTAACATGCATGATTTCTACTTACTGAGATTTTTGTCTCACTAGTTTATGCATTGTAGGTGAGCCTGTTGATGATTGAGTTTGTGATGTGACTGTGAAAGCTGTGGAGCTCCTATAGGGTTTTGAGCGGATGTACATAGATGACGACCTGTTGGGCTATGCCGTGAATTTATTTTGTTTCCGCTAATGTTTTGTTATTTCATATAATAAGTATTGTCATGAGTTTGTGTGGTTTGAAATATTGTCAGAAATCAGTTACGTATGTGGAACTGGTGTGATGGTGTTGGTTAAAAACATATTATGTGAAAAAAAAATTATATGTAGGTTTTTATAATGATGATGTTTATGTTAAATAATATTTGAATTATAAATTATGTAAGGTGGGTCGTGTCAGTATTTCAAAGCATAAAAGGGCAGGTATGTAAATTGGTGAGAAGCTTATTGGATTGAAGCAAGCTTCAAGAGAATGAAATATTGAATTATGTCATAAACTGGGAGAATTTGGCTTGATTCAGTCTAAAAATAATTATTGCCTTTTTACCTTAAAAATGAATGGATGTTTTCTTATTATGCTCGTGTACGTGGATGATGTACTCATCACAGGCTCTAATCATGATGGTTAATGAGCTTAAGAACTTCATGGATCAAGCCTATACTATTAAAGACTTGAGGATTGCTAAATTTTTCCTTGGCATTGAAATTTTGAGAATAACATAAGAAATTTCTCATTATCAAAG
The DNA here is from genome assembly GCA_023678885.1 of Pogostemon cablin. Lineage (NCBI taxonomy): Eukaryota > Viridiplantae > Streptophyta > Magnoliopsida > Lamiales > Lamiaceae > Pogostemon > Pogostemon cablin. The sequence goes on along the minus strand of CM042952.1, from coordinate 16,173,104 downwards.
AAAATACATCCTATATATTCTGTTAGATGTGTGGGAGGAATGGATGCAAACCTGCTTTACTCTACTTCCTATGGGTTGCAATTGGGTTCAATAGATGGAAGTCTTCTACACCAACTAGATCAGTATAGAAGATTGATTAGTAGATTACTCTATCTAAACATGACGAGACATGTTCATTAGCACTCCTTATACTTCTCATTGGGATTCACCCCTGCATGCCCTCCTTGGGATTATTCTACCCATCAAATCACAGTTTGAAAGTAGAAGTATTTTGTGATGCAGACTTGACAACATGCAAGGATACAAGACGATTAGTGATCGATTATGGTGTTTCTTTGGGGATTGTGTAGTGTCATTCAAAAGCAAAAGGCAGACAACAGTTTCTTACTCCTTAGTAGATGCAGGATACAGATTTCAAAGTACTACTATGTGTGAGCTACAATGGATATCTTATCTTCTCATGGATTTCCATATAACACCAATTCTACCTATTATATTTTATTGTGACAATAAAGTCGCGTTACACATCACAGCTAACCCTGTTTCCCATGTGCGTACCAAGCATTATTATATAGAATGTCATCTTGTTTGAGATTGGTATAAGGTGGTCTTTGTTCTTTCCACATTTGTTTATTCTATGTTACAGTTAGTTGATGACTTCACTAAGGTTCTTGTGGGATACCTATTTCGAATGTTTGTGTCAAAGTTGGGGATGAGAGATGCTATCCATCCATCAACTTGAGAAGGGGGTGTTGGAGTATAATTTGTTTTTTACAATGATAGTGGCATAATTGGCGACGTGAATGATTCTAATAGTACATGTGGTTGACAAGGTGTTACTGCTCCTTAGTAAGTTAACTTAGAAATAGTGGTTGTAACGCACCTTACATTTTGAGTGACACAATAAAATATTTTTCCCATATCTATTATTTCTTATCCAAGATTGTAGGGATTTTTATTTAATTCAACAAATTATAGCCAGCTAAATACATAAATCCACCAAAGAGTGTGCTTTTCGCTGATCGTCGCTATTTTCACCTAGATTTTTGTGTTATTTTCGTATTACTTGTTCATTTTTCATATAATTAATGGTGTATTTCATTTGTTTAGAGATAATTTGTGTTGTGGAAAAATATTGTGAAAATGATAAAAATTTGACTTGATTACATCAACCTGAAACACCAACTCGGCCTCCCTAAAGTCGAGTTGTACAACTTAACTTGAGTCTCATCACTATCGAAGGATGCCTCGCTAACATATGCAGCAACTTGACTTGATTTTTGCTTAAATTCTGAGCGAAGGTTCTAGAAGCTTTCCCTATTACGTAAGTTTATGAATTCTGGAGTAGAAACACTCACTACTCACCTTTTTCTCACACATATATCATCTCCACATTTTCATATTCAATCCATCACATTTCCCCATAAATTCTCCATCTAAATCAATAAATTCTTCCATACATCTTCCATCCATTACCATTCTAAGGAGGAGAACAAGATTTGAAGAAGAATTGATATGTTGAAGGAAAGATCTTCTCAAGTGACAAGAGAACCAATTCATCTTTTGATTTGTTCTTTTTCTCAAATTTTTGCATCAATTGAAATTTGTAATACATTTTGTAATGGATTCATGGTGAAATTGATAGGCTAATCTCAGTAGTGAGGCTAGCCACATGATTGGTTAAAGAATTTAAAATTGTGATTTTGCAATGGTGAATTGATGGGATTTTGTGTAATTTCTATCATTAATGCTTATTTCTTAATTCATGTGATGATTTGTGTGGTTAATATTCCATGTCATATTGATTGGAGTGTAAACTCAATTGTGTGTTTTTGTTTATTAATTGAATCATTTCATCTCATGAATTGACTCAATTATAAGTGTGACTTGAGTTTATAAAGACCAATGCTTGCTTAGAACCTCATGATAGGACACTAGTGATTATTACTTGTGAAGGTATTTGATTTAGTGAGGGGAACCAAACCAATAGCCACGAGACTTTAGAAAAGGAACATAGGCAAACATCCTTGCCTAATAGAGAGAATTCTGCGTGATAATATCTCTAAATTTTTCTATTAATAGCCATAAGTACCTATAGGAATTGTGAGTATTGGAGACACTCTTAAGAGCTTTATAGGGATTACCTTAGGGATTAATAATTGCCTAGGTAAGTCTACATTCTAAGTATCTTGTGAAGGAGTTTAGCCAGAATTAGTGAGTGCCCTTAGTAACTTGACCCTAAATAATCACCATAGCATGTTCATAGGTCTAGACCTACCCTTAACCATAGTGTTACTAGTCTTGATAACTCCTTAGATTGACATCTTACCCGTGTCCATCACATTTCTCATGATTGCTACATTCTATTACATGTATTTCATTTGTTATTCTCATTAGATAGTTGTTAGATATCACTCACTCCATTATTGATCACTCTTATAAAGAACAATTGAGTATAGGTCTGGATACACGTAGTGTTGACATCTCCTATGGGTTCGATATTATTTTATTACTTGGTCACTTGTTCTACATATGATAGAGTACACTTGCTCTTATCATTAAATGAAAACACCGATCAAGTTTTTGGCACCGTTGTCGGGAAGATTCATATGCTTTTAGTGTAACGAGTTTGTGCTTCATTATCTTTAGTTAAAGTAATTTTTTATTTTAATTATATTACTATTTGTTAGCTAATTGGTTTTTTATGCCATAAACAGGAGAGATAATGAATAACCTTAATAAGCTTGGAAATGGTGTTGTTTTCTCGGCTGAACGGTGCTGCCCATGAATAATTTTCATATCACCACTCTATATAGGTGGAGGAATTTAGGTTAAAATGAGATAATTAGCACACTTGGCAGCTTGTTAGTAGATTTGCGAGCAGCATCCCCTTTCACGGCCAAAAATGGAGAGCGAGTTAGACAATGGAAAGGCATGTGGAAGTAACAACGTGGCACAACTTGGTTGGGCCCATCTGCATTATCTCAAACGATTTCTTCAAAGGAATGAGAGTTTCTCATTTTTGGCTATGTAAAATTAACTTGATGATGTGCCCACACTAATGGGCTGGTAAACTTTCATTTAAATAATTGAACACAACGTCTTCACAGCAACACAGCCATGAGGCAAATGTATTCCTCCCAAGCTTCTTCAATTAATTTTTATCCATGATTTTATTTCTTCTCCATTTCATGCGAGTATAATTTAACACAAAATCACCTATTCTTGCAACAATAAAACAAAAATAAAATAAAACTAAAAATAATAAAATAACAAGAAATAAGACACGAAACGAGACTTAAAATACGAGAAAAAAATGCATAAAACACGTAACAAACTTAGGTGAATTTCAAGACAGTCAATGACATTTTTGTAATATATGAAGTATTGTAAGGTTATTAATATTGTGTATTATTTTCATTTTCAAAATGTGCAAGTATTCTTGTGATGGACCAATATAGAAAGTGTGTAAGAATTCTTGTGACAGAGGGAGTATAAGGTTGTTTGTTCAATTTTTTTTAAAATTTTATCAAAGCTTTTTTTTTTACTTTTTTTCAAAAGTCCTTTCTAACTTGGAGCATATAATGACTAAGAATGAATTATATGTGCTTTATGTTTCTCTTTCTTTTAGTTTATGTGTAAACAGTACGCAATAGGGTGGATGTATTTTATTAAGATACAATAAACTAAAATGCTTTAGATGAAAATATAGTTAATGGAAGATTATACATACTGCATGATTGATTAAAAATTGTGTGCATATTTTAATACTAAAATTCTTTAAGTTAACGTAATTTGTAGAATTTCAATGAAAAAAGAAAAGATAAAAAAAAAGAAATAGGCAGAATGAAAAGAGATTGATACAGAGTAATTAATTAATTATATTTTCAAAAAAAGTGTGTTTATTTTATGTAGATAGATAGAGAGAGAAAGAGAAATACTGTGAGAAGTTGTGGTATTCCTTTCTCATGTATTATATTATGAGGCTAATTTTTTATGCTCTTTTTATCCTTTTTCTATCTCTACACTTTTCCTCCTCCTTCTCTCTACACCAAGTCTCTCTTGCTTCCCTCTCCAGTAAGGGGGTAGGTTTCCGGCGTGCTCCACCAGCGTTAAGACCTGCCCCCTTTCTTTTTACCTTTCATTGTATTTATTTCACTGTTCATCCATCTCGATGTGGATTTGTCACTTTCATTCTCGGTGTTGGATTATTCATACCTGTTTCCTGCTAATTTCAGGTAGGCTTACGCCTTTTGAGAGGTGTTTCTCACTGTTCATCCACCAGTTGCTTTCGTTGCTACTCCATCTCCAACATGCCGGCCATTTTTCTTCATGGAAAGCCACCATTCACGCTCACAACTGGTGGATCTTCTCGCCGTGACAGTAGCCTTATAGCTTCTGGTTTGTTCGTTTTCTAGCGCCTACAGCTAGCTCCGATAGTAACTATGGTGGCCCTGCGGCAGAGCCATTTTCTGTTGTAGTTAAGGCGGCGGCCTTGCTCATGTTTTGGTTGGCGGGGCTGCTCCTTTCCGTCCGGCCTCTTCCTGCCTCGTGTTGATATATAGGTACACCAATCAATCACTATTACAATGAATATTGAATTATAGCAGAGAATTAATAACCTCTCTTATAGATCTGGATCTCGCATCTAGGATCTTGAATGTCTCGGGATGATAGGCGAAGTCGAGTCGAGTAGAACTATTCCCTCAAGAAGAAACATGTTCGGTAGTGCTCTGGTCTTGGCGGATCTCCCCTTAAAGGTGAAATGACTTCTCGTTTACGGCAAAGCAGCACCACTATCGCAAGAACTCCGGCGAACTAAGAAAGAACGTAGGACTAGATCGTCTAGACTATGAACTATGAAATTGTATGAAGATGCTTTGTGTTTTGGATGTCAAAAGTATTTTTCATGTGTTTCGTATGTTTTGAATGAATGCACAATGACCCTATTTATAGGTTCCAGAGACCACTCTCATGTGGTAGGATTGTTATTTTAAGTAGTGATCGTGATCACCACCATATTTGATCAAATACCATATTTGATTAAATTTACCATATTTGATCAATTATTATTTTAGTAATCGTGATCACTACCATATTTGATCAATTACCATATTTGATTAAATTTATCAAAGATGATCAATTCCATATGTGACACTAATTTCACTCACTTAATTATTATTTAATTTGTGATTAATTTATTAAATTAATCCTTACTAACTAATTAAATTTCCCAACAACCGTTCGCTGACTAGCCTTGCCCAGCTTTGCAGATCTTTTTCTTTTAGCACCGTCGCTCGACAGCTGCTTCTCCAGTAGGCTGTGCTCTTTTCGGCGCTTTCATGGGTCTCGACTTTCCCGCTGCTGGTGCGCTGTAACTTTCGGCCGGCTACTCTTCAACATTTAGGTTCATCATGTGGGAGGGTCGTCTTGGGCGGCCCATTTCCGTGGGATTGGGATTTTTCGGCGTTTGTTCTTTGGTTTGCCACCAGTTCAATTTTTGGCTTCCATGTTCGCGAATTCCTGATGTTCCACGTGTTTCTCTGCCGACGGAGCATCTCTATTCGGTTTTCGACAACCAGCAACATCTTTTCCATTTCTCTCATCTGCTCTGACTCACAATGACGGCAATCCTTCTGCCCTATCCTTCATGCCATGGCCCGCCACTTGATGTATACCTCGACTAGCTTGGTACTAATGCAGACATTGAACAAAGGAGGAGTAAGGCTTCTCACTCCTGCGCGGCAATACTCGCACGATTGAAATTATAAGCCCGCTACTGATCACGAAGCCCTTGCCCGATTATGGTCAGGACCTTCAGCCCGCGATCAGCCCTTCTGTTTGCTCCATGTCACAGTCCAGAGTTTAGTTAGGGTTCTTCTTCATGCCTCTCAGTGGCATATCGCATGATTTTAGTCGATCTCCATTACTTCACCATATTTTTTACTTTAAATCATGTCTTAATTTCTCATGAGCCACCTGTTTAGTCTCTTTTTGGCAAGCCGTTTGTTTGGCTTCTTTATTTTAGTTTCCCCTTATTCCTTTTTCCTTATCCCCCCTCTTATTTTCATTTGCCTTTTTATAATATTATCTAGTTATATAATATGAGGCTAAGAATTATCTTGATAGCATTCTACCCCATGTATTATAGTACATGGCTAAGAATCATCTCGATAGTGTTCTACCCCATGTATTATAGTACGTGGCTAAGAATCATACTGATAGTGTGTCAATTGAGGCAAATTCTTTCCTATTTTTAGGTAACTCATTATAGAATCATTTAAAGAAGCTCTATTAACATTAATATATAATTGTTTAAAGAAGAGAAATTGATAATATGTTATTCGTTTCTTTGCAAGCTTTACTAGTATGATATTATCTTTTAAGGCTATCCTCATTCACAACCAACAACAACCCATTTCAACACTATAATATATATTTTTCTCTCATCCACATATACAACCTACAACACAACCAAAATTTAATTTTTTAATACTTCACGACAACCCAACTCAACTTATCTTTTTATAAAATAGGATTTATTACTATAAGATACACATTTTGAAGCTTATTTACAATGAGATACATTGAAAAACAAAAAATACAATCAGATACACAAATTAGTAAATGATTAGCCATTTTGTAGCAGAGATGACCAATTAAAATAATTTATCGAACCACAGGGAGGTCGGCACTAGAGCTTAAGCGATATCACGTTTATTGTAATTTTATAGAGACAAATCATCAAGGGGATTGGTTGTAAACAAATAAATAACAATAACCAAAGCAAGCAAGCAAGCAAGCAAATAAGATAGATGGATGAAAAGTGATTTTCCAAATTAAGTAAAAGTGAGATCAACAACAATTAAGAAGTAAAAATTCTAGGATACATACATCAAATTCATATGAATCATGGGTATAAGACTAAGGGCCAATACTAAATTCACCTAAGCTCCCTCTCGAGATGGATAGGATATGAATCTCAATTAGCTCAACGAATTGGTTCTCACTCAAACAATTCCAACTAGGTACTAAGCTTGAAATGAGAGCCCCTTCACACAATTAATCAGCCTCTCGATCAAACCAATCACATGTTCTATCAAAGGATTCTAAATTCTAAAGGATTTCTCAATCTCTTTACAATATATAATGCACATGAAGCGTTTGATGAAATGATTCACTCAATTATCCTAAGCACATAATTGATTTCTCAATCTAATCACATATTTAGAACAACTAAACACACAAATCATCATAAACCTCAAGATCTTAAACATCAATGATAGAAAATTCATTTACCCAATCAACATATGAATTTAAATACACAAATCCTATAATTATCCAACAACTCTCATGTTGCTAATCTCACAAGGGAGATTAGCCTACCATATTCATAAAGAAATTAACATACACAATTAAATTCTTCCAAATCATGATAAAACTATGAGGTTTAATACAAAGATTGAATGAAAACTCCCTAGATCTATCTTCAATGGTGATCTCCTTTCCTTCTTTGCACTTTCCTCTATTCCTTGATCCTTTTCCTTCACTTGGATGTAGAAATTGATGGTGGGATGATTGTAGATCCAAAGGATAAGAATGGATGAAGATGATGGTGTGGAATGGAAGAAATGGTGTGTGAGGTGTGTGTAGGCTGTGAATTTCGGATCTCTTCAAAAATATTGAAGTATTGGGTATTTATACCCCTTGGGAAACTTCTAGAAGGATTCTGATTTTTTTTACAGAATTTCACACAACACGAGTCGTGATCTACAACACGGCAATAAAGTGGCCGTGTTGGGTGAATTGATGCTGTAACACGGTCTCTCCTTACAGGGCCTTGTTACGCAATACAGCTCGTGTGCTGCAACACGGCTCGTGTGTTGTAACACGGGTACAGGGTGGTCGTGTTGGATGAATTGATATCGACACACGACCACTTCTTATAGGCCGTGTTTCGTACACGGCCCGTGTTGGTGCATGCCCCTGTTTCCTTCACTGTTTTAGCTCGTTCTCCCTCGTTTCAACTCCGAATTGAGATCTGATTTTTCCTACGTCTTTCTTATCATATCTAGGATCATAGGTTTAAGCTAATTCACACACATTTCAATAAAAATACAAAACACAACCAAATAACACATAAATACGGATAAATAATACGAAAATAGATATAAAATGGCACTAAAATCTAGGTAAAAATATCACTCATCAGTAGATAAAGGGATAAAATTACCCTCAACTGAATCAATATTTACTCTCTCCTTCTCTCTAATTGTACAAATTCTAGGAACCGCCATTGCTCATCGATCTGGTGCAGAATTGTTCTTCATAAGGAACCCATAGCGCCGTCTAGGGTTACTTTCTTCCTCGTTGTCGACTACACCGACTACATCTCTGATCGATGACTACTCGCAACAATTCAAACGTCGGAGATTCTATCACCGACGTGTCTCACGCTGTCGTTCGCACTTTGCGCATCTTCTCTGTTGCCTAGGGTATCCTTTAATCCGACGCCACCGTTCAATTTAATTAGCAACGACTGGTTCGCTTTCTCTCCACCAGCATACGGTCACCTCTGATGTGTCCTCTGGCCGTTATCTTCGCCTTGTACAAATTTCTAGATTATCCATCACGGGACTTGTGTATCTGCTGGCGTTTCTATTTTTTGATGTGTTCCTGGCCGTCTACCTTGCCTCACCGATTTTGATTTTTTCAGTCTGGGACAACTGATTATCTCTCAAGCTCCAAGCAGTGATAAGATAATAGGACCGGACCGGACCGGTCGGTCCAACCGGGAACCGACTTTGAAATCGGTCCGCATACACCTACATAACCAGAAATTGATTTAAATCGAGAAAAACCGATTTGAACTGGAAGAATCGGAAGACTCGGATGACCGGTAACTGGCCGGTTTTTAATTTTTAATGCTTTGCTGTACATGAATGGGACACATTTTCGAGTTTCAACACACATGCTAACACTACAACATAAGTGTCATTACATAACACTCAAAATATGCTACTTAACAATGAAAAATGTTATTATAGGTCATAAATACCCCCTTTGTCCCACCCAAAGAGTTTATTTTTGTCATTTTGGTCGTCCCACCCAAAGGGTCCCCTTTCCTTTTTTACACATATGAGACTCACACACCCCCTCTAATACACTTAAAATATGGGGTCCACACTCCCACTAATACAACTACCTACTACACATTAAATAATAATACTCTTTAATCCACATGCCAAAAAGCAAAAACAACTCTTTGGGTGGGACGAAGGGAGTAACACTATTTGCATGTCGTTGTTGCCCTTGTTATCTAAAGTCCAATATTACACTTTTTTTAGTTATGATAACACCTCTTATCTATTTTAACAATACATTGTAACACTTCAAAAAATGTTACGTATACTATTAACGTAATATTTTTTTATCCTAATGTAACATTATTTTGTTAACACTTTTGATGTAAATTTAACATTATATACATTGTTTAGTTAACACTTTTAAATGTAAATGTTACATTAATTACATTGTTTTCTAACATTTTAATATATAATGTAGCACTAACTACATTATATTTCTATCAGTTTTAAATATAATGTAACATTAACTATATTGTTTTGCAAACACTTATGAATATAATATAACATTAATTACATAAAAATTTTATCACTTTTATGAATACATGTAACACTTTTGCAAAATAATTATGTAACACATATGTTAACACTTAAGGTATTTATGCAATATTTAATAATATTAATAATAATTATTATTATTTATTTTATTTAAATTTTTCTCAATTTTTATATTTAATATTAATAGTTATATTAACTATTTAAAAATAAATTATGCCAATAATTTATTATAATAATAATTAAATTATTATTTACAATAAACTCAATTCATTACATATACTAAAAGATATTATCAGTAATAAAATCTAAATAATTACTGAATTTTAAATAATGGCAAAACAAGTTAAATATGCAATAATATTTAGATTCATGTACTATAATGATGTACATACTTATATATCCACACACCTAAAATTAAGTTTGACAAAAACGAAAAAAAAAAAAAATTAAGCCTGATAAGTGGTCCCCATCTTGATCTTTGTTTTCAAATTACACATCACCATTGTCAAAGTCTTCCTCTCGACTATCTTCATCGTCATCATCTTTGTCTTCATTCCTCTGAAAACAAGACCAACACTTATATAAGGTATTGGATAATCATTTCAAATATTTCTACTTAAATTATCTCCGTTTAAAACAAAAAAAATGTTCAAATTCATAAGTATCATATGCCATGTTACCAAATATAATCCACAAAAGAAAATTGAAGATCAAAATTTCGTATAATAATAGTACAATTTAGTAGTTATCACGTCCAATTCAGTGTTTAATTTCCTAAACAAACACAAGTAATAGCTACGATTTGTTCACAACACATAATTAGATATGAAAAATGACTTGATACCATGAAATTAAATAGCAGCCGATCTAGTTCTTAACAAAGCAAAAATTTTGTAACTTGAACACACAATTATCAAATGACCTATACAGCAACATTTGAGGTAATACGCAACAAATTGTAAATTCTGTAACTCAAAAACTTAAGAATTAACAGTCATTAAAATATAAAAATTCAGCAACATGTCATTCAATATCATTATGATATCATATATGCAAGTACAAACTTTACAAATGAGCAAAAATAAAAGTTTAACACCTACAATTTCAACTCCACATATATAAGTTAAGTCATGAACAGAAATTGCAGCCGCATAATTAGTAAACTCCCTAAACAAAATAATTCACAGGTAAATTGCAGCAGCGTATATAAAAAATTCTGGTCTCGTAAACTGTAAAAATAAAAATTTTATAAGTTGTAAAATTTAACTTATCCACAATCGATTACCCGGCATGGCTCCACGTCATCCATTTTTTCAGAAGATTCTCCATTGTGTTGATAGTTTGATGGATCCTCGAGGGATGGGGTGATGCGGGCAAGCATATCAGATGGAAGAACTTGTCGTAAGAGGTTCAAAACCCCATTGACAGTATATCTTTCATTACTTCAGTTTTAATTAGTTGTAGAAACTCATCCGAAATAACCATACCAGCCTTATTGGATGCTCTCTCTACCCTCTTAGTACACCTGCTTGTAAGTCTACCATGTATTTGGTTCAGCATCTCCTTCAACAAATTTTGATAAAACATTAGTATAAAATTCTATATCAATGTATATAAAAAATATTAAACAATTGTGTTTACTGTGTCATCCTCCATGAGTTTCTTTGTTCATTATTGCTTCAGTCACTGACATCTTTCCAGCTTGTTTCTACCGCAAATTAACAGCAAATTATTTTAAAAAGATAAAACACTAACAATTACATAAACTCAATAATAATAGCTACTATTCACTCATAATAGAAGACTTGTAGTTTCACTTGTCCTTTTTCCTATAATCTGGCATACTCATCATGAGTGCCTTTTGCACAAAGTGTCAAGCTATGGACATATAGTAATATGTTCTAAGTAAATAACTCATCATATATGAAGTAGTGCATAAAATAGATTTACTATCATTCCTCAAATCATTAGGTAATATTTCTCATATTATGTATAAATAAAATATAAGTTATTACCAGCTCACTACGCTTTCTTGCAAAGGAAACAGGACCTAAGGTGGGCCTGTTCTTTTGAGCCTCTCTGCTATCCTTTTTCTTTTTACTCATCTCCTGCATGTAATTCTAGTAAATTATTTATTGCAAAAAACTCAATTTTAAATACACATAAATTTATTTTGTAAGCAACTAAATCGGAATTTATCATGCAATAGTTCAATAATATATATATATATATGTGTGTGTGTGTGTGTGTGTGTTAATAACAAAATAAGAAAAAGTGAAAGAAATATGTTTTTGTTAATAAAAGTCTCAACAATTACCTACACCACTTCTAAGTTCTAATATTTTAATAAGTCTGCAAAATGGTCCTAAGGAATCGAAGTCGGACGATTGTTCCATCTATTAGTTTGGTTTTTGTACGATGTGTAGTGTTTGTTTTTTACTCTGCACTTATAGTTGCGCCATAGATCTGCAACTGGTTTCAGCACATAGGCCTTTCCTTCCTTTGCAATGATGTACTTCGTCTGCTATATATGAGTAAGTTGCTTAAAGTTCTCGAATGCAAGGATTCAAGTATAAATTTTGATTAAATTTTTGTAAAAAAATAGTAAATCATATAATTAACTTTTATTTCTTAGCTAGCTTATTCAATAAACACTAAACTACATAGGAAATTAGTGGTACTAAATGCCTATACCTTTACATAATTCCAAATCTCATTATTAGTGGAAACTTAGTACCAGTTTATAATATTTAGAGGGGCAAGACCAGATTCACGAGCCAATGATCCTAAGAAACGAATGAATTCATCCAAAGTTTCCTTGTCCAGCCCAATTGGCTTATATAGTTTATTCAAAATTATAAGCTTGTGATTATTTATTGACCTTTCATGGACATTTCTGCACAAACTAGGCCCTCTTGTTTTTTTTTTCTTCTGCAATACTATAATCATCAACACTAAAAAATTAGAAAAATATGTTTTAAACATTAATTCCAGTAATTTAAAATATATTACTACAAGTCGCAATCAACAAACAATGACAGAAAAATTTACTTTGAAATAAATTATATACGATCCTTACCAAATTCTTCATTTAGATGTCCCTCTATGGGAATCGGTTCATCATCATTCGTAGCTATATCATTTCTAATCCCTTTTGAAGTTAAAACTCTTTCTTCTTCCAAAACATAGTTGTCCAAGCTTTCACAATCCTCATCTTCGTCATTCAAACATAGCATACCACCACCTTTTCATTTAAAGAGGTACTGTCTTTAATTGCTCGACTGCTGCCTTGCTGAATTTTCCATCAGGTGTTCAATTGATAAATTATCCCTAAGATGTATGGAGTCTTCTAGGACAGAAAGTTTTGTTGACTGCACTTTTTGTCTAGTTTTCTCTCTCATCATTGCATACTTTTCGAGTGATCCAGGTGCGACCATATTCTGCCTCTTCTTTGTTGGGCTGTTCCTTTCACTCTCTTTCTCATTTTGAGCTATCGATGTAGTTGCCTTTTTCAGTGATTCAGCACGTGAAAAAAGTTCCCCATCTTGTCCTGAATATTCTTTTTGACTGTGTCCTATTAGAGCATGCTTCTTGGTAACACCTTTTCCTTTCCCCTGCTACTCTTGCTTATCATCATCCTGAGTGTGCATATTTTTTAAGCTCGACATTGACATGGAGGGTGATTTTTGTTTGGGAACAAAATCAGGCACCGGGTTAGCCATAATCTGAAACACAACTCTATTTATTACTAATTAATTAAGAAATTAACTAACTAATGTAATAAGTCATAAAGTAAATGAGCATAACCTTCTTTGAATGAGATGACCTTAAAGTTCTACTGGTTGTCACTAGCTTATTGTCATCATGCACTTGATTTAACTTTTGCATATCACTGTTCTATTCTTTGGGTAGGAACTCAGCATCATTTGTAACAAATTGTTTCTTCTTGTTGATCTTTTGCTTCTTAGGCATTGTGAATTCTGTTACACCACAGACAGTGGGCTTAACCCCAAATTCTTTCATCTTTCTTTTATTCTTTTCAATATTTGTCAACCTCATTTTCTCATATTCTTCCATGTTGATCAATGCTACTTTGAAATCACCAAAGAGTTGGGTAGAATTAATCAGTATAATGCACAACATATATACAAATTTCATTTCCAGGTGTCATGAACAATTTAGTTATGTAATGGAAATTTTTTTAAAAATTCCAACGTTTAATGTTGAAAATACGTTTATCTAAAATCGCATGCAACAAATGACAATATAGAGATGTAACTAGTCATGTTGATGACATTTAAACATAAAAACATGACTGCAGTACTGTAATTTTTTGTTCCATACCACATTTGTGCTAATATGTTGGCTATAAAACAACAAACAAAGCTATGTTCTAATTTACTAGTGTCACATGATGCTTAGTGTTGCTCTTCCATGAATTATTGTTGTTTGTTGTATAGTGTTGTGCATTCTGCTGCTTTATTTCCTTAGTTTTACTAATTAATAGCTTGCAATGGGTGTTCTGTTTACGTGTTATTTTATGGAACCAACATTCTTAGGAATAGAACTTGCTAAATTCTTGATGTTTCTTTTAAACTATTTGTTGGCCCTTGAACTTGTTTTCTAACCTTTACTATTTACAACTACATGTTGGAATTTTCTTGTTACATCATTTTGATTTGAAGTTTAGCTATTTTTTGCTCTTTTGATTTCATTACCAACATCCTGCTGCTGCATCATTGGTACTCTAAATGACAACTCTATAATCTGCTTCTGCTGAGATTCAAATAACTTATTAATATTGGCGAAGCTAGAGACGATCTTGTCTTCTCTACTTGACTTTACCATGGTGTGTTCAACCTGCACTACCTTTCCAAGTACATAGGTTCCCCTCAATCTATCAGTAGGCCAATCCCTGAATTCATCGAAATATCCTCAAAGAGCTTTTTGGCCTCCATGGGTGTCTTCGTAAGTAATGCTCCATTCGATGAAGAATCGAGTAGAACACGAGAATCACAATCCAACCCGCTGTAGAAAATACTGATGTATTGAGCTTTAGATAATTCGTGCTGAGGGCACTTCCTTAACATCTTTTTAAATCTATCCCATGCCTCATGGAATTTCTCATTACTACCGATAGCGAATTGATTGATGTCTTGTTTCATTTTAAACACCTTTGAAGGTGGCATGTATCGCTCCAAGAACTTCACTTTCAATTGCTCCCATGTAGTACAATCTGCAGCACAAAGAGTGTCATACCAATCTCTCGCTCTTTTAGTATGCGAGAATTTAAACAATACGATCCTCCTTACATCCCCATGATCTTCCTGCATTTTTTTGTGTACTTGCATATTCAAGGAATTTATTCAGATATTGTTGAGGATCTTCGAAAGTCCCCCAGAGAAAGGGTTCCTTTCTATCATGCTGATAAGAGTGGGGTGAATATCAAAGTCTGCTTCGGCTCAGCACGCTCCTAACAGCCATAAATTGCCCCCTCCGTTGTTCTTAAAGACTTCACGGATGGCAACATTGTCTGGATTTGCCATATCTTGGGACATGTTGACTACTTCTGCTTCCGACTTGTCTTTAATTGCAGCTTCAATCATTTCCGATTTTGGTACTTCAGCGTCAACTCCTAGATTAAGAGTTTCAGTTGCTTTTACGTTCTTATTCTTCTTTTTCTTTGATTATTTTTCCTCGATGACGCTCTGATCTCTGGATTAAAAGGTGCTAGTGTTGTTCCCTTCAATCTAGTGTGCATACACCTACGAAAAATTCAGCATGAGAAAATAAAGACAAGTATGGAATAGCTTCAATTAAACTAGAAATAATAAAATTGATAAGGACAACCGTCCCCGAAAATGGCACTAGAAACTTGATCGATGTTTTCTCAACATACAATAATCCCCAAGTATGAAGGATGTGATCGTAGCTTAGATAAGTGACCAAATTATATTATTGAACCCAAAGGACGGATGATTATCAGTTATTTACTAACTAAATTAATGAAAGCTACTGTTTGGAAATTTAATTGTAGAATGGTTACCAATCTAATAAATAGAATAATTAAATAATAATAAAAATGGAGTCAGTAGAGAATAATGAGAGTTGAACAAGTGAGAAGATAGGTATCTCTTCGGGCTATCCAGTTTCACTAATTAATCTTCCTTCCGTATGTCAATGTCCGACTCTGCCTTGTGGAATATGGACGCATCGCTAAGCCATGTAAATCTATTATATAGATACAAGTAAATATGCGTATAACATGTGTGAACAACCTTGGAGCAAAAGATATAATTTCACCCCCCCTTTCTAGGTACTATCAGTATCAATTATTTCTCGTGCACTAGGTATTCTAACCCGATATGATCTCCCTTTATAGGTACTATGAAATTATCCTTTTTATCCTACTTACTAATCCGAATTCAATTCAATTAATAATTATTCATATAAGATAGATCTAATGAAGCTTTGGAGTCCCCTCACTTAGAATCATAACATGGAATCCTGCTCAGCAGTGAACGCACTCAATCAATAACCAAGATACATAATCAGACTTTACATAACAGTTAATGATGCACAAAACAACTCTGAGTATGAATTAAAAATGCATAGTCTTATATAAAATAAATCCACAAGTAGTGTTGTACGGAGTATACACACGGAAGTTCAATTAACTAGATAAAAACCTTCATAAACCCTAGAACTACCAAAGCGGTTCAAGCCTATTACATTTTGGAGAACGTTCATGGTGTTTCGATAGATCATACCCATAGTCTTGAAAATTACAAGAAAGATTAAGTTACGAAGTAAACCCTAGATGTGGGCGCTGTCGCTTCTCACTCCATCTTGAATCTTCACTTGGTTCTCACTTGATTCACTGCACGATTCTCTCTCTACAGCTCCAGCGGATGGAGTTAGGGTTTGGATGTGGTGTCGGATGGATGTGTAATCTAACTCTCTTCTTGATGTGATTTGCTTCTCTTTTTATATTTGTAAACCCTCCTTATGGACCTTTACTGGGCTTTTTCTTGGAGAATACGCCAAAACACGCACAAGAGAGTCAGAATTACCAAAAATAGATCGGAATGTTCCCGCTCGACCAAAACTGGCTTGGTCGAGCGGCCACAACCTTGGTCAAGCGGTGGTCGAGCGGCTTCTCTGTAAGCTGAAGCTCTGTGTTGTATCCCGCTCGGACAACTCCACTGTCGCTCGACCAACAGGGCTTGGTCGAGCGGCTCTTCTCCTGGTCGAACGACTTCTTAAAAATTGTGTTTTCCAATTCTGAGCACTTCTAACCAGTTTTCCTGTATAAATATGCTCAAACAGCTTCAGTAGCATCTGATTCACGAATTTTCCATAAACAACCCAATTTGCCTTGATTATAGACCAAATCGTACCCAATTTCCACGTAAATTAGAGCTCTAAACATGTGAATTATCACTCTCATCATGGAGCAGTGCACGCACAATTACATTGGATAGAAGGATGGAGTAAAATATTCCAAAATAATTGTTTCATGTAGAATATTATTAATATGTATGTTACACTATTCTCATAGATATAATCAATATGCAAAAGAATCACTTGAGTAAAATCCAAATTTATACTTAATTATGTAGTGGATTCTACCTCAAAATTATTTCAAGCCTCTTGTATAATGCAAAATGTACATAAAGCTAAGAAATAAAAAAAATAAATGTACATAAACTTAAAATGTGATGAAATATTGTGTAAGACAAAATGTGCAAAAAAAATTGTGCAAAACAAAATGTGCAAAAAAATTGTGCAAAATAAAATGTACGAAAGAAATTGTGCCAAAAAAATGTAAAAAATAAAATTGTGCAAAATAAAATTGTGCAAAATAAAATGTGCAAACACATAGGGGTATTTATGGTATCACAATCTATAATTGTATAGTTATAAGTATTAGTTCTTTGAGTTGGGTAGGTCTTGCGTGAGATCGTCTCACATGAGACCATTTTTTAATTTTTAAAATAGTTATCAGTTTCGCTATAAAACATTATCACTTTCCTTGTAGAATGTTATCACATTTCATTTATATTATAAATTGTTTATGAAATATTATTATCACTTTTCATTAATTTATTATCACTTTTCTTTACAAAAGTTATCACTTTTTGACCGTCTCACGTAAGTTCTTATGTGAGATGGTCTCACACAAGTCTTTGCCCCTTGAGTCATGTAGTTTATAGCAATTATGCATTATTTTATATATCACATAGTAAGTGACCATATAAAATATTCATTTCTCTCTCATCTATATTTATATAATAATTATTGTTAAATTATATAATATTATTTTAAAAATATTTTAATAATTAAATTTGAAATTAAAATAATCATATATTTTAAAAAATATTTAATTTCATAATTATAGTAAAAAAAATTAAACACACCAAAGAATAACATACGAACACAATAATTATATTAAAAGTAAAATTATTATATAAAAATTACATAATTATAATATAAAAAGTGAAAAAAATGCATGAAATATAAAATCATAAAATATAAGCTCAAAAGAAATGAGAAGAAGATATAATTTGAAATTGAATGAAAAAAGAGATTTTTATTGTGATCTAAAATATGTCAATATTACACTCTATTTGTAGAGGAAAAAAATTAAGAATTTTGATTTTTTATTCAAAAAGAATTAATAATTTAAATATCAATTATTAAAAATTTAAATTATATTTACAAAAAAAAAACTTCAACCAATCACAATGTGACAAGTGTCACATTTTGAGATAAAAAGAATGGTAGATGACCGATTGTGTGATGATCGGTTGACCAACCGATAACTTAATATCTCTCATTTTTATTTTTTTATTCACTTTTTTATCATTTCTGAATAATCGATGACACGAGGGTCATCAATTAAAATAGTCTAAATCAGACAGCACAATGACAATTGTGTTGAGATAGGAGAGACTGAAAAAGTATGTAACATCAGCAAAGATGATGATGATGATGATTGCAATAGCATGCGGCACAAACTCAATAAACTTACACAGCCATTCAATGTTTAATCTCATGAGTTCCCCAATCTTAAATTCATAATTTCATGTATATAAATAACACCATCATTTAATCTTTCGAGATATTTCAAATTTTAATTCTAGCATATATAATAAAATCTTTATTAATTTTATATATACCGTTCTGTGATGCTGCAACAAAACTCGTCACAAATCTGTAGTTCAATTTCACTTCTATCCTTTAAGGATGGATTTATTTTTTTAATTCTTAGATTATAATCAGGCACGATAATTTCTTAAACATTATTATCAACTCTAACTTTTTAATAAAATATTCATTAATCTCTCAGCTATAAATACATCACAATTATTAATATAAAATTATATAATACTAATCTAAGATCTTTTTTTAATTTTATTGAAAATTATAATAAATACATAAATTAAAAATATTTTAATTTCGTTTTATAAATTATTGTGGCTAAACACTGAAAATAACATATTAATACAAAATATGCTAATATCAAAGTCTATTAATAGATTAAAAAATTAGAATTTTGATTATTTAAAAAATAAATAAAAATAAATAAATTGTAAATAATCTATTAAGAATTTATAATCAACTCTGAATAACCTTATTTTATCTTCGACACTCTTCACTTCATGTTGCTGTATACTAGGCCCCCTTTATATCAACTCTGTGTCTGCTTCTGCTGGGATTTAAGTAGCTTGTTGATGTTAGCTAGACTAGAGACGATCTCACATCTCTATTTGGCTTCACCACTTGATGTTCAACCTGCGCCACCTTACCAAGAACATATGATCCTCTTACTTTTTCCATAGGCCAGTCACGTAAATTCATAGAGATGTCTTCAAATAATTTTTCTGCTTCAAGCGTTGTCTTAGATAACAGCGCTCCTCCTGATGATGTATCAATAAAAATATGCGACTCATAATCCAATCCATAGTAGAAGATGTTTATATACTCAGCCTTAGACATCCCATGTTGTGGGCACCTCCTGAGCATATCTTTGAACCTATCCCACGCCTCATGAAATTTCTCACCTTGATTCATAACAAATTGGGTGATCTCTTGCCTCATTTTAAAAACCTTTGAGGGTGGCATGTATCTCTCTAAGAACTTCTGCTGCAGTTGGTCCCATGTAGTGAAATTCGTGGCATCAAGAGTCTCATACCAAGCTTCTGCCCTATCAATCAAAGAGAACTTGAATAGGACGATCCGCCTAGCATTATCATTAGCTCTAGCACCCTTTTGAGTGTTTGCATAACCAATGAATCTTTTGAGATGCTGATATGGATCTTCAAAACAAACTCCAGAAAAGGGATTCTTCTCTACCATGTTAATAAGAGCGGGATGTATCTCAAAATCATCATCTTCCCCCCTTACTCCTAACAACCCCATATTGCTGATTCCATTATACTTGAAAATTTCTCGTATGGTAACATTATCTGGATTCTGCCTTGCTCCGGCCATGTGTAGCTTAGTGTGTTATTACTTCCTTTCCTTACTCTCCTTTTCCTAGTGCACAAGTACCTCAGAAAAATTTAAGGTTAGATTGAAATAAATACTCACAAATAAAAGTCTTAATTAAACTAGAAATAATAAAATAAATAATAACTGTCGTCCCCGGCAACGGTGCCAAAAACTTGGTGCGTTTTCTTTGCACGTAAAATTAATCCCCAAGTATTAAGGATATCAGTTGCAGCTTAAGCTAGTGACTAAATTAAATATCGAACACAAAGGACGGCGTGTTACCAATTTAATTATTTACTAAATTAATTAAGTCGAAAGGCAATAAGAGATGTGGAATTAATTATCAACTAAAATACTAAATTAAATATCAAATAAAATAAAATAGCACTAGAAAAATACGAAAGTGGATCAAGTAGGAGAATGGGTAGATCTCTGGTAATCCAGTTTTACTACTTAACTTCCCTATCAAGTGCAGGCCGACTCTACCTTATGGACTATGGACGCATCACTAAACCATGAAAATCTATTCTATAGACACAAGTAAATATGCGTGTGACACATGTGAATAACCTCAAAGAAAGAGACGTAATTTCACCCCCTTTCTAGGTACTATCAGTATCAATTATTTCCCACGTCTGGAATCTAACCCGATATGATCTCCATTTATAGGTAATATAAAATTACCCTCTTTATCCTGCTTACTAACTCGAATTCAATTCAATTAATAAACATTCATATATGATAGTTCTAATGAAGTTTCGGAGTCTCCTCACTTAGAATCATAACATGGAATCTTGTTCAGCGGTGAACGCACTCAATCTACAATCAAGATATATATTCAGACTCTATATACCAATTGAAGATGCAAAAAAAGACTGTGAATATGGATTAAGAAAGCATAATCATATATAAAATAAATCCACAAGTAGTGTTGTACGGAGGACACACAAGAGAGTTTAATTAATTCATAAAACCTTCAAAATCCTAAATCTACCAAAACGGTTCTAACCCATGATGTTTTGAAGAACAATCAAGGGGGTTGGATAGATCTTTACCCATATTTCTATAAAATCAAAATAAATTAGAAAACGGATAAAACCCCAGATGCGGGAGTCGTCGCGTCCTTCTATGTCTTGAATCCTCCTCCTAGTTCTCCTCTTGATTCCACAGATGAATCTTCACAGTGATGGATGGATGGAGGAAATGATGTGGATGATGGTTGGAGGGTGATCCCCCCTTGTGGGGTGTATGATGATTGTGTTGTGGTCCAATGAATAATGATGTGATCTGCATCCCCTTTTATACTTGTAAGCTTTCCTTATAGACCTTGGATGGGCCTTTTCTTGGAGAATACAAAAATACACGCAACTGGAGGTACGAAATTATGAAAAATAGGATTCCGTGTCCCTGCTTGACTAAACTGCTCCAGGTCGACTCTGGTCGAGCGGCAGTGCGCAGTCTCACCATTTCGCACATAACTTTCACCTCTTACCTCCGATTTGAGTAATTCTTACGCTCACGTGATCCTCTCTTTCTTGGCTTTCAATCTATATATAGAAATCACAGAAACTCAAATATTTGAATGTGTAATAAGTCATTCAAATAGTAAAAGTCATTCTTAGTAGGAACAGATTGCGCGACGTCACCATTTTGATCATAATTTTCTCGTTCGGACTCCGATTGAGGTGTTTCTTATGCAAAAACGACCCTCGCTTTTGTGGCCTTTTAATAATGTATCACAGTTCTAGTTCAGAGATCCACACAAATATAGAAAATTACACAAGTTTGACGTGCGTTTTTCAGCATTCCTACACAAATTGCACCTTTTTCTCAACTTTGACTTTTGATCCTTTTTCCACCTAAAACACAATAAAAAACCTCAAACAAACCTTTTTCTCATATATATCGAATATAAGACATTTGTGGTAATATATAACAACATTTAATATCAAAAGATGTTAAATTGGACACTCAAACATACTTATTTTCACTCTCATCAATTACAATATGGAGTTAAGAATCATCTTGATAGCATTCTTCCCCATGTATTACAGTAAGTGGCTTAGAATTATCCTAATAGTGTGTCGATTTGGGCACATTCACTCCTATTTCTAGGTAATTCATCTTTCCATCCAATTTTATTTCTCCCTACTTACATTAATATAGAATCATTTAAAGTAGAGAAATTGATAATATGATATTCATTTCTTTGCAAGTTTTACTAGTATGATATAATCTTATAAGGCCATCCTCAAATTTAATTTTTTTTTATAGTTCACAACAACCCAACTCAACATATCTTTTTATAAAATATTCATTTCTCTCTCATCTATATTTATACAATAATTATTATGAAATTATATAATATTATTTTGATAATTTTTAATAATTATATTTAAAATTAAAATAATCTTATATTTTAAAAATATTTAATTTCATAATTATAGTTAAAAAAATTTGAAAACACACAGAAGAATAACATACGAACACAATAATTATATTAAAATTACAATTATTATATAAAAATTACATAATTAAAATACAAAGAGTGAAAAAAATGCATGAAATATAAAATCATAAAATAGAAGCTTAAAAGAAAGGAGAAGAAGATATAATTTGAAATTGAAAGAAAAAAAAGAGTTTTTTTTTATTATGATCTAAAACATGTTAATATTACACTCTGTTTGTAGAGGAAAAAAATTAAGAATTTTGATTATTTTTTCAAAAAAATAATAATTTAAATATCATTTATTCAAAATTTAAATTATATTTACAAAAATAAACTTCAACCAATCACAATGTGACAAGTGTCACATTTTATGATAACAAGAATGATTGATGACCAAGTTGTGTGATGATTGGTTGATCAATCGGTGATCAAAATCTCTCATTTTTTATTTGTTTTATTTTCACTTTTTTGTCATTTCTGAATGACCAATGACACAGGTCATCAATTGGAATAGTCTAAGTCAGACAGCACAATGACAATTGCGTTGAGATGGGAGAGATTGATAAAGTAGATAACAACATCAAAGATCATGATGATGATGATAACAATAGCATGCTTCACAAACTCAACAAACTTAGACAACCATTCAATGTTGAATCTCATGAGTTCCCCAATCTTAAATTCATAATTTCATGTATATAAATAACATTGTCATTTAATCTTCCGAGAGATTTCAACTCTTAATTCTAGCATATATAATATAATAAAATCTTTATTAATTTTATATACATTCTGTGAATGCTGCAACAGAACTCGTCACAAATATGTAGTTCGATTTTCACTTCAATTTTTTAAGGATGAGTTTATTTTTTTAATTCTTAGATTATAATCAGGCACTATAATTTCTTAAATTTTACATGTATGAATAATTAATATTCATAGCGTATATTTTTATTTGCACACATCCAAGCATGCCTGTAAGGGTTTTTCATCAATTTAACCTTTAATTATTTTATTTATTATAAAAAAATTGTGATGTACTAATTTGTTTCTCTTAGCTTAATAAGAATTTTATTTTTAGAAATTAAATACTCACTCTATCTCATAAATACATTCATGTATTTGGTGACACGGAGTTTAAAAAAATAACTTTTTGTTTATCATGTAAGAAAGAGAATGGATATTTTGGGTAATAAATAGCATAAAGTGTATGATATAATTGACTTTTACTAGATTGTGTGTAAGAATAAGATGGAATTTTTGTAATGTATGTAGTATTGTAAGGTTATTGATAGTGTGTATTGTTTCCATTTTTAAGACGTGGAAGTATTCTTGGGATGGACCAAAATAGAAAGTGTGCAACTATTCTTTGGACGAAGGGAGTATAAGGTTATGTGTTCATTTTTTTTTAATTATATCAAAGGTTTTTTTTTTTTACTTTTTTCAAATGTCCTTTCTGACTTGGAGCATATAATAATGACTAAGAATGAAATTATATGTGCTTTATGTTTCTCTTTCATTCAGTTTATGTGTAGGCGGTACGCAATAGGGTGGATGTATTTTCTTAAGATAAAATAAACTAAAATGCATTAGATGCAAATATAGTTAATGAAAGGTTATACATACTCCATGATTGATTTACAATCGCGTGCATATTTTAATACTGACATTTAACTAAGTTGACGTACTTTGTAGAAGTTCAGTGAAAAGAAAAAGAAAAAAAAGTGATAGGCAAAATTAAAAGAGATTGATACATAGAAATTAATTAATTATACTTTTACAAAAAAGTATTTATTTTATGTATATATATATATATATATATATATATATATATATATATAGAGAGAGAGAGAGAGAGAAATAGTGTGAGAAGTTGTGTTTTTCCTTTCCTATGGATTACAATATGGGACTAAGAATCATCTTGATAGCGCTCTTCCCCATATATTATAGTATGGGGCAAAGAATCATCAATAGTGTGTCAATTGAGGCACATTCTTTCCTATTTCTAGGTAACTCATTGATGAGTGATATTTTTACCTAGATTTTATTGCCTTTTTATATCCGTTTTCGTATTATTGTATCCGTATTTATGTGTTATTTGGTTGTGTTTTGTATTTTTATTGAAATGTGTGTGAATGGTGAACAATGTGCCAACTCTATGCCATGTGTGGAGGATGTATCATACAAAGGAAATTACCAAAATAATCCCCAAGGTAATTTCAACCAAAGTCAAGGGAACTATCAACCAAGGCAAGGAGGCTTTAATGGTCAAAGTAGTGGAAGCTCATACCCACAACAACAACAAAGGCAAGGTAACTTTTCTTACTCTAATCCGAGCAATGCGGTTGCTTATCCTCCGGGATATCAACCGGGGATCAACCGGGGGCCAAGACACCAAACAATGAGGGAAGAGCATCGATTGATGAGCTACTTGAGCAATTGATCACATCAAACAAAGCTCTAGATGAAGCGTTGAAAAAGGCGGAAGAAGCAAATGAAAAGAGGCTCAAAGCTTTGGAGTACAATGTTGGACAAATTGCAAGTGCTTTGAGCACTCAACAAAAAGGAAAGTTTTCGGCCACAACCGAAGTGAATCCGAAAGCTCAATATTTGTTTGTTGAAATGGAAGAGGAACGAAAGGTTGAAGAAGGGTTGGTGGAATGCAAGGTTGTTGGAGAAATGGAAGAAGTAAGTAAGAAAGAAGAGAAGGGGCCTAAATGGATACCTAAGTGGAAAAGGGTGCAAGAGGAAAAGAAAGTGGAGGAGAAGGCCAAAGAAGAGGAGTATAAACGTGACTATTAGGGTATTCCGATCACTCCATTCTCTATTTTCTATCCATAAATATTTGTAAAGGAGGAGAAGAAAAACGAGTTTGAGGAATATGTGAAGACTCTTAAGAAGAAATATGAGGAGAAAAAGAAAATGAGTCATCCGAAACAAGTGAAGCGATGCAAAAAGGGGGGGCCTACAAAGGTTGGTGATCTGGGAAAGTTCATAATCCCGTGTGATTTTGAAAGAAAAGGCACTCTCGATGCATTGTGTGATTTGGGGGCAAGCGTCAACGTGATGTCTCATGTCACGTTCAAAGACCTTGAAATCAGAGAGTTAAAGTCTACTACTATCCATCTTGAAGTAGTAAATGGCGAGGTTGTGAAGCCTCTAGGAATTGTTGAAGACGTAGAGGTGAAGGTGAAAGGGCTAGCTTTCCCGGTCGACTTCATGGTGTTAGAAGTGAAGGCAGACCCTCGAGTGCCACTCATTTTGGGAAGACCATTTTTACCTACAGAAGAGCAAGAATTGATGTTGGAAGAGAAGAGTTGTCTTTGAGCTCAAAAGAAAAATGCGTCACATTCATGTGCAAGAAAGACAATGGAGCCAAGTCTCATTTGAAGCCTCCGGATGATCTAACAGATCATGACTCTATTCTCTTTGACAACTTAAATTCATTTCTTCATGATTATATGAAAATGTCAAATTCTAACTTATCTTCTTATAATGGTAATAGGATGAAAGCCCCGGTGATTGATTGGGAGCTTGACAAAGGAGAAAGAGGAAGTCCACTAAAATCACTCATTGATGATGATTTGATGCTCGTGAGCAAGAATGGTGATGTGGAGCTTGTTGATAAGAAGAAAACAAAGCAAATGTTCAAAGTGAGGATGTGAGGAGAAAGTGTGGTGGACCAACATTTGATCCAATGAGCGTGAAAATTCCGTCCAGCTTGAAGACGTTAAACTTAGCGCTAAATGGGAGACAACCCATTCTTTTTATGTTTTGATTATTTTGTTGTTTATTTTGGTCTTGTAGGTGGATTGTGCTCGTGAGAAAAATGCATGTTGAAGGAAGGAGAAGTGCTTCATGGATTTGAGTAGATATGTCACTACTTGTTGCAAACTTAATTTTCGATTCTTATCTCGAGTTAAGTTTGGAGGGCTAGTGCGTGGTGAATATAACTTGAATCGTGTGGATGTGTTTACTTCTCCACAAGAAAATCATCAATGGAAACTATAAGGGTAAGTCCCACCACTTTTTGCAAACTTAAGTCTCAACTTGTTTCAATTTAAGTTTGGGGGGAGAGTGCGTGGTGTGACTCACCATTTGAGTGTGCTTGATATGATGATGATAGGTCTTCTTGTAAAATTAGTCAATTTTAAAAATTTTCTCATGAGTTTGGTTGGATTTTGGTATGATTGGTTGTGTTGAAGTGCATGTGAATCCATATGTTTAATGAAATTGTTGAGCTAATGGTATTGTATGAGTTTTTGAGTATGAATGAAGGGTATTGGAAGCACGAATGGAGCTTGGAGCGAACGCTTTCCTTACCAAATGCCTATTGAGGGAGTACTCTACACCTTATCACTTCAAATTGATTTTGATTTGGATTGAATGGATTAGCATGCTACTTTATGTGTTATGTTTTTGGGAAGTTTAATTTTCAATCAAAGATGGGGATGCTTTTGAGCTTACTTGATCATGGATGATATAGAATGTGTGTTTTATTGTTAATGATGGTGATTTTTATTCTTGCATGTTATGTGTTTTTGTCTTGTTTCTCGTTTGTTGTGTCTTTATTTTATATTTTGTGTGTTTTCTTATTCTTGTCTAGGGTTGTTTGGTGGTTTGTTTTTAGAATGCCGTGAGTCATTTTTGAATGTGAGTGATGATATGTTGTTGTGATAAGTGATGACAAGTTATGATTAAGAATCTCTACACTTTCAAATTGTGATATGTTTTACTTATCTTTTTCAATTTTGACATGAATGTGGTGTAATAAGTTCCTTAAGGTCCAATGCATAAGCTTGTGAGAATTTGAGCCTCAAATGTGCATACATGGTATTTTTTTCATGAGTGGATTGATTGTGTTTGATAAGCTAGAACTTGCTCAAGGACTATAGGAACGAGCCTGATTAGTGAAAATTAGTGAAATGATCTAAGGTCATCCTTGTCATTAATAGTCATTGTCAAATATTTCCATACCATGAACATCATCCTTAGTTAACCACTTTGAGCATTTAAGCCTATTTATTGTGATATAAGCACACTACAAGTCTTAATTACCCACTTAAGCCTTACATATTTACCCTTTTGTGTGAGTGATTGAGGAGATGGTAGCTAGAAAGGATTGATTGTGCAAAACAAGAAAGAAAATGGTAAACAAACAAGAAAAATGATGAAAAGAGCACAAGAAGAATGGACATGCAACCATAAAATAAGAAAAAGAGCAAGGTACCAACAATATGCTTAAGTACTTAAAAGTCAAAAGAAGGAAGCATGAATTAAAAGAAGCTCAATTCAAGGAGAGTTGATGATTAGTGCTTGTGATCATTAAAGAAAAGAAAGGAAGAAAGAAATTGTTAAAGAATGGAAGAAAATAGCTACCTCTTCGATTACTTACACATGATGAGTCACTCTTACCTAAATTCTCCCTACCATACCAAAGAGCCTATCATTACATCCTAATTAAAGACCTTTTTTTATCACTAATGGAAACTTTGGTGGTCTGTGAATGTAGTCCACGAGCAAGCATATAGCGAGTCGAGCCAATCGGTTAATGAGTGATGATTTACCCTACTTTAAAGAGTGTTGAGTGACATTTATAACCTATGTGAGGCTTGGACTAAAAGGGACTATATTAGACTATTATTTTCTTATGATTGAACTTGTTAATTTTTCATGTTATGAGTTTAATGTTGTAGAATGACTTAGCATAAATTGTAATTCTTATTGCTATCGATGTGTTATTACTTATATTAGTTTAGTCTTTTCCTAGGTGAAAATCTCACTCCTTGGTTTATCATTTTCGTTGTGCGGGGACGCACAACACTTTAAGTTTGGGGGTGTGATGAGTGATATTTTTACCTAGGTTTTAGTGCCTTTTTATATTCATTTTCGTATTATTTTATCCGTATTTATGTGTTATTTGGTTGTATTTTGTATTTTTATTGAAATGTGTGTGAATGAGCTTAAACCTATGATTTTCAATTCAGAGTTGAAACGAGAGAGAACGAGCTAAAACAGTGAAGAAAACAGGGGCATGCACCAACACGGGTAGTGTACGGAACAAGGCCCTGTAAGAAGTGGCCGTGTGCCGACATCAATTCATCCAATACGACCACCCTGTACCCGTGTTACAGCACACGAGCCGTATTGCAGCACACGAGCCGTGTTGCGTAACACGGGCCTGTAAGGAGAGGCCGTACGACAGCATCAATTCACCCAACACGGCCACCTTATGGCCGTGTTGCAGAGCACGACTCGTGTTGTGTAAAATTCTGTAAAAAAATCAAAATCCTTCTAGAAGCTTCCCAAGGGGTATAAATACCCAATACTTCAATATTTTAGATAGAGATCCGAAATTCACAGCCCAGCATACACCTCACACACTATTTCTCTCATTTTACACCATCATCTTCATCCATTCTTCATCTTTTGGATCTACCATTATCCCACTATTAATTTCTACATCCAAATGAAGGAAAAGGATCAAGGAAGAGAGGAAAGTGCAAAGAAGTGAAGGAGATCACCATTGAAGATAGATCAATGGAGTTTTCATTCAATCTTTGTATTAAACCTCATAGTTTTATCATGATTTGTAAGGATTTAATTGTCTATGTTAATTTCTTTATGAATATGATAGGCTAATCTCCCTTGTGAGATTAACAACATGAGAGTTGTTGGATAATTAGAGAATTTGTGTATTTAAATTCATATGTTGATTGGGTAAATGGATTTTCTATCGTTGATGTTTAAGATCTTGAGGTTTATGATGATTTGTGTATTTAGTTGTTCTAAATATGTGATTAAATTGAGAAATCAATTATGTGCTTAGGATAATTGAGTGAATCATTTCATCAAACACTTCATGTGCATTATAAATTGTAAAGAGATTGAGAAATCCTTTAGAATTTAGAACCCTTTGATAGAACATGTAATTGGTTTAATCGAGAGGTTGATTAATTGTGTGAAGGGACTCTCATTTCAAGTTTAGTACCTAGTTGGAATTGTTTGAGTGAGAACCAATCTGTTGAGCTAATTGAGATTCATATCCTATCCATCTCGAGAAGGAGCTTGGTGAACTTAGTGTTGGCCCTTAGTCTTATACCCATGATTAATATGAATTTGATGCATGTATCCTAAAATTTCCACTTCTTAATTATTGTTGATCTCACTTTTACTTAATTTGGAAAACCACTTTTCATCCATCTATCTTATTTGCTAATCATTGCTTGCTTTGGTTATTGTTATTTACTTGTTTAAACAACCAATCCCTTTGATGATTTGTCTCTATAAAATTACAACAAATGTGAGATCGCTCAAGCACTAGTACCTACCTCCCTGTGGTTCGATAAATTATGTTAATTGGTCATCCCTACTGCAAAATGGCTAATCAGCAGCAGCTCGGCTCGAGCTGGACCAAGTGTGGTTGAGTTGGGTGCTGATCGTTGCAATTTTCACCTAAATTTTACTGTCTTTTATGTGTATTTTCATGTTGTTTTAGCAGTTTTGTGTAGCTTTTGGTGGTGTTATGTGTTTATATGGAGATTTTGTGCTATAATTCATAAATGTGTGAAAATGAGCTTATACATGCATGAAACAGGTGAAAACGGAGATGGAAGGCGAAACGGAAAGAAACGGGCCACAGGTGCACAGACTCGATACGATCACCGAACTCAAGTCAAGCTCGGTTGCATAGGTCGATGTCGAGTTTGCGCAAATGACTGTGCATCAACACCTGAAACATGTACATAGCCTCTCTTGTTGCTCGAGCTCTATCACTGTCGAGAAAAGAGCGCCTACTTGAATCGAGTCCGCTACTCGAGTCGAGCGTGATCAATTTTGGGAACTTTAATTGGCGCCGTTTCTAGAAGGTTCCAGGTCTATAAATATATTATTTGCAACATTTTAATGTGAGGAATTCATTTTGGGAGTAGTTACATCTATTCTACACCTTAGAACACATACATTTCTCTCCATTCCATCTTTTAATCCATCCTTCATCTCTATAACTTTCATCCATCAAGTCCACTTTAATTCTTCACATTCTCCATAATTTTATCACCTTCCACCAATTTGAGAAGAAGACCTACATTTGTTGAAGATTGTAGCATGATCAAGGAAGAGGAAGCTCACATTCAAAGGGAAGTCAATCAACCTATATTTTGTTATTTTCTTCTTATTATGACTCATGAGGAGCAAGCTTTGTTTTGTAATGAATGCATCATGATTGTAATAGGCTAGACCTCTTTTGAGGCTACTAATATGATTGGATAAGAATTTTAGGTTCAGCACTCAAAGTGTTTGATGAATAGATTGAATTGAATTACTATCTTCTATTATGAATGCGCATTCTCATCTCTTTTTATTACTTATGTGGTTAATTGGTCATTGTATGTAAAATAGAGTATAATTTTAATATTGTGATTTTGCACTCCTAACGGAAATTAAACCACCTCTATCGACACTATCTCTATCGCACTATTCCAAAACGAAATGTAAATCGACGTTCCACAATTTCTTCACGATTACCCTGTGTGAATCGCCTACTTATTTTGAAGACATATTTGAAATTAAATAAAAAATTACAGTAAACAATTTCTATTGAAGAATAATAACTTTTGTTAGACTATCCCCATCAACAACCCACTACAACCCAACCTTCTAAAAAAATATTTATTTCTCTCACTTCCATATATACCATTCACAATCCAACCCAATCTCAAAATTTTACTGCTCCATCAACAACCCAATTTAACCCAAACTTTTAATAAAATATTCATTTCTCTCTCATATATACATTATATTATATATACTATAATTATTATAAAAATACATATTATTATTTTGAGATTTTTTCATTATATTTAAAATTAAAATAATCTTGTATTTTAAAAAATATTTTACTTCCACATCTATAGTAAAAAAATTGTTTTGAAATTAAAAAAAAAGACAAAAATACAATAATTAAATTAAAACTACAATAATTATATAAAATATATATTATTGGAATATTAAAATTAATATATATATGGATCCAAAAAATATATATTACTATATAAAAATTATTTTTTATTGTGATTCAAAATGTATAAATATTATACTCTATTTATAGATTAAAAAAAATTAAGTATTTGATTATTTATATTAAATAAAATTAAATTAATTATATATAATATATCAATTATTTAAGAAATATACATCAAAATTAACTGCATTTAATAATATTGTGACACTTGTCACTTAGAGAATTAAATGGGTTGTCTGGTGGGTTGCAGGATGTTGTTTCCAGCAACCGGTTGGGCTTTATTTTGCATTTTCTAATTTTTTTTTAAATATCTTATTTTGTCTTATTATACCAATCATCCACGACTTGTTAACGATGGGGACATTCTTTGGTATCAACGGCCACCTCAAAGTCGCCAAAAAGAAGAGAGTGCTCAGAATCCTAAGTGATGTTTGGTTTAGGATTATATGAGATTTGAAAATCATGAATAGTGTATTTTATGTTTTTTTTTTTAGTTTTGAGTAGTGTATGTTTTAATTTTATGTCAAATAAATGTATTAATTTATTTTTTAAGTTAAATGAGAGGAGAGATATAGAGAGAAATTGTATTAATTGAAGAGAGAGAATGTAGTAGGTATATATAGGGGAAAATTTTTAAAATTTGGATGTGAGTTTTAGAAAATCAAAACCTGGATTTAAAATCCGAAAACGAACATAACTCTAAGGTTTAGGCTCATAAAGAACCGATGAAACACAAAATACCCACCAAAGGACAAACATAGAACATTCAAAGCCCTCACTTCTAACCACTCAAACAAGATGCACACTGCAACCTTTTATCGAGCCAATCTCCACCTTGGGAAGAGGAAACAATGGTTGGGAGTTGAGAGAAGGGAGGTGGAGTGCGACTATATTAAATCCATTAGGGCAACAGAATTAAATTGGGGTAAATGGAGGTTTGGTTCTGGACTTTAATAAAATAAAATCAGCCCAACAACCTAGAGATAGGAGTCCAACATATTGGGCCAAACAAGGCCCAAAGGACCCAAAACTTTCAATTCAAAGAAGGATTTCAGTAGAACAAATTGAAGTGTCTTTTTTAATGCGAGAAATTGGGGAAGACGCAATCTAGAGAAGGTTAAAACTTAAAACCACTGGATTTAGAGAGCCGATAACATTTTTCTGGTCAGACATGTTATCCTGGTTAGATGATTACCAAATATAGAGTAATCAGACAATTCCTTGAATCCATGCGTTTTGAATAGGGATGACAACGGGTAGGGTACCCGCATTTTTTGGGGTAGATGAACCCGTATTCGATAAAAATATTACTACCCGTATCCATCTCATTACCGTTTAAAATACTACTTGCAATGCCCGTATCCGTCTCGTACCCGATTGTTCCTACTTGCGAGTACCCGAACCTGTCAAACTTATTTTTTTAAACCTAAAATATTAAATTTCAAGTCTCAAACATTTTTAAATAAATGTGTCTACAACATTAAACATTTCTGGTCTCAACGTTAAACAATAATTAAAACATGACATAAAATTACCACACGAGTTCTAAGATCTTCAATTCAAACTTCAAATAACATACAAATAAAATTAAATGCTAGGTTAGACTAATGATTTGTAAATTTATTTAAATATTGAATCATGTAACAAACATTACTTGTGTCTAAACGGTGAAGGGGTATCTTTTTAATATGAGGTTAAGTGTTCGAATCCTCTATAAAACACATATATACAAGTATTAAGGTTTGGTCAGGTCGGATACCCGGGAATTAAATTTCATCCCTAGTTTTGAACAATACAACTTAAATCCATTTTGCGCAGGGTAAAATTCATTTAAAGTCTCTGAATCCGATTCCAGGGTAAAATTCATTTAAAGTGTAAAATTCATTTAAAGTCTCTGAATCCGATTCCATAATGGAACCACCATACAGCTTAAATCCATTTTGCGCAGGGTAAAATTCATTTAAAGTCTCTGGATCTGGTTCCATAATGGAACCGGTCCTCTAACTGTCCTCAATGTAAAAATACAGTTGGATTAGCAGAGTATATACTTTGTATGGTTAATTAAGTTAAAGCAAAAGGAAAATTGAAGTAAATACAACTTGTATATTTGGGAGAGCGTGTCGAATTATGTCTCTCTAAATAAATATAAAAACAATGTGTTCTATAAGCTTCAAGAATATGGTCCTGATGCCACTCCACAGAGCAAGTGCACACACAATAATTGCAGTAAAGTTGTTATGGGGTGGTAAGACAATTTTTGTGATGTGTGTGGAATCATGAAGTAAAGTTGTTATGGGGTGGTAAGACAATTTTTGTGATGTGTGTGGAATCATGAGTAATTTTATGAACTGGCCATTGGCTGTCAATACGGCCCACGCACACTCTCTCTCTTATTCGGCCACACGCTTCCAGACTGGATTTTGCACAATTTGATCCCACTCTCTCTCTCCTCCCTTTTACTAATATTTTTTTGGGTGTAAAAGGTTGAACTGTGTTTTCTTGCACGCACATGAGAAATGAGTCATCATGTCATGAATCATTTGACACTCACACTTCAAACCGACAAAAGTCTACATAATCCCTAACAACCCCGTAACGCATCTTTTAGTTTTAGTTTTAACCCCACACAATAAATCCGTAGCTGTAATAGACACACCCATTTCTCTATACTCCTTTTCAACACACACTCATTACTCTCTGTCTCTCCTTTTCCCCCCCTCTCCCTCCCCCCCTCCTCCGACTGATGATAATGTAAGCACTGCAAAACTAGCAAGACAAAAGTGTGGTTTCTAGCTCCAACTCTTGATTACAGCTGCTCAACTAAACATGGCTGGTTATAGCTTTTTCTCAATCTTGGCTGTCTGCATTTGCTTCTTTCTGGGATTCTCCGTTGCTGATGATCCCTATGTTAATTATGACTTCGTGGTTTCTTACATTACTGCTTCTCCTCTTGGTGTTCCCCAACAAGTATGCATTTTTGTGAATCTCCTTTTCTTGTTCTTATCCACTTGTATATCTAGCATTTGAATTTTTCCTTTTCTGTTCTCATTTTTGTGGTGTGGGTTTGCTTTAGATTTCTTAAAGCTTGAATCTTGAGCTTCAGATCTAGACATGTAGCATAAAAATTTGAGCATTGTTGGTTGGACATTTAGATCTAAACATATGCTCTGCTCTGCAGGTCATTGCTATTAATGGCAAGTTCCCTGGCCCTACTGTTAATGTCACCACTAACAACAATGTGGTTGTCAATGTGAAGAATAAATTAGATGAACACCTCTTAATCCACTGGTAAGATTGTTGTAGTAAGTAATTCTTGATTCACATTGTTGTGGGTAAGTTTGTCATTTCAGCAATGGTATTAATTGTAGTTGGTTTGAGTGAGTTAGGTCAGGGATACAGCAGAGGAGGAGTTCATGGCAAGATGGGGTTCTTGGTACCAATTGCCCCATTCCTCCAAAGTGGAACTGGACTTATCAGTTTCAGGTTAAGGACCAGATTGGGAGTTTCTTTTACTTCCCCTCCCTCAATTTCCAGAGGGCATCAGGGGGTTTTGGTAGCATTGTTGTTAATAATAGAGCAATTATTCCCATCCCTTTTGACACCCCTGATGGAGATATCACCATAGCAATAGGAGATTGGTACACCCAAAATCACACGGTGAGTGATTGTTGTATGAAAGACAGAGAATTTAAGGAAGTTGTATGCTGAAGTATGTTAATGATACTTGGTTTGGTTTGTGTTTAGGCATTGAGGAAAGCGCTTGATACCGGGAGAGATCTTGGGATGCCAGATGGGGTTCTTATTAATGGAAAAGGGCCTTATAGGTATAACGACACACTTGTTCCAGACGGCATTGACTACGAAACTATTACAGTCCACCCTGGTAAGGGAATGCAATTGCAGTTATCAGTGCATCTTTTTCATGTATAATTTACATCTGAGATTTGAATTCCATGATTCTTGACTACATTACACCCTCCTAATTGTGTTGATGTTTATGATTTTGTGAACCTAATATTGAGCAATGTGATGTTGCTTTGGCTAAGATTTGAGTTTCAAGTATTTAAAAGTGTACTGGTTGCACTTGATGGAAGACTGTCTAAGGCAATGCAAAGATCTATTACTACTATTATCAGTTTTCAGTATTTTCAGTGAAATTAAAAACTTAAAATGTTGTATTTGTATTTTGTATGAAGTATGTTTGGATAAGTAGTTTTGAAAATGTAGAGTTTTAGTTTGAAAATGCTTGTATTTCTAAAAGTAGAAAAGTGAAAGGATAGTTATGAAAATAAAAGCAATCAAAGTTATGGCAGTTTAGGCTCCTTTTACATGGATTTAAGTATGTATCGCTGTGATGTTCCACAGGCAAGACGTATCGGATTCGTGTGAGCAATGTTGGAATTTCAACTAGTTTGAACTTCAGGATTCAGGGCCATAATTTGCTGTTAGCAGAAACTGAGGGTTCGTATACGGTACAGCAGAACTACACTAGCTTAGATATACACGTCGGGCAAACGTACTCCTTCTTGGTGACCATGAATCAAAATGCAAGCAGTGATTATTACATGGTTGCAAGTGCTAGATTCGTTAATGAAACGACATGGCAGAGAGTCACTGGTGTTGCTATCTTGCACTATACGAACTCAAAAGGAAAGGCAGCCGGTCCTCTTCCCGATCCTCCTCAAGACCAGTTTGATAAGACCTTCTCAATGAACCAAGCTCGGTCTATCAGGTGCGTTTCCCCTCCATACTGTGATGAATCCTCTTACAGAAGTAGTTTTTAATATATGTGGTCAATCACTTGTTTGTAGGTGGAATGTGACTGCTAGTGGTGCTCGCCCGAATCCCCAAGGTTCTTTTAGATATGGTTCGATCAATGTGACAGAGGTGTATGTTCTCAAAAACAAGCCTCCAGTGACAATCAATGGGAGAAGACGAACTACGCTCAGTGGAGTTTCGTTCGTTAATCCTTCAACACCGATCCGACTGGCAGACCAATACAAAGTGAAGGGAGTGTACAAGCTAGACTTCCCAACTAGACCAATCACGGGACCATCTCGGATGGAAACATCTGTCATCAATGGCACTTACAGGGGATTCATGGAAGTGATCTTGCAGAACAATGAGACCAAGGTTCAAACGTATCACATGAGTGGATATGCCTTCTTTGTCGTTGGGTACTCCTACCTTCCTTGTTACTCTATTACTCTAGCAATAGCATGGAATGCATAGTATTAATTTACGTCCAAATGATCTTGATTTGTAATGCAGCATGGATTACGGTGAGTGGACGGAGAATAGCAGGGGCACATACAATAAGTGGGATGGAATAGCTCGGACCACAGCTCAGGTACATCATTGCTGACATGCGTCTTTCCGTATGATCTCAATGTACTAATGAAGTTGTCCCATCTTGTGATTGATTAGGTCTATCCAGGAGCATGGACAGCAATCCTCATCTCCCTAGACAATGTTGGCGTTTGGAACCTCAGAACTGAAAACCTGGACTCGTGGTATCTAGGCCAAGAAACTTACGTCCGAGTTGTCAATCCCGAGCCCAACAACAAAACCGAGTTTCCAATGCCCGACAATGCCCTTTTCTGTGGAGCTCTAAGCAGACTTCAGAAGTATGTTACCTCATCCATTATACTCTCTTTAAACTACTATTCTTTGCCAAATGCTTGTCTATGTTATTTTACCTTCGTCGTTTATGCTATGTTACTTATTTTACCCTTGTGGTTTGGAGTATACTACTCCTGTCCCAGTAATTTATGCACAC
This sequence comes from Pogostemon cablin, assembly GCA_023678885.1. Lineage (NCBI taxonomy): Eukaryota > Viridiplantae > Streptophyta > Magnoliopsida > Lamiales > Lamiaceae > Pogostemon > Pogostemon cablin. Next base: position 16,135,716 of record CM042952.1, on the reverse strand, counting down.
TTCCAAAGAAAGTTGTGCATAAATTATTGGGATGGAGGGAGTATTATTTAGTCCACTTGGTTCGATCTATCTCACTGTTTTCAATGCGTTTTTAGGCCGCAGGACATATCTTTGGCGACGTCGACGAAGGGCATCTGGGGGAATTTGTTGTTCAGCTTCTTCATCGGCATGTCTGCACTCATTTCCATGCTTGCTTGATGACTTCATTCTAGTAAACTGTTGATATGGATGAATCTTTAGTTATTTTTAACCTCTATTGTTTTATTCCTTTCCAGATTTAGTATTGTGATGCTCCAGTGAGGATGAGGTTGTTTTATGTTATCATTCTTTCATCACTTTTTTAACTCTTTATTGATGTAATCTTCTATTGACCATTCTTCAATTTTTCTTACCCCTTAACTTCTACTTGCCGTACCAAACTTGTGTACACCGTATTGAGAAATGGAGTAATTCATGGAACAATTAAACAATCTTTACATATATCTTATATTATTATGGACGCTGAAAGTTGTTTGAAATTGTCTTGTGGAATGAGATGAAAAATAACTTTTTGAGAAACTCTCTTGGGAGACGAGTTTTTTTGTGAGATGTGTTGATCCATTGCTAAGTATGTTTATTATATAAGTAAAGTATGTTTATTTGTAGATAAAATATGTTTATTTGTGAGTATGTCAATAATGAATCATATTATCACACCCTAAAATGATATTTTAATTCATCATTTATCATACTTTAAAAATATACTTTAACAATCGTTAAGCATACTTTATCTATATAATGGACATTTTTACACGTCTCACAAAAAGTGAATATATTTTTAGGATAAATAAAAAGTGAATATTTATATAAAAATGAAATAATTTTAATGAAAGTGAATATATTTTAATTAATTTTTAGGATAAATAAAAAGTGAATATATTTTTAATAAAAATGGATAACGAAATATAAAATAATGAGAGAAACGTATCACACTAGGGATGGCAACGGGTAGGGTACCCGCTTATTTTGGGGTACCCGTACCCGTATCCGATTAATAAAACAACTACCCGTATCCATATCCGTCCCATTTAAAAAAATTATTATGATACCCGTACCTGTCCCATTTTCGTTTATCAATACCCGCGAGTACCCGTACCCGTTTAATATTCATTTATTTTATGGAGTATATATTTATATTTTTTATTGTCTAAATAAATATAATAATAAAATTTTCATTATTATTAATTAAATATATAAAATATCTTATAATATATAAATTATTAAATTATATATATATATATATATATATATATATATATATATAATCGGGGTACCCGCGAGTTTTGAAGCATTACTCGTACCCGTCCCAAACTCTAATGATATTTTTTACAACTCCCCGTACACGTCCCAAACCCGTTTACAACTACCCGTACCCTACCATTAGGGTTCGGATAGACCAGGTACCCGAAAATACCTGTCTCATTGTCATCCCTATATCACACCAGTCTACCCCAAATATAAATTATAGAGGCATTTTGAGTTGGGGGCGGCTATTCGCACCCTCAATTTTGTTAAATGTGCCTCAATTATTAAATGTACCCCACTAAAATTATAAATTACATATATAAATTACTAAATATACCCCATTGTAGACTCTTTTACGCTTTTAATTAATTAAACCCTAACCTTTAAATAAAACTAAATAATTAAGAATTGAATTGCATCACTAACATCGCTAACAGAGAATGAATTGCATGATCATATCCCCAATTAATCATATACCTATGTATGATGTAAATGTAATTGACTGAAGAGTGCATAGAAATGTCATCCGAGGCTACTCCAAAATATACACAACATGAAGAATCTTGTGAAGAACACAACCCAAAAAGAGATGGTATACATCTCATCTCTACCTATACAAAAGCTTTGGTTTCCATATAGACTTGCTCCTGGGATAATCTTATCCCCAAAATACTTCCAATCTCAATATTCCAACATCTTCCTCGTCACAATTCCCATATCTAGAACAACATGGATCAAAGCCATCATGTTCGCCTTATTTTACAAAAATAATTTCCTCACTTCCACAAAACCATCCTCTCCTCACCCACAATTCCCATCATCTAGTTCCTTCTTGGAGATCGATTTCTACACCGACAATCGAACATAAATTTGTGTTCGATTACAGGGTCCGAACGGTGCTAACGAAATACGTTATTCTATCATGTTCGATCACAGTAGTCGAACAATTCAATCTGTTCGGTTGCACCGTCAGAACAGATTGAATTTTAAGGGTTTCAAGACATATCCTGGTTTATAGAGTTTATAGTTCTACGATTCTCACATTACGATGACGAAAAATTAATAAGGTTTATAAATTTGTGAGATTGGGGTACATATAGAAATTTTACTGGGGTACGTATAGAAATTTAGAGAAAGATTAAATAAAAAATATTAGTTAATAATTTTATAAGGGTATTTATGTATTTAAATATAAGAATAACTTAGTCTTATAGATTTATGGGGTACGTTTAGTAAAATTAGAGGTGCGAATAGCCCCCCCTTTTGAGTTTACCGAATATAAGTGAAATAATATATTCCCAAAGTGCACTAAGGAAAATTCCTTCTACAATAATGACAGATTACACATACCCATTTAATATTAAAATAATTTAACATATATTTATAGATCTAATCTTTAAATTAAGTTTTTGAAAAATAAAACTATTATTTTAAAATAAATATGATTAAAAAAAAACTTACAAAACATATAACTCATTACTCTTTAAACATTAAGATGCATAAAATATATAAAAATTTAAGGCTTAATTACGTTAAAATACATGAACTTTTCTTCTTTTCTCAATTTAATCGTGAACTATTTTTTTTTTATAAAAAACATATGCGACCTTTCCATTTTTTTTCAATTTAATCATAAACTTTTATTTTTATCAATTAAATACCCTTTTTTTTCTCAATTTAATCATGAATTTTTCTTTTATAATACATGGTCTTTTATATTTCACAATTTAATCACAATTATTTTATTAATAAAATATGAAAATTTTAATTAGTAAATATTAATATACGTTATATATATAATAAAACATAATGTATACGTCATATATTATAAAATTATAAAATAATTCATAATCAATATTGGCTTAGTATAAAAGAAAAGTTAAATTAATTAAAACTGTAATTAAATTAATTCCCGTCGGAAAAAAAATCAATGTGTTAGAAAATTAATTTTTATTTTTAGAATTTATTATTCTTTTTAATATTTATTTTCAAATTATTTATACTTATATAATTCTTACGTGACGTAGAATTAGAGAATGGAGCAGTTGTAATTTTAAACTTAAATTTTTATATATTTACAATTTAATTTTAAAAAAAATTCCTATTAATAAAATATAGTATAACTATCTTAATTAATAAAGATCATGCTAAATATTTAAAATATAATATACATAAATTTAAATATTATAAATATTAGTAAAAAATTACAAAATAATTCATAAAAATACATAATTAAATTTATTTAAAGAAAAAAAGTTCATGATTATATTAAAAAATACAAAAAAAAATTGAGTATTTTAAAAAAGGATAATTAGTGATTAAATTGAGAGAAGACAAAAATATCATGTATTTTTTTTTAAAAAATAGTTCGTGATTAAATTAAAAAAGATGAAAAGTTGTTTATTTAAACGTAATTAACTCAAAGTTTAAATACAATCTTTCTAAAATAGAGGACTGATAAGAGTTCATTTATTTTTTAGTTTGGTTTAATATCTCTTTTAGTGGTTTAATTAATTGTCATATTTAACATTAAATTAAAGACTTAACCTATAGTAATTATGAAAATTGTGCATTTAAGGTAATTTATAATGTTTTTTTTAATTAATAAGTATTTTATTTTATTTTGGAGCAATCATACATATTCTTGAAGAATATAAAAAAATTTAATTAAAAATTTCTTGCATTTATGAATCCTTAACTTACTTCACCAAACCTATTTAGTTTTTCTCCTCCTTCTGTATTAATAAGCGCACCCCAAATTATTACTAACACACCCAAATTCATTCAAATACAAACTAAAACAAACGTGAAGAAAATTTAAAGAAAGAACAAAGAGCAATAACCAAAAAAAAAAGTTGATGTTATAAAGTATTGAAGTAAAATTTTTGTATCAGATGTTTTTATGCACAAACATTAGTGCTCTTCCTAATCGAACAAAAATTTAGAGATTCAAATTGCTGGAATCCTAAATCTAGAAATTTGTTATTTAATATATCAATTTGTTGAGTAATGAACGTGAGAAATGATAAACCAACGTTGAATGTAAATTTGCTTCATTTTTCATTGTTAAATTCAACTTTTAAGCTCGTTTAATTAAAGGTTACTCCAAAAAAAAAAAAAAAAACACAAAAAAGTTAAGAATTTCGTCAATCAGTCCTGGTTCGCTGAAAGTTGTTTAGAACGTTCGGCGACTAATAACCGAAATCTTAACATAACATTAGGCAATGAGCAGCCGAAAAATGATCCAAATCTCGATAGGTACCTATCGAAAACATAACTTTTTGTTTTCTTTTCGTTTCATCAAAGAAGAAGAAACAACCCTTTTCTTGAAAGAGATTGAAGTATCTCCAGGTGTTGTGGATTTGGGTTAGATGTTTTATGAGTTTTATAATAATGGAATTTGTAGATTGCATTCGAAAGGAAGTTAAGTCAAATGAAAAATGGGAAGAAGTTTATGGATTTGTTGAGAGGACTATTAGAGGTGTTGGGGGCTATTCATTATTGGAGAGTAAGTAAACAAGATTGCGAGAGGTGTGGACGATTACCTGGAGGATGTTATCGAAGAATGACTGAAGATTATGTAGGAGAGGTATGATTTTTTTTTTTTTTTTTTTTTAATTTTTGTCTACGTTTTTCTTCTTATACTTGCGTTTGTTTGTGTGTGTGTGTGTGTGTTTTTTTTTTTTTTTTGGGTCTAGTGTGTGTTTTGTGTGTTGTAATTAATTTGGGTTGAATTAGTAAAGTAAGTTGGATGGATTTAGTGTGGGTGTATGTTTAGTGTGGGGATATAATAGAAGTTTCATGATTTTTTTTAGATTTGGGAGCCATTGGCAATATTTCACATAGTAATAGTGTCGATTTTTTTTATTTCAATTTTCCGTAGGAATGTACAATTTATAAAACTCTACTGAATTTAATGAATATTATAAATGATATATCTCGCACAACCTCAAATAAAGAAAAAAAAAAAAAAAAGAAGCTATTTTGAAAATTATTACAAATTTAATAAAAATAATTACATTTTCTTCTTTGACTTATGTAATAACCAGTGATTCTATTATTAAAGCTAGTACAAACCAGTTCCAAAAGCTGGAAAGCTCCTAATTAAAAAATATGTATATTACATGACAAAAGTGAAGCTGGAATAGCTCAGTTGGTTAGAGCGTCTGGCTGTTAACCACAAGTTCGGAGGTTCAAGCCCTCCTTCTAGTGTTGTATTATTATTTTCTTTGACTTTTGGCTTTTAATTATTCATTTTTTTTATAAATTAACTATTCTATTTGTTTTTTGCCCGTAGATTAAGTAGTATTATTATTTAAAGTGTATTATTATTTAATGTGTAGTTGATTGTATTATTATTTTCTTTGACTTTTGGCTTTTAATTATTCAATTTTTTTATAAATTAACTATTCTATTTATTTTTTGCACGTAGATTAAGTAGTATTATTATTTAATGTGTATTATTATTTAATATGTAGTTGATGATTGTATTAGTGGAGATGTGTGTCCCATTTTTTAGTTGTATTAGTGGGTGTTTGTGGGTCTCATATGTATAAAAAAAAATAAGAATCTTGGGGTTGGACGTCCAAAATAAAAAAATGATACCCTTAAAAGTGGACGGAGGGAGTATTTTGTTATTTTTCTTTTAATTATTCATTTTATTATTAATTCCTCTATATTTGCTTATTATTTCTTTGATTCTTTGCTTTTAATATTTTTCATTATATTTTTTTATTATTATTTTTATTATTTGCTTTTAATTATTCATTTTATTATTAGTTAACTCCTATATATACTCTCTGTTCGTTCGCTCTTCCCTTATTGGTTCATCCCTCATTTTTGTTTACCCTTAAAAAAAGAAAATATTATTTTAATCTAAATTTTAAAAATACATATTAATTTAAAAATGTCGTCATTTCTTTCCACATATAACATACTTTATGCTTTATTTATTTTTTACTTAAAAATTTCATATTACCCCCAAAAGTCAATTAAATTTGTTAAAATGTAATTTTATTTTAATATCCGTGGTACAGTAAAGGTGAACATTGTTTTGGGACGAAGGGAGTAATATTTTACATTATATTTTTCATTTCATTATTATTATTTTATTTTTTGATTTTAATTATTCATTTTAGGAACACTCTCTTGTGAGACAGGTCGATCCTTTACTAAAGTATGTTTATTATATAGGTAAAATATGCTTATTTATAGTTAAAGTATGTCAATAATGAATCATATTATAACACCCTAAAAATATACTTTGATTCATCATCCATCATACTTTAACAACCATTAAGCATACTTTATTATCTAATAATATGCATATTTCAACATGTCTCACATACCGTCTCAAATAAGTAACGTCTCGCAAGAGACTGTCTTCATTTTATATTAACTCCTCTATATTTTTATTATATTATTATTATTTCATTAATTTTTTTTGATTCTTTGCTTTTAATTATTCACTAGATTTTATTCATCCTTGTGTTGCACGGAAAGAATTATTATATTAGAATTATTTATTTTTTATATTTAAATTATTATTTTTATATTAATCATAATATATACTCCCTCCGTACCAGAACAAGGTATACATATATTTTTTGCACGTAAATTAAGGAGTATAATATTTTAATGTGTTGTGAAGTGAGAGAAATAATATTTTAGTGTGTAGTGGGTAGTTGTATTAGCGTAGTATGTGGGGCCATGTGGATATAATAATGGTATTGTGTGGGTCACATTAACCAAAAAAGAAAATGTATACTTTGTTTTGGGACGGACCAAAATGAAAAAAATGTACACCTAGTAGTGGGACGAAGGGAGTACTCCCTTGGTCCCGGATATTTTTATCAGTTTGTACGGGTACGAAGATCAATAAATGTTATTCTTTCAATATATAATGTAAGAAAAAGTAGGGTTAAATTGATAATTTTGAAAGAAAAAGTATATAAAGTTATTGAGAATGATGAATAAAATGTAAAAAAATAAATAAAATTGTTGGGATTCATAAATAAAGTGTAAAAAGTAAGTAAGATGTAGAGTGTACTTTTACTAATAATTAAGAGTATACGTGGGATTGTTGACGTTCGATCGTTAGGTTAACGTGAACAGTTAGAGTTCCATGCAATTCTACTGCAACGGAAGCATAAGAGTAGAATCCTATTACCTTTCACCAGGGCTGATGTAGAGGATGATCAACAGCAGCAAAAAACATTCAAATCTTTTATTGTATTTCAATGTCCGATCTCGACGTCGTGTGGGCGACGATCTTCGAGATCTCCTCAATCTGCTTTCCTCCTTATTTCCATCGTGTTTTTAGGCGACTCAATTAGGGATCCGGATAAGATGAGGTGGCTTATTTATAGGCTACAACATGGACCAGGAGGAGAAATTAGAGTTAGGCCACCATTGGACTTAAGTATCCAAGTTTAGACCAAAACTTATACTTAAGTCCAATAATAATAATATATTATACTAAAATATTATTACTGCACTACCGTTCTAATCCCATAATTATGTTATGGGCTCCTTATTATTATGAGTTTGTTAGTCTTCCCATGTTTAAGATATACAATGCCCATTAATTAATTAAGTTACTGACAACTACATTAATTAATATCTCATCCGAGAGTAGTACCACTCACCTCATTATTATGTCGGAATAAATCCACCTGCAGGGTTTATATGATAATCCTTATGAGCTACTCAAGGGGACATCATCAACCTATAGTTGACACGTATTCTTTCCACAATCAACAGCACACCATAGAGACAACACTATTTTCAAACTCACCGAGTTTATTGATTTAATTACATGTAAATCTCACCCATTGATGAATCAAAGAAATACATACTGCCTTAAATGTCGAGGTTATTGTATAGGGATTAAGAGCACGAACATCCATAATAGCGAGATCAAGTTCATCTATAAGTCAGTATAAGTCGAACGATCTCAAGTGGTCTTGCTCAATACACACAAAGTGCACTAATGTGATTCTATAGCCAAGACAAGCTAATACCAAACCACACTACAACCATCTCGATAGAGATTCCCCGTCTATCTCGGTTGTGAGCATCTGTTTATACTTTATAAGGTAACCGATAATATGATCTTCCGCGTGTTGTCGCACAACATATTATCTACAATATAAAGTAAGTGGACTATTGCATCACAAGACGCAATCATTTGATCAATGATTCTCATTTCAAATAAATTGTTATAATATTATTCATACTAAAGCTAGACTTTTAGTATACAATCCAACAATCTCTCACTTATACTAAAAGACTATGCTGTCAGAACCACTGCAATACATCTGATTCCTACTCCCACTACACAACCATTAAAAGCTCTCGCCTTATGGTCCTTGTAAATGAATTTACTAGGTTATCATCCGATGCAATCTAGGCGACAACAACCTTCCCCTCATCATACGATTTCTCGTAACAAGTGGTCCTTGCGCTCCATGTGTTTAATTGCCTTATGGGCTCGTGATTTCATCAAGTTTGCAACTGCACCATTATTATCACAATAAATTATGATAATCTTGGGCAAACTCAGAAAACACATTCAAGTTCATCATGAATTCTCTAGAGTTATACAGATACTTTGGCTGCCTCAGAGGATCCAATTCGTCATCTTTTTACTATGGTGGAGTCCAAAATATATTTCTATATGACACTCCTCCACTTTATGACTCTACTTCCAAAATTAAACACATAACCTTGAGGTGGATTTACTGACGTCCCTATCTGATTTGAAAAATCCGAATTTATGTAACCCATAAGAAGCAGTGAATCTGTCCAGTAAGGCCACATATAATTTCTAGTCATTTTCAGGTATATAAGTATATGTCTTACCACAATTTAACATTCTTATTTTGGGTTACCTCAATACCTACTGTTCATGCCTTAGGCAAAACAGATATCCAATCTCGTGCATAACTTGCATAGATTAAGCTTCCTTATTCGCCGAAGCATAAGGAACCGCCTTCATCACCTTTATCTTCTTTTATGTCATAAGACACATTTTCTTAGATAAAGTTATATACTAAAACAAGTAAGGATTGTATCAATTCATGAAACTTGAGACAAGCGTAACATCCTTTCTTGTGATCCGTATTACTGTGATCAAAAGGATATTTTTTGCTTCTCTTAAGTCCTTCATTTCATACAGCTTTATCAACCATACCCATAAACCCGACAATACTCTTTAATTGTCTTCAATGAGCAATATATCATCTACGTATAGTATAAGAAATACCAACACGTTTCCGTCACTCTCTTCAATATACAAGGCCCATCCGAACATTGATTAAATCCATGTTACTAGATTTCCTCATCAAAACAGATGTACTTTGAGTTTAAAACTTGCTTTGGTCTATTGATGGACACTTTTAAGCTTACACTCAAAATGCTCTTAGCCCCTTGCAATGAATCACTTTGGTTAATTCACATAGATGTTTTCTTCAAGACTTTCAATCATGAAAGCTGTCTTGACATCTATTTGCTATACCTCACAATTCAATATGAGCAGCAATAAAATAAAAGAATACGGATCGACTTAAACTTAGCTACCGGCAAAAAGGTTTTCTCATACTCAAACTCACCCTTCTTTCTGAGTGTACCTTTACACAACAAGCTTTGTTTCAAAGTATCACCTTACTGTCGGATCCTCTTTTATTTTGTAGAGCCACCTCCAATGGCTTTCACTTCATCTTGTGGTTCTACAAGCACCCAAATCTAATTTAGAATCCCTAGATCCTATTTCAAAAATAATTACAACATGCTAAGATATCGCATTTTATCAGTGCTTCATCGTAATCGTGGGCCGATTTCATGTTTAATAGGGACCAAGTCTTACGACTCTCCCAAAACATAAATCTATCAGGTTGTAAAACAACCCTCCCAATACGATAAAGCGCTACATGTAATTGTGTATCAGATGTAACACGCGATGCAGTTTACCTTGTGGTATATCCTCTTGTACAATTGGTACTATACTTTGTGTTTTCCTCTCACATAATTTAGAACAACTTATACATAGGTTTGTGATTTATTACATAGTCCTTTTCCCAAAAATTTTGTGTTTGTGTTAACAATCACCCTTCGATCTTTTAGACTAAATAAATCACCCTTCATTTTTCTAGGATAACCCACAAACAGATAACTATCCTTGCGACATGTTGTTTCTAGGGAATACCCATAAAATGAATTTAGTAATTCTAAATAACTCATCATCTATCTAAACATTTCCATAAGAGTCCTATACCTTCTTTTCGCCAAACTAGTCGGCTAGGGTTTGCCCGGTGTTGACAACTTGGATTCAATCCTAACCTCTGATAAACAACCCCTAAACTATCCTAAGAGGTACTCGTCACCACGATTAAATCATAAATGACTTGATATATTTTTGATGACTCTTTACCGCATGTGTCATGCACTTTTGAATTAATCATAGTACTCAGACTTGCGGTGCATCAAAATTATAACTCACCACCTCTCATAGGGATAATCTTAGGACCGCATAAATCAGAATGAACCAATTCCAACATATCTATGGCTCTACACCGCTTTTCCTTATAAAGCAATCATGACCTAGTTTAAGATGCCTAAAAGGTATGTTTGGTTCATATCTGAAGGTTCCTTTCTCTTATTTACATTAGAAGACGCGTTATCATTACAATTTGTTGCATCCTTGGGATAAACATGATTTAAGAGTGTACAAATTGTCACTAACGTACCACAACAGATTATAGCTCCATTCATCATCACTATGACCATGTCATTTAAGTGAAATGGAGTATCTATCTGTGAATGCATAGAAAATGAAATGAATTTCTTTCTATGAAAAAATACGTAAAGACAATTTCTCATAATTAAACATTTATTCCTATCATAAGATAAATAAACAACTCCCACTACAACAGCCACTACTCTCGTAGTATTACCCATGTACATAACAATCTCATTATCACTTAGTTACAGGCTTTTAGTGATTCTGGTATCTCCACACAACGTGTCAGTAGATGCCATCACTAATCATGCTTCAACGACTAGTGAATGAGATACTAGCCTTGTTCATACCTTGATGAAAATGGCTTTCCTTCGCCACATGTTTTGTCAGAAGTTCCCCACCATATATAACCTCTCGTATTTTAGGTAGAACTTGCTCAAAACATCCAAACAAATTATGGAGAATAAATTGATCTAAGTTTTCCCTTCAATTTCTATTCGAAGCATTCCTAATTCATTCATCAACTTATCCATGACCTCTTACATTTCTTACTTACTCAAGTATCTGAAGAGTCGCATGAGACCATGATATTTCTATGAACCTCTCACCTCTCCACTAGAGACTTTAATTAATAGGCATCACAGAGAATCCTTAGTGATAACACATTTTTATTTCTAAGCAGTAAAATTAGAAACCAAGATTCTTTTCTAATCATCTAATTTTGGACCAGTAAAATTTCTTTTAGTTAACAATAAGTAAGATAAAACCATTTTGAAAAAATAGAGAATCATAAATAAATACACCGATCAAATCTTCGAATTTATCCATTTTTATTGATTCCCTCAAAACAATATAAAAATAAAATTTACCGACATCTCAAGCACCGTGAGTCTGCATGCCACCTTTGGATGGACGTATACAAACCCGAATATTTACAAGAGAAGATTTTACCCTTTAATTTCATTCGTCAACCTAACTTTATGAAGAAATAATTAATAGTCGGTTCCTCTTTAGCCATGCAAATAATAGCATTGACTCCGTTGGGGAGGATACTTATTATTTACATCTAAGTATACACCATTATTTGATCTCAAGTCCATTGCCCAAGCTTATGTGCCTTACTGTTGAAGAAGTACACACGAGCTCGGATAACTGCTTACAATCATCAATTATAAGTTTGTACCAGTGAACAACATATAAACTCATCCGATGGGGAGGAAGGCACTATAGCTAACACACAAGTTCAAGTACATCACATTACAAACATTAATTATTTAATGAATTCCATACCAGTGATCCACAAATATACTCTTCCGATGGGGAGGAAGGCACTATAGCCAACACGGAAGTATACTTGCATCACATTACAAATCAATAATGGAGGTCGTGGGGATTTTTAATCAATTCCCTCTCCCACTTAGTAATTTAACATGAGGGTTTTTACATGCATATAATATTCAATAATAAAATACGCAACCTAGCATGCTCCTATTATAGCACATAAGGCAGTAAATCACAGAGAATCATGCATCTATATATAATAATAATCAAATATTCCATCAATTATAAACAGTTATATATCAGCGAATTCGATTGTTCGCCACTAAGCATGAATATGGGCTACGAAGATGGGGATCGACCTCCCCGGTGAGGTCGCAGAATATTCCTCCAATCTTATGTAGAATATTCCTCCAATTCCTTATCCGCCAACCTGCTCCACCATTCCGGCACCCTGCTCCATCACCGTGTTTCACGTCCGGCAATCAGTACGCTTCAGTGCACGTCGCCGAGCGCATCATCCGGCTATTCCGCGTGCTATCGGGCGTCCAGCTGTATAGCCCTAGCGCGTAACCGTGCGCCAACCTTACCCACCGTGCAGGATACCGTGTTCAATAGTCCACCGCTTGCCAGATCCCGTACCTCAAAACTGTCCAAACGTGCATGCCACCGGGCGCTCATGCTTGACAATCGTGAGTCCTCAGCCCTTAACCGTGCGTTCATCAACCGGTGATCATCTGATGCTCGCTTGCCAACGACCACCAACCTGCCCTATCTCCTGCTTTTTCTCCGACAACGTACCTGCCATTCCATATGCCAACCGAAGACACGCTCAAAAACCTTGCAGATGCACTTGGAAAATATACCAGACTCGACCTGTAACAACGTAAGGACCCGCCCAGAACTGAATGCAGACCTGCTAAAAAATGTGCAGTTTACCATGCATGACAACGAGCACGACGCACGCCATTCTGCCCAGTTCCTCGAACGCCTTCGACATCAGCGCCCACCTGCACGCCAAGTTGCCTGGCAACACGCCCGGTACACTGCTTGAAATGGGCATCATGCCCGACTCCTCAACACGCCACCCACGCTTGTCACACTGTGATGAGCCAGCCAAGCCGCACGATTTCCTACACGCCAAGCCACATGACAATACCATCAAACGGGCGCGATGCCTGCCTTCTGAAAACTATCGGACAATCCATCGAGCGCGCCATCATGCGCTCTGTCAGGATCGTCGTACGCCACATCGCTCGGTTTCCATCGCCAGTGCCCAATAGTCTTCACAATACGCTCGACAAGTATGTCATCTGCTTGTCTTCCATGCACGACACCGTGGGCCTCTCCCACGTATCGGGCTTGCCATCGAGCGAAACTTCGTCTTCTTTCTAAGTATGAATTAAACAAATAGGTTTTGTCAGTACTCACACACAGTCATCCTCCAGGCCTATTGATTAACAACCGAGTTTCATGAATTCTATCACCATCGACGAACAGAAACATCGACGAACAGATATAGGGTTTTTATGGATAAAATAATTATACCAAACCCTAATACAGTCGTGCGATTCTATTCCGAAAGAAAAATACATAATCACATATACCCTAACCTAACGTGTCACGCTTCACCACGAAACTGAAGCTCTGATACCAATTGTTGCGTTCGATCATTTGGTTAACGTGAACTGTTAGTGTTCCATGTAATTTTACTGTAGCGAAAGCTTAAGAGTAGAATCGTATTACCTTTCACCAGGGTTGATGTAGAGGATGATCAGCAGCAACAAACAACCTTTCGATCTTCTGCTGTATTCCTAAATTCGATCTCGACGTCGTGTGGGCGACGATATTCGAGATCTCCTCAATCTGCTTTTCTCCTTATTTCCATCGTGTTTTTGGGCGACTCAATTAGGGATCCGGATAATGTGAGGTGACTTATTTATAGGCTACAGCAGGACCAGAAGGAGAAATTAGAGTTGGTCCTCCATTGGGCTTAAGTATCCAAGTTTAGCCTAAAACTTATACTTAAGTCCAATAATAATAATATATTCCACTAAAATATTATTACTGCACTACCATTCTAATCCCGTAATTATGATATGGGCTCCTTCTTATTATGAGCCTGTTAGTCTTCCCATATTTAAGATATACAATGCCCATTAATTAATTAAGTTACTGACAACTCCATTAATTAATATCTCATCCGAGAGTAGTACCACTCAACCTCATTATTATGCCGGAATAAATCCACCTATAGAGTTTACATGATAATCCTTATGAGCTCTTCAAGGGGACATCATCAACCTATAGCGGACACGGATTCCTTCTACAATCAACAACACACCATAGAGACAACACTATTTCCAAACTCACCGAGTTTATTGATTTAATTACATGTAAATATCACCCATTGATGAATCAAAGAAATACATACTACCTTATGTGTCGAGGTTATTGTATAGGGATTAAGAGCATGATCATCCATAATAACAGAGATCAAGTTCTTCTATAACTCAGTATAAGTCGAACGATCTCAAGCGGTCCTGCTCAATACACACAAAGTGCACTAATGTGATTCTATAGCCAAGACAAGCTAATAGCAAACCACACTCAACCATCCCGATAGAGAGTCCCCGTCTATCTCGGTTGTGAGCATCTGTTTATACTTTATAAGGAAACCGATAATATGATCTTCCACGTGTTGTCGCACAACATATTATCTACAGTATAAAGTAAGTGGACTATTGCATCACAAGACGCAGTCATTTGATCAATGATTCTCATTTCAAATAAATTGTTATAGCATTGTTCATACTAAAGTCAGGCTTTTAGTATACAATCCAATATGGATAACTTAAAATGGAAAGCATGTAAAAATACTAGGGAAGAAAGGAGTATTATTTATTTATTTAAATTTATATATTTTATAAATAAATTACTAATTATTTGGAGTATATATTTATAATATATAAACGTAAATATTTTTTTTCGTTAAACATAACGTAGTTTTATATTTATCAATTAAATCGAATGATATATGCATTTACTTTTTTCTAACTTCAATCTTTATTTATATTTAATGATAATGTGTAGGGTACACGCTTCTTTAGTACTTTTTCCTAACATCAAATATTACTTATACGTAAGGATGACAATTTGTAAGGTACAAACTAAATTAGGGATACCCATCTCCGTTTAAATATTAAATACTCGTATTCATTCTTGTCCGATTAATTAGGAAAGCCTGTTGAGAGTGAAAATAAGCGTGTTTGATTGTCCAATTTGACACCTAATTGATGAGAATTGTTGTTATATATTAGCACAAGAGTGTTAAATTCAATATATTTTTCACTTGAGGTGTTTTATTGTGTTTTAGGTGGAAAAAGGATCAAAAGTGTCGAGTTGGAGAAAAGGTGCAACTTGTGCAAGAATGCTGAAAAAACGCACGTTCAACTTGTGTAATTTTTCTGTATTTGTGTGGAGCTCTGAACTTAAAGTGTTATACATTTTGGAAAGCCATAGAAGAGAGGTTCGTTTTGGCATAAGGAACACCTCAATCGGATTCCAAACGAGAAAGTTATGATCAAAGTGGTGACGTCGCGCAAGCTGTACCGAACAGAACGGCTGTGCCACATTTCATGACTTGTTACACATTCAAATTTTGGAGTCTCTGTGATTTCTTTATATGTATAGGAAGCCAAGGAAGAGAGGATCGCGTGAGTGCAAGAATTACTCAAATCGGAGGTCGGATGTGGAAGTTATGAGCGAAACGGTGAGACTGCGCAAGCTTAATCGACCAGAGGAGATCCGTTCGACCAGAATCATCTTGGTCAAACGGATGAAGTTTGGTTGAGCAAAATGACCAAATTTTTACAGAAAGTTTGCTCAACCATTGTTCGACCAAAGGGGACTTGTTCGACCAAGAAAGTTTGGTCTAACAAAATGTCGCTAGTTCTATTTTTGGAAATTTCGGGTTTCTTTTATAAAATTTGACGTATGTCTCAAGTAAAAGCTCATCCAAGGCCTATAAGGAGAGCTTACAAGTATAAAAAGGGATGTAGATCACATCATTATCCATTGAATTGAATTGGAGAGAGGCCACAACAATACTACACCCCACAAGGGGGGAGCACCCCCCAACCATCATCCACATCATTTCCTCCATCCATCCATCACTTTGAAGGTTCGTTTGTGGAATCAAGAGGAGAACCAAGAAGAGGATTCAAGACGGAGAAGGACGCGACGACTCTCAAATCTAGGGTTTATTTCGTTTCCTAATTTATCTTGTAATTTTCCAAACATCCGGGTAAGATCTATCCAACACCTATGATTGTTCTTCGTAACATCATGGGCTAGAGCATTTTTGGTAGAACTAGGGTTGTGTATGTCTTTACGAATTAATTGAACTTTCGTATATAAACTTCGTACAACACTACTTGTGAATTTATTTTATATATAATTGTGCTTTCTTAATCCATATTCACGGTCGTTTTGTGCATCTTCAATTGGTATATAGAGTTTAAATATATATCTTGGTTGTAGATTGAGTGCGTTCACCGCTGAATAGGATTCCATATTATAATTCTAAGTGAGGGGACTTCGAAGCTTCATTAGAACTATCATATATTGTTCTTAGTAGCATTTCTTGTAAAATGTTTAAGAGTAAGATACTCTATCGTCGAGTACACGTGTGATCAAGTACAAAATTTATAAGATTGTCGTCCCAAGGGAAAGTAAACTCATGGTTATATCCGGATTTTCCATTGATTTATGTTTTGTAAGAATGATAGATTTATTGTTTGGTATTTAAACTACTACTTATTATTCTACTCAATTAACTAAGAATATGAACTAACAACGTATTGGATCAAACAACAAACAAATGATGAATGAGATGGAGATAGAATTCACTTAAGAAGATAGCAAGACTAATCATAATCATGGTTAAGAATCTAGCTAGATATGCATAACTCTTGACGGTGAACTTCATTAATTTATGGACTAAAAGCAATCACGTTTTTACCCCTAATCCCTATGGTCAAGGCAATTAGGTTCTCGACTCTTTTACAAGTCTAAATCTCATAGGATTGTGCTTAATCTCAATTCCCTTAAGGTATTATGATCATAAGTTTGGTTTTTTTCACTCAATTTTTTAAGTGTCCCTCTATGAGTGTTCTAAGCATAAGAAGGGTATGACTTACCTCCCCTCACACTAACATGCATGCTCACCTTAATATATGATTCAATTAAACATCTAATCATAATATTGGAATGGCTATCCTAACACCATGAATAGAGAATTTAATCACACAAGTATTGAAATGAAACATGATTCATTAATCATAAAAGAAAGCCCAAAATTAACTCAATTCAACATCTCAAATCCTACATATCTAGCATTTTTCTCAGCCAATCATATGATTAGCCCTACTACAGGACTAGCCACTACACATTGTGTTTATATCAATACAACCAAAGGCTTGCTCCATTTTAGCCAAAATGAGAAGAAAATCAATAAATGAAAAGTAGATTGATTTCCCTTTAATGGAGAAACTTTCCTTCTCTTCAAAATTCTAACTTTTTCAATCCTTGATGTTTTCCTCTTCTCAAATGGTGGATGGATGGATTGATGGA
Source organism: Pogostemon cablin (assembly GCA_023678885.1). NCBI lineage: Eukaryota > Viridiplantae > Streptophyta > Magnoliopsida > Lamiales > Lamiaceae > Pogostemon > Pogostemon cablin. The sequence goes on along the minus strand of CM042952.1, from coordinate 16,117,781 downwards.
TGGAGTAATGAATGGATTGTTGAAGATCAAGTGAAATTGATGGATCTAAAGGATGGAGATGAATCAAATGGATCTAGTGTGTGAAAATGTGGCGTGGAGTGTGTGTAACTGCTCTAATTATCATCTCTCCCTCTAAATTTCGCACAAGTCATCCTTTTATATCACTTAAAGGTCTTCTAGAAGCTTCCGGAATATTATTAAATCTGCACTGGTTTTTGCACCTACACGGGCCGTGTAGCAGCGCACGGCTCGTGTAGTGCACACCTAGTTTGGCGTGTTGTGCCTGCTTTTGGACACGGCTCGAGCTGCGCTACGCGGGTTCAGTCATGGGCGTGTAGTATTTTATAACGACATTGCACAGCTTTCTCTTACAGGCTCGTGTTCTGCACACGGGGCGTGCGATGGTGTATGGCTCGTGCGCCAGAACACGACCTTCCTCCTGGGTGAGCTCGTCGTTCTAATGATAGTAAACGGCCACCTCGGACAGGCCCGTATTCCGCACATGGCCCATGTCCAAGCGTGCCCTGTACTTCCGTATCCGTTTTGCTCCCGACTCCATTTTTCTCCATTTCTTGACCTGTTTTACACATATTTAAGCTCATTTATACAATTCTATCAATCCATACCACATTTCTCATAATTACAATAACTCCACCAAAAGTCACACAAATACGGATAAAAACATTTAAAAATCACGAACAAAGATACTAAAACCTATGTGAAAATGGCAACGATCAACCCCCAAACTAAAAGTGTTGTTCGTCCTCGAACAACGAAAAATGATAAACAAGAGGAGTAATTTTCACCTAGAAAACACCTAACGAACATAAACCACAACACATCACAAGTTATAAGGACTACAAAATCACATTAAGTATCCCTACATCATCAAACTTATAACATGAAAGATTAACAAGTTCAATCTTAAGAATGACAAAAGAGTAATCTATTCCCTTTCAATCCAAGCCTATCATAGGATATCAAATTCACTCAACACTCTATGGATTAGGGTTTTGAACATCACTCATCAACCGGTTAGAACCGACTCACCATAGGCTTGCTCATGGACTATGTTCACAAGCCACCCTAGTTTCAATAAGTGATCAAAAAGGTCTTTATCTTAGGATGTAATGTTTAGGCTCTTTGGTAGGGTAGGAAACTTTGGGTAATAGTGACTATTCAAGTGTAGATAATCGAAGAGATGATTCTTTTCTCCAACTTTTTCACTTTCAAACTTCCTCCCTTTGTCAATTGTTCAAAAGCACTAAATATCAAAATACCATGGATGTATTGAGCTTCTTTTGAATGACATACTTCTTTTCTTTAACTTTTATATCCCCTTGAGCATATTTTATGATTTTGCTCCTTTTTCGTTTTTTGTTGAAGTTGCACTTGCTTTTAACTTGAGCTCTTTCATCCTTTTTCTTGATTCAACCTTTCTTCCATTTACTTGCATATTTTTCCATATCTTCCTTTGTAAACCATCATCATCCTCAATTTCCCACACATAGGTCATATATATAAGACTCAAGTGGATTTTCAAGGCATGTATTGTGCTTAAATCACAAAGAAAAGGCTTATAAGCTCAAATTAGCTAACTAGGGATAATGTTTTAGGTAAGGAAATTTATGGCTATGACTTCATTCAACAATGATGGCCTAAGATCATGTCACAAATTTCAACCATTCGGGTTTCATTCCTATAGTTCATGAGCAAGTTCTAGTTTGTCTAAGTACAACCGATCCTCTCATCAAGAATTAGCCATGGAGGCACAGTTGAGGCTCAACTCTCACAAGCTTTGGCTTGGACCAAAATAAATCTAATTACCCTTCATACTTCTCAAAATTGAACAAATTATGTAATTCATGTAACAATTTCAATAGGTACAAAACATTAACATGCTTGCCATCACTTATCATAAACAATGCATCATAGCTCACATTCAAAAACACTCAACACCTTCCCAAAACATACCACCAAACCGTCCCTACAAGATTAAAAACAAGACAAACATAACACAAAATCAAAAACTAACCACACAAGAAACATAACAAAAACATATAACATGCATAAACAAGATCATCCATCTCAAGATATCAAAACACATCAATTCACATCCATAACAAGTAAGATCAATTCCCATCACATCCAAATAATGAAAATCAAACCAAAATACCAAAAATAAGAAAAAAGTGAATCGTATAAAACTGAAAATAAAAAAAAATCCCAAAGTAAAAACCTCCCAAAAACAAACAATTTAACTACATTCCAATCTGAATCTAACAAATCAAATCAAGTATCTAATCATAGCTAAAATAAACTAATGGAAATGTCTAGCACCAAAAGTGCTCCCTTCATGGCTCTGGAGGCGGAGGTGGATGATAAGTATTCCATGGAATGTATGTGCGAGGAGACCTGGGGAACTGGAATTTGAACTTCATCGTCATCATCTCCTATATGATGTTGGAGTGCACCCGTGACTGCTCCTCATAATACTCCCTCCGACGCTATCCAGCTCTCAACTTCTGAATATGCACTTAGTGCTCCTGTTGGACCTCTCGGATCTCCCTCGTCTGTGCTCCATATGTTTGCTGAACATGCCTCATATCTCTTACCTCATCTATCATATAATTCCATAGATCATTACCTTGTCCGGGTCCCATTGGTGGCTGCTGCTCTTCTTCCTCGAACTGTGGTGGCTCAGGGGCTTGCTCCTCAAACTCCACCTGCTGAGGTTGTGCATCCTGCTCATCTCCTTCCATAGGCACTAGCTCAGCTCTCAAATTAGCTAGCTCGAGGTTCTCTTCAACCCTCATCTGTCTGAGAACCTCTTCTACTTCATCTCTGTTTTTCTATAAAAAGCTCTCACAACCCTAGAGTGGTTAGCACTAGCCATTGCCAAATTAGCAAACTTCCTTCGAGTATACATAGTATTGAGCTCTGGAGTTGGCAAAGGAAACGGAGCTCCCTTTTCTTGCCTCAGACAGTACTGATTCCCAGCTATAGACAAAAATTCCATTCTCATCAACTGCTGATAGTTCAATCCATCACTCACCATCTTGTTTTCCATTCCTACAAGATTTATTCCTAAGTCTTAAGCAATCATGGTGATCATCCCTCCCAACATCAATCATTGAGACGTTTGTCTCTTGGCGACTCTCTCCGGATGTTGCACAAAATGTGCTGCAACATTCAGTGGTAGCTCATTATAGATGCAGAACATGATGTACAACTGCTTCTCTCCTACAGCTCCACTCTCAAACCTCCATAAGTTGGTTTTCGAAATGATCTTCTCTAAGTATCTCATGACTGGTTTCTTATTGTAGTTCCCTTTGAAGCACTGGGAACATATCTTGCTCGTTCTATCCCGTCATTCACCAAGCTCTTCCACCATTCCTGCTGGTTGAATCTACCTCCTTCATAAAAGCTCTGATGGTTCTCGCATGGTGGGTACCCAAAGAATTCATTCAACATAGGCAAAGGGATTTTTTCTCTCAACACATTGTCCAGTTGGAACGTCACTTAAATAGGAAAACCATTCCGATCCTTCTTCACTTGAAATGTGCTCATGAACTCAGAAGTTAGATGGTAATAAGTAGGCGGCCTTTTATCAAATAAAGCTTCCATCTGTGCAAACCTATACAACTTCCTCAAATCTTCCTCAATTCCTAACTCTCTCATTGTTTCTGTATCTTAGAATCGAGTTGGTTTGATCTTCGGAGCAAGTGTTTGCCAACGAAGCACATACTTACCCCAAAAGTCTTCAAATTCCACCCCAAAGTAATTAGGATGGACCCTTCTTTCATTAGCTGAGCATCCAAATTAGCCAACTCCCCTGGATCGGTAATGACGATGAAATCCTCATTTCTTGGTCTTACTCTCCTCTCGGCCATCTACAATTTACAACAATGCTCAAGTTATTTTAAATTCCGTCAATAAAAATGTTACTACACTTAGTTTAAATTCCAACCTAGTCATTCAACTTAGTGTGAAATATACTATGCATCAACATTACACATTCACATCATTATAACTCCAAACTTCACCACAACATTCACTTCACCATCATTCCTCTCAACTATCCATGAATTCATATCTCAATTCCTAATCATACTTGCACACATGAGTTCAAAAATATACCATCACTACTCACTATGCACATAAAATCTCAAATTTGGCCAAAAATTTCTCTTAGACATTTCATCGAACACTTGGCATGCATAATTTTTCAATACAACTTCAAAGCAAAATTCACATGGCCCCATGCCCAAATCCTCAACATCTAAGATTATTTCTTCATAATTTAAGCATTATACATTCATGATAATTCAATTTGAACAACACATGCATCCAATTTCATCATTTTCAGAAATCCCCTAATTCAACTTTCTCTTGAACACTAATTCAATTCTCCATTCACAAATTAAATTGACACATGTATGTTCATCAATCAATAATTCATTTCAAACTCACAATATCACAAAGCCCATGCATCAATTAACTCAATTTCTATCAAAATTCAAAAGTTAGTGTTCAAAAAATTCATACCTTTCAAACTTGGATGTGGAGAAGTTTTCTTGGTGTTCACAATTGAAGAAACTCACTCTCAATCTTTCAAAACTAAATTTTATGTGTCGATTTATGCACAAGAAGAAGAATATGGTGTGGATTCAGTGCGTACGGAAGACATGGTGTATGTAGAAGTACGGATCGACCCTTCTAAAAACTGGCTTTAAACCCTGCACGGCCCGTGTTGTGCTACACGGCCTCAAGTATGGCCGTGTAGCATTTTCTGACGTTTGAGCACACCCACGCGTTACAGGGTCGTGCTCCGCACACGGCCCGTTTTCCTGCTCTTCTGCACAGCTCGTGTTCTGAGCTCGCCCAAGACCCTGGGCGAGTAGCCACTTCTGATGTCAGTACACGGCCAGTCCTTACAGGGCTGTGTACTGATCTCAACCCGTGTAGTGACTTTGCCCTGTTTTCCAACTTTCACACTTCACCTCATTTTTGCCCTGTTTTTGCACTTCTCATACACCCTATTCATTCTAAAAAATTCTTCAAAACATTATTCACAACACAATTATGATCAAATAATGGATTATCATGTACTTAAACACCACCAAACATACCAAAACAATCCTAACTCATGAGAAAATTTTCAAAATTTACCTATTTTGTCACAAGACAATATAACAACAACACACATAATTCATCACACACTAAAGCATAAACAAGGTATAAGTCACACCACGCACTCTCCCCCCAAACTTAAATCGAAACAAGTTGAGAATTAAGTTTGTGAAAAGTGGTGAGACATACCCTTGTCGTTTCCACAAATGTTCTTCATGAACTTACCTCATGATGACTCATGTGCATTTTTTACAATCCTCGTATGATTAAGTATGTCCACCACGCAACCTCCCCCCAAACTTAAATTAACATAAGTGTTAAAATTTAAGTTTGAAAAGAGTGGTGTGGCTTACATCATCATTTCATCTTTAGCACCCTTGTCTTTAATCATATGCACTTTTCTCCATGAGCTTCACCACCTACATACCAAATCTCAAGAAAACTATTAAACAAAGAGAAAATAAAACCTACACTACTACACAATCTAAGAGGTTCAAGAAGAGAGGGTATCCACATACACTATCTCCCTTTGAGAAGGAGATAGGTAATGTTTCACCCGATGACCATTTACCAAAAACTCATTATTAAGACCCTTAAGCTTCAACGTATGTCCACTCAACACTTCAAGTACTTCATATGGCCCCATCCATTTAGACTTAAGCTTCCCGAGAAACAACTTGAACCTCGAATTGAATACAAGAACTTTGTCTCCGGGAACAAACGTCTTCTCCTTTACCTTAGCAACATGACATCTCTTCATATTCTCCTTGTAGATGATTGAGTTATCAAATGCTCTTCCTCTAAACTCCTCCAACTCAACCAACTTCAATAACCTTGCTTGACCACTGTCCCTTTCATCCATGTTGAGGCGCTTGATAGCCCACAATGTACGGTATTCCTACTCCACGGGAAGATGACAAGTTTTACCATAGACCAATTGATACGGTGACACACCAAGAATGGTTTTAAAAGCCATCCGATAAGCCCATAAAGCATTATCAACCTTCTCCGACCAATCCTTCCTCCCCCAATTAATAGTCTTCACCGAAACTAACTTGATTTGGCGGTTTGAGACCTCCGCCAAATCATTTGCTTGAGGGTGGTAAGGTGTAGTCACTCGATGTTTCATTCCATATCTTTTCAACAAACTCTCCATTAACTTGTTTACAAAGTGAGATCTTCCATCACTCACTAAGTCCCGTGGAACTCCAAACCTAGAAAAAATATTCTTTTTCAAAAACCTTTGCACAATCAAAGCATCATTTGTCTAGTGGGGATTGCATCCACCCACTTTGACACATAATCCACGGCTAGCAAGATGTACACATATCCTTTGGAAGAAGGAAATGATCCCATAAAATCAATGCCCCATACATCAAATAAGCTCATGGACATCTCATCTTGTTTACCTATTCCCCCTATTCTTTGGCATCTATCACATTTAGTCACAAACTTCTTTGCATCTTTAAACAGTGTTGGCCAATAAAAACCCGATTGTAGGATTTTAGCCCCCGTCTTTTCATGAGCAAAGTGACCTCCACACAAAGACAAATGACATAGCTCAAGAATCCCCTTGACTTCTTCCTTGGCCACACACCTCCTTATTACTCCATCATTGCAAATTTTGAACAAAAAAGGCTCATCCCACAAGTACTTCTTCACTTCAACATAAAACCTTTTCTCCTTGTACTCATTAAGCAATGTGGGCTTGATTCCACAAACAATAAAGTTGACATAATCGGCATACCAAAGCGGCACATTCACCATGAGAGTACACACTTGCTCAACTTTTATTAGCAAAATTTTCTCATCCGGGAACTCATCCTCAATTAGCTTAATATCTTCATTCTCACCTCAATTTTCCAATCTAGACAAATGATCCTCAATCACATTCTCCACGTCTTTCTTATCCTTGATAATCACATCAAATTCCTGCAAAAGCAACACCCAACGGATTAAACGAGGTTTAACATCTTTCTGACTCATTAGGTATTTTATGACCGCGTGATCCGTGTAAATAATCGTTTGTGTTCCAACCATGTATGGTCGAAACTTCTCAAAAGCATACACGACAGCTAAAAATTCCTTCTTCGTTGTGGTGTAATTGACTTGGCACGAATTCAATGTCTTCAAGGCATAATATATTGCTCTAAACTTCTTCTCCCTCATTTGCCCCAACACCACTCCTATGGATTGGTCAATGGCATCACAATGTAATTCAAATTGCAAACTCTAATATGGGGTAACGAGTATTAGAGATGAAGTGAGAGCATCCTTGAGCACCTAAAATGATACACAACATTTATCATCGAAGTTAAATGGATAAACTTTTTCAAGCAATTTACAAAGAGGTTTAGCAATTTTGGAGAAATCCTTAATGAAGCGTCTATAAAAGCCCACATGGCCTAAGAACGATCTCACCCTTTCTCACTAGTAGGAGAGGGAAGACGTTCTATGACTATCACTTTAGCTCTATCCACTTTTAAACCATGTTTTGAAATATGATGCCCCAAGCCTATCCCATCGGTCACCATAAAGTGACATTTTTCTCAATTTAGCATAAGATTTGACTCTTCACACCTCTGCAACACAACAGTGAGATTAGTCAAGCATATATCATAAGAGGAACCATACAAGGAAAAATCATCCATAAACACCTCCATAATATTTTCAATTAAACCATCGAAAATAGTCATCATACAATGCTAAAAAGTGGCAGGGGCATTACATAGACCAAACGACATCATTCTAAATGCAAACATACCATATGGACATGTGAAAGTTATCTTTTGTTGGTCTCCCGGTGCAATCAATATTTGATTGTACCCGGAATAACCATCAAGAAAATAATAGTATTCATGCCCCGCAAGTCGATCCAACATTTGGTCTATGAATGGCAATGGAAAATAATCTTTACGAGTATTTTCATTCAATTTACGATAATCAACACATACTCTCCAACCCGTGATAGTTCTAGTGGTAATTGTTTCATTTGTATCGGATCGCACAATTGTCATACCACTCTTTTTTTCCACTACATGTAAGGGACTTACATATTGACTATCACTAACTGAAAAGATTATTCCCGCATCAAGTCATTTTAACACCTCTTTTCTTACCACTTCTTTCATTATAGGATTTAATCTACATTGGTTTTGCACACAAGACTTCTCATCATCAATCAAATGAATCTTATGCATACACTTAGATGGACTAATACCTTTCAAATCTTTTATGCTCCAACCAATAGAGGATTTATGCTCTCTCAAAATTCTTAACAACTTTTCTAATTCTAAATCATTAAGGGAAGAAGATATGATTACCGTATATGTTTCATTTTCTTCCAAGTAACCATACTTCAAATGCTCCGGTAATGGTTTCAACTCTACCTTCTTCTTATCTTGCACTCCTTCTTTTCGTTCTTCATCAAGTCTCTCCACCTTTGCTTCCTTTGCTTCCTCACTTGTGGGTTCCCTACAAGCATTTAAACCATGCAATTCATCAATCATTTCCTCATTCTCTAAACAAAAAGAAGATTTAGATTTTATAGATTCAATAGAGTAAGAATGGCTTACGTTAATCTCCAATGGATCCTTGGAGTGAAGGTGATACATATGTTCTTCAACAATGTTGTCCACTACCTCAACTCTTCTACATTCCTTCTTGTTTCTCGGATACGTCATAACCTCTCTTAATGAAAATATCACTTCTCCTCATTCACCCTCAAAGTGAGCTCTCCCTTCTCTACATCTATTAATGCTTTTCCCGTGGCAAGAAACGGACGCCCAAGTATCAACGGGATATTAGTATCTTCATCTATATCAAGTACTACAAAATCAATGGGAAATACAAACTTGCCAACTTTGATCAAAATATCTTCCATAATTCCCTTTAGATATGTCAACGACCGGTCAGCTAATTGAAGTGTGACTGACGTCAGTTTGACCTCACCAATACCCAACTTCTTGAAAATTGATGAGAGCATCAAGTTAATGCTAGCCTCTAAATCACATAAGGCTTTGTAGTTCTCATGCTCTCTCATCTCACATGAAATAGTAAAACTCCCCGGATCTTTCAATTTAGGGGGAAGTTTCTTTTGTAAGATCACATTACATTCCTCCGTTAAGTTCACTGTTTCAAACTCTCCCAAGCTTCTTTTCTTTGACAAAATATCCTTCAAAAACTTGGATTAGTTAGGAATTTGAAGTAAAGCCTCCGCAAAAAGAATATTCACATGTATCTTTTTCAACATTTCAACAAACTTGGCAAATTTCTCTTCTAATCCCTTTTTCAAACATCTTTTTGGAAACGAAATTGCAACGGGCAACTTAGGAATTCCCCATTCATCCCTTTCAAACTTCTCTTCTCTCTCTTTACGTTTGACTTCTCTACATCTTTCCAACTTCTTTGGAGACTTCACATTTTCTTCTTCAAGTATAGGGGTACTTTCATCTTTTTCAACAATCTCAACTTCTTTATCTTTTCCTTCTTCATCCAATCTTTCCATAAGCTCAATTTCACACTCTACCTCTTCGTATTTTATTACACTACGAAGTTCAATAGCCTTACATTACTCCTTCGGATTAGTAATGGTTGTAGATGGAAATTTCCCTTGATGATGAACATCCCCCCTTTCACTTGCCATTTGACTCATTTGTATCTCCAAGGCTTTGATTCTCTTATCATTCACCTCATCTCTTTACCTCATAAAGTCAAACATCTTGGTCATTTGATCCTCCAATGTAGGTTTCCCTTCACCATTTTGAGCTTTCTCCCCCAGATTAGTGCCCGGTGGAAGAGTAAGGGCATTCCCTTAATTCCCATATGACAAATTCTCATACCTACGAGGTTGATTGAAATTTTTCTGAAAATTACCTTGCCCCCATCATCCTTGCCTTTGTGGATATCCCCCTCCATGATTACCAAAGTTACCACCATAATTTCCTTGGAAGGTCCTTCCTTGGATGAAGACAACTTCCTCAAGTGACATATCTGGTGGACACCATGTATCTTGAATTCTAAAATTTGAGGCATAGATGTAGGCATTTGACAACTTTGAGAAAATTGACCCATATTAGGCATAGGCATGCCTTGTTGAGGATTAGGAAACATTTGTTGATTCATCAAAGGCAATGATATACATTTTTGAGGACTCGCAAGCACTTGTTGATTCACCATAGACTTAGATAAAGAATTCGGGGACACTTGCAAATTAGCATTCATTCTCTTAAGTATTTCCTTGATTGCCTTATCAGTTACATCCTCCTTAGGTACCTCCACTTTTTTAACTTGTTGCAATCACACTTCTTCCATCTTAGCTATTCTCTCCCTTTCATACATGCCCGCAACTCTATCCATAGGCCATTGACCTGTATGCAAAGCAATCTCTTCACATATAGCAATAGCTCTTTCCGGAGTTTGCCCCAATATAGAACCTCCCGCCAAAGCATCAACAAGCATCATTTCACTTCCATTCAACCCGGCATAGAAAAATCCTACTTGTTGATCTTCGAGAAATCCATGTTGTGGACACTTCTTTAGCATTTCTTTGAACCGGTCTCAAGCCTCACTAAAAGTTTCAAGAGGCATTTGCTTAAACTGTAATATTTGACCTTTTAGATTAAAAAATTTTGATGGTGGGAAATACTTGCTTAGGAACTTTTGAGCCAACTCTCTCCATGTATTATAAGATCCCGACGGTATAGTGTGAAACCAAGCCTTGGCTCTATCCCTTAATGAAAAGGAAAAGAGCTTCATCTTGACAATATCGTCACTCACTCCATTGATCTTTATGGTATTAGCTAACTCTGTGAACTGCGATAGGTGAGCATTTGGATCTTCCATCGTTCCACCCCCAAATTAGTTTGCTTGCACCATATTGATCAATCCCGTCTTGATCTCAAAATTATTAACATTTAGCGGCGGCTCCATGGCGTAATTCCCAAACTGAGGTTGAAAATGATCTCGGATATTCATCCCCTCTCCATTATGCCCATGGACCCGAGGTTGATTTTGCACCACCGGAGGAGCTTGTTGGTTATCTCTAGCTTATTGTTGTGCCATCAAATTTTGAATAATTGCTTGCAATTGTTGATTTTGCAAGTGCATTTGTTGCGCATAAGCTTGTGGCATAAACTCCGGATTAACATTTCCTCCTCGAACATTATCACCTCCTTGAAAATTCCTCATATTACCTTCTTCATCAACCATATTTGCATTATCCCTTACGTTTTCCATAATTTCCTCCGTCGGCTCTAACACTCCTCTTCTTTGTCTTCTTAAGGCAGCTTCCAATTCCAAGTTCAAAGTTTCAATAGATTGAGACATTGAACGAGTTCGCATGTACCTACAAGAATTTCCAAATTAGCTCTCCAAGTAACCAAGACAAGTAAACAAGTAAACAAATAAAAGAAATATCCTTATCAAAACTAATCAATTTCAAACTCGTTACAACCAAAAGTTTAACATTTCCCCGGCAAGCGGCGCAATGTTCTTAGTTGCATTTCTTGTAAAAAGTTTAAGAGTAAGAGACTCTATCGTCAAGTACACGTGTGACCAAGTACAAAATTTGTAAGATTGTCGTCCCAAGGGAAAGTAAACTCATGGTTATATCCGGATTTTCCATTGATTTATGCTTTGTAAGAATGATAGATTTATTGTTTGGTATTTAAACTACTATTTATTGTTCTACTCAATTAACTAAGAATATTAACTAACAACGTATTGGATCAAACAACAAACAAATGATGAATGAGATGGAGATAGAATTCACTTAAAAAGAGAGCAAGGCTAATCATAATCATAGTTAAGAATCTAACTAGATACGCATAACTCTTGATGGTGAACTTCATTAATTTGTGGACTAAAAGCAATCACGTTTTTAACCCTAATCCCTATGGCCAAGACAATTAGGTTCTCGACTCTTTTACAAGTCTAAATCTCCTAGGATTGTGCTTAATCTCAATTCTCTTAAAATACTATGATCATAAGTTTTGTTCTTTTCACTCAATTTCTTAAGTGTCCCTCTATGAGTGTTCTAAGCATAAGAAGGGTATGACTTACCTCCCCTCACACTAACATGCATGCTCATCTTAACATATGATTCAATTAAACATCTAATCATAATATTGGAATGGTCATCCTAACACTATGAATAGAGAATTTAATCACACAAGTATTAAAATGAAACATGATTCATTAATCATAAAAGAAAGTCTAAAATTAACTCAATTCAACATCTCAAATCCTACATATCTAACATTCTTCTCAATCAATCATATGATTAGCCCTACTATACGACTAGCCACTACACATTGTGTTTATATCAATACAACCAAAGGCTTACTCCATTTGAGCCAAAATAAGAAGAAAATCAATAAATGAAAAGTAGATTGACTTCCCTTTCATGGAGAAACCTCATTCTCTTCAAAATGCTAACTTCTTCAATCCTTGATGCTTTCCTCTTTTCAAATGGTGGATGGATGGATTGATGGATGGAGTAATGGATGGATTGTTGAAGATCAAGTGAAATTGATGGATCTAAAGGATGGAGAAGAATCAAATGGATCTAGTGTGTGAAAATGTGGAGTGGAGTGTGTGTAACTGCTCTAATTATCCTCTCTCCCTCTAAATTTCGCACAAGTCATCCTTTTATATCACTTAAGGGCCTTCTAGAAGCTTCCGGAACATTTTGAAATCTGCACTGGTTTTTGCACCTACACGGGCCGTGTAGCAGCGCATGGCTCGTGTAGTGCACACCTAGGTCGGCGTGTTGTGCGTGCTTCCGGACACGGCTCGAGCTGCGCTACACGGCCTCAGTCATGGGCGTGTAGCGTTTTCTGATGACATTGCACAACTTCCTCTTACAGGCCCGTGTTCTGCACATGGGTCGTGCACTGGTGCACGGCTCGTGCGTCAGAACACGGCCTTCCTCCTGGGCGAGCTCGTCATTCTGATGACAGTACACGGCCACCACGGACAGGCCCGTGTTCTGCACACAGACCGTGTTCGAGCGTGCCTTGTACTTCCATCTTCGTTTTGCTCCCGACTCCATTTTCCTCCATTTCTTGACCTGTTTTACACATATTTAAGCTCATTTACACAATTCTATCAATCCATACCACATTTCTCATAATTACAATAACTCCACCAAAAGTCACACAAATACGGATAAAAACATCCCAAAATCTTGAACAAAGATACTAAAACCTAGGTAAAAATAATAACGATCATATATGAATACTTATTAATTGAATTGAATTCGGGTTATTAAGTAGGATAAAGAGGATAATTTTATAGTACCTATAAAGGGAGATCATATCGGGTTAGAGTACCAATTGGCCAGGGAAATAATTGATACTGATAGTACCTAGAAAGGGGGTAGAATTATATCTCTTGCTCCGATGTTATTCACACGTGTTACACGCATGTTTACTTGTGTCTATAGAGTAGATATGCATGGTTTAGTGATGCGTCCATATTTCACAAGGCAGAGTCGAATATCAATACACTGAAGGGAAACTAATGCGTGAAACTAGATTATCCTAGAGCTACCTATTCTCCTACTTAATCCACTTTCATATTCTTCGAGTGATATTTTATTTTTATTTGTTATTTTAATTAATTATTTATTAGTTATTAGATTAATTCCACAACTTTTATTGTCTTACGTATTAATTACTTTAGTAAATAATTAAATTGATAATACGTCGTCCTTTGGGTTCGATACTTCACTTGGTCGCTTGCTTGAGCTGTGATTGATATCCTTAATATTTGGGGATTAATTTTGCGTGCAAAGAAAACACGCATCAAGTTCTTGACGCCGTTGCCGGGGACGACTGTTATTATTAGGTTATTATTTCTAGTTGATTAAGACTTCGATTTGTGATTATTTAATTCTATCTAACCTTGAATTTTTCTGAGGTACTTGTGCACTAGGAAAATGAGAGGAAGGAAAGGAATGAATAAAACACATTGAGCTAAACATGGCCGGAGCAAGGCAGAATCCGGATAATATTGCTATACGTGAAATTTTCATGAACTACGGAATTGGTAACATGGGGGGGTTGATAGGAGCAAGGGGGAAAGATGATGATTTTGAGATACATCCCGCTCTTATTAACATGGTGGAGAAGAATCCCTTTTCTGGAGGTTGTTTTGAATATACATATCAACATCTCAAAAGAATCCTTGGTTATGCAAACACTCAGAAGGGTGCTGGAACTAATGATAATACTAGGTGGATCACACTATTTAAGTTTTCATTTATTGATAAGGCAGAAGCTTGGTGTGAGACATTTGATGCCACAGATTGCACTACATGAGACTAGGGTTGTAAACGAATCAAATAATTCGAATTCGATTCGGTATTCGAATTTGAATATCAGTATTCGCGAATTGAATATTTGATTCGAACAATATTCGAATCAAATATGATTCGTAAGATATTCGATTCCAATATTCGCGAATATATTCGAATAATAATATATATTATATCTAAATATATATTATATATAAATTATATATTATTAATATTAAATAATTATATATTTTTATATGACAATGACTAGCTTAAGCCAGTCTTATTTTTTTGAATCGGAGCGATTTTTTAATAGTCACTATTGACTAAGCATAATTTTAAATAGCCACATCTATTAAGAACAATTTTTACTAGCCACTATTTAGTGGACTCCCCAAATTACCCACATAAAGGGGCCATCATCATTTCAGCTTTAAATGCAGTAAATGGGGTGAGTGGACCACATTTAAAATTGTACTTAGTGGGTTGGTGGACCACATTTAAAGTTTTAAAATTTTTCAAATTAAAATTTTGGATGTGGGTTGGTAGGGTATATCATTAACGTCATTTTCATTCCAAATTTCTTCCTTCTCTCTCATCTTTCATCCAATGTCCTCTCTCTTCCTCTCTCCCTTTCGTCCCAAAGCACAGTGCCACCCATTTGCCATCCCCATCACATTCAGTCTCTCTTTTCCATCTGTTGGAATAGGCGTTTCCCTACGAGGTGGATTCTGGTGAATTTTCGAAATGGCAAATTTTTCGGTATGTATAAAAGCAGTTTTATTTGCATTTCTAAATTGTGAGTTATTTGTTTATAATGTTTCCGACATTGAGTTTGTAGTACTCATTTTCGAGGATACAACGTACATTTTGTGTGGTTTTGTTCATTTGTGTAAAATGTGAATTCATTGTGTATAATGTTTCGTACATATTGTGGTTTGGAAATGTAATGTGTTGAATGTGACTTAATTGTGTATACATCATGTTTAGAATGTAGGACCGCAGTGGGGTGTTTCTTTTTTTTTTTTGAATTTTTTGGAAATGTTGGCTGGCTCTATAGGGCTTTGTGGTAGACCGAATATAACAAATATATAGGCCGAACAGAACAAGTGTAAGCCGAATAGAACAAAGTGTAGGAGTGTATTTTTTTGAATTTTTTGGAAATGTTGGTTGGCCGAATAGAGCTTTTTTGTAGGCCAAATAGAACAACTCTGTAGGCCGAATAGAGCAAGTGTAGGCCGAATAGAACAAAGTGTAGGAGTGTATTTTTTTAGAATACTTGGAAATGTTGGTTGGCCGAAAAGAGGTTTTTTGTAAACCGAATAGAACAAATGTGTTGGCCGAATAGAACAAGTGTAGGCCGAATAGAATAAATTTTAGTTTAAATAATGTGATAGCACTTACCTTGGACGAATAGAGCAATAGTGTAGGCCGAATAGATCAAGTTTAGGCCGAATAGATCAAGTTTAGGCCGAATATAGCAAAGTGAAGTGGGAATAATGTGATAGCACTGACCTTGGCCGAATAGAGAAATTTTTGTAGGTCGAATAGAACAGTGTGTAGGCCGAATAGCAGGAAAAGTAAGCTGAATAGAACAAATGATTGAGTGTGCCAATATTTGTTCAGTTGCTGCAGTGAACTTATTGTTATTTTATATAATTATGAAGTAAGCTGGTTGAATTGATACAGAGTACATCTATCTGATGTGTGTTACATATTATTTAGGAAAAATTTTAATTTGTGCAGGTTGAGTGGAAGCGTCGAACTATGCAGGGGCAGAACTGTAGTATACATAATTACTGCAAACCTGGGGTTGTTATGGCAATTATCCGTAAGCAGTTAACAACAGTTGGGGGTAATACAGAGGAGATGTTCAGGAGATCCTGTTTTAGTCATTACTGGGATCTTCACGACGATTGGATCGCGAATGCTAATCTCCACGGTCTTATAACATGGGAGATCATATTTAGCGGGGATGATTTAACTGCTAGATATTTTCAGGTTGGGAACGAGTGCCTTAGATTTAGTAGGGTAGAGTTCATGCGGATAATGGGGCTCTACTTTCGGGACAGACTGAGGTTTGATCCAAATGTGTCGTATCATATCGCGCCAGGTGGGGTGTACGATACGTATTATGGTCAGGGCGAAAGACCATTAGTAAGTGAGATTGCCCGTGACTTTGAAGGTACGAAATTTAGTGGTGTTAGCCCCGAGAACGCGGTTAAAATTGCTAAGGTGCTGTTGTTGTACTATTTTCTCCTTGGATCGGATGTTACCAAGGTGAGTGTAGACAACTGGGTTTGAGTGCTAGTAGAGGACGAACGTAGATGGGATTTATTCCCTTGGGGCTAGGTTAGTTATATGACTCTACTGCACTTTACGGACCACATTTTGACCGAACTTCCTAAAGGAGCTAACCCCAACAAGTACATATACCACTTTTTAAGGTGCACATTTGCGCTCCTAGTACGTGTTGTAGTAGATCACTTAAACTTATAGTGTCTTACTAGTTTTAGCAACAGTAGTAATCTAACATATGTAGTTTACGTGTGACAGGTTTGGGCGTACGAGCATCTACCAGCCCTTGCTGCACCGAATGGCCATGTCCCTACCGATAAGGAGAATGCTAGACCACTTTGCTTACGATGGATTTTTCGTAAGGTGAAGAAGGTTGATAGGAATCTATTTTCTCGGGTATGAAATCTAAATTTTTATGAATCATTAATTCATTGTGGTACAGACAAATCAGTGATATTGTAGCTAAATGTATTGGTTTTTTTTAATCGGGATCTTGTAGTGGAGGATTTTCTGCGGGTGCTCCCTCAGGAGCAATTGGAATAGATGATGATCCTTTGCAGGGTTTGATCATGAGGTTGTACACCAAGGCATTTTCTAACCCCAGACGAAAGGTCGTCCGGGGGCCTGATTTCTCATATGTAGAGCAGCAGACCGCAGGGAAGGCATACGATCCTACTAGTAATCCATGGGATCAGCAGTACTATTCGGGTGTGGCTGTTGAGGATCGGTGGACAGGCCAGCGCACGGATGATCCTTCAGCTTGGGTGTCAAATTGGGATGAGCATTCTTACCGACCTCCCTATACTCCTACTCCTGACCACAGTGGACGTGATTCAGGGGAGACGAGGTATACTGAGCCCAGTTCGTATGATCCCACGCATCATGTTTCTCCTAACTCCGCTCGTAGCTGGCATGCTCGAGCTGTAAATGAGCATGATGGACAACAGCACTATGATGCTGGAGTGGATGAGCCCCCAGTGGTTCGTGATTTGTGATATGTGACGCCCACAGATATGATCAGGACGCCCACGGTTATGATCAGGATTTCAAAGAAAGGGTCTTCCGTAGGCTGGATCAACAGGATGAGTTGTTAGCCCAGCTTGCATGTCATATGGTGTCTGAGAATCAGACACAACATTTATTTCGACTTGTGCTTACGCAGGAGTTCAGGCACCTTCGAGCTGATATTTCACGGAATCGGGGGCCTGAGTATGAGCCATCGCGAGGTCAAGGGTTAGATCTTCCCCTTCTAGAGTGGTGGATCCTGTGAGTCCGATGGCCCCCACACCTAGTATCACTCAAGATGGTTTGATGCGTGCTAAGCGGCCAAGAAACCTAAGTGCAGCGTTACAGTCACAATTCATAATGACTGAACGTGAGCACCGCTGGCAACTGTACCTGCGATTTAAGACAAGCAACGATCTGTAAGTGCTAATCTACTATTTTAGACGTTTTCATACATTACTTTAAATACTTGTGCTTGTTGTTTAAGAATTTTTTATTTCAAGGTCGACGTTCGACTCGGCTATGGAGTGGGCAGTGATTTTTTCAATGGGATGGAGGAACCCAGTGTTTAGTTTGACAACCAGGTAATTGAGAGAGTCTTCATGTGTATGCTTAATACGTAAATATGTTCACTAATGCATAATATTCTGTAATAAATTTCTATATATTTCAACACCTGGATGCATACCTCCGGATATTATCAGAGTGATCGGCGGCTATAGGCGTTCACGTCCATCAGGATGTTGGGAACTACTGCATTCTGGACATGCAATTCTCTGTAAGTAACAACCATAATATCAATGTATGTATAAATTTTTCATGTAATTTTGAGACCAATCTTATACAATAATTTTTCTCTAAGGTCCGAGTTCAATCCGTATGGAATAAGCACACGAAGCGGTACAGAGATGATAGAATGACATTTGCCAATATAAGTGATGACTTGTTGATAGATCTTCGTGCGTACGCAGCAGGGAGGTTACCTGTGTGGAGGGGGTCCAGGCCATGGATAGAGTGTGACGTGGTATTTTATCTTAACCCATGATGTGATCAAATAATTAAATCTCCTACTTTGACCTAGGATTCTACATCTAATATATGCATTCCTCGTTACTTATTTTGACAGATTATGTTCATAGTCCACACCTCTGCGCACTACTACCCATGTGCACTGATTACGAAGGATATGATCTTCTTCTATTTTGACTCGTTTTAGCATAGATGGGATGACGAGCCCGACATGAGGGAGCATCGGATGATAGAGACTCTACCATTCAGAAGTGTCATTCCAACTTTGCTGAGCGAGATTGACCCCCAAGGGGTTCAGTACACTTTTCCACTGACTCCAGCTCGCGCAGAGGTTTGATACAGACAGGAGGATGACTCTAGTTGCGGCCCAGCGTGTCTCAGGACCATAGACGGGTTATTAACGAGAGACTTTAACTGGAACACTCCCGATCACATGTTACGTTACCGGAAGCATATTGCTTTCCTAATCTTTCAAGCTGGTACCATTGTTTTCGCAGTATGAAGTGAGTATTGATACTTTGACATGCAGTGTATTTGATTAAAATGTTCAACAATAGGACCAGCGTAATTTTTTTAAATAATTTCTTTATTTAATACTCATTCTAAATAAAATAACACGTATAATCTACTGGTTGTTATGCGAAGGACATCGTACACGAGTATGACCAGTTTTTCCACATATGTCACATTTTTTCTCTCTTCGTAAACGGGGATTAGGGGTAGCCGTAGGAGGAGGAGGTGGACCGCTGGTTGACGTTGAAGCTCCAGTACAATTTACTCGATTGTGACCTGGCTGTCAACAGTGCGAGCAAACATGTTCTTTGTGAAATCTCCTGGATGACTCCATACCTGACCTTATCCGAGACATTTGTGGTCGGCCGGCCTGCCTGTGTGATAGCGGGGGTTTAAAAATATGTGACTTGACACTATCAGGTGTGTCCCATTGAGTGTAATGTGGTACAGGCATCACTGGCCCGGCCCACATCCCTAATGCACTGGTGCGATGGAAAATGGTAGATACGAAGTCACTGGATGGCAACCTACAAGTACTGAAGAACGTATACTATAAGAATCACAGACTCAGACGATCAATACAAGTAAATAAGATGTATGACTATGTACTCGATTGCCTTCATCGCATAAATACATGGAACAAGTTCTTTCTGGAACTTCTCACATGTGCAGCTATTTTAAATTCAAATCCACAGTGAATAACTAATCTCTGTCTTTGATTGCATACTTATTTCCTAGGAGTCTCGATACTGGTAGCTTTTTGGCAGCAAGAGAAAGTTCCACTAGCTCGTCATGGACACGCTTGCAGAGAATGGTACTCTCTTGCTCAGCTTGAGTTCGATGTTCGTAAAACCACCTCTCGGTGGTTGTGCGGGTAATCTCTAGGAGTGTGCATATAGGTAGTGTGCGCGCCCAGAGTATGGCATTGTTATACGACTCATCTGATGTAGAGTTCATAAACTCGTACCGTTTCACAGGACAGTGGACCCTTGACTATTTCTCATATCCCCACGACCCAACTAATTCTATTAACTTGTCCGACGATCGGTGGGCCCTCAACGAGTTCATGCAGCTGAAAGTAACAAATATGTAAATGGGAACATTAGTAAAAAATCCATTGAATGGATGACATTCGTAAATGTGAAATTACTACGAAGTGGATGTTGGAAGACTAACCTATCAAAATCTCTCGATAGGTATGCATCCATCGCACTCTGAAATCTATACAAAATGTTCTTTCCATAACCTGTCAACCTATTCTTTAAATGATAACCACACAAACCATGATGTGCTTTAGGATAGACAGTAGAAATAGCATGTGCAATACTGCGATGACCGTCTGACACTATCAAAAGATCTCGTGGACATCTATATGCCTCTCGAACCCTTTCTAAAAACTATGTCCACGACATGTTGCTCTCGACGTCGCCAACCCCTAAGGCTAGTGGAAATATCTGACGGTTTGGATCATTCGTAACTGCGACGAACACAATGCCTTTGTGTTTCCCCTTCATATGAGTGTCGTCTATGACAATGACTGGACGACCAAACTCTAGAAATCCCCGTCTAGATGCTCCAAGTGCTAAAAATGAAAACCTTAAACGGTCCTCTTCATCAATGGAGATACATGTGTGTGTATCGGGATTTGCCAACTCCAACTGATACATGTACGCAGGGAGCATATCAAATGAGCAGTCGTGATCCCCGTATGTGTGTCCAACAGCCAGGTGTTTAGCCTTTAACACCACGTTGTAGCTAATGTCGAACCCAAAATTCTTCAAAATCTCTTCTCTCATCGCCTGGGTCGGAGCCCAGTAATCTTATCAAATTGCCTAGCAGCAAAATATTGACCGATTATGCTAGATGACACCTGTGTAGGAGTGGACCTGTCTGGATCATTTAAACAACCGTCATGTTGAACGAATTTAACCACCCCCCACAACCCATAGCTCATTCTTGCGTGCATCGCAAATCTACAACCTGTTTGACCATTTTAGCTTATATTCCATGTTATATCTGGTCGAGCTAGATCTTTCAACAATGGTCTCCACTCTGTTCCGCAAGTTATACATCCCTACAACTATCTGCAACTTCTTTTTTGTATCAAATACACTTTTCTCGTGAAGAACGCCAGATGCATCAAACTCAGGGACAGTCATCTGATCTTCTCTGTCAGCTTCAATCGGAATGCCTATGACCGTATCAGCTGCATTAGTTTAAAGTAGAAATTTACTTTACTTCTATTCTAAATAAACATAGTATTCATACCTGGAATCAACCAAGGACGGGTGGTGGGCCGTATACTTTGAAAATCTTGTGGCTTCATTTCAGGACGGGGCAAGTCGCGACTAATCGGTTCAAGAAAGTTAGGGCCGCCTCTCTGACGTATGTAATCACATTCTTCTTCATACATTTGGATTCTTCTCTCCTCAGCCTCATCATCACTTTCGCTAGAACACTGATTACAATCCTACTGTATATCATCTTCGTTGTTTTCACATTCTTCTTCGACAGTCCTATTCCCCGGCTCAACATCATCATTATAAGCATGTACATCATCCTCATCCTCACCAACGTTGTCATCAGCTTCATCATCTACAGATTCTCTAAAACCAAACCGCTGCATCTCTGAGGCCGGGCTGTACTCCACATTCAAATCAAATTCAGGCCTACCACTAGACTGTGCCCTTATGCATGGATCATTGCTCGGACCAGTACTAAACCCTAAACCCAACCCTAAATCCAAACTATGCCCTGAACCTTGTGCAGAATGTTGAAGGAATGCATTGCCAGCGACAGGAAGGAGTGTCACGTACTCCATTCCTACATCAACACAGTTGAAAACTTCTGTCATACGTGCATCACTCTTTATCTTATATTTAGACATACGGCCATTGTACTCGACCAGAGAATGAACTTCATAACCCCAATAATCCAAATCAGCTTGTACTATGTTATGAATTTCTAATAGCACACTAGTATAATACATATTGTCCTACCACAAGTATAACCCCCAACCTGTCCACCATTGTATAGCAACTCATCCCAATATCCACCCCAACTCATCCCAACTGTTTTATAGTTCATCTGCACATTTTTTCAAGAAAATGTTAAAACATTAGAAAATTAATTACAATTACTCTATTCGGCCAACAACTTATTGTATTCGGCCTATGAGGTTGTTCTATTCGACCTAAAAATATTGTTCTATTCGGCCTACATATTTTTTAAAAATAAAAATTTAATGTAAAAAATTTTAGACATTTTATTCGGCCTACGTTTCTTATATTCGGCCAATAAGACTGTTCTATTCGGCCTACAATACTTGTTTTATTCGGCCTACTTATATTTTTACAAAAAATGACAAAATTTCATTTGGATACATTTCTCTTATTCGGCCGACGTCTCTCCTATTCGGCCAAGATAGTTTGTCTATTCTGCCTACAAAAGTTGTTCTATTCGGCCTACTTATTTTTTAAAAAATAAGAGATAATTGTTTTACCTATTCGGCCAACCTTTCTGATATTTGGCCTACTTGTTTCTTATTTAAAAATATGAAAATTTTTAAATGATGAAACATTTTATACTCCCACTCACTCTTTTCGACAATCTATTATTTCTTTTATAAAACATTGAATAAATAATATACACTAATGAGACATGTAAAAATGATCAAATTAATGTATTCATAGCTTTTAAAATAAGTTTAAAAACATACCTTACTGCTCCCCAAATTCTCACAAATCTAAAGAACTAGAAAAAATAGTTGCTCCCCAAATGCCGAATAAACCTCGAACAAAAACTTGAAAAATGAAATGAATATGTGTATGATGCACCACGATGGTTGGACCGTCATTATATATATACCTCATTTTTTGTAGGCATATGAAAGAGCACATGCCTACGTAGTACTAGGTATTGTACTTTGACACTTTTTACAGAAATAGAGAGGAATCAGATTCCTTTACTGTACTTTTGGTCAAAAAAGTGAGGAATCTGATTCCTCAAACACGTGAATAGTGGGTCCCTATTAAGGGTATTTTGGTCAATTCTATAAAAAGTAATTAGAATAAATTGTATATAAAACATGTAGCCACTTAAAACTACTTTTAAGGAATAGTGACTATTTTTTGTCATTTTCACTTCTCGAATTCGTGGAACCGGATTCTTATTTCAAGCCCAAATCGTATTTCTCCATACCGGGCCATTTGTCCTAATCTATTTATGGTGAAAGTCCAATCAGACCTTCTTTCTCTTTTCTTTCTCTTTTCTGTTCATATACATTCGTTGATACGCTCCTTTCTCTCTCATCTTTTCTGGTGGCGTGGAACGGGCCAGAAACTTGGTAAGGAATCGCTGTCGACAGATGCAGGGCCGAGCTGGGTTACGTGGTGGGGTCGAAGTACTAGGAGAAAGGGGTGGTGACTCGGGAGATGAAGATGGCGGCGGAGGTCAATCTCTCTGTCTATCAGAAGAAGAGAACTCTGAAATCACAAATCGGACTATGCCAATTTGAAATCGAACGTGATGGTGTCGGAATATTGGGGGAAAGGGGTGGCGACACAGGCGGTAAAGATGGGTGGCGGAGGCCAAGTTCAATGAGTGGGGTCACCTGAAGAGGCTGGTGGAGATGGTGGCCGTGGATAATCCAATGTCGCAGAGGGTGGAGGAGAAGGCAAGGTTTAAAAAAGAAGGGGCTTAGAGAAAGTATTATTTATTGAAGGAGAAAGCTATGGATGCTGTCATATAAAACATTTTACCTGGGAATCCATCTCTGTTAAAAAAGAGGGTTCTGCACACCTTTTCCCTTCTCTGTTATGAATTTATTAAATTGGGAATTTCATATGTTGAAAGCAGTTTTTTTTTTTTTGGTTTTGATGGAATTTGCTGAATTTACCGGTTGTGGTGGAGTTGATTTTTGTGTTGCATGATTGCGTTTTCACATTCCATTCTCTTGATCTTGTTGCCTAATATGATTACCAATGCAGCTGCATTTAGAGGATGAATGAAATGTTAGATTTTTCTTAGCATATAGCCATTTGTAATGGAATTTATATTAGTGAATTGTTTGCAGCTTTTTTTTGGTTTACTTAGAAAAACTAATCCTTTTGGATTACGGTAATCCTGTCATTAGGTAGGTCTTAATTACAATATGATCCTTAAGCTTTCTCAGTGGTAGCCATTGTCTGAAAGAAAATCATATGGTGGGTCATTCTATCAAAGCATCTGTAGCCTTGAATTTTTAAATTTAGAAAAATCATAGGAGTTTTGGGTTCTTGTGCCTTAAGCTTCTTTATGTATCAAACACAAGAAATGATTTAGCTTTTACATTTTAACATGTGTTTATGACATCATTGTAGCCATTTAAAATAGTTAGGATATTATACAAGTTTTCATCGTAATATCGGTTAAATATGAAAAAAAAATTATTCGTCTTTGGTCACCTACAATGTGTGTTATCAGAGTCAATGACGGATTTCAGAAAATAGAATATTATTCTATTTGGTTAACATCTTTTAAGTTGCTCTTTTCTATTAATTGAGTTACTCTTTTTAATAATTTTGGTTACTCTTTAATTTCATATTTAAATTTCAGGAAATAAAATATTGTTCTATTTAGTTAACATCTTTTAGGTTACTCTTTTCTATTAATTAAGTTACTCTTTTTAATAATTTGGGCTAGTCTTTAATTTCATATTCAAATTTCAGGAAATAAAATATTGTTCTATTTGACTAACATCTTTTAGGTTACTCTTTTATTTCATATTCAAATTTCAGAAAATAAAATATGGTTCTATTTGATTAACATCTTTTATGTTACTCTTTTCTTTTAATTGGATTACTATTTTTAATAATTTGGGTTACTCTTTAATTTTATATTCGAATTTCAGAAAATAAAATATTGTTTTATATGGTTAATATTTTTTAGGTTACTCTTTTCTATTAATTGGTTAACTAAACCTTGTTCCTTGATTTAAGTTCTTCCTCGATTCTTATCTAATTTTTAAATAACTCATCCGTCCATCGAGCTTCAAAGTGTATGCACATGTATAACTCTTTTAGTTGAGCACGAGCTTCAAAGTGTATGCACGTGTATAACTCTTTTAGTTGAGCACCAAAATGAAGGTAATGTATTTGGCTGATGTGATTTTGCAGTTTGGCTGCCCTTTGTTGTTGCTGCTTATTCGAGGAATGCTGCTCATGGTGCTTCTGAGTGATACATGCAGTTTTTGAATTGATGTCTAAAATGACTTTGGAGGAATATTTGAATACTGTGTCACTCTTAACTCCACTGTTGTATTAATCTAGTATCATGTATTATGTATTGTGTAATGCTCATTAGGCTGCTATTGAATCAAATAAAGTTGCAGACTGCATTATTCCATAATGTTTAATTTGTTATCCAACTTTACATATTATGTTACAGTTGTTAAAGAAATCAAGCTCGAGCCAAGCATTAGATTTGATTCAAAGTATAGATATGAATTAACTATTAACGTTTTCCCAAAGCAAGTATCAAACCATCAATCTAATCTCAAATCAATTCACACCATAAAGCATGAGACATGCAGCATCAGTCAAAAGGGAAAAGTAGCATAACATGCTTGTATCCACTAAACCATAACAAGTGAGAAACCTATTACAAAACCCAACTACACTGAGTTCAAAGCAACTCATATCCAGTAGTAGATAAATCCAACCAGGGATGATAGCAGGAAAGGCTCTATCCCATCTAATTATAACTGGTTTCCATCGATTCATGAGAGCCACTTTCTTGAAAATATGGTAGACGAGCAACAACCAATATCTATCTTCTAAACCAAAGTTGCAGCATCAGAGGAAAAATTGTTAAAGTATTCAAGAAGATGCACCATCCTAAGGTTAGACAAAAAATAGGCAAACTCCATTAAGAAATAAATCAGTCCATGCCCATAAACCAGAATTCCAAACTAGAATTCCTGGCTGAGAAAACCAAATCAGAATTCGCACACATCATTGGAGGATCATCCAATTCTGCAAGTCGGACGGAGGCGGTGAAACTAGAGACATCCAAAGGCAGTGGGGAACAGGGGCCAACCCCAAGAGGGCTAGGCCGGAGAGAAGATCGTTGGCAGCCATGGATGCAGATTGAGGCTCGTCGGCAGAAAGGAAGATCTAGACAATCTCCGGCGGCAGATAAGACGTAGGTAACTTGCCCATAAGAACAGCCAACAGAAGGGCATCGCAAACTGCTTCCATGGATGAAAGAGGGCCCATGGCGGCGCTGGTACAGATCCAGTGGGTGGCAAGGAGTCTAATATTCGCACAAGACGAAGGCAACGTCAAGAGGCGTCGGGAAATTACGTGCCAGCGGGAGAGGTTGACAATGAAATTGGTCGGCGGCGATTTGGAATAAGACTTCACAGCAGCCCTGTTCTTGAAGGTGAGGTCTTTTAGGAAAAAGAGGGGGAAGAGAGAGATTTAGATCCAGTTTACTCCATATGTTTGGTGGGTGGAGGGAGGATCCGCAAAATTTTTTTGGAGGGAGGATCTGCGAAATATTTCTTAACTCATTTAGCTCATGAATGATCCGGTCCCAAATTTAAAATTGTAAAACTGTTCTACCCTTGCTCTTTTTTTATATATTAAATATAATATTTTGTTTTATAAATGTAAATAAATATGTATATTATCTAATTTATTACTATCTTAAAATAAAAGGAAAAGATATATTTTAATTTTTTTATATATAATGTAAATTATTTAATTAAAATTTTTAATAATTTAATGATTGATGTATTTAGTGAGTATTTCTTCTTAAATTTATTAATAGTACAAGAAAAAAATTATTATTTAAATAATGAATTTATAATTTCAAATCGAATTTGAATTCAAATATTCAATTTCGAATGTTCAAATTCGAATACTCGAATATACTCGAATAGTTCATTTATTACCTACGAATCGAATACGAACCCGATTTCGAATTCGATTAATAATTGAATTCGAATACGAATATTCGAATATTTAATCAAATATCATTCAAATACCTTAGTATTCAATTCGATTCGTTTGCAACCCTACATGAGACCAACTGCAGCAAAAGTTCTTGGAGAGATACATGTCACCATCTAAGGTGTATAAGATGAGACAAGAGATCACCCAATTTATTATGAATCAGGTGAGAAATTTCATGAGGCGTGGGACAGGTTTAAAGACATGCTCAAAAGGTGCCCACAACATAGGATGTCTAAGGCTGAGTACATAAGCATCTTCTACTATGGACTAAATTGTGAGTCACGTGTTTTTATTGATGCATCATCAGATAGAGCGTTGTTATCAAAGACAGCACTTGAAGCAGAAAAGTTGTTTGAAGACATTTCAATGAGTTACGTGACTTTCCTGTAGAGAGAGATAGGGGATCATATGTACTTGGCAAGGTGGCTCAGGTTGAACATCAAGTAGTGAAGCTGAATAGGGATGATGAGATCATCTCTAGTCTAGCTAACATCAACAAGCTACTAAAGTCCCAGCAGAAACAGATTATAGAGTTGACACTAAGGGGGCCTAGTATGCAGCAGCATGAAGTGAAGAGTGTTGAAGATACCTTCAATCGATATATGACTGAGAATGATGCAAGGATTGATCATCTTAAGGATACCATGAATGCTGATCATGCAGATTTATCTAAGCAGTTGAAGGACCTTACATTGTTGATGGGGGAGATGACAGGAAACGTAAACAAATTTACTCAAACTATTGAGAAATGAAAG
Organism: Pogostemon cablin; assembly: GCA_023678885.1. Taxonomy (NCBI): domain Eukaryota; kingdom Viridiplantae; phylum Streptophyta; class Magnoliopsida; order Lamiales; family Lamiaceae; genus Pogostemon; species Pogostemon cablin. The sequence goes on along the minus strand of CM042952.1, from coordinate 16,089,753 downwards.
TTACCATCTCAAAGTTTTGAGAATCCAAAGTCTTGTTTTGCCATCACATTGAGGTCAAGGAAGCAGTATGAAGGTTCGAAGAAGTCGGTGGTCAAAAATGACAAAGGCAGGGCTCCCTTCGACCAAGCTTATGTTGTTCTACCAGATCTGATGGTCGAACGGTGATCAAACGAATTCCGAAAAAATAGAATATTGATGCTCTGTTTTATTCCCTTTCGTTCGACCAAAGCACTTCTGTTCGACCAGAACATCTTGGTCGAATGCTGGTCGAATAAGGCAGAGGGGAGATGACTTCACGATCACAGCCGTCGTTCGACTAGAGCATTGCAGTTCGACCAGACCACCAAGGTCGAACGGTGGTCGAACAACAACTGGAGAAAGAGAGTCCGTTATCAGCAACCTTGTTCGACCAAACTCAGTCTGTTCGACCAGACACACTTGGTCGAATAGAGGTCGAACAGTTTGGTACAATCCCCGTTTTGATACCGAATTCTACACCTGTTGATCAGAACACTCCAGAGCCATCCCAAGAGCAAAATAATGAGCTTATAGTAGAGAAGAAGTGGGAAAGAGAAAAGAGGTTGAGAGCTGAGAAGCTTAGACTGCAGATGGATAATGAAGATGTGGTTTTCTCTCTTGATCAAGCAACGAAGATGCTCATGGAGACTCCGTCGTGCAAGAGCATAAATGTGATTTCTAACTTGTTTAATCTTGATTTTAACAAGAAAGATGATTCTGAATTTGAATGGAAGATTGACAAGGAGGTGCCTAAACAGCCATGGGAGGAAGGAAATTCCAAGGATCACATACTTGTGACCAAGAAAGGTGAGGTGTTGAGTGTAGACAAGAAAAGGGAAAGAAAGCACTTGAAGGTGAGGATGCGAGAAGACTGTCCTCTGATCTAGTAGTTAAAAAGGTTACATCCGTCGTGACTCTCCGACGTTAAACATGAGCGCCTGTTGGGGGCTTTTCCCTTCAGTTTTATTGTTTTATTATTTCTTCCGTGTGAGTGAGGAGTTATTATATTTGAAGTGTTCACGTTTCAGAAATTACATCTCTTTTCAAACTTAGTTTCGACTTACGTTTTTACTAAGTTTGGGGGGATGTGATGTACTTACCTCGTCTTATGAGCACTAAGGGTATAATTTTTCCTTTCGTTGGTTGTTTGTTTGTTAAGAGGTTGATTATTTGCGGCATATTAATATTTTAACCGGTGTTGATATGTCGATTTTTTACAACTTACCTAATGTTTAGTGTGTTGTGTTGGTGTGTCTAGTGTGTGGAGTCAGTTAGATAGTCAATTGAGTCTTTCTTATAGTTCTCTTATTTTATTATTGATTAATCTTGTGATGATGAGTGTGTTTGAGCTTTGATGATAGAAAAAGGTAACTGGAGTGGCAAGACGAGTTCTACACTGAGGCTTTGACTCGAGAAGCTCGTGCGTTTTGAAGGAGAAATCAGGTGCACTCGTTTCCTTTTTCAAAATTTTTTGTGTGCTTTTAATTCATGAGAGTGGAAGGATTGAGTTGATCCATGTGAGCTTATATGTTTAAATCATGCTTGAAATTCTTATACTTTTGAAATTGATGAAGGAAATGTACTTGAGTTATATTGTAGTATGAAGTTCTGTGTACTTGTGGGATATTGTTTACCATGAAGAGTGCTCTATTACTTGTAAAAAAACACATGTGAGATTTTTTAGCCTCGTTGATCATGTTACATAATCACATGATATTTCTTTTCTGGTGAGTATCATTCTTGTGTGTGTATTCTAGAACTTGCCTCTTGTCTTACTTGAAACTACATGTGTGTTAGATGATGGGAAATGATTTTAGGCCATCCTTGAAATTATGAGTCACTTAGCCAAATAATTCCCTACCAAATGATATTTATCCGTAGTTAGCCCCGTTGAGCCTAAAAACCTCATTGTTTGGCAGCCTACAAGAAATAGCCACTTTGAGCTTCTGAATTTTTTTAGCTTTGATTGTCCTTCTAGAAGAGAATTAATGTCTTTTCAAAGTGTGTTGATAGAGTTTGATAACAACTTGGGAAGGAATGAAATTGGAGTTGAAAATAATGATTGAGCTTGAAAATGCATTGAAGGAAAATCATAGAGTAGTGCTTAAATCTAATACTCCATGGAATCAAACATCCTAGGGTAATAAACACTAGAAGAATACAAAAGTGAATCAAGTAGGAGAATAGGTAGTTCTAGGGTAATCCAGTTTTACTACTTATCTTCCCTCTCATATACTGGCTGACTCTGCCTTATGGACTATGGACACATCATTAAACCATGCAAATCTACTCTATAGACACAAGTAAATATGGTGTGTAACACGTGTGAATAACCTTGGAGCAAGAGACGTAATTTCACCCCCTTTCTAGGTACTATCAGTATCAATTATTTCCCACGTCTGGAACCTAACCCGATATGATCTCCCTTTATAGGTACTATAAAATTACCCTCTTTATCCTGCTTACTAACCAGAATTCAATTCAATTAATAAACATTCATATATGACAGTTCTAATGAAGCTTCGGAGTCTCCTCACTTAGAATCATAACATGGAATCTTGTTCAGCAGTGAACGCACTCAATCTACAACCAAGATATATATTTAGAACGTGAATATGGATTAAGAAAATACAATCATATATAAAATAAATCCACAAGTAGTGTTGTACGGAGGACACACAAGATAGTTTAATTAATTCATAAAACTTTCAAAACCCTAGTGCTACCAAAATAATTCTAGCCCATGATGTTACGAAGAACAATCATGGGTGTTGGATAGATCTTACCCATATATCTGGAAATTATAAGATAAATTAGGAAACGAATAAAACCTTAGATGCGGGAGTCATCGCGTCCTTCTCCGTCTTGAATTCTCCTCTTGGTTCTCCTCTTGATTCCACAGACAAATCTTCAAAGTGATTGATGGATGGAGGAAAGGATGTGGATGATGGTTGGGGGTGATCCCCCCTTATGGGGTGGTGTAGGATGGATATGGCTCCTCTCCAATTCAATCTCTATTCCAATCTAATCAATTATGATGTGATCTACATCCCCTTTTATACTAGTAAGCGCTCCTTATGGACCTTGGATGGACTTTTTCTTGGAAAATACGCAAATACACACACTTGGGGTGTAAAAATACTGATCCGGCGCTGTTCAGGCATGTGGTTCGACCTAGGGTTCGACCTAGGGCTTGGTCGAACCATGGTCAAATCGAAATAGGCGATTTAATGCACTTCAGGCATATGATTCGACCAAAACAACTTGGTCGAACCAACTTGTGCCAGCTTCATCGTTTCGCATATAACTTCCATATCCGGACTCCAATTTAAGTGATTCTTGTGCTCTCGCGATCCTCTCTTCCTTGGCTTTCTATCCATATAAAGAACTCACAAAAATTCCAAGATTTGAAGGTGTAACAAGCCATGAAAAGTAACACAGTCGTTCTTTTCGGCACAGCTCGCGCGACGTCACCATCTTTATCATAACTTTCTCGTTTGGATTCCGATTGAAGTGTTCTTTATGTCAAAACGACCCTATCTTCTGTGGCTTTTCAACCATGTATACACTTTCACTTTTGAGCTCCATACAAATACAGAAAAATTACAAAAGTTGGATGTGCGTTTTTCAGCATTCTAGCACAAGTTGCACATTTTCTCCAACTTTGCACTTTTGATCCTTTTTTCACCTAAAATACAATAAAATACCTCAAGTGCACATTTTTCTCACATATATTGAATATAAGATACTTGTCCTAATATATGACAACAATTCCCATCAAAAAGGTGTTAGATTGGACACTAAAATACGCTTATTTTCACTCTCATCAATGACGTCCCGTGGCAACAAAGCCCATTATAATAATCGTAGTCATTTCAAACCCAATTATCAATACACGCGAGTTACTTGTACAAATTTAATATTCATTTATTTTATATATATTTATATTTTAAATGTATAAATTAATATTTTAATAAAAATTAGACAAAGACTTAGGTACTCTTCAAAACTTTGAAAATAAATTCAATAAAAATTTTGAACTCTAAAAATTAAATTAAAATTAAATAGTTTAAATAGATTAGTTGAATATTAACGTCTTTTTTTTATCAAAATACAAGTCTTATATAAATTAAATATAATATTTTAATTAAATATTGAATTATATATATTAGTTAAAAATTAGTATATTGATTGTTAATTAAAAATATCTTTCATATTTATCAAATTTATATTATTAATTTAAAAAATATATATATTATTAGCATAAATAGGGTACACAACTGAGATCAAAAGTATTAAATAGACGGTCATGATTAAAATTGAATGGTTTCTAAATATGATCAATTGAAAATAATAAAAAAATTGAAGATAAAAATAAAATTTAGGTTTGCTTTTATATATTTATCAAATTTATATTATTAATTTTTTAAAAAAATATATTATGGGCATAAATAGGGTCCACGGCTGAGATCAAAAGTATTAAATAGACGGTCATGATTAAAATTGAATGGTTTCTAAATATGGTAAATTGAAAATAATGAAAAACAATTGAAAATAAAAATAAAATTTAGGTTTGCTCTGATGAGCGTTTTCTCAACACACAATATTAATCCCTAAGTATGAAGATGCTATTGTAGCTTTGATAAGCGAACAAGTGATTATCGAACCCAAAGGACGTATTATTATCAATTTAATTATTATTTAACTTATTAAGACTAATATGGAAATATAGTTGTGATGAATTAAGTAACTAATAAACAATAAATTAAAATAGCAATTAAAATAAATAAACAGTAGAAAATAAACGAAAGTGAATAAGTGAGAAGATAGATAGTTTTTCGGGCCATCTAGTTTTACTCATTAACTTCCCTTCCTGTATCAATGTCTGATTCTGCCTTGTGGAGTATGAACGCATCACTAAACCATGCAAATCTACTCTATACACACAAGTAAATAAACGTGTGACACGTGTGAATACCCTTGGAGCAAGATATATAATTCACCCCCCTTTCTAGGTACTATCAGTATCAATTATTTTCCGTGCACTAAGTACTCTAACCAGAAATGATCTCCCTTTATAGGTACTATGAAGTTATTCTATCTGTCCTACTTAATAACCCGAATAAGATTCAATTAACAAGTATTTGTATAAGATAGTTCTAATGAGACTTCGAAGTCCCCTCACTTAGAATCATAACATATAATCCTGCTCAGCAATGAACGCACTCAATCAATAATCAAGATATGTATTCAGACTCTACATAATAATTAATGATGTACAAAACAACTCTGAGTATGAATTAAAAACGCATAGTCTTATATAAAATAAACCACAAGTAGTGTTGTATGGAGTATACACACGGAAGTTCAATTAAGTCATAAAACCTTTGTTGAGAGTGAAAATAAGCATGTTTTAGTGTCCAATTTAACACCTTTTTTTATGAGAATTATTGTCAAATATTAGCACAATTATATTATATTCAATATATTTTATAAAAAGGTGCACTTGAGGTGTTTTATTGTGCTTTAGGTGGAAAAAGAATCAAAAGTACGAAGTTGGAGAAAAGGTGCAATTTGTGCAATGATGCTGAAAAACGCACATCCAATTTGTGTAATTTTTCTGTCTTAGTGTGAAGCTCTGAATTGATATTGTGATATATGCTTGGAAAGAAACAGAAGAGAGGGTCGTTTTAGCGTAAAGAACACCTCAATCGGAATCTAAATGAGAAAGTTATGGTCAAAATGGTGACGTCGCGCAAGCTGTTTCTGTTCAACACGGATGTTCCACTTTGCATGACTTGTTACATATTCAAATGTTTGAGTTTCTGAGAGTTCTTTTTTGGACAGAAAGTCAAGGAAAAAAGGATCGTGTGAGCACAAGAATCACTAAAATCGGAGTTTGGACGAGGAAGTTATGCTCAAAATCGTGAAGTCGCGCAGATGGCAGCAAGAATTTCCGAGAATTTCAAAAAAATTTCCGAAAATTACCTATTTCTTGGAGCACAATTATTCTCCTTATCACATAATCCACCATGATTTACTCATATCTATTATTTCCTTATTTAATTCCCTTCTCACACATATATATATTATACATCATTATTCATTGTGAATGGAGAGCCACAATCATCCTACACCCGACAAGGGGGATCACCCCCTAACCATCATCCACATCCTTTCCTCCATCCATCCATCACTTTAAATATTCGTCTGCTGACTCAAGAGGAGAACCAAGAGGAGGATTCAAGACGGAGAAGGATATGACGACGCCCCAATTTAGAGTTTTTATCATTTCCTAATTTATCTTGTATTATGCAGACATCCGAGTAAGATCTTTTCAACACCCATGATTGTTCTTCGCAACATCATGGGCTAGAATTGTTTTGGTAGATCTAGGGTTTTGAAGGTTTTTATGAATTAATTGAACTTTCGTGTGTATACTCCGTACAACACTACTTGTGGATTTATTTTATATAAGACAATACCTTTTTAATTCATACCCAGAGTTGTTTTGTGCATCATTAACTGTTATGTAGAGTCTGAATACATATCTTGGTTATTGATTGAGTGCGTTCACTGTTGAGCAGGATTTTATGTTATGATTCTTAGTGAGGGGACTCCGAAGCTTCATTAAAACTATCTTATATAAATACTTGTTAATTGAATTTGATTCGGGTTAATAAGTAGGATAAAAAGGATAATTTTATAGTACCTATAAAGGGAGATTATATCGGGTTAGAGTACCAGTCCTAGGGGAAATAATTGATACTGATAATACCTAGAAAGGGGGGTGAAATTATATCTCTTGCTTTAAGGTTATTCACACGTGTTACACGCATATTTACTTGTGTCTCTAGAGTAGATTTGCATGGCTTAGTGATTTGTCCATAATCCACAAGGCAGAGTCAGACATTGATACACAAAATGGAGATTAATGAGTGAAACTGGATTATCCTAGAGCTATCTATTCTCTATTCTTGAGTCACTTTCGTCTTCTTCTAGTGTTTATTTTATTTTAATTATTATTTAATTTTCAGCATATTAGTTATTAGATAATCAACGTTCAACTTTTATTACCACTTGTCTTAATTAATTTAGATAATAATTAAGTTGATAATACGTCATCCTTTGGGTTTGATATTTAATTTGGTCGCTTGCTTAAGCTGCAACTGATATCCTTAATACTTGGGGATTAATTTTACGTGCAAAGAAAACGCGCATCAACCTTCATAAATCCTAGAACTACCAAAGCGGTTCTAGCCCATGATTTATCGAAGAACAATCATGGTATTGGATAGATCTTACCCATAGTCTTGAAAATTATAAGATAAATTATGATGCGAAGTAGACCCTAGATGCGGGTTTGAATCTTCACTTGGTTCTCACTTGATTCGATAGACGAATCTCTCTCCACAGCTCCGTGGATAATGGTAGGGTTTCGGATGTTGTGTAGCATGAAGTTGGTGAATGATGACTTTTCTTCCTGCGTAGGGTCTTCTTTTTATAACTTTAGCTCCTCCAACGAACCTCTAATGGGATTTTTAAGTGAAAACACATACTGAAGGTATAAAAATACAGATCCAGAAACTTCTCTCTCGTTGGTTCGACCAATGCTCTCGGTCAAACCACTCATAGCCTAGTCGAACCGGCCTATAACGAATCTACAGGTAGCTGGTTCGACTCGAACTGTCTGTCGAACCAGAAACTTCGTGGTCGAATCATCACTGCTTCTCTTTAGGCTTTTGGTTCGACCATGGTTCAACCATCATGCCTAGTCGAACCACAATGTCGTGGTCGAACCATGCTGAAACGCAACTTCAGATGCTTGGTTCGACCAAGAGTGTTGGTCGAACTACCTCTCTTTTAGTCGAATCGAGCGCTTGACGTCTCCACTTTCCAATACATGCACCTGATTCGTGACTTTCCACTACATATCTCAATTTATCTTGATTTAAGAACAAACCATACATCATTATCACAGAAATCAGAGCTCAAATTACGTGAATTTATACTCTCATCAAACTTGCTCGTCCCGAGACAACGAAATCAAAACCATAAGAGTAAGTGTAAAATTCACAAGCCCACCAAGTCAAGTACAAAATATACCTACACATGCAATTCTATCAATTTAAAATAAGTACCACTCAAATCATAATTTCGTTCATGCAAAAACATCACTCAATTATAATACGCTTCGGAGTACTAAGTCATCTAGCTCACAAGATAAGTATTTACTCTCGCTCTCGAATGTAAAAGATTTACAGTTAAACAGTTTATAAATACGCTCATATTCAATTCATATTTTCGCGTAAACATAAGCTTGGAAAGGGTCTCAAAAATCAACTTATAATCACTTCGTTACTAGAATCACAAAGAGCTTGCTTGTGGATTGTAATGTTGGCTCTTTGGTAATGGTAGGAAAATATAGATAAAGTGACTAATTCACTAGTAGAAAATTACCTTGGAGTTTTTCTTTTCATCAAACAGCTTCCTCATCTCCATCTTTTTTCTCATGATCTTTGCGATTCAACTTTTTTCCTTCTTCACATTGGCATCAACAACTTCTTTCTTCCTTTCTTCGAAATTCAAGGGTACCAATTTCGGGCACTACTCTTCTAAGCAGTCGAGGTACCAGTTTCAGGCACTACCCCTAACAAGATTTAACCATATTTTTTATTTCACTTCATATTGCTCAACCAATATTTTTCTTCCTTTTCTTCTTCATATCCAAGCTAGAATATATTCACCTCAACTCTCAACTAATGAATAAGGCATTCAACAAGGCTCAAGTAAAGGATGAATAAGGCTTTTTATCAAGGCTTGCTAAAGAAAAAGTTTTTAAAGGCTCAACAAGGCTTTCAATGATTTATACAATATATGTGAAGATAAAATTTGGCTAAGTGACAGAAATAAACAATAATGGACTAAGATCATATCCTAATAACTAATCAATCATAAGTCTCACACAAGACTCCAAGCCAAGTTCTATAATACTATCATATGAACGTTTCTCACAAGAATAAACTATCATGCTAGGATGTAGCGTGATTTTATAAGGCTCAAATTCTAACATGGGTAATAGATTTCCTAAGCACTCCTCATAACATATAATCAAGATCAATTCCACAATGAACTCTACATATTTAACAAGTTATACATGCTACTCATCAACAAAATCAACACATGCAAAATATGAATGCAACTTACTAATCAAGAACCCATCATATCAAATCCAAATCGAGTATCACCAACAATCAAACATCAGAATCAGTACATAATATCAATACATGCCACTCACACCACCAAATACCCATCCTGTAAAAATAAAAAGAGATGGGGGATGAGAAGAAGCAGATAAGATGAAAACCTGGCGCCCTCTACTCCTGTGAAGCATCATCATCACTGTCTCCTCGGTGCCAATCATCAAAATCCCTCTATATGGTATCCACTTTTCTATCCAGAGCTTCATAATTGTCGTTCAAGTCTCCCAATCTCTGATCCATCACCACATAGTTGGCATGCAGTGCGTTGTAACGCATATCGAGCACGGCATGACTCGTAGTAAGAAAGCCCAAGTGGCAGTTCATCTCCTTCTGATTGTTGTTCATGTTGACAAGGTGCTTATTCATCAACCTAAACTGCTCCCTATAATACTCATCCGGAGTACCCCAATGTTGTTGTTGTGGCTACTGTGGATGTGGTAGTGGTGGCATCTTATGCTGCTGTGGCTGAATCTCTATCTTAGGATGGTCATGCTCTTCTCCATGCATCTCACCATGTTCCTCCTGCTCTCCGTGCTGAGGCAGCTGCCGCTGCTGTTGCTGTCCTTAATCGACTATCCTTTGCAACTCCTGATACATCCCAGCAGCATACAGATCATACGCATTCCTCCAATTTCCTCTCCTCAAGCACGTTGTTGATATAGCCTCGTGCACCAGAGTGTTCATCAACCTATTGTCATCATTCCAGATCATGATTAGAGCCCTCACATCATATGGAAACATGAAAGAATAGTGGTTAGACCCCTAGTGTAAAGCCAATCTCCATCTCGGTGCAAAGCAAATCCAGCTTTCACACATAAATTCATCACGAGATCCGGATCCTCCAAAATTTGTGTAATGCCAGTGAAATCCATGTGGTACGACTCAGCCACAGGAGTAAGTAATCCTCCAATGTCCACTCTCTGAAAAGTAGAATTCCTGAATTTGTAAAGCTGCTGAATCAAATGCGAACCCACATTAAACTACACTCCATTCAACATACACCATAGAGCGTACAACTCTCCCCAAGATACTCAACTTCCCTCAGATCGGGCAAACAATGTGTTACCAAAAATTCTATCCATGTATCGAAGAACGGGGTTGCATATCAAAGCAGCAGAGCATCCTTCATCTTGAAATTCATGTCCTTACCTGAGATAGCTCTCCAAAAGTCATTCGGTCTAAAGTACCCATTATCATGCCTAGAGATCCCCCTCAGAGTTCCTAGCAGAATATTAAAGTCTTCAGCTGTCAAGTTCTCTTCTCGCCTCCCAGCTAAAAAAGAACACTCATAGGGAAGAGAACTAGAACCCTTCTTTACTGTAATCGAGCACAACACCTCCGCAGTCACATGAAAATATGTCGACCTCTTCAACTCCATGAAGTGACGGATGCCCACTTGATCGAACATCCACATAATATCATCACGGATATGCACTGTCATCATGGCCCCATCATCTTAATATCTCGCGCGAGCAATCTTATCGGACATCGCACCCCATCGATCCTTTATCTCCTCCTAATTCTCCATTCGAATATGAAAATTCCTAGGCAGCCTCTCCTTAATCTGTAACTTCTTTGTAATCTCATCCTCACGAGGCTACCTATCCTCCCTCTTCTTGGAACGGATCTCAATCGACTTCCCTTTTCCTACAAGAGTAATATTTCAATACAAAACCAATACTAGGAAAGCAACCCAACCAAATTCCAAGTCTAATCATACACTAAAATCTACTCAAGACTTCAAAATTTCATGTACAATTAACTTCAAACAAGCATGCCTATTAATGATATTAAACAACGAATCAATAACATTTCCAATTTCACTTCACAATTTAACTCTTCAACAAGAATTATCAACTTCACTAACTTCTCTTAAGCATGCAATTATCAATCTTCACAAATCAACTCAACATTCTAACATACTTCACTTCACCACTCAACTTTCTCAACAACTTCAAGTAAACATCAAGGTCTAACAACAAATCAACAATTAAAATCGGACCTATCACTTGTTCATATGTAATTTTAAAAAAAATCAAATTACACCATGAATCCATATAAAAATGAGTTCAGTCAACTTACTCACTTTAAAATCAAGTAATAGAACTTCAATCCTAGGGTAATAGAGTCAAGAGAATGTACCTTTCGATCCAGCCATGGCTTAGTATGAACAATGAAGAAAAATTCCCAAATTGAATAGAAAACCCTAGTTTTTCAACTAAAAATCTCCAAATTCGTGAGAAATAGAGTGTGGAAAGGGTAGAAAGTGGTTTAATAGGAGTAAAATCAAAGTTTGGAAGAGAGGGTTTTTGGTTCGGAGAGGATTCGAGTGAGGGTGGTGTAAAAAGTGTACGGATCAAGGACGAAAATCACATATAAACATGACTTACCTGACCTGGTTCGAGTCGGTTCGACTCGAACCAGGTGGTCGAACCATGTTTCTGGGCGACTTTTGAATGTGGTTCGGCTCGAATCGTTGGTCAAACCAGTAAATCGAAGTCGAACCAGCCTGTAACAAACTTTCAGGTGGCTAGTTCGACTCGAACCCTTGGTCAAATCATAGCCTCTTGGTCAAATCAACCTGTAAATTTTTTCTTGAATGTTGGTTCGACTTGAACCCATCTGGTTCCACGTCCTCCTTTTGTCGAACCATGCTCATGTTCCTTCAAAATCGATTCTTCTTCGTCCCCTGCGAACTTCAAGCTCAAAAACTATTATTAAGTACCAAAATAGAGCAAAACTATAGCTAGAGAACCACCATTAAGACTCAATAATAAATGTATATATACTCTACATACGACATAAAAAATAAAACACCACCGAACATTAGGCAAATTGTAAAAAATCGACACATCAACATTGATTAAAGTGTTAATATACCGTAAAAAAATCAACTTACCTAACAAATATTACAAAGAAAAGATTATACTCTCGGTGATATGATGAGATAAGTACATCACACCTCCCAAAAACTTAGTGGAAACTATAGTCAAAACTAAGTTTGCAAAGAGATGTAATTTCCGATAAGAAAGCACGTTAAATATAAAAATTTCTTACTCACACTAATGAACTAAAGCAATAAAACGGGAGGAAAATCCCCAACAGGTGCTCTTATTTAATGTCGGAGAGTCACGACGGTACCAAATCAATGCAAGATATCCTCAAAGGCGACGCAAGCACCCTCCGGCGACTTATAATGCTTTAATCGATGCCCATTCGCCGCTATGATATCTTTGTCCTTGTCCATGATCTCAAAACTCCCCCCTCCGCAGGCTCTATGGATAATGAACGGTCTCATCCATTTCAATTTCAATTTTCCTGGAAAGAGCTTCAAACGAGAGTTAAAGAGTGATACCTCATCACCTTGCTTGAATTCTTTGTAAATGAACTTCAAACCATGCCATTTCTACATTCTCTCCTTTTAGATCGCTGAATTCTTGTAAGCTTGATTTCTGAACTCGTCTAGTTGATTGATTTGAGTCAACCTCAACTCTTTTTGATCCTTAAAACACAAGTTCAAACTTCTCAATGCCCAAAAAGCCTTATGCTGAATCTCTATGGGTAAGTGGAACGGCTTCCCATAGAAAATTTGATAAGGTGACATTGTTGGCGTTCGATCGTTTAGTTAGCGTGAACCGTTATGTTTCCATGCATTTTTAATCTAGCGAAAGAAATAAGATAGAAACATATTACCTTTCACCAGGGTGTGTTGATGATGAACAGCTGCAGAGAACAACCTCTTGATCTTCTGCTGTATTCCCAAGTCCAATCCTAACGTCGTGTGGGTGACGATCTTTAGGATCTTCTCAACCTGCTCCTTCCCACTTTTTCACGTCAAAAGTCATGATCAAATTAGGTTCCAGAAAGCTGAGATGACTTATTTATGGGCTACAACATGGACTAGGAGGAGGAATTAGAGTCAGGCCTCCATTGGGCTTAAGTATCCAAGTTTAGCCCAAAACTTATACTTAAGTCCAATAATAATAATATAGTCCACTAAAATATTATTACTACACTGCCGCTCCAATCCCATAATTACGTTATGGGTTCCTTCTTATTATGAGCCCGACAGTCTCCCCATGTTTAAGATATACAATGCCAATTAATTAATTAAGTTACTGACAACTCGATTAATTAATATTTCTTCTGAGAGTTGTACCAATCAACCTCATTATCATGCCAGAATAATCCACTTGAAAGATTTACATGATAATCCTTTTGAGCTCCTCAAGGAAACATCGTCAACCTATTTAATAGGACACAAATTCCTTTTACAATCAACAGCACACCATAGACACAATATTATTTCCCAACTCACCGAGTTTATTGATTTAATATATAAATCTCACCCATTGATGAATCAAAGAAATAAATACTGGCTTACATGTCGAGGTTATTGTATAGGGATTAAGAGCACAAACATCTATAATAACTGAGATCAAGTTCTCCTATATAGTCAGCATAAGTAGAACGATCTCAAGAAGTCCTACTCAATACACACAAAGCATACTAATGTGATTTTATAGTCAAGACAAACTAATACCAAATCACACTACAATCATCATGATAGATTGTCCTTGTCTATCTCGATTGTGAGCATCTGTTTATACTTTATAAGAAAACCGATAATATGATCTTCCGCGTGTTGTTGCACAACATATTATCTACATTATAAAGTAAGTGTACTTTTTCATAAATATAAAAATAAATTATAACTTGCAAAACATTTGATCATATGATTCACATTTAAAATAAATTGTTAAAACATTGTATCATACAAAAAGCTAGACTTTTAGCATATAATCTAACAATCTCCCACATATAATAAAAGATTACGCTGCCATATCTGCTGACACGCATCTAATCCACATTCCTTCTACATGCCCATTGAACACTTTCGCTGGAAGGCTCTTAGTAAAAGGATCAGCTAGGTTATCCTTAGATGCAATCTTAGCGACAATGGCCTTCCCTCTTCTAATAATGTCTCATAGGTGGTACTTGCGCTCAATGTGTTTACTCGCCTTATGGGCTCGTGGTTCCTTTGAGTTTGCTACTGCACCACTGTTTTCACAATAATTTGTGATTACTTTGGGTAAACCAGGAATCACATCCAAGTCCATTAAAAAGCTCCTGAGCCATACTGCTTCTTTAGCTGCCTCAGAGCCTGCTACATATTCAGCTTCCATAGTGGAGTCCGCAACGCATTTCTACTTTATACTCCTCCATATTATGGCTCCTCATCCAAGAGTAAACACATAACCCGAGGTGGATTTAATAGCATCCCTATCTAATTGAAAATCCAAATCAGTATAACCCAAAGGTAACAAAGTATATGCCTGGTAACCAGCACATAATCCCTAGTCCTTCGCAGGTACTTCAAAATATGCTTTACGACAGTCCAATGCCCTTGTCTTGGATTACTTTGATACTTTCTGACCATGCCCAAGACATAACAGATATCCGGCCTCGTACATAGCATTGCATACATGAGGCATCCTAGTGCCGAAGCATAAGGAACCAGATTAATCTCCTATATTTCATGTTGTGCCTTAGGACACATTTCCTCAGATAGAGTATTCCATGTCTGAAAGGTAGAAAACCTTTTTTGGAATCTTGCATGCTAAAACGAGCCAAGATTTTATCAATATATGAAGCTAGGGATAACAAATCATTCTTTTCTTGCAATCCCTTATTAATTTGATCCCTTGAATGTGTCTGACTTCTTCTAAGTCCTTCATCTAAAACTGCTTAGACATCCATACCCTTATGCTCGACAATACCTTTACATTGTTTCCAATGAGAAGAATATCATCCACGTAGAGTACAAGAAATACCACTACATTTCTGTCACACTTCTTGTACACACATGATTCATCCGGACATTGAATAAATCCATATGACTGGATTACTTCATCAAAATGGATGTTCCATGATCTAGAAGCTTGTTTCAATCCATAAATGGACCTATTAAGCTTACACACAAGATACTCTTCGCCCTTCATAATGAATCCATCTGGTTGCTTCATATAGATGTTTTCCTCAAGACTTCCATTTAGGAAAGTTGTCTTGACATCCATTTGCCATACCTCATAGTCCATATGAGCAACAATAGATAAAAGAATCTGGATTGACTTAAGCATGGCCACAGGCGAGAAGGTTTCTTCATAATCGATTTCTACTTTCTGAGTATATCCTTTAGTTACAAGCCTTGCTTTTAAGGTTTCCACCTTATCGTCAAATCCTCTTTTTATTTTATAGATCCACTTTCATCCAATGGCTTTTACACCATTAGGTGGTTCTACAAGCTCCCAAACTTGATTAGAATACATGGATTCTATTTCAGATTTCATTGCCTTTTGCCATGATTGAGCATCTTTATCTTGTAGTGCCTCGTTGTAATTCCATGGGTCGATTTCATGTTCACCAGGAACCAAGTCAGAAAACTCTCCCAATTCCATGAATCTATCGGGTTGTCTCACAACCCTCCCACTACGACGAGGCTCCGCAAGCAATTGTGTATCAGGTGTGACACGCAGTACAGTGTCCTATGGTATATCCTCTAGTACAGTTGATATTATGTTTGGTGTTTCCCCTCTTACTTCTTCTAGAAAATTTTACTCATAGGTTTGTGATTCATTACATAATCCTCTTCCAAAAATCTAGCGTTCATGCTAACGATCACCTTTTGGTCTTTAGGACTATAAAACAAATCACCCCTCGTTCCTTTAGGATACCCTACAAACAGACAAACATCCATATGCAATTCTAACTTATCAGTATCCGCCATTAACACATGTGCCAGAGCACCCCAAATCCGAAAGTGTTTGAGACTAGGCTTTTGCTTGGTCCACAATTTGATGGGTGTGGAAGCTAATGATTTAGAAGGTACTAAATTACGATGTAAGCCGCTATATCTAAGGCATATCCCCAAAATAAATTTGGTAATTCTGAATAACTCATCATTGATCTTACCATTTTCATAAGAGTCATATTCATTCTTTCCGCTACACCATTCTGCTGGGGTGTGACCAGTGTAGACAATTGGGATTCAATACCTTCCTCTGATAAATAATTTCTAAACTCTCCCAAGAGGTATTCACCACCATGATCAGATCGTAGTGTCTTGATACATTTTCCAAGTTTCTTCTCCGCATCAGCCTCGTACTCTTTGAATTTATCAAAGCACTCAAACTTGCGGCGTATCAAATAAATGTATCTGTATTTAGAATAATCGTCAATAAAAGTGACAAAGTATTCATAACCCCCTCTTGCTTGGACAGACATAGGACCACATAAATCAAAATGAATTAATTCCAACAGATCCTTAGCTCTATACCCCTTTGCCTTAAAAGACCTTTTGGTCATTTTTCCTTCCAAGCAGGATTCGCAAGTTAGATAATTTTCCACTACTAATGAACTCAGAGGTCCATTAGCTATCAACCTTTGAATCCTACTCAAGTTAATATGATCAAGCCTTAGATGCCAAAGATATGTTTGATTCATTTTCGAAGGTTCTTTTCTCTTATTTGTAGATGTATCATTCAATTCAATTTGTTGCACTGTGGGACAAATTGGATTAAGAGTATACAAATTATCTATCAATGTACCATCACAGATAAAAATTCCATTTTTCCTTAAAACAAACTTTTCATTAAAAGAAACAGAATATCCATCCACAAACAATTTAGACACCGAAATTCAATTCTTTTTAAAATGAGGTATATAAAGACAATTCCTCAAAATAAGAGTTTTATTCTTATTAAAAATAAATAAACGTCTCCCACTGCAATGACCGCTACTGTCATAGCATTTCCCATGAGTATGGTAATCTCGCCATCACTAAGCTATCGGGTTAGGTGGAACCCTTGCAAAGAATTGGAGACATGGTCAGTGGCCCCCGTATCTACACACCAAGTGTCAGCAGATACAATCGCTAAACACGATTCAACAACTATTATAAAAGTCTTACCATTCATGTTCCCCTTCAGAAGAGGGCAGTCAGCCTTGTAATGTCCTGGCTGCTTTCGTTTGAAGCAATTGCCCTTAGACTTCTTGACTGCACCACCCTTTGCTTTCATTTGGTTCACCAGTGCTGAATTTCCTTACGTCTTCTTATTCCTACCGCCTCTTGGCCTAGGATGAACAGCATTTTCAGCAATATGAACCTGAAGAGCTCGACGAAAAAGCACTTCTGCCGCCATAAGTTTGTCAGAAGCTCCGCCAACGTGTACAAATGTTTGTTCATACCGTAGTTTAGACAAAACTGTTTAATACTCCTAGGCAAGCTTTGGAGTATGATATCAACTTAGGTTTCCCCATTGATTTCAGCTCCACGGACCTCCAACTCATTGAGTTGGCCCATCATTCTAAGAACATGCTCCCTTACGGGAGTGCCCTCAGCCATTTTGGTTTTCATCAGTACAGACATGCCCTTCGACCTAGCAGAATGACTCTGGTACCCAAAGAGTTCCCTAAGATTCAGCATCATATCATAGGCAGTGTTCATAGCTTGATGCTGATGCTGAAGCACACTTGACATTGAAGCCAATATATAGCACTTAGCCATCCTATCAGCTTTGGTCCACCTTTTATAAGCAGCTCTTTCCTCTTCAGTAGAGTCATTAGTAGGTTCCGCAGTGTTGGATTGTATACTAAAAGTCTAGCTTTAGAATGAACAATGTTATAACAATTTATTTGAAATAAGAATCATATGATCAAATGATTGCATCTTATAATTTATTTATATGTCAATGCAATAGTCCACTTACTTTAAACTGTAGATAATATGTTGTACGAAAACATGCGGAAGATCATATTATCAGTTTCCTTATAAAGTATAAACAGATGCTCACAATCGAGATAGAAGGGGACTCTCTATCGGGATGGTTGTAGTGTGATTTGGTATTAGTTTGTCTTGACTATAGAATTACACTAGTGCACTTTTTGTGTATTGAGTAGGACCGCTTGAGATCGTTCGATTTATACTGACTATATAGGAGAGCTTGATCTCAGTTATTATGGATGTTCGTGCTCTTAATCCTTATATAATAACCTAAACACGTAAGACAATATGTATTTCTTTGATTTATCAATGAATGAGATTTACATGTAATTAAATCAACAAGCTCGGTGAGTTGGGAAATAGTGTTGTCTCTATAGTGTGCTGTTGATTGTAGAAGGAATCCGTATCCGATATAGGTTGATGATGTCCCCTTGAGGAGCTCATAAGGATTATCATGTAAACCCTGCAGGTGGATTTATTCCAGCATTATAATGAGGTTGAGTGGTACTACTCTCGGATGAGATATTAATTAATGGAGTTGCCAGTAACTTAATTAATTAATGGGCATTGTATATCTTAAACATGGGAGACTAACGGGCTCATAATAAGAAGGAGCCCATAACGTAATTATGGGATTAGAACGGTAGTGCAGTAATAATATTTTAGTGGTATATATTATTATTATTGAACTTAAGCATAAGCTTTGGGCTAAGCTTGGATACTTAAGCCCAATGGAGGTCCAACTCTAATTTCTCCTCCTAGTCCCTGCTGTAGCCCATATATAAGTCATATCAGCTGTTCTAACCCTAGATAAGACACGCCTAACACGTGAAAAAGGTAGACAGAATAGCAGATTGAGAAGATCTTGAAGATCATCGCCCACACGACGTCGAGATTAGACTTGGGAATACAGCAAAAGACGGAAGGTTGTTTGCTGCTGCAGTCCGTCAAATTTCACGATTTTTACAAAATTGTACAGAACTTAGAATTCTACAAGTAATATACTGACGGAAAGCCACAGAAGAGATGATCATTTTGGTGTGTAGATCACTGAATTCTGAAATCGGATGAGAGAGTTATGCCCAAAATGGTGAGACTGTGCAGGCTGCCGGCGAGAATCCATCTTATTCAACATAGCTGGTGAAAGGTAATACGTTTCTTTGGTTTCTTGCTTCCGTTGGATTAGAAATTTATGGAACCCTAACAGGTCATGTTAACCAAATGATCGAATGCCAACAATTGGTATCAGAACTTCAGTTTTGTGGTGAAGCGTGAAACGTTAGGTTATGGTTTATGTGTGTACATGAATTAGGGTTTAGAATTAAATTTCTTGTTGAATACTCTAATTGTACACGGCGGCACATGAGCACCACATAACGACCCAACGAGGCTGCCGGATGTCAGCAATGAGGTTCGACGATATAGTGGTGGTTGAACGGTGGCCCGATGATATGATGGCGGCATGGTGCGACTCATGGAGTCGCGGCTAGAGGCTGCACGAAGGCACGACACCATAGGCTGGTAGTCGATGCGGACCTGCAAAGGACTAGCACTAGCGCAGGGTGGCTGATATCATGTGCAAGCCATGCAACGATGGTGATTGTCGGTGGCGGCAAGATGTGCAATGCGGTTGCATGGCTTGAAGCGCAGCGGCAGGACGATGGCCAAAGTGATGAGTCGTTGCGCTGATAGTAAGCACATGTGAACACACGGGGCTGCCAGGTGGCCCAATGATGCTGGATAGGTCAATGTCAGTTCACTGACGGTGCACGCATGGCGGCATGCAGAGTGGCACGACGCGGTGCGAGCTCGTTGGGCGATGCATGTGAGCGGCGTCGTGCAATGGGACAAAGCTATCACGTATCGCTGGAATCATCTTTGCCAGTGCTGAACCAGTGAGATTGGGGCACTGGCGGCACAAGATGGGGGCATGGGTGAGGCTTTCCGATGGGGCGAGTCTGTTTTGGATGCGGCGTGAGTCAGACTGACGTGAGGGACAAGTTAAATCGTCAGACGGGAGGCACTCTAGGCAAGTCCTCCGATATTTTGAGCGAGTTCTCCATCATTCTGGGCATTTTTCCAGTAATTCCAGTCGAGTCTTCTGGCTTTCCAAGGGGGTCTGGAAGGGTTCTGGATTGAGTTTTCATATGGCCGGTCGAGTCTGCACGTGTTTGGGGCGGGTTCAGCGTGTATCCAATCGAGTCCTCTTTGGCGTCCTGGGCAAGCTCGATTTCAGCAGCTAGCACACGTTGCGTGCATGATAGCATGCCAAGGGCACACAGGTCATGCCGTGCATGAGGCGCGCGATCGAGAGTTGGCGCTGAGGACACGGCGTGCGGCAATGCGCATAAACGGGCATCAGTGAAGCTGTGGAGCGGCACGACCCGTGTTAGACATGGCATGAGTCGTGCCGGGTGACTTCAAGCATGCTGGAGATGCGAGGCAGGCAAGAGTACGGCACGAGCGGCTGACTATGTCGGCACGACTGGAGGCATGGGCTGGCACGAGTCATGCTGGCAGGATGTTAGGGCAGATGCTGTGCAACATGGAGAGCGAGGGGAGGCTGCGTGTTGGGTGGCACGACTCGTGCTGCAGCTTGGCACGAGTCATGCCAGCATGTAGCATGGGCCGGGTGCGTTCGTTTTTCCATTTCGACTTTTAGTACGGGAGCATGGGTGTGAATCGTGTCAGGTTTGTACGATGAATGGGGGGCTAAGTGTGAGGATGTCGGGCAGGGTGCTAGAGTGGTGGAGCAGGTTGGTGGACAAGGAATTGGAGGAATATTCTACGTAAGATTCTTCTAGAATCCATTAACTTGCACGATTTTTATAAAATCGTATAGATATCAAAATTTTACGTGTAATAAACTGACAGAAAGCCACGGAAGAGAGGATTACTTTGGTGCATAGATCACTAAATTCTGAGATCGGATGAGAGAGTTATGCCTAAAACGGTGAGGCTGTGCAGGCTGCCGACGAGAATTCATCTTCTTCAACATACACTGGTTAAAGGTAATACGTTTCTTTGGTTTCTTGCTTCCGTTGAATTAGAAATGTATGGAACCCTAACAGGTCATGTTAACCAAATGATCAAACACCAACATGCAGGACATTCCTCAGTGAGTACAAAGATATAATCTTTAGCAGTTAAAACAATATCCATGTTTCGTTTCTAGTCAACATAATTTGTGCCAAAAAGTTTGTGTTCTTTAAGTATAACAGAAAGTGAGTTGAGTGCCATTTGAAAATCCTGAGAATCATAAATAAATAAACAGATCAAACACTTCGAATTTATTAATTTATATTGTTTCCCCCAAAACAATATAAAATAAAATTCACTAACATCTAAAGCACCGTGAATTTTCATGCCACATTAGGGTGGACGTATACAAACCCGAACATTTGCAAGAGAATGTTTTACCCATTAATTTCATTCATCAACCTAACTTTATGACAAAATAATTAATAGTCGGTTCCTCTTTAGCGTAAATAACAGCAGTGACTCTGTTGGGGTGGATACTTATTATTTACACTTAAGTGTACACCATTATTTGATTACAAGTCCGCTGCCCAAGCTTGTGTGCCTTCAGTTGGTGAAATCCACATGCGCTCGGATAACTTTTTACAATCATCATAAAGAAGTTTGTACTAGTGATCCGTGAACAAACTCATCCGTTAGGGAGGAAGGTACTATAGCCAATGCTCAAGTTTATTCACATCACTTACAAACAAATAATGGAGGCCGCGGAAATTATTTATCAATCCTCTCTCCCACTTAGTTATTTAACACCGAGGGTTTTAACATGTATATAATATTTAATAATAAAATACACATCCTAGCATGCTTCTATTACGACAATTAAATCAAATATAGCATGCATCCACATATATAACAATAATGGATAATTAAATCAATTAATAAAGTTATATATCAAGAAAATAAACGCATAAAATGACAAATTGTCAAAACGAGCCAGACTGCCCACCGTAAAGCACCGGCACGACTCGTGCAGGGAAACCGCACGAGTCCTGCCACCCATTACAAGGCAGCCATGCACAGAAACATGCGAGAAAATACGCGTTTGGCTAAAACCTTGCTCGCACGACTCGTACACCGTCTTGGCACAAGTCATGCCGTCACACGCCAGCTCCAAACGCCTGCACCTAGCAACCCTTCCTCGTACCGACTTTTTGCCGATACTTGCTGCCCTCTGACATCTACACCAACCACCAAGAACACGATAGACTCGCTTAGCCAGGAAAGAAGACTCGATCGGGAGTTACTTCAGACCCGATCAACAGAAGCTGCAGACCCAACTAGCCACCATGCAGACCTGCACAAAAACTCTTGTTGACTCGCCCAGAAGCTCCAGTCGACTCACCCGGAAGCTGCTGCGGATTGCATGGTGTCATCGTGTCATGCCCCGCTGTGCCGCCATGCCTTCCATGTCGCCTTGTTATCAGTCATGCCTCAACAATTAGTGCATCGTGCATCCCAGAACCACATTTCGATCGGCCACGATGAAGTTTCAATCAAAATGCCGGCAGACATGATCAGAGCTTGCGTAGACTCACTCGAAAGCTCTATCAGACACGCCCAGAACCGTGTCAGACTCGCCCTGAAGCTCACTGTTCACGTCCGAAGCCACTCGGAACATGCTGCTGATCTCCACGACGAGTAGCTACCAGTCGACGCCGTGCAATCATCGATCACCAGCCACGACTGCATCACTCAACCTAGCCATGCCAAGGCTGGCCGTCGCTAGTCATGGATGTCCAGCCATCAGCGCAGCTCGCATGTCGTCGTGGATGAGCGTTGCCGCCATGCTTTCACCACCAGCCACCGAACCAAAAACCGAGCACGTAGGGTTACACAGATAATTTAAACAAATACCAAACCCTAATACTCATGCTCTCTATATAAAAATTAAATCACGTATAGCACATAAATCCTAGCATAACGTGTCACGTTTAGCCACAAAACTAAAGCTCTGATACCAATTGTTGGCATTCGATCGTTCGGTTAGCGTGAACCGTTAGGGTTCCATACGTTTTTAATCCAGCAAAAGTAATAAGATAGAAATGTATTACCTTTAACCAGGGTGTGGTTATGATAAACAGCCGCAGAGAACAACCTCTTGATCTTCTGTTGTATTTTCAAGTCCAATCCTGACGTCGTGTGGGCGACGATCTTCAGAATCTTCTCAATCAGCTCCTTTCCTCTTTTTCACGTCAAAAGTCGTGATCCAGTTAGGGTTCCAGGAAGCTGAGATGACTTATTTATGGGCTACAACAGGGACCAGGAGGAGAAATTAGAGTCGGACCTCCATTGGGCTTAAGTATCCAAGTTTAGCCCAAAATTTTTACTTAAGTCTAATAATAATAATATAGTCCACTAAAATATTATTATTGTACTGCCGCTCCAATCCCATAATTACGTTATGGACTCCTTCTTATTATGAGCCCGACAGTCTCCCCATATTTAAGATATACAATGCCCATTAATTAATTAAGTTACTGACAACTTCATTAATTAATATCTCATCTGAGAGTAGTACCACTGAACTTCATTATCATGCCGGAATTAATCCACTTGAAAGATTTACATGATAATCCTTTTGAGCTCCTCAAGGGGACATTATCAACCTATTTAATATGACATAGATTCTTTCTATAATCAACACCACACCATAGAGACAATATTATTTCTCAACTCACCGAATTAATTTATTTAATATATAAATCTCACCCATTGATGAATCAAAGAAATAAATACTGGCTTACGTGTCGAGGTTATTATATAGGGATTAAGAGCACTAACATCCATAATAACTGAGATCAAGTTCTCATATATAGTCAGTATAAGTCGAACGATCTCAAGTGGCCCTACTCAATATACACAAAGAATACTAATGTAATTTTTTAGTCAAGACAAACTAATACCAAATCATACTACAATCTTCCTGATAGATTGTGCTCGTCTATCTCGATTGTGAGCATCTGTTTATACTTTATAAGAAAACCGATAATATGATCTTCCGCGTGTTGTCGCACAACATATTTTCTACAGTATAAAATAAGTGGACATTTCACAAACATATAAATAAATTATAACTTGCAAAACATTTAATCATATGATTCTCATTTCAAATAAATTGTTAAAATATTGTTTCATACCAAAAGCTAGACTTTTAGCATATAATCTAACAGACATGTCAAGCACAGTCTTATACGCATTTCAGAACCTTACCCCCACAAAATATCATCGAGCTTCATAGCCCAATCTTTTCTATTAGTTCTGACTACCTTCTCCAAAATTTGTTTCACTTGTTGGTTGGAGACTTCAGCTTGCCCATTAGCTTGAGGATGATAGGGTGTAGTAACTCTATGCTTAACACCATATTCCTTGAGAACTCTTTCAAGAAGCTTGTTGACGAAGTGGGAACCTCCATCACTTATAAGTGCTTAAGGAACTCCATAACAGGTAAATATATGTTTCTTCAAGAAAGACAACAAAGTTTTTGAATAATTCATGCGAGTAGGAATGGCTTCCACCCACTTAGAAACATAATCCATTGAAAAAATGATGTAGAGAAATCCATTAGATGGGAAAAATGGCCCCATAAAATCGATTCCCCATGCATCGAAGATTTCAACAACAATGCTCGGCTGAAGTGGCATCTCATCTTTTCAACTTATATTTCCCATCCTTTGATATCTATCGCATGTCGCCACATAGGATTCACAATCTTTAAACAAAGTAGGCTAATAACGAGCCGATAAAAGTACCTTCGTTGCAGTCTTTTGAGCTCCAAAGTGTCCCACGTTAGGTTGTGCATGGCAAAAATCAAGAACACTCTCCATCTCCATATCGGGCACACACCTACGGATGATAGAATCCGTACAAATCTTGTAGACAAACGGATCATACAATATGAAAGTCTCTACATCCCTCTTAAACTTCGCATGTTGATACCTATTGAGATCTCTTGGAATTTCACCTACAAAAATGTAATTGACATAATCAGCCTACCATGGATCCATTCCACGAGCAGCGACTACACAAGCTCTCTCTGCTCCTTCAGCAAACACAGTCATTATCTTCTCATCAGGAAACATCTCTTCTATGTATTCGAAAGAATCATCACAATGCTCTCTTGTCTCCAACTTGATAGGTGATCCGCCAAAACATTCTCCGTACCTTTCTTATCCCGAATCTCCATATCAAACTCTTGCAGAAGAAGGACCCATCTAATGATCCATGGCTTCGCTTCCTTCTTCTTCATCAAGTACCGGATCGCAGAATGATCCGTGTGCACTATAGTCTTCATGCTAACCAAATATTGTCGAAACTTATTGAATTCATACACAACAGCTAGAAACTCCTTTTCAGTGATAGTGTAGTCCTTTTGTGCTACATCAAAATTCTTACTTGCATAGTAAATGGCGCAGAATTTCTTCTCTCTCATCTGCCCAAGCACCACTCCAAGTGCTAAATCACTTGCATCACACATAAGTACAAACGGCTGAGTCCAATCCGGTATGATCAAGATAGGTGTAGTAATAAGTGCCTCCTTCAAAACATGAAAAGCTGTTAGACATTCATCATTAAAAACAAAAGGAACATCCTTTTCAAGTAATTGCGACAACGGCTTGAAGTATTTTGAGAAGTCTTTAATAAATATTCTATAAAATCATGCGTGTCCAAGGAAGGACAGCACTCCCTTCTCATTAGTAGGTGGCGGAAGCTTCTCAATCGCCACCACCTTTGCTCTATCTTCCTGCAATCCCTTAGCCTAAATATGGTGCCCAAGAACAATTCACATCTCTCATCATGAAGTGGCACTTCTCCCAATTCAAGACAAGATTAGTCTCTTGACATCTCTTCAAAACAGTTTATAGGTTAGATAAACAAATATCAAAAGAGGAACCAAACACAGAAAAATCAACCATAAATACCTTCATGATCTTTTCTATCAACCCATCAAATATGACCATCATGCAGCACTGAAATGTAGCAGGTGCATTACACAATCCAAAAGGCATCTTTCTAAATGCAAAGGTTCCATAAGGGCAAGTAAAAGTAGTATTTTCCTGGTCCTCGGGTGCAATCATGATTTGATTATACCCCGAGTACTTATCCAAGATATAATAAAAATCATACTCTGCAAGACGATCAAGCATTTGATCTATGAAAGGAAGAGGGAAGTTGTCTTTGCATGTTTCACTCAGCTTCCAGTAATTAGTACACACACACCATCCCTTAGGAATCCTAGTGGCTAAAGTCTAGCCATCTTTGGCTTTCACAATAGTCATGCCCCCTATTTTAGCTACAACATGCAAAGGACTCACATGGGAACTATCACTAATTGGATATATAATTCCTGAATCTAGCCATGTTAGAATTTGCTTCCTAATCACTTCTTGAATAGCGGGATTCACCCTATGCTGATTATGAATGCTACTCTTAGCTTCCTCTAACAATCTTATCTTATGCATGCAATATGATGGATTAATGCCTTTCAAATCATCAAGAGACCAACTAATCCCAGACTTATACTTTCTAAGCACAACTAATAACTCTTCAAGTTGATCATCGGTTAAAGAAGAAGATACAATTATCGGATATTTTTCATTGTCCTCTAGATAGGCATACTTCAAGTGTTCCGGTAGCAGTTTCTACTCATCTTTATTCTCTTCTTGTGATGTGCTTTCTCTATCCAATGACAAGTACTTTCTAGTCCACTTCACTTCTTCAAACTTGGTTCTTTTTTATTCATACCTGTCATCACCCAAAGCAAGTAGATTTTCAAGAAATTCAATACATACCTCATTAGAGAGCTCATCTAGCTCTGTGGTGGGTAAAGTAAGAGACTCCGCCAAGCATGTCTCCAAAGGATCCTTGGAAAGGATCCAACAGTGGCAAGGAATGGTCTCCCTAAGATGTGGAGGACATTATCCTTGTCATTTTCCATCTCAAGCACTAGAAAGTCTACGGGAAAGACCAGTTTCTCTACTTTCACAAGAACATCTTCAATCAAACCTTTGGAAAAAGTCATAGACCTATTTGCCAATTGTAGAGCAACAATTTTGGGAGTTAACTCCCCCAAACCAAACCTTAAAAATATGGACAATGGCATCAAATTAATGTTTGCCCCTAGATCTCATAACGCTCGTCGTGCCAGTCCCTTTCCAATCTCACACAGAATAGTGAAGCTTCTCGGATCCTTTAACTTAGCCGGAAGCTTCCTTTAAATGATTGAGCTGCAGTTCTTAAACAAATTTACCATTTCAATTCCATTCAAACTTCTCTTCTTCAATAGTATATCCTTAAGAAAGCGGGCATAGTAGGGCATCTCCAAGATTGCTTCAGAGAAAGGAATGTTCAAGCTTATCTTGTTTATGATATCTGTAAACTTCTTGAACTTTTCTTTCAATCCCTTCTTAACTAACTTGAAAGGAAACGGAGGAGGTATCTTCATCTTGGAAATCCTCCATTCATCACGTTCAACCTTCTCTGCTTTGTCCTTCTCAGCTCTCAATCTCTTTGCTCTTTCCCATTTCTTCTCTGCTATAAGCTCAGTATTCTGTCCTTGGGATGGCACTGGAGTAGCATTAACATCAGGTTTGGCATTACGTGCGGGAAATGATACTGGACAAGGCAGTACGACCTCGGTTCTACCATGGGTGTTGGTCGAACCATGTGTCTAATGGTCGAAACGTGTTTCAGAAAGTATGTTCTCTCCTGAACAGGTCGGTTCGACCATGATTCGGCCATCAGGGTTGGTCGAACCAAGTTTGGATTGGTCAAACCCGACATAAAAAAACAGAAGGTCATGGACAGGCTATTTCGACTGTGGTTCGACCTTCAGGGTCGGTCGAACCACTATTTTGTTGGTCGAGCTGGCCTTCTAGATGCTCCGGAGGTTGCCCAGGTGCTTGGTTCGACCTGCTGGCTTGGTCGAACCCTAGTCGAATCAAGCTCCTGGAGCTTCAAGATTAGTTTCCAGCATCCTTGGTCTCTCATACTGCGTTCCAGACCTTAACGTGATGGCGTTGCACTGCTTCGGGTTTATTTTACTTTGAGATGGGAACTTTTCCTTCTCTACGATTTGCGTCAATTGATTTACATTCCCGGCCATCTGCCCCATCAACAACGTCAAGTCCTTCATCTACTTAGATGTATACTCCTGATTTGCATCAATCTTTGCCTTAAGCTTTGCCTCTAGACGATCCACTCTTGCATCATTCCTCTCCATGTACCTGTTCACCGTATCCTCAAAACCAAGTTTTTCTTCTTCGACCTTAGCCCCCGGATCAACACCAACAGGAGGTTGTACTGCTGTATTAGGATTACTCCATGAAAACTCCAGCCTCTTTGGTTGTTGATAATTAGTAGGTGGACCACGATTATTAAAGTTCTCTTGGTAATTCCAATTTTCTTGATTTTGGAACGTCGTTCCTTGAATACTTTGACCTATGGCGTAGTTTACCTCTTCCAATTCCTCTTGGCTAGCTCCTTCATTACAAACATCCTGCTACATAATTAGTACTCGCTGAGCTATGTTAGTAATCTGCTTTTGCTAAGACTCAAGTAACTTGTTGATATTAGTCAAACTAGAGACGATCTCATCTTCTCTACTCAACTTAAACATATAGTGTGCTCTACCTACACTAGTTTTCCAAGAACATAAGTGCCTCTCACTCTATCAGTTGGCTAATCTCTTGAAATCATCGAAATATCCTCAAAGAGCGTTTCGGCCTCAACGAATGACTTTATAAGCAGTGCTCCATTTGATAGAAAATACTAATGTATTTAGCTTTAGATAGCCTATGTTGTGGACACTTTCTAAGCATGTCCTTGAATCTGTCCCAAGCCTCATGAAATTTCTCATTACCACTAATAGCAAATTGATTGATTTCTTGTTTCATCTTAAATACCTTGGAAGTGGCATGTATCGCTTCAAGAACTTCAATTTCAATTTCTCCAAGGTAGTGCATTCAGTAGCATTAAGAGTATCGTACCAATCTCTAGCTCTTTCAGTAAGCGAGAACTTAAATAGGATGATCATCCTCTCATCTTCATGATCTCCTGCGTTCTTTTGTGTGCTTCCATACCCCAGGAATTTATTCAGATGCAACTGAGGATCTTCAAAGGTTCCCCCAGAGAATGGACTCCTTTCAATCATGCTAATCAGAGCAGGGTGAAGATCAAAATCTGCTCCGGCCCCTCTTGCTCCTAATAGCCCCATATTGCCTACTCCGTTATTCTTAAAGACTTCATGGATAGCAAGATTATCCAGATTCGCCCGGTCTAAACTGGCTATGTAGACTGATTCTGCTTCTGACTTGTCTTCGGTTGCAACTTCGATCGTTTCCGAGTTTAGCTCTTCAACTTCAACTCCAAATTTAAGAGCTGCAGTTGATCTACGTTCTTGTTCTTTTTCTTGGTCTTCTTTTTCTTCCTCGACGATGCTCCAATCTCCAGATTATAAGGTGCTAACTCTCCTACCTTGATCTAGTGAGCATACACCTAAGAAAAACAAGTGTTAGAAAATAAAGACAATAATAAAATAGTCTCAATTAAACTAGAAATAATAAACTAATAATTAATGTCGTCCCCAACAACGGAGCCAAGAACTTGATAGGCGTTTTCCAACACACAATATTAATCCCCAAGTGTGGAGGATGCTATTGTAGCTTTGATAAGTGACCAAGTAATTATCGAATCCAAGGGATGTATTATTATCAATTTAATTATAATCTAACTTACCAAGACTAGTTGGCAATATAATTGTGATGAATTTAGTAACTAATAAACAAACAATTTGAATAGTAATTAAAATAAAGATGTAGTAGAGATTAAACGAGAGTGAATAAGTGAGAAAGTAGGTAGTCCTTCGGGCCATCCAGTTTTACTCATTAACTTTGCTAATGTGTAACTATGTCTGAATCTGCCTTGTGGAGTATGGACACATTACTAAACTATGAAAATCTACTCTATAGACACAAGTAAATAAGCGTGTGACACGTGTGAATATCCTTGGAGCAAGAGATATAAATTCACCCCCCTTTCTAGGTACTTCAGTATCAATTATTTCCCGTGCACTAAGTACTCTAACCTGATATGATCTCCCTTTATTGGTACTATGAAGTTATTCCCTTTGTCCTACTTATTAACCCGAATAAGATTCAATTAACAAGTATTTATATAAGATAGTTCTAATGAGACTTCGAAGTCCCATCACTTAGAATCATAACATATAATCCTGCTCAGCATTGAACACACTCAATCAATAATCAAGATATGTATTCAGACTCTACATAACAATTAATGATGCACAAAACAACTCTAAGTATGAATTAAAAATGCTTAGTCTTATATAAAATAAACCACAAGTAGTGATGTACGGAGTATACACACAGAAGTTTAATTAACTCGTAAAACCTTCATAAACCCTAGAACTACCGAAACAGTTATAGCCCATGATTCATCGAAAAACAATCATGGTTATTGGATAGATCTTACTCATAGTCTTGAAAATTACAAGATAAATTAAGATGCGAAGTAAACCCTAGATGCGGACGCCATCGCTCTCTCTCCGTCTTGAATCTTCACTTGATTCGACAGACGAATCTCTCTCCACAGCTCTGTAGATGATGGTAGGGTTTCGGATGTTGTGTAGGATGAAGGTGGTGAATGACAACTTTTCCTCTTACTAGGGTCTTCCTTTTATAACTTTAGCTCCTCCTACGGACCTCTAATTGACTTTTTGAGTGAAAACATGTACTGAAGGTGTAAAAATACGGATCTGGAAACTTCTCGTGCATTGGTTCGACCAAGGCCCTTGGTCGAACCTCTCATGGCCTGGTCGAACCGGCATGTTGATGAGTCTATAAATTCACGTGTTTTAAGCCTTGATTCTTGTGATAATGATGTATGATTTGATCGTAAGTGAAGAAAAATCGAGATATGTAGTGCAAAGTCACGAATTAGGTGTGTTTGAGGCCATTTGAGCGGATTTTCTAAGAAAAGGGATAGAAGTTATCAGAACCGAGAAAGGGCATTATAGGCACCCGGTTTAACCAAATGAGTGGTGCTTCGACTAGCACTCCTGGTCGAACCAGTCGCCGGAAGCTGGAAGAAGTATGGTTCGACCACGACAGTGCAGTTCGACTAGGCATGTTGGTCAAACTGTGGTTCGACCACAAAGCTTCTGGTTTGACCAGGCCTTGGTTGATTCGACCAGAGGCCTTGGTCAAACCGATGCACGAGAAACTTTCGGATCCATATTTTTACACCTTCAGTACGTGTTTTTGCTCAAAAAACCCATCATAGGTCCATAAGGAGAGCTTACGTGTATAAAAGAAAGACCCTATGCAACTGAAAAGAGACGTTCACCACCACCTTCATTCTACACAACATCCAAAACCCTACCATCATCCATGGAGCTGTGGAGAGAGATTCGTCTATCGAATCAAGTAGGAACAAAGTGAAGATTCAAGACGGAGAGAGATGCTACGGCTCCCACATATAGGGTTTACTTCACATATTAATTTATCTTATAATTTTCAAGACTATGGGTAAGATCTATCCAAATACCATGATTGTTTTTCGATCAATCATGGGCTAGAACCGCTTCGGTAGTTCTAGGGTTTATGAAGGTTTTATGAGTTAATTGAACTTCCGTGTGTATAATCCGTTCAACACTACTTGGGGTTTATTTTATATAAGACTATACATTTTTAATTCATACTCAGAGTTGTTTTGTCCATCATTAATTGTTATGTTGAGTTTGAATACATATCTTGATTATTGATTGAGTTCGTTCACTGATGAGTAGGATTCAATGTTATGATTCTAAATGAGGGGACTCCGAAGTCTCATTAGAACTATCTTATATAAATACTTGTTAATTGAATATAATTCCGTTATAAGTAAGACAAAGAGAATAATTTCATAGTACCCATAAAGGGAGATCATATCGGGTTAGAGTACTTAGTGGACGGGAAATAATTGATACTGATAGTACCTAGAAATGGGGGTGAATTATATCTCTTGTTCCAAGGATATTCACACGTGTCACACGTTTGTTTACTTGTGTCTATAGAGTAGATTTGGATGGTTTAGTGATGCATCCATACTCCACAAGGCAAAATTGGACATTGATACATGGAAGGGAAGTTAATGAGTAAAACTGAATACCCCGAAGGACTACCTAACTTCTTACTTATTCACTTTTGTTTAATCTCGACTGCTTGTTTACTTTAATTATTCTTTTAATTATTTATTTATTGGTTACTTAATCATCACACTTATATTGCCATACTAGTCTTAATAAGTTAGATTATAATTAAATTAATAAGACGTCACTTGGGTTCGATAAAAACTTGGTCTCTTATCAAAGCTACAATAGCATCCTTCACACTTGGGGATTAATATTGTGTGTTGAGAAAATGCTCATCAAGTTCTTGGTGCCGTTGCCAGGGACGTCATTAATTATTAGTTTATTATTTCTACTTTAATTGAGACTATATTATTCTTGTCTTTATTTTCTAATGCTTATTTTTTTTTAGGTGTATGTTCACTAGATCAAAGGTAGGAGATTTAGAACCTTATAATCCGGATATTGGAGCATCGTCGAGGAAGAAGAAAGGGAAGAAGAATAAGAACGTAGAACCAACTACAACTCTTAATTTATGAATTGAAGTTGAAGAGCTGAACTCGTAAATGATTGCAGCTGCAACCGGAGACAACTTGGAAGCAGAAGCAGTCAATATGGTGGCGAATCCGAATACTCTTGCCATCCGTGAAGTCTTTAAGAGCAAGGAGGAGGCAATACGGGGCTGTTAGGAGCAAGAGGGGCCAGAGCTGATTTTGATCTTCACCCTGCTCTGATCAGCATGATTGAAATGCGTCTCTTCTCTGGGGGAACCTTTGAAGATCCTCAGTAACATCTGAATAAGTTCCTTGGTTATGCAAGTACACAAAAGAATGCAGTAACTCATGAAGATGCAAGAAGGATTATCTTGTTTAAGTTCTCGCTTACTGAAAGGGCGAGAGATTGGTACGATACTCTTGATGCTGCTGAATACACTATCTGGGTGCAATTGAAATTGAAATTCTTGGAGCGATCATGCCACCTTCGAAGGTGTTTAAGATGAAACAAAAAATCAATCAATTTGCTATCAGTGGTAATGAGAAGTTTCATAAGGCTTGGGACTGATTCAAGGACATGCTTAGGAAGTGTCCACAATATGGGCTATCTAAAGCTCAATACATCAGTATTTTCTATAACGGATTGGACTGTGATTCTCACATTTTACTAGATGCTTAATCGAATAGAGCATTGCTTACAAATTTCTGTTGAGGACGAAAAGATCTTTGAGGATATTTTGATGAATTTAAGAGATTGGCCAACTGATCGAGTGAGAGGCACATATGTTCTTGGAAAAGTAGCTCAGGTTGAGCACACAATGGTTAAGTTAAGTAGAGAAGATGAGATCGTCTCTAGTTTGGCTAGTATGAACAAGTTACTTGAGTCTTAGCAAGAGCAGATTACTGATATAGCACAGCAAATACCAATGATGTAGCAGGATGTTTGTAACGAAGGAGCTAGCAAAGAGGAATAGGAAGAGGCGAACTATTCCATGGGTCAAAGTATTCAAGGAATGAGGTTCCAAAATCAAGAAAACTTGAATTATCAAGGGAATTTCAATAATCGTGGTCCCCCTGGTAATTATCAACAACCAAGGAGGCCATATTTTTCATGGAGTAATCCTAATAAAGCAGTACAACCTCCTGTTAGTATTGATTCGGGTGCTAAGGTCGAAGAAGGAAAACTTGGTTTTGAGGATACGGTGAACAGGTACATGGCAAGAAATGATGCAAGAGTGGATCGCCTAGAGGTGAAGCTTGAGGCAAAGATTGATGCAAATCATGAGGATATATCTAAGAAGTTGAAAGACTTGACGTTGTTGATGGGGCAGATGACCAGGAATGTTAACCAATTGAAGCAAATCGTAGAGAAGAGTAAGTTCCCATCTCAAAGTGTAGCAAACCTGAAGTAGTGCAACTCCATCACGTTGAGGTCTGGAACTCAGTATGAAGGACCGATGATGTCGGAAACAATTTCGGAAGCTCCAGCCGACTGGTTCGACCACGATCAGCATGGTTCGACCAACCCTGTTGGTCGAACTGTGGTCGAACCAGCCTGTTCGCGACACTCTGTTCTATCTGAAGCACGGTTCGACCACGACCTTCATGGTTCGACCAACCCTGTTTGTTGAACAGTGGTCGAACTAGGCTGTCTGTGAAACCCCCTATTTTATCTGAAGAACGGTTCGACCACGACCTTCATGGTGTGACCAACCCTGCTGGTCGAACAGTGGTCGAACCAGCCTGTCCAGGGAAGAAAACATTTTCTAAAGCACGATTTGACCACTACTACCTGGTTCGACCAGTACTCATTGTCAAACCATGGTCGTAGCGCCTCGTTCGGCACTATTTTTCGCATCGCATGCTTTACTTGATGTTGATACAACTCCATTACCATCCAAAGAGCAGAATACTGAGCTTATAGAGGAGAAGAAATGGGAAAGAGCAAAGAGATTGAGAGTCGAGAAGGATAAAGTGGAGAAGGTTGACCGTGATGAATGGAGGATTCCCAAGACTAAGATACCTCCTCCGTTTCCTTTCAGGTTAGTAAAGAAGGGATTAGAAGAAAAGTTCAAGATGTTTTCAGATATCATAAACAAGATAAGCTTGAGCATTCCTTTCTCTGAAGCACTCTTAGAGATGCCATATTATGCCCGCTTTCTAAAAGACATACTTTTGAAGAAGAAAAGCTTGAACGGAATTGAAACTATGAATTTGTCTAAGAACTACAGCTCAATCACACAGAGAAATCTGCCAGCTAAGTTAAAAGATCCGAAAAGCTTCACTGTTCTATGTGAGATTGGAAAGGGGTCTGCACAACGAGCCTTGTGCGATCTTGGGGCAAGCATCAATTTGATGCCATTGTGAATATTTCAAAGGCTTGGTTTGGGGGAGTTAACTCCCACAATAGTTGCTCTACAATTGACGGATAGGTCTATGACTTTTCCGAAGGGTGTAATTGAAGATGTTCGTGTAAAAGTGGAGAACCTAGTGTTTCCCGTGGATTTTCTTGTGCTCGAAATGGAAGATGACAAGGATAATGTTCCCCTCATCTTAGTGAGTCCATTCCTTGCTACTGCTGGAGCGATGATTGATGTTCAAAAAGGGGAGCTAAGACTGCACATGGATAAAGAAGAGGCTCTGTTCAACCTTGATAAAGCAATAAAGATGCCAATGGAGATGTAGTGTCACAGCATTGATGTGGTGGAGGAGATCGTGAAGGAAGATATGTCTTTGATCCTTTCAAAGGATCCATTGGAGACATGCTTAGCAGAGTCTCTTACTTTTCCCACCACAGAGCTATATGAGTTCTCCAATGAGGTATGTATTGAATTTCTTGAAAATCTACTTGCTTTGGGTGATGACAGGTATGAATCACAAAGGACCAAGTTTGAAGAGGTGAAGTGGACTAGGAAGTACTTACCTTTGGATAGAGAAATCACAGTAAAAGAAGAGAAGAAAGAGGAGTTGAAACCACTACCGGAGCACTCAAAGTCTGCTTATCTAGATGACAATGAAACATGCCCGGTAATTGTATCCTCTTCTCTAATTGATGATCAACTCGATGAGTTATTAGATGTGCTTAGGAAGTATAAGTCTGAAATTGGTTGGTCTTTTGATGATTTAAAAGGTATTAGTCCATCACATTGCATGCATTAGATAAGATTGTTAGATGAAGCCAAGAGTAACATTCAGAATCAGTGAAGGATAAATCCCGTTATTCAAGAAGTGATTAGGAAGCAAATCCTAACATTGCTAGATGCAGGAATTGTATATCCAATTAGTGATAGTCCCCATGTGAGTCAATTGCATGTTATAGCTAAGAAGGGGGCATGACTATTGTGAAAGCCGATGATGGCGAGACTCTAGCCACTAGGATTCCTACGGGATGGCGTGTGTGTACGGACTACAGGAAACTGAATAAAAATACATGCAAAGACCACTTTCCTCTTCCTTTCATGGATCAAATGCTTGGTCGTCTTGCAGGATATGATTTTTACTCTTTCTTGGATGGGTATTCGGGATATAATCAAATCATGATTTCACCCGAGGACTAGGAAAATACTACTTTCACTTACCCTTATGGAACTTTTGCCTTTTGGATTGTGTAATGCACCTGCTACATTTCACTGATGCATGATGGTCATATTTGATGGGTTGATAGAGAAAATTATGGAGGTGTTTATGGATGATTTTTCTATTTTTGGTTCCTCCTTTGATATTTGTTTATCTTACATATCTACTGTTTTGAAGAGATGTCAAGAAACTAATCTTGTCTTGAATTGGGAGAAGAGCCACTTCATGATGAGAGATGGGATTGTTCTTGTGAACCATATTTCGGCTAAGGGACTGCAGTTTGATAGAGCAAAGGTGGTGGCGATTGAGAAACTTCCACCACCTACTAATGAGAAGAGAGTGCGGTCTTTCCTTGGACACGCAGGATTTTATAGGAGATTTATCAAAGACTTCTCAAAATACAATTGAAAAAGATGTTCCTTTTGTTTTTTATGAAGAGTGTCTAACAGCTTTTCAGGTTTTGAAGGAGAAACTTATTACTACACCTATCTTGATCACACCGGATTGGACTCAACCGTTTGTACTTATGTGTGATACAAGTGATCAAGAACTTGGAGTGGTACTTGGGCAAAAGAATAAGAAGAAGTTATGCGCTATTTACTATGCGAGTAAGACTTTTAATACAGCACAAAGAACTACACTGTCACTGAGAAGGAGTTTCTAGCCATTGTGTATGCATTCAATAAGTTTCGATAGTATTTGGTTGGCATGAAGACCATTGTGTTCACGGATCATTCTGCGATCTGGTACTTGATGGAGAAGAAGGAAGCGAAGCCAAGGATCATTAGATGGATCCTTCTTCAGCAGGAATTTGATATGGATACCCGAGATAAGAAAGGTACGGAGAATATGTTGGCGGATCACCTATCAAGGTTGGAGACAATGGAGGATTGTGATGATTCATTTGAATATATAGAGTAGATGTTCCCTGATGAAAAGATCATGGCAGTGTTTGCTGAAGGAGCGGAATGAGCTTGTGTAGTAGCTGCTCAAGGAGTGGATCCATGGTATGCAGATTATGTCAATTACATTACTGTAGGAAAAATTCCAAGAGATCTCAACAGGTATAAACTTCCGAAGTTTAAGAGGGATGTTGAGACGTTTATATGATACGATCCATTTGACTACAAGATTTGTACGGATTCTATCGTCCATAGGTGTGTGCCCGAGATGGAGATGGAGAGTGTCCTTGATTTTTGCCATGCACAACCTAACGGGGGACATTTCGATGCCCAAAAGACAACAGATAAGGTACTTCAATCTGCTCATTATTGGCCTACTTTGTTTAAAGACTGTGAATCCTATATAGCGACATGCGATAGATGTCAAACGATGGCAAACATAAGTAGAAGAGATGAGATGCCACTTCAGCCAAGCATTGTTGTTGATATCTTCGATGTATGGGGGTTGATTTTATGGGGCCATTTCCCCTATCTAATAGATGCCACTACACCCTATCATCCTCAAGATAATGGGTAAGCTGAAATCTCCAACCGACAAGTGAAGCAAATTTTAGAGAAAATAATCGGAACTAATAGAACGATTGGGCTATGAAGCTCGATGATGTGTTGTGGGGGTTCCGAACTGCATATAAGACTATGCTTGACATGTCTCCTTATCAATTTGTCTATGGGAAGTCGTGCCACTAACCCATAGAGATTCAGCATAAAGATTTTTGGGCATTGAGAAGTTTGAACTTGTGGCTTAAGGATCAAAAGGAGTTGAGGTTGACTCAAATCAATCAACTAGACGAGTTCAGAAATCAAGCTTATAAGAATTCGATTATCTACAAGGAAAGAATGAAGAAATGGCATGATTCGAAGATCACTTACAAGGAATTCAAGCAAGGTGATGAGGTATTACTCTTTACCTCTCGTTTGAAGCTCTTTGCAGAAAAATTAAAATCGAAATGGACGGGACCGTTCATTATCCATAGAGCATGCGGAGGGGGGAGTTTCGAGATCATGGACAAAGATGGAGACACCATAGCGGCGAATGGGCATCGATTGAAGCATTACAAGTCACTGGATGATGCTTGCGTCGTCTTTGAGGATACCTTGCATTGATTTGGAACCGTCGTGACTCTCCGACGTTAAACAAGAGCGCCTGTTGGGGCTTTTCCTCCTGTTTTATTGCTTTATTTCATTAGTGTGAGTAAGAAATTTTTATATTTGACGTGCTTACTTATCGAAAATTACATCTTCTTGCAAACTTAGTTTCGACTATAGTTTCTACTAAGTTTGGGGGTGTGATGTACTTACATCATCATAGCACTGAGAGTATAATCTTTTCTTTATAACGTTTTTTAGGGAGTTAATTTTTACGGTATATTAATACTTTAATCGGTGTTGATGTGTCAATTTTTTTGTAATTTTCCTAATGTTTAGTGGTATTTTATTTATTGAGTCATATGCGGAGTATATATACATTGATTATTAAGTCTTAATATAGTTCTCTAGCTTTATAATTGCTCTACTTTGGTACCTAATGATTGTTTTTGAGCTTGAAGTTTGCAGGGGACAAAGAATAATCAATTTTGAAGGATCAGAAACTCAGTTCGACCAGGGAGACTGGTCGAACTAAGCAGTTCGAGTCGAATCAAAGACCAGAGAAATTGTTACAGGTCGATTCGACCAAGAGGGGTATGATTCGACCAATAATTCGAGTCGAACCAGCCACTTGAAAGTTTGTTACAGGATGGTTCGACCACGACTTCCTAATTTGACTAGTGGTTTGAGTCAAATCCGAGTGCTGAAGTTCTCCAGAAGCCTGGTCGACCATGACGAGGTGGTTCGACCACCTGGTTCGGGTCGAACCGCACAGGTAAGTCGGGTGTTAATTCTGATTTTCACCCCTATTTCGTACATTCTTCACACCACCCTCACTCGAATCCTCTCCAAACCAAAATCCTCTCTTCTAAACTCTAATTTGCATTCATTCTACTCCGATTAAACCACTTTTCATCCTTCTCATTCTCAAATTCTCATGGATTTGGAGCGCTTTAGTGCAAAACTAGGGTTCTTCATTCCAATTTGGGAATTTTTCATAATTTGTTCATAAAGGCCATGGCTGGATCAAAAGGTATGTTCTCTTGACTCTATTACCCTAGGATTGAAGTTCTATTGCTTGATTTTAAGTGGGTAAATTGATTGAACTCATTTTTATATGGATTCATGGTGCAATTTGAATTTTTTGTTCGAAATCTCATATGAACAAGTGATGGGTCCGATTTTAATTGTTGATTAGTTGTTAAACCTTGATGTTTATGTGAAATTGTTGAGTAATTGAAGTGGTGAAGTGAAGCATGTTAAATTTTAAGTTGTTTTGATAAATGCATGCTTAGGGAAGTGACTTGGTTGTTAAAATTGTTGATAGTTTTTATTGAAGAGTTGAATGTGAAGTAGAATTGAAGCATGATTATCTGGAATTGATTATACGTGTTTAACTTGAATTATTGAATAGAGTTTCATGTATAGTTAGTCTTGAACTAGGTTTAGTTTGCTTTTCTTGTATCCATTTGGTATTGAAATATTGTTTTGTAGGAAAAGAAAATGAGACTGAAGTTCGTTCTAAGAAGAGACAGGATAGGCAGCCTCATGAGGACGAGTTTACTAAGAAATTGAGGCTTAAGGAGAGGCAGCCTAGGGGTTTTAAGATTCGAATGGAGAATTGGGAGAAGATAAAGGATCGATAAGGCGATATGTCTGATAAGATTGCTCGAACGAGGTACCAGGATGATGGGGCCATGATTACAATGCATATCTGTGATGATATTATGTGGCATGTACGTATATTGGTATAATGACTTGAGATTGGATTGAGGTGTGATACTCGATACTTGAGGTTGGATTGGTTGGTGATACTTGTTTTGATTGATATGTTGGGTTCTTTGCT
This sequence comes from Pogostemon cablin, assembly GCA_023678885.1. Lineage (NCBI taxonomy): Eukaryota > Viridiplantae > Streptophyta > Magnoliopsida > Lamiales > Lamiaceae > Pogostemon > Pogostemon cablin. The sequence goes on along the minus strand of CM042952.1, from coordinate 16,049,562 downwards.
AAGTATGTTGCATTCGTATTTTGCATGTGTTGATTTTGTTGATGAGAAGCATGTATAACTTGTTAAATATATGGAGTTAATTGTGAAATTGATCTTGATTATATGCTTTGAGGAGTGCTTCAGAATCTATTTCCCATGTGAGAATTTGAGCCTTATGAAATCATGTTACATCAATGTATGATAGTTTATTCTTGTGAGAATCGTTCATATGACCGTAATCTAGAACTTGTCTTAGACTCAAATAAACAATAATTTCCTAAGATCATGTCCTAATAACTAATCATTCATAAGTCTCACACAAGACTCCAAGCCAATATCTAGAATACGGTTATATGAACGATTCTCACAAGAATAAACTATCATGCAGGGATGTAGCATGATTTCATAAGGCTCAAATTCTCACATTGGTAATAGATACCTAAGCACTCCTCAAAGCATATAATCAAGATTAATTTCACAATTAACTCCACATATTTAACAAGTTATACATGCTTCTCATCAACAAAATCAACACATGCAAAATATAAATGCAACATACTTATCAAAGAGTCAACAACCATCATAGAAATCCAAATCAAGTATCACGAATCAAATCCAACATCAGAATCAGTATAGAATATCAGTACATGCCACTCACACCACCAAATACCCAACCTGTCAAGAGAAAAGAGAAGTGGAATGAGATGAAGCAGATAAAGATGAAAACCTGGCGCCCTCTACTCCTGTGGAGCAACATCATCACTATCTCCCCTGCGCCAATCATCAAAATCTCTCTGCAAGCTATCCACCTTTCAATCTAAAGCTTCATAATTGTCATTCAAATCTCCCAACCTCTGATCCATAAATACATAGTTAGCATGCAACGTTATGTGTTTAACGCATATCGAGCGTGGCATAGCTCGCCGTAAGCAAGCCCAATTAGCGGTTTGTCTCTCTCTGATTGTTGTTCAGGTTGACATGGTGCTCATGCATCAACCGAAACTTCTTACTATAGTACTCATCAGGATTACCCCAATGCTGCTGCTGTGGCTGTGGTGGTGGCATCTCATGCTGCTGTGGTATGCCCATATCCGGTTGCACGAAAGGCTCCTCTACATTCATCTTCTCATCGTGCTCTTCATGCTGAGGATGTTGCTGCTCTTGCTCTTGCTGCTATGGTTGCTGCCCTTGATCCACTATCCTCTACAGCTCCTGATACATCCCCGCAGCATACATCTGAGCTACAGTTCTCCAGTCTCCTCTCCTTAAGCACGGTATTGATATTGCCTCGTGTGCTAAAGTGTCCATCAACATATTCCCATCACCCGGATCATAATCAAAGCCCTCACATCATATCGAAACATAAAAGAATAGGGATTAGAACCCCTAGTGAAAAACCATTCTCCATCTCGATGCAACGCAAATCAATCTCGAACACATGCACTCATTACTAGATCATGATCCTCCAAAATAGGGGTAATACCAATTAATTACATGTGGTATGACTCAGCCACAGGAGTAAGCAATCCTCCAATATTCACTCTTTGAAAAGAGAAACTCCTGAATTTGTAAGCTGCTGAATCAAATATGAACCCACATTAAACTGCACTCTATTCATCATACACCACAAAGCATACAACTCTCCCCTGGATAAGCAACTCCCTCAGATCGGGCAAACAACGTATTGCTCAAAACTCTATCCATGTATCTAATGATCGGGTTGCGAATCAATGCAGCACGAGCTTCCTTAGACTTGAAATCCATATTCTCTCCTGAAATAGATCTCCAAAAATTATTTGGTCTGAAGTACCCATTTTCATTCCTAGAAATACCCCAAGAGTTCCTAGCAACACATTAAACTCCTCAGCTGTCCATGTCCTCCTTTCGCCTCCAAGCGGGAATGAACACTCATAAGGAAGAGAACTAGCACCCTTCTTAATCGCGATATAACACAACACCTCTGCAGTCACATGAAAGTACGTAGGCCTCTTCAGCTCCATGAAATGACGAATGCCCACTTGATCGAACATCCACATAATGTCATCATGGATATTCATCGTCCTCATGGCATCATCATCCTGGTACCTTGTGCAAGTGATCTTATCAGACATCGCACCACATCGATCCTTAATCTCCTCTTAATTCTCCATCTCAATATGAAAGTTCCTCGGTAGCCTCTTCTTAAGCCGTAGTTTCTTTGTTACCTCATTTTCACGAGGCTGCCTATCCTCTCTCTTCTTGGAGCGGATTTCAGTCGCCTTTCCTTTTCCTACAAAAGTAATACTTCAATACCAAACAAATACAAGAAAAGCAAACCAACCTAAGTCCAATTCTAATTATACACTAGACTTTACAAAAAACTTCAAGTTGTTCATGCATAATCAAGTTCAAATAAAACATGCTCCCAACTCCATGTGTTTATAAGATTAAACAATGAATCCATAAACATGCTATTCCAATTTCACTTCAAAATTCAACTCTCCAACAATAATTTTCAACAATTTTCACCATTCACTTCACTTCCTTCACTTTAGCATGCAACTTATCAAAACTTCACAAATCTACCAAAATTCAAACATGCTTCTCTTCATCGCACAAATTGCTCAACAATTCCACATAGAACATCAAGGTCTAAACAAAAGTTCAACAATTAAAATCGGACCCATCACTTGTTCATTAGAAATTTCAAACAACAATCCAAATTACACCATGATTCCACATAAAAACGAGTTCAATCAACTTACCCACTTAAAATCAAGCAATAGACCTTCAATACTAGGGTAATAGAGCCAAGAGAATGTACCTTTCGATCCATCCATGTCTTAGTATGAACAAGAGATGAAAATTCCTAATTTAGATGGTAAACACTAGCTTTTCAACTAGAAAACCCAAAATCTATGAGAAATCAAGTGTGGGAAGGTTGGAAAGTGGTTTAATCGGAGTAGAAATATGTCAAATCACAGTTTGGAAGAGAGGGTATTGGTTTGGAGAGGATTCGAGTGCGGGTGGTGGTGTGAAGAATGTACGGAACAGGGACGGAAATTAAATTTTTAACACAATGTACCTGGTCTGGTTTGACTCAAACCAGGTGGACGAACCACGCTTCTGGACTATTTCAGCATTTGGTTCGAATCAAGCCATTGGTCGAACCATACGTCGAGGTCGAACCAGCTTGTAACAAACTTTCAGATGGTTGGTTCGACTCGAACCACAGGTCGAACCAGCTTGTAACAATTTCTCTGATCCCCGATTCGACTTGAACCATCTGGTTCGACTTACGCCATTGGTCGAATTGGCCTACTGTTCCTTCAAACATGATTCTTCTTAGTCCTCTGCAAACTTCAAGCTCAAAAACGATCATTAGGTACCAAAATAGAGCAAAACTATACTAGAGAAGCATCATTAAGACTCAATAATTAATGTATATATACTCCGCATACGACACAATAAATAAAACACCACTGAACATTAGGCAAATTGCAAAAAATCAACACATCAACACCGATTAAAGTTTTAATATGCCGCAAAAAAACAACTCCTCTAACAAACATTACAAAGAAAAGATTATACTCTCGGTGCTACGATGAGGTAAGTACATCACACCCACTAAGTTTGCAAAGAGATGTAACAGATAAGTAAGCATATCAAATATAAAAATTTCTTACTCACACCAATGAAATAAAGCAATAAAACAGGAGGGAAAGCCCCCAACAGGCGCTCTTGTTTAATGTTGGAGAGTGATGACGGTACCAAATCAATGTAAGGTATCCTCAAAGACGACACAAGCATCATCCGGCGACTTATAATCTTCAATTGATGCCCATTCGCTGCTATGATGTCTCTATCCTTGTCCGTGATCTCAAAACTCCGCCTTCCGCAGGCTCTATGGATAATGAATGGTCCCGTCCACTTCGATTTCAATTTTTCTGCAAAAAGCTTCAAACAAGAGTTAAAGAGTAATACATCATCACCTTGCTTGAATTCCTTGTAAGTGATCTTCGAATCATGTCATTTCTTCTTTCTTTCCTTGTAGATCAGCGAATTCTTAAAAGTTTGACTTCTGAACTTGTCTAGTTGATTGATATGAGTCAACCTCAACTTCTTTTTCTCCTTAAGAGACAAGTTCAGACTTCTCATGAACCAAAAAGACTTATGTTGAATCTCTACAGGTAAGTGTCACGGCTTCCCATAGATAATTTGATAAGGTGACAGGTCTAGCACAGTCTTGTATGCAGTTCGGAACCCCCAGAAAATATCATCGAGCTTCATAGCTCAATCTTTCCTATTAGTTCCGACTATTTTCTCTAATATTTGTTTCACTTGTCGGTTGGAGACCTCGGCTTGCCCATTAGCTTGAGGATGATAGATTGCAGTAACCCTATGCTTTACACCATACTCCTTGAGAACTCTTTCAATAAGCTTGTTGAAGAAGTGGGAACCTCCATCACTTACAAGTGCTCTAGGAACTCCATAGCGGGCAAATATATATTTCTTCAAGAAAGACAACACATTCTTAGCATCATTCATGCGAGTAGGAGTGGCTTCCACCAACTTAGAAACATAATTCACTGCTAAAAGGATGTAAATAAATCCATTAGATGGGGAAAAAGGTCCCATAAAATTGATTCCCCATACATCGAAGATTTCAACAACAATGTTCGGGTGAAGAGGTATCTCATCTCTTCTACTTATGTTTCCCATCCGTTGACATCTATCGCATGTCGCTACATAGGATTCACAATCTTTAAACAAAGTAGGTCAATAAAGAGCAGATTGAAGAACCTTCGATGCAGTCTTTTGAGCTCCAAAGTGCCCCCCGTTAGGTTTTGCATGGCAAAATCAAGAACACTCTCCATCTCAATCTCGTGCACACACCTACGGATAATAGAATCCATACAAATCTTGTAGACAAACGAATCATACCATATAAACATCTCAACATCCCTCTTAAACTTCGCAAGTTGATACCATTTGAGATCTTTTGGAATTTCACCTACGGCAATGTAATTGACATAATCCGCGTACCAAAAATACATTCCTTAAGCAGCTACTACATAGGCTCTCTCCGCTCCTTCAGAAAACACAGCCATAATCTTCTCATCAGGGAACATCTCCTCTATGTAATCGAAAGAATCATCACAATGCTCCCTTGTCTCCAACCTTGATAGGTGATCCGCCAACACATTTTCTGTACCCTTCTTATCCCAGATCTCCATATTAAACTCCTGTAGAAGAAGAATCCACCTAATGATCCTTGGCTTCGCTTCCTTCTTCTCCATCAAGTACCGGATCGCAGAATGATCCATGTACACTATAGTTTTCATGTCAACCAAATACTATCAAAACTTATTTAATTCATACACAATAGCTAGAAACTCCTTTTCAGTGACAGTGTAGTTCTTTTGTGCTGCATCAAAAGTATTACTCGCATAATAAATGGCGCAAAATTTCTTCTCTTTCATCTGTCCAAGCACAACTCCAAGTGCTAAATCACTTGCATCACACATAAGTACAAACAGCTGAGTCCAATCTAGTGTGATCAAGATAGGTGCAGTAATAACTGCCTCCTTCAAAACCTAAAAAGTTGTTTGACATTCATCATCAAAATTAAAAGGAACATCATTTTCAAGTAAGTGAGACAACGGATTGGAGTATTTTGAGAAGTCCTTAATAAATCTTCTATAAAATCCTACGTGTCCAAGGCTGGACCGCACTCCTTTCTCATTAGTAGGTAGTGGAAGCTTCTTAATCGCCACCACCTTTGCTCTATCAACTTTTAATACTTTGGCTGAAATATGATGTCCCATCTCTTACCATGAAGTGACACTTCTCCCAATTCAAAACTAGGTTAATAACAACACATCTCTTCAAAATAGTAGACAGGTTTGTCAAACAAATATCAAAGGAGGAACCAAAAATAGAAAAATCATCCATAAACACCTCCATGATCTTTTCTATCAAACCATCAAATATAGTCATCATGCAACGCTGAAATGTAGCAAACGCATTATACAACCCAAAAGGCATCTTTCTAAAGGAAAAAGTTCCATAAGGGTAAGTAAAAGTAGTCTTTTCCTGGTTCTCGGGTGCAATCATGATTTGATTATACCCCGAGTACCCATCCAAGAAATAATAAAAATCATACCCTGTAAGACGGTCAAGCATTTGATCCATGAAAATAACTGGAAAGTGGTCTTTGCGTGTATTTTCATTTAGTTTCCTATAATCCGTACACACATGCCACCCCGTAGGAATCCTAGTGACTAATGCCTCACCATCATCAGACTTAACAATAGTCATGCCCCCCCTTCTTAGCTACAACATGCAGTGGACTCACATGTGGACTATCACTAATTGGATATATAATTTCTGCATCTAGCCATGTTAGGATTTGCTTCCTAATCACTTCTTGAATAGCGGGATTCACCCTCTGCTGATTCTGAATGCTACCCTTAGCCTCATCTAATAACCTTATCTTATGTATGCAATACGAAGGATTAATACCTTTCAAATCATCAGAGACTAACCAATCGCAGACTTATACTTTCTAAGAACATACAATAACTCATCGAGTTGATCATCAGTTAAAGAAAAAATACAATTACTGAATATCTTTCATTGTCACCTAGATAAGAATATTTCAAGTGCTTCGGTAGCGGTTTCAACTCCTCTCTCTTCTCCTCTTTTGTTGTGCTCTCTCTATCCAATAGCAAGTACTTCCTAGTCCACTTTACCTCTTTAAACTTGGTTCTTTTTTATTCATACCTGTCATCACCCAAAGCAAGTAAATTTTCAAGAAATTCAATACATACCTCATTAGAGAGCTCATCTAGCTCTGTGGTGGGAAAAGTAAGAGACTCTGTCAAGCATGTCTCCAAAGGATCCCTTGAAAGGATCAAGGACATATCAAGCTTCACAATCTCCTCCACCACATCAATGCTATGACAGTGCGTCTCCATCGGCATCTTAATTGCTTTATCAAGGTTGAACATAACCTCTTCTTTATCCATCTGCAGCCTTAGCTCACTCTTTTGAACATCAATCATAGCTCTAGCAGTAGCAAGGAATGGGTCTCCCTAAGATAAGAGGGATATTATCCTTGTCATCTTCCATCTCGAGTACTAGAAAGTCCACAGGAAAGACCAGTTTCTCTACTTTCACAAGAACATCTTCAATCACACCCTTCGGAAAAGTCATAGATCTATCCGCCAATTGTAGAGCAACTGTTGTGGGAGTCAACTCCCTCAAACCAAGCATTTGAAATATTGACAAGGGCATTAAATTGATGCTTGCCCTAAGATCACACAAGGCTCGTCATGCCGGCCCCTTTCCAATTTCACATAGAATAGTGAAGCTTCTCGGATCCTTTAACTTAGCTGGCAGCTTCCTCTTAATGATCGAGCTGCAGTTCTCAAACAAATTCACCGTTTCAATTTTGTTCTCTTCTTCAAAAGTATATCCTTTAGAAAACGGGCATAATATGGCATCTCCAAGATTACTTCAGAGAAAGGAATGCTCAAGCTTATCTTGTTTATGATATCTGAAAACTTCTTGAACTTTTCTTCCAATCCCTTCTTGACTAACCTGAAAGGAAACGGAGGAGGTATCTTTGTCTTAGGAATTCTCCATTCATCACGTTCAACCTTCTCCATTTTATCCTTCTCGGCTCTCAATCTCTTCGTTCTTTCCCACTTCTTTTCCATTATAAGCTCAGTAATTATGCCCTTTGGATGGCACTGGAGTAGCATTAACATTAGGTAAAGCATTCTGCATGAAAAATGGTGTTAGACAAGATGGTTCGACCTCAGTTCGACCATGAGTGCTGGTCGAACCAGGTGTGTAGTGGTCGAACAGAGCATCAAAAAGTTCGGCATCCCTCGAACAGGTCGGTTCGACCATGGTTTGACCTTCAGGGTTGGTCGAACCTGACATCAGAGAATTCAGAGTCTTGCGGACAGGCTGGTTCGACCGTGGTTCGACCTTCAGGGTTGGTTGAACCAGGTCGGTATTGGTCGAACTAACCATCTAAACACTCTGGAAGGTGTCCAGGTGCTTGATTCGACTTAGGTAGTGTGGTTCGACATGCTGTTTTGGTCGAACCATGGTCGAATCGAGCACCTGGAGCTCCATAATCCATTCCCGGCATCATCAGTCCCTCATACTGTGTTCCAAACCTTAACCTGATGGCGTGGCACTCTTTTGAGTTCGTAATGCTTTGAGATGGAAACTTCTCCTTCTCTATCATTTGGGTTAACTGATTCACATTTCCGGCTATTTGCCCTATCAACAACGTCAAGTCCTTCATCTGCTTAGATATATCCACATGATTTTTATCTATTTTAGCCTCTAGCTTTGTCTCTACATGATCCACTCTTGCGTCATTCCTCGCCATGTACTTGTTCACCGTATTCTTAAAACTAGGTTTTTCTTCTTCGATCTTAGCACCCGGATCAACACTAATAGGAAGTTGAACTGCTGTATTAGGATAACTCCATGAAAACTCCAGCCTCCTTGGTTGTTGATAATTACCTGGGGGACTACGATTATTGTAGTTCCCCTGATAATTATGGTTTTCTTGATTTTAGAACCGCGTTCGTTGAATTCTTTGACCCATGGCATAGTTTACCTCTTCTAATTCCTCTTGAATAGCTCATTCATTACCAACATCCTGCTGCATAATTAGTACTCGCTGCGCTATATCAGTAATCTATTCTTGCTGAAACTCAAGTAACTTGTTGATATTAGCCAAACTAGAGACGATCTCATCTTCTCTACTCGACTTAACCATAGTGTCTCAACCTGTGATACTTTTCCAAGTGCATAAGTGTCTCTCACGTATCAGTTGGCCAATCTCTTGAATTCATCAAAATATGCTCAAAGAGTTTTTCGACCTCAACGGATGTATTTATAAGCAGTGCTCCATTTGATGAAGTATCAAGTAACACTCGAGAATCACAATCCAATCTGTTGTAGAAAATACTGATGTATTGAGCTTTAGATAGCCCATGATGTGGACACTTTCGAAGCATGTCCTTGAATCTGTCCCAAGCTTCATGAAATTTCTCCCCACTACCGATAGCAAATTGATTGATGTCTTGCTTCATCACACCCTGGAAGATGGCATGTATCTTTCCAAGAACTTCAATTTCAATTGCTCCCAGGTAGTGCATTCAGCAGCGTTAAGTGTATCATATCAATCTCTCGCTCTTTCAGTAAGCGAGAACTTAAACAACACGATCCTTCTCGCATCCTCATGATCTCCTGTGCTCTTTTGTGTGCTTCCATACTCCAGGAATTTATTCAGATGCTGTTGAGGATCTTCAAAGATTCCCTCAGAGAAAGGCTCCTTTCTATTATGCTGATCAGAGCGGGTGAAGATCAAAATCCTAATCGGCCCCTCTCGCTCCTAACAGCCCCAAGTTGCCTCCTTCGTTGTTCTTGAAGACTTCACGGATGGCAATATTATTCAGATTCGCCTTTGTTGGCGTTCGATCGTTTGGTTAATATGAACCGTTAGGGTTCTATACATTTTTAACAGTCAGCGGAAGCAATAAAACAAGAAACGTATTACCTTTCACTAGGGTATGTTGGAGAAGATGAATTCTCACCAACAGTCTACACAGCCTTATCGTTTTGGGCATAACTCTCTCATTCGATATTGGATTTGAGTGATATATCTGCCAAAACGTTTCTCTCTTGTGTGGCTTTCCGTCAGTATATCACACGTCGAATTATGAGGTCTGTACAATTTTCTAAAAACCATGCAAGTTGACAGACAGTAGCAGCAAACAACCTTTCGGTCTTCTATTGTATTCCCAAGTCCAATCTCGACGTCGTGTGGGCGATGATCTTCGAGATCTTCTCAATCTGCTGCTCCGTCTACCCTCTTCACATGTTAGGCATGTCTCTCTAGAGTTAGAACAGTTGAGATGACTTATATATGGGCTACAACAAGGACCAGGAGAAGAAATTAGAGTTGGGCCTCCATTGGGCTTAAGTATCCAAGCTTAGCCCAAAGCTTATACTTAAGTCCAATAATAATAATATATACGACTAAAATATTATTACTTCACTACCGTTCTAATCTCATAATTATGTTATGGGCTCCTTCTTATTATTAGCTCGTTAGTCTCCCCATGTTTAAGATATGTAATGTCCATTAATTAATTAAGTTACTGACAACTCCATTAATTAATATCTCATCCGAGAGTAGTACCACTCAACCTCATTATTATGCCGGAATAAATCCACCTGCAGGGTTTACACGATAATCCTTAAGAGCTCCTCAAGGGACATCATCAACCTATGTCGGACACGGATTCCTTCTACAATCAATAGCACACCATAGAGACAGCACTATTTCCCAACTCACCGAGTTTGTTGATTTAATACATTTAAATCTCACCCATTGATGAATCAAAGAAATACATATTGTCTTACGTGTCGAGGTTATTGTATAGGAATTAAGAGCACGAACATCTATAATAACTGAGATCAAGTTCTCCTATATAGTCAGTATAAATCAAACGATCTCAAGTGGTCCTGCTCAATACACACAAAGTGCACTAATGTGATTCTATAATCAAGAAAAACTAATACCAAATCACACTACAACCATCTCGATAGAGAGTCCCCGTCTATCTCGGTTGTGAGTATCTGTTTATACTTTATAAGGAAACTGATAATATGATCTTCCGCGTGTTGTCGCACAACATATTATCTACAGTATAAAGTAAGTGGACTATTGCATCGTGCATATAAATAAATTATAAGACGCATTCATTTGATCATATGATTCTCAATTTAAATAAATTGTTATAACATTGTTCATACAAAACGCTAGACTTTTAGTATACAATCCAACAGCCCTATCTTGGGCCATGTTGACTGCTTCTGCTACCGATTTGTCTTCGGTTGTTGCTTCAATTGCTTTCGAGTTCAGCTCTTCAACTTCAACTCCTAAATTAAGAGCTTCAGTTGCTTCCACGTTCTTGTTCTTCTTCTTCTTTTCCTTCTTCCTCGACGATGCTCCAATTTTCGGATTAAAAGGCATTAATATTCCTGCCTTTGATCTAGTGTCCATACGCCTAAGAAAAATAAGTGTTAGAAAATAAAGACAAGAATAAAATAGTCTTAATTAAACTATAAATAATAAATTAATAATTAATGTCATCCCCGGCAACGGCGCTAAGAACTTGATGAGCGTTTTCTCAACACACAATTAATCCCCAAGTATGAAGGATGCTATTGCAGCTTAGATAAGCGGCCAAGTGATTTATCGAACCCAAGGGACGTATTATCATTAATCTAATTATAATCTAACTTATTAAGACTAGGTTGGCAATAAATTGGGAGAATAATTAATTAACTAATAAACAAGTAATTTAAATAGAAAATAAAATAAACAAGCAGTAGAGATTAAACGAAGGTGAACAAGTGAGAAATTAGGTAGTTCTTCGAGCCATCTAGTTTCACTCTTTAATTTCCCTTCCTTGTATCAATGTCCGACTATGCCTTGTGGAATATGGACACACCACTAAACCATGTAAATCTACTCTATAGATACAAGTAAATAAGCGTGTAACACGTGCGAATATCCTTGGAGCAAGAGATATAATTCACCCCCCTTTCTAGGTACTATTAGTATCAATTATTTCCCGTGCACTAAGTATTCTAACCCGATATGATCTCCCTTTATAGGTAATATGAAGTTATTCTTTTTATCCTACTTATTAACCCAAATCAAATTCAATTAACAAGTATTTATATAAGATAGTTCTTATGAAACTTCGGAGTCCCCTTACTTAGAATTATAACATGAAATCCTGCTCAACATTGAATGCACTCAATCAATAATCAACATATGTATTCAGACTCTACAGAACAATTAATGATGCACAAAACAACTCTGAGTGTGAATTAAAAAGCATAGTCGTATATAAAATAAATCACAAGTAGTATTGTACGAGGTGTACACATGGAAGTACAATTAAATCATAAAACCTTCATAAACCCTAAAACTACAGAAGCGGTTCTAGCCCATGATTGATCGAGGAACAATCATGGTGGTTGGATAGATCTTACTCATAGTCTTGAAAATTACAAGATAAATTAAGAAGCAAAGTAAACCATAGATGTGGGCACCGTCGCTTCTCTCTCCGTCTTGAATCTTCACTTAGCTCTCACTTGATTCGATAGAAGAATCTCTCTCCATAGCTCCGTAGGATGATGGTAGGGTTTCGGATGTTGTGTCGAATGAAGTTGGTGTCTTTCTGCTGCGTAGGGTCTTCTTTTTATACTTTCAGCTTCTCCAAAGGACCTCTAATGGGCTTTTTGAGCAAAAACACGTACTGAAGGTGTAAAAATATGGATTCGGAGACTTCTCGTATATTGGTTTGACCAAAGCCCTTGGTCGAACCAGCCTGTAATACACTTGCAGATGGCTGGTTCGACTCGAACCACTAGTCGAAATAGATTCATCGGGGTAGAATCATCTTAGCATCACTTCAGGCATTTCGACCACGGGTCGACCTTCGTGGCTGGTCGAACCACATCATCGTAGTAGAACCACACTGTAACAAAATTGCAGGTTGTTGGTTTGACCCGAACCAGTGGTTGAACCACTCGTATCTTGGTCGAACCAGATATTTAAACTCTCCTTTTCCGGTTCCAAGAACTTCTGTCCTATTTTCCTTCAAAAATCCACTCAAACGCACATGATTCGTGACTTTCCACTACATATCTCGATTTATCTCAACTTAAGATCAAACTATACATCATTATCACAGAAATCAGAGCTCAAATTACGTGAATTTTCACTCTCATCAGGGACCCACACTCCTACTAATACAATTACCCACTAAACATTAAATAATAATACTCCTTAATCCACATACCAAAAAGCAAAAGACCCTCTTAGTAAGGGACAGAGGGAGTAATATATATTCTTTTAATCTCACCAAGTCACAAGACATGTACGTACAGTGTTATATTTATACTCCCTCCGTCCCACAACAAGGAGTGCATTTTTCTATTTTGTTCGTCCCAACACAAGAGGTGCATTTCCCTTTTAGTAAATGGGACCCACACAAAATAATTATTATATCACCATGGGACTCATACACCACACTAATACACATATCCACTATACATTAAATATAATTTATCTCTCCTAACTACTTATTAAATATTATTGATGCGCGTTTTCTTTGTACGCAAAGTTAATCCCCAAATATTAAGGATATCAGTTGCAGATTAAGCAAGCGATCAAGTGATTATCGAACCCAAAAGACGGCGTATCATCAATTTAATTATTTACTAATTAATTAAGACTAAAGTCAATTAAGGTTGAGATTTTAATCTAATAACTAATAAATAATTAATTAAAATAAAAAATAAAATAAAATATCACTCGAAGAATATGAAAATGGATCAAGTAGGAGAATATGTAGCCCTAGGATAATCCAGTTTCATGCATTAATTTGCTTTTCGTGTGTTGATATCCGATTCTGCCTTGTGGAATATGGACGCATCACTAAACCATGCATATTTACTCTATAGACACAAGTAAACATGCGTGTAACACGTGTGAATAACCTTGGAGCAAGAGATATAACTTCACCCCCATTTCTAGGTACTATCAGTATAAATTATTTCCCTGGTCCATTAATACTCTAACCCGATATGATCTCCCTTTATAGGTACTATAAAATTATTCTCTTTATCCTACTTAATAACCCGGATTCAATTCAATTAATAAGTATTCATATATGATAGTTCTAATAAAGCTTCGGAGCCCCCTCACTTAGAATCATAACATAGAATCCTGTTCAGCAGTAAACGCACTCAATCAATAACCAAGATATGTATTCAGACTATACAAAATAGTTAATGATGCACGAAATGATCGTGAGTATGAATTAAGAAAGCATAATCATATATAAAATAAATCCACAAGTAGTGTTGTACGGAGTTTACACAGGAAAGTTCAATTAATTGGTAAAAACTTTCACAACCCTAGTTCTACCAAAAATGCTCTAGCCCATGATGTTACGAAGAACAATCATGGGTGTTGGATAGATCTTACCCGAATGTCTGAAAAATTACAAGATAAATTAGGAAATGAAATAAACTCTAGATTTGGGATTCGTCACGTCCTTCTCCGTCTTGAATTCTCCTCTTGGTTCTCATCTTGAGTCCACGGATGAATCTTCAAATTGATGATGGATGGAGGAAAGGATGTGGATGATGATTGGGGGGTGAACCCCCCCCCCCCCCCCTTGTTGGGTGTAGGATGGATTTGTGGCTCTCCTTTATTCAATATATTCTAATCTCCCCCAATTTATGAATAATGATGTGAAATATATATAGGTGTGAGAAGGAAATTAAATAAGGAAAGAAATATATATGGGTGAATCATGGAGGATTATGTGATAAGGAAATAAATTAGGTAATTTTCGGAAATTTTCAAAAATTCTCGAAAATTCTCGGTGGCAGCTGCGCGACTTGACGATTTTTCAACCATATATCACACTTCCAATTCAGATTTCCACACAAACACAGAAATATTATACAAGTTGGACGTGGGTTTTTCAACATTCTTGGACAAATTGCACCTTTTCTCCAACTTTGTACTTTTGATCCTTTTTTTCACCTAAAACAATAAAATACCTCAAGTGCACCTTTTTCTTTTATATATTGAATATAAGACAATTGTGCTAATATATAACAACAATTCTCATCAAAAAGATGTTAAATTGGACAATCAAACACGCTTATTTCCACTCTCATCAATTATATCTCTTAATCTACGTGTAAAAAAGAAACGCACCTCTTATTTCGGGACGAAGGGAGTATAATATAAAATTTCATATATATTATATATTAGTTTCGTGTATATATATTAGTAATATCTTTTTCAATAATAAAAATATAATAAAATTATATAGATTTTGTTAAATTATATAAAAAATTAATAAATTTCAGTTCGGTTAATAAAAATAACTGACTGAAATAATTCGGTTCGGTTTAAATAGATTTTGTATAAAATCAATTCAGTTTTTTTTTAAAAAAACTCGATTATTATTTCGATTTTGGAAATTCAGTCAGTTCGATTAATCGAACCGATCGATGCACACCCCTAACCTTTGAGATTTTGGCAAAAAAATCACCAATTTTTTTTTCAAATTCACTCATTATATTTTATAGGGTTAGTCACTGTAAGGTACAAATTATTTACTAGTATTACTATTCAATACATGCGTCCTAAATTATTATATCTAGATACATAATTAAGTATTGCAATTCCTATATTTTTCCCGTATTACAATTCGTGTTCAGAATCAAGGAAGATATAATATCCCTATAATTGAGCTCCTTAATTTTAGTAACATCCTCCATTATTGTGATTATTCAGTTGCGATTATCCATTTCTTAAATTTGTGCTGCACAAAATTAAACCATCTTTTTTAAATCATATATATCACAGAAACCCATTAAAATTCCTTCACATATGAGTTTTTTGAATTGAGGGGTTTTGAAAGATGAGTTGAACAGTGTTCTGAAAGAATCCATTTCATTGACACATATTTCCCACGCAAAGAACCGACGGCAGTGAAGCATTTCCTATTCAGCAACACAATGACACAGAGTGCCAAAGGTAAGCATTTTTCTTCATATAAATGCCTCCCCCTCTGTTTCTTCGTTCGCCGTTCTACCCAATTTTTAGGTCAAAATTTTATATTTTTCACATTACAATTAATCTAAAGTTGGGTGTCTGCACAGTGTATAGAATTGCATGTAATGTTCTAGTATTTCATTTTAAAACTTATTTTGTGATCCCATTAATGGATGTTCAGAATAAGTGATTAGAAATGTGTTTGACATCTTACACATGCACATTTTTTAAATTTTATGATTCTAAGTACTCTAGTTTGTTTCTCATTGTTATTCTTTGGTACAATTATGAATATTTTTAAATCGAACATCGAAGTCGTTGATTAGGTAGTACTGATTCAGTTTTAAAGCTTTGATAGGTGTACATTCTTGTTGTAATTTTAATGCTGAACCGTATATTTTGACTGGAAAATACAAATGAGCACTTGTTCAAACTTATCATGATGGAAAAAAAAGGAAATGTGAGCATCACTTTTGTTTGTGTGCATAAATTTGCAGCAATTTAACAGATTGTTGAAATTTTATGCAGAAAAAATGTTTTTGTCTTCTGATACATGGTTGAATTTTACATGTATTTTTGTTCAATAAATTGTTTTGTGTGCATAAAGGTATAGAAAATAGATTTTTTGTTATTAGGATAGATAAGAAGTATCTTTTTGCATTAAATTATTTCTTTCTTTGTTTTGTGTAGAAGAAGTAAGAAATTTCTATTTCAATACATGGTAAAGAAATGTCTCTATGTCAATCAGCTAGTGCAAAAGGTATTTATCCTTTTTAAAAGTGATGTTTCTTTGTTTATTAGTTTTGGCAAGAAAGAAACAAGGCAGTGTATGAGGAGCTATTGGATAATGGGGAGGATAAGAGGGTACGCGTATTTCCTCAAAGCTGCTTGCGCTGGTAAAAGAGGGTAAGAATTTTGATCTGGGCATGAAGAATAACACCACTCAAGATCTACTTACACTAAGGTTCTTTGGTATTGCTGGAACTGCCCGTAAAGGTCCCAAGATCATGCATGTACGATGGTTTCCTCCACCGTCGGGTGGGTGAAAGCAAACATGGATGGCCATGCATCGGGCTCCCCGGGTAACATTTCAGGAGGTGGTATCTTCCAAAACTGTAGGGGCTTTGCTATGGGATGTTATACTAGTGCTATCGATGTTGGACTTTCACTAGAAGCTGAGCTTGCAGCGGCTTCCCTCTCTATAGAATATGCACATGATCGTGGATGGAATAGGCTATGGTTGGAGTTGGATTCAATGTTCGTCGTTCATGCTTTCTCACATCCTTCACCAGAGCTTCCATAGAGGATCATTCCATGGTGGAGGAAAGCAAAACACTTATTGCAGCAGATGACATTTCAAGTTTCTCACATCTACAAGGAGGGGAACACGGTGGCGGATAAACTATCAAACATTGGTGCGGAGCTTAAATGGCATCATTATACACCCTCATTCCTAGATAAACTTATGTTTAATGGCACGAATCAGGAATATTATAGATTTAGATAGCTTTTTATTGATTTTTCAAGCATCTTTTGTATTTTGTATTTTCCTTTCCTCTTTTGCTAATAAAATCTATTTGCTTAAAAATTAAAATACTTCACATATCATCAAGGTTTCACCACACAACCACGCTTCTCTGTTCAACCTGTAATCATGTGAAAGGGGTGAGCACTACAACGCTCAGTGAGATAAAATATTATCACAGTTAAACATAGAGACATGTCATGTAACTTGTCATGTGAAAGGGGTAAATCACTTGAAATCATACAACAGTACAACTTGTAAATTTGGTAACCATGTATCTTGTATCATGTAACTATGTCATGTCATGTAACTTGTCATGTCGTTGGCCAACTAATGTCTGTGCATGGTGAAGTGGACTTCATATAGGACAGTCGTCCCCGCGATGCATGCTTAATGCCGCTGTAACACTTATTTCATATCACAGGACAAGATTAAGATTTTATTTCATATCTTTTCATTTCATATCATACACATCGCACGATAATAAATAACATACATAATTTTTAAAAGCAATAATATAAAACCCCACCTCAAATCTTACGAATATCACATAGTTAAAAATAAATCTTTGCATTCACTCACAGAACAGCCACATAGAAAAATAAAATATCATTTTTAGTGTGGAATGGAAAGAATAGAAAAGGTAAAGAATATGCAGAACTCTCGGATTTTCTTTGAAATATGAGTAATGAAAGAGTAACTAAAATATTAAATTAATAGAAGGATCGCACGAAGCAAAACTGCAAATGTGAAAACTGTTACATGGAACCGCATAAAACTGAAACGTAAAGATTGGAGCACAGAATTGTTGAATAAATTTATGTGAAGGAAGGGATGAGAAAAATAAGGCAAGAGACGCAACTGCCTCAGTGGAAGTGCATAAAGAGAATGAGATTTCTTTTATGAATAAATAAAATGTGTCTGGCTTTCTTTTCGAGATTCAATAATCGTAATAAAATAAATAAGTAATAATATTCATATCCTATTTTCAAATTTTGAAATTTAAAAATAAATATATATCATATATAAATAAATAAAAATTTGGGAAATTACAACTTTACCCTTTCTATATATACGTAAAAATAAAAGCCTAACTTCACAGATTTGTTCATTTCTTCCCCCCCAATCACAATCGGTTGTTGCCTCTCATCGGAATCGGATTACTCTCGCCACCATAGAACCTCCACAACTGTCATCCCCGTCTGATTCTGTCTTTCTCTGCAACTCCATTTGGTTATACTTCGACGATTTCATTCCTCGTCTCGAAGCTGAAGAAGAGCTGGAGCAAGCGAAGATCTACTTCGTTCTACCGATCTCCAACCTTCAAAACTGCCTCGCCAGCACTGACATTGCGGCGCTGGCCGTCAAGGTAAACGTCACACTCGACGCCATCACTCGCCGGAACAAAAAAGCTCGAGTATCGCCAGTTATGGCGGCGACGAAGGATCCTCAATCCAGTCTCTGATTCCCAACGGACTACAATCACTCTGTTCACCTTAATAATGCGAGAAAGGTTTCAGGAAAATTAGAATTAGGAGTTTCGAGATCGAGTTCAGTGAGGAAGCTATAGAGATCTGTTCGTGAAAAGCAAAATTGGCCATGCGTTCGTTCAGATTAAGGCTATCAACAATTAATGAAGGATTCGTACTCATTAATTGATGATTATTGCCGTGTATGTTGGTGGATTCTTTTGTTTGGTTAATTTGATTAGAATTATGAGGGAATATACACAAAAAAAAAATTAAAAATTATAATTTTTAAGAACAACAATGTAAATTTACATTTTTATCATCTCCTAATTCTTAACTTCATTAACAAAACAAAACAAAAAAAATAAAAAAAATATAATATTAGCTAACCTAAGTTATACTCCCTCTATCCGCTTCTAAGGTATCCATTTTACTATTTTTGGCGTCCGTTTCAAAGGTATCTATTTTCTCTATTTAGTAAAAAAGTACACAATATGGCCCACCACTTTCCTCTAGTACAACTACCCACTTTACATATAATAATACTCCTTAATCCACGTACAAAAATTAAATGGATACCTTAGAATCGGTCGGAGGGAGTATAATAATACCTATTTATTCACTAACTTATATAGTATGTGGTTAGTGAATCAAACACTCCTTAGAGTATTAATTAACATTTCTTAGTATTTTTCGTATTTTTCTGTTATATATAATGTGACAAATTATATATATTTAGCTGACAAAAAAAAATTACTTATGAGGTGTTGAAGGAATTTCATTTTTTATAAAAAAATAATAATAATTCATCTAAACTTAATTTATATACTCAAAGTTTATACTGACAAAAAATTGTAGTATTTGTTAAGATTTAATTTATATAAACCAAATTTTCATGTACTTATTTTCATACTTTCCATTTCCATCCATCCCACATTTATCTTCACCACTCAAAAAATAAAATATCACATCAATCAATAACTTCAAAAAGTATCTTAACTTCAAAAATATCACTTTTACCTAACATATTAGTATAATATACTTTATATTTTATTTATTACATAAAAATACTATAATGCTATTAAAAAGTCAATAAAATTGGTCAAAAAAACTTTTATTAAATTACATATCTACAATGAGCGTGAAGATAACTACGGGACAGAGGGAGTAACAAAAAACTACTCAATAAATCATACTTTCTACATTTGTCCGTCCCACAATACCCTTCACACCCCAAATATAGTAAAAAATAATTACCAATATATCCCCCACCTACTCAACAATTTCAAAAATGCAATTTGAGTTAAACCCATAATTATCATTAAATTTTGGATTTGGTCCAAATTAGAAATTCTAATCGTAATTAATATAATCCTAATCAACAATTGAATTAACATTTCAATACATTTGGAATCAAATTCCTTTCCCATTTCATTCTACTCTCTCAATCTCTCTCTCTCTCTCTCCACTCTCACACACTCTCTCTCAATCGTCTTCTTCACCCAACAAACCCTAGCCCCCCTCCTTCGATTATGTGGTTGAGGACTCCGAGGAGAGGGAAGGGGTGGGAGGGCTGGTTAGGGTGGCATTTGCAGCAAGCACGACGGAAGAGGCAGGCGTGGCGGAGGAAGTTGGCGCGGTGAAGAAAGCTGGAGCGTGAGGTTAGGAGGATTGCGGCGACATGGAGCAGAGTGATGAGCGTGGCCGCGCCGCCGTGCAAGTGTGAGAGAGAGCTTCAACAAGGAGGTGGCCTCCGCGGAGAGGGTCTGCTGCATTGCCAACACCCTACCCTCGACATCTACTGCCTGGAGCATCACATTCAGGTTGGTGTTCATCATATCTCGGTTTGATTTATCGGATCTGGTTTTTATTTTGTTTGTTTTCTTTTTTTTTCATAGCCTTTAGATTTGATATATTTGTGAATTTTATGAGTTAAATATTGTGCTATTGGTGTGATTTGCCTATAGATTTGTTAGATCTGTTTGTTGATTTGTGAATTTCATTGCCTAATTGTTATTTTTTTTTTTTATTCATGTAGATTCAGATCTGATGATATTTTATCTCTTATGATTTGTTTTTATTCTTAGGATCTACAAGTTTTTTGTTTCATGGTTCCTGTGAGGATGGCTTATTACGTAACAAATTTTAATTTAATTTCAGTTTTATGTAATTTGTGTAATAAATTTATGTATTTCTAGTGTAATTTTTGTTAATTTTTTTAGGTTACAACTTTATTTTTTTATACTCCCTCCATCCGCTTCTAAGGTGTCCATTTTACAATTTTTGACGTCCAGTACAAAGGTATATGTTTCTCATATTTAATATAAAAAAGTACACAATATGGCTCACCACTTCCCTCTAATAAAATTACCCACTTTACATATAATAATAATACTCCTTAATCTACAATCAATAATAAAATGGACACCTTAGAACCGGACGGAGGGAGTATTTTTTAAATTTCAGAAGCTTTTAAAGTTTCACGGAATTAAAAAAAATTGGATTAATTAAAGTTAATCCAAATCATAAATTCAATTCTATGTACATTTTTAACCCTGAAAAAAGTGAGTTGAAAAAGTCAAAAAGTAATTTTTCTTAAATAACGTGCAATAGTAAACATAAAGGGTAAAACGGGACGGAGAGAGTATTATATAAAATACTTTAAAAATGAAAAAAATTTAAATATTTAGGATGTGTTTGATTGGATTATTTTGAAGTCATGAATGGGAATGGAATCAAATTTAATTGTTTGGTTGAAAGGTTTCATACCATCTACAGTGATTTAAAACCCAAAAAGTAAGGAATGGCCCATTCATAATAAATTAGGTGGTATGACTTTCATTCCCAAGTCATCAATGGCGTTTATTTATTTATTATTTTTTTCCAATTATAAATATATTTTATTTTTTAATTTAAAAATTATTTTAAACATAAAATTACTTTTCATTCATAAAATAAAAATAAAAAATACATAAAATTGATTTCATTCCCATAGAATTTTGAAATAATTCAAACAACATCAATAGTAACGAAAGACATTCATATTCATAACCAAATAATATCATTTTAAATAACAAACCCATTATCATCCCCACTACTATCACTATTAATCTCATTCCAATTCCATCTAATATACCAAATACCCCCTTAGAGGTTTTATAAATTTTTTTTACAACTTGAATTTTAGAGATAATAAATTTTTCTCACATAAGAAAATGTAAATTTTAAATATTTTTTTAATAATAATTTGTAGTGATATTTTATTAAAATTAAATTAAGATCATACTAGAACTTTGTTCATATTTTGTAGTGATTTTTAATGGATGTGGTGAATGTTTAATGTAGCTGCAATATGGTTTAATCAAACATAATATTAAGAGAAAGCAGAAGGATGAAGAACACAAAAATTCCTCCCACTTTACAGATCATCTACCAATCTTCTTAAAGAATCCAGCTCTGAAAGACCTCGGCAGGATAAAGCTCAACTTCGGCAAGGAAATCGTGGCATGACAGAGCTCAACTTTGGCATGGAGAGCTCGGCATGATTGGGCTCAGCTTTGGCATGGAGACCATGGCAGGACAGAGCTTGACAAGACCAAGCTCAGCTTTGGCATGGAGACCTCGGACCTTGGTAGGACAGACCTCGAACCTTAGCAGGACAGAGCTCGGCGGGAAGACCTCGGACCTTGGCAGGACAGACCTTGGACCTCGACAGGACAGACCTCGGAGGACTTTCAGCTTGTTCTATGTGTTGAGTGGTGGCTTAGGTGTTGACCACCTATCACATTAGTCCCCAGGGTGCTGCTTGTAGTGGAATTGCAAGGAGTAACCTCACATAAAAGTGATTAGTCTCTCGGCTACAGATGACCCTTTATTGGCCTCCTTAAAAAAACTTCCATATGGAAAAACCCGATGGGAAAAAACTGTAAGTAGGAAAAAAGAGTACCAACTTATTTGGGGGATTGATTATCATGTAGGTAGCTCTCTTGGTCACTTCGGTTATGTGGTAGCTCTTTAAGAGGGCCCAACTTTGGAAGTGTCAGCCCTCCGGCTTCAGTCATGTGGAACATCTTTTTGGGACTCACGTTCTTACTTTGTGTCCATGCTATGGCTTGGCAGTTGACTATGTTGGTCGGATCCGACTTGGCTCATATTGTGATCCTTCGAAATTTGATTGTAGTCCCAAACAAAGGAGGCGGTGGCTACAGAGATAAGCATAGTGGTTAATGCACTGTTATTGCCAATAAAATATATGAAGGTTTAAATTATATGAGATTTATCAAAGGGTCTATTGTCCCTTAACTTATCTTTAACCATTTGGATGACGGAGCTCGCGGGCACTAGGGCTCACAGTCTTTTAGGGGCACGATGACCTCTCTGCGAGTCGTGGCTTATCTTTTGGTGAGCTTGCAAGGTGTGAACCTCCTATAAGGGCCTTCTCGGACTTGCGTTAAAGACTTTCTTTAGTTTAAACCTCATAAGGTTCAAACTTCATGTGAGAGCTTTCATGAGCTCATGCTTTAGCAATCTGGGCTTATGCCTCGAACAATAGTTTCTTTGAGCCTCTTTTGGGTTTTGCCTTAGCTATTTAAGCGTTTGCCAAGGGTTTGGTAGGGCTTCTTGAGCTTATGCCTTCGGCTATTGCTTGTTCACATTTTCGCATGTGTCCCCAAGTGTAGGGAATCAATTGTAGATAAGCGCATGACCAAGTAAAAATATCGAAGCACAGGATAGTTCTAAACTAATTATTTAATCTAATTATGACTATTCTAATTTAAGACAAATCTGCGTATTTTAAAAGAATTAATTAATCTAAGGATGCAGAAAAAAATTACTAAAAAATATAAAATAGCCGATAAAATAAATATGAAAGTGCTCAAGAGAGAAGATTAACAGCTCTAGGCAATCCAGTTTAAATTGGTCAACCTAAATCACTAGACAATTGGTTAGAATTCTTGCAGATCTTATTAAAGCAATCACTTAATTATGTTAGATCCCTTTGGTGAAGTAAACTTAACACATAAATCTGGTTCAAACCCTCAGATGCAGAAGAATAATTCCTACTCCTTTTCTAGGTACTTCATGTAAATTTCTAAATAGGCTAGAGCACTAGACTTCCCTTTATAGGTACTTAAGAATTAATTCCCAATTCTCACCTAACAATCTAAGAAACCAAATCCTCTAGAATGGTAATTAATAGATATTATTAAGTGTCCAATATTAATTATTCTAATGAATAAATGTTATATGGTTAGATCCCATTTACTCATAACAGATAAACAAATATAATTTCTTCTATGACACAAGCAATAATTATAAACATGCATAAGATAATGACATACTCATGAATAATGACAGATCATATAAGATAAAAATATAAGTCTCAAATTCAAAGCATTAATAAAGGAATAAATATACTGCAGAAATCTATAACCTAGTCTAGGTCATCAAGTCAAATCTAATTAATCCTTCAAAACCTAGAACTATTCAAAAAGTACTAGCCCATGGTGTTACAAGCAACACCTATGGTTAGATATGAAAGCAAACTCATAGGTCTATTATCAAAATAAAGAAAGAAGGAATAAGAAAAACCCTAGATGTGGCATGATTCTCAATTTTCTCTTCTATGATTCTGAACCTTCTCGTTCTCCTTCTTAAGTAAGCAACACTGTTGAACTCTCAGGGATGGGTGGATGGGATGTTGAATCTTGATTTCGATATGGAAGCAGGGAAAGGGTATGAAAAAGTATGAAGGCTGTGGAGAGTTAGGGTTTGGAACACCTAGAGGGCTCCTTTTATAGTTGAGTACTGATAAATCCCGAATTATGACTCAAAAGTAGGCTTTTTCATGTTAAAAATACGAACGGACCGAAAAAATAATGAAATGATGAACTGGGCCTGACGGACATCAGCACGAGTCGTGCCAACACATTGGTTACAGCGTCCTTCGGCAGGCTAGGTGATATTAGCGCGGCGTGTCTCGACAGCTCTCGACAAGCATCAGCGGGCATGCTCGACAGTCGTGCGGGCGCCTCTCGGTAGGCTTACGGCACGACCTGGCGAAGTTATGCAACACGAGTGCTCTTCCTGGTCGGCACGAGTCGTGCCGGCTCTTTTTCTCCCGACTTTGGTTTTTACTTTCGTTTTTGTTCTTTTTACCTTGTTTTCTACCTAAAAACACGAAATAACACCTCACATGTATCTGTAACACAAATATATGCAATTCAACTAAAAGATGCTCAAACGGATATAAATACCACAAAATGATGCTAAATCAGACCCTAAAACACACAGATTTTCACACTAATCAAACCCCAAACTTAAGATGTTGTTCGTTCCTGAACAACAAAAAAGAACAAAGAAGAAGAAAGATAGTGTGTAAATCTAAGAAAAAACAAAGGATAGCTTAGCCATTAAGTCTATGACTTAACTGCTTGGGAGGGCTTCGACTGAGTAAGGCTTTCCCTTGGTTGTCGGACCTTAGCCCTCGAGCTCAGTCCCTTTGGACATATTCCTCGGCTATTCAGGGGCTTTTGGGTCTACGATGATTTTCGAGTCTTCACGCTCTTAAATATCCTCATGGTGGCTCATCTTTTGGGTCCTTGTAGGACCGAGTGTTTGGAGAGTTTCTGCCTTCGGATAGGTCGAATTTGCCTTCGATGGGCCGATTCTGCCTCTTGGACATGTTTGATCCGTCCATGAAATGGTCCTCTTTGTCAGATATGCCTGTGGGTAGGTCAGAGCTGCCTTTAGACATGTTGGATCTGCCTACGAGCTGGTCTGCTCAGTCGGATTTGCTTTTAGTGGATTGGATTCGCCTTCCGATAGGTTAGATCTTTCTTTTTTTGGAACTTTATTCGTGAGTAGGCTAATTCTCTCTATCTCCTTCCCAAGCTTGATCCAGTTGGACGTAGTGGTGTGCCATCACCATGATTTCTTCATAAGATAGTGGAAAGTTCCATTGGACGGCCCTATCCCTAGGGCGGCAGCAACTAGCACGGTGTATGTCTCATCAGTTTATCTTTTCTCCTATTGCCTTCTGATCGTTGCATCTTTTGAGGAAACTTTGGAGGGATTCTTCAGGACCTTGTTTTATGTTGGCTAGATTCAACTTAGAGCCCTTCACTTAGACCAGGTAGGAAAATTGAGATAGGAAGAGCTTGGAGAATTCCTCCCAACTACTTATAGAGGCTGGGAAGAGTGAGTTGTATCATGTGTAGGCCGTGTCTCCGAGGGTTAACGGGAATAGTCGGTACTTGGTAGCTTCTAAGCTTCTTTGGGCAGTTGTCCACATCGTGAACTTGTTCATATGCACCATGGGGTCGTATTTACCTTCATAGGTGCTAATTTGTGGGAACTTGACCTTCGGTGGGAATGCTTGAGAGGTGATGTTTGGTGTGAATGTGATTTTTCCCAACCTTTGAAAAGGAGGTTCATTCACCAGACTGCTGTCCCTTTTCTAACTCATCCAGCCTCTTTTTTAAGGCTATCATTTCTTCATCCAGTGTTTTCATTAAGGCCATTTTGTGGGCATGGCTTCAACTGTGGGTTGCTTCCTTTTCTTTAAACTGGAAAATCTTTGAACTTGAGCTCGTTTGGTGAGAGTTGGACGTCATGACTTTTTGGAGTTGCAGAGGGGATGCTCTTCCTCTAGCGCCAAATGTTTATAATAGAATTTTAATGGATGTGGTGAATGTTTAATGTGGCTGTAATATGGTTTAATTGAACTAATCAGACATACTATTGTGAGAAAGCAAAAGGAAGAAAAACACAAGAATTCCTCCCACATGTGTGGGAGTTAAAGTGTAGAATTTATTTCTCTGTTTTTTTTTTCATGTGGTAGGAGATACTTCTCCTTTACAATGGGGAGAGATATGCTGGGTGTTGATGATGAAGATGGATCTGTGTTACACTGGGGGAGAGCCTCTATTTGTATAAGAGAGGTAAACATGAGTCTACTACTATAGCAATAAATGTTCTAGACTCGGGCATTAAATGCTCTAACCTTGGGAGATGTGAAAGCTTGCTTTAGGAGATGGGAAAGCCTGTAGCTATACATTGAGATATCACTACAAGAAATTCGATAAATGGCGACGACAAAATTCGTCATGAAAATTGCATATTTCGTCACAAAAATATTTTAATAACAAAATTTGAACGTCGCAAAGATCGTCACAGTATGTGCGTCGTATTAGGTAAATTTGACGACATTTGAATTCGTCACCAAATTTTATATTTTGATAACGAAAACACTTGTTGTCACCATATGTTTTAATCTAAAGAAACGAGTAAATCGTCATAATTTTCATATCATTATTGTTGTGAAATGTGTAATTTCGTCAGTGATTATTGAATTTAACATGACGTTAACATTTATTGTCACTAAAAAGTTAGATTATTGTGATGATTTTTTCTATATTACCAATCTCATCAATCATTTATGACGCTTTTATTGTCACATTTAGATAAACTCTTTTGTCATCTCTAAAATATTTCGTCGTGGAAAGTTTAAATAATGATGACGAAATAAAGGTCTTATATAATGACGCATAATTTGTCATTAAAGAGTAACATATTATGACAAATATTTATTATTAAAATGTGTGGAAATTGTGACAACTTATTTCGTTGTGAATATATATTATTATTGACGATATTTAAAATTGTCATTATAAAATTTAAATACAGTGACGAAAATTTTTGTCATTGTTAATAATATATGATGACAAATTATATTCTTCATGTCGACGAAATATTTTGTGGCATTATAAATTAATATTTTTATCAGAAAAATATATGCTCATTAGACTAATACTTCAGTGACGATGAGTCGTCATGAAATAAATATATTTATTGATAATTTTTTTAATATTAAATTAATAAATGAATAAATATTTAATGACATTTTGGGTTACTTTTACTCACTACCTTATGAAAATAGTAAATATATTTCAAAGTTTAATGGTACAAAGTACATCACATCCAAATTACAAGGTATCAAGAAAGTCGCATCCCCTGAGTGAGAAATATGATTGTGTCTAGTTTAGGTACAAGCAACTAAAATTAGTTGTATGAGAAATATCAGAACCTAGCATTTGTAAAACATCAAATAGTAGAGCAACCTTGAATCTCATCCTCTCTTTCTTTCACCTGAAAATGCACAAGTAATCATCAACTCAAATTGATTCAAGACAAGACACATGGTAGATATTTAATCAAAAGTTACGAATTAATTCTAAACAACCACTTTAATCACTAAATGCATTTGCTGGTGATAAAATATAGATCAAACTCAATAGAGAGTTACAACATGTTGTGTACATTCTCATGATGAGAAATATAATTCAATGTGATGCAACGATGACATTTCCAGCAAAAACATTAAAGAGTTCAAAAGGAAAAAATATAAAGGAATGTGATATAGTGGCCTTTTTTTCGCAACCTAGAATTTCTCTACACTTTCTAATTTCTAGTTTTCCTCGATAGATTCTAGGAAATTTTTATTTACTTTATAAATAGTATGATTATAAATTGAGTGTTTATTGATTTCCCAATGCAACAAGAACAATGTGTTACTTATCGTCTATTGAGTATAATTGGAGTATACATTTAAGATCTAAGTATTGCCTTAATATTTTCATGTTATAATTACTCTATACTGGAAGACAGAAATTTAGAAACTCCTCCCACTGTCATTTTTCTAATATTGTAACAAAAAGAACCAAATTGTTGATTCAAACAACTAACCTGACTTTGGTGCAATATGTGGATTTGAGACAGGTTGACTGGGATTTGGTGTTGCATCACTGATCTCCTGAGCACCCAAATAATTAATAACTTTTTACAAAATGGAGGACAGAGCTAAAGTTTGCTAGTAGTGAGTTCACTTCCCCTAAATAGAAATGAGCCAATGGTGTGCAATATTAGGTTAGTTTATATTTCAACATGACACTTGATAATATGTAGATGTGCAAATACAATTCAAGGAAAGGACAGCAGTATAATTACCTTGCACTCCAGCTGCAGCTGAACACTCCCTCCATCATACCATCATACGAGGAATTGCTCTTACGAAAAATCATGTAATTACTTGGTGCTACTTTGCCATAAAATAAGCTTTATCTGTAACAAAAAGTTTTAGAAATGAATATTAAAATCTAAATGACTATTTGAAAGAACAGGAAAGCTGCTAAAAAAGAAAAATATAGAGAGCACCGGTAAGATCAAATCATCAAACAACCAAAAGAATTATCATGCCACATAATAACCCCATCTCATTTAAAGGGTGCACATCTCCCCATCTCATTTAAAGGGTGCACATCTCTTCCGAAAGAAGTTAACTCTCTTTCAACAATGTGGAGCAGTAAATATGAAAATACCACCAAGTCGGATGAAGTAAAATTATTCATGCACAGTAAAACGCTTCTTCTACACAACTTAGATAACCTTTAATCTAAGACTTGCTAGAAAATGAGTTATCATAAATAAAAAGATTATACCACATGAATCTAATCATACTGTATTTGTCTTAAAACTAATACACAAATCAAGTGAAAATTTAAATTAAATACTTTAGCCTATTTCAAGTAAAAGACACTCTATGTGATCAAATACATCTTTCAAACATCAGTAACACTGTTCAGGACAAGAAAGCAAACCTATGCGCCTATTATAATTTGGTGTCGATTCCATGTAACTATCGAAGGACAAAGACTTGACTTCAACTCAACTCTTATGAACAACAATTGAGAATAAATGATTTATTAATTTGAAAACTCAAGTAAATATATTCTAATAATAAGAACCTGAATTCACATAGAAGGAACCTCCCATGAATGTAATGCTACATAAATAACCCAACCACATAACTTCTAACATATACATTCATTATATAAAATACAACGGAGAGAGAAGAAACAACCCTATAAAGGAAAGATGGGAGTTAAAAGTGGAAGAGAAAGGTCGCATCATTCATCCATGAACCAACAGGAACACAAAGCTGCAAGACTGCAGCCACCATTATAATCATAGAGACAATTATATCAAAGATAAACTATAAATACATATTTTTATATAAACTAGGTGTGGAATAGTTAAACAAGTATACATTGGGTACCTAAAGCAATTCAGGGATATCTCTAGAGGTGACAAGACAGATAAGTCCTTCCCCAATATTTTTTAGGATAGCTGAAATGATAATCTAAAATAACAAGAGTTGAAATCATAAAATCTCACAGAACTTATCCAACATGCCATATCTTTTCATATAAAATGATAAATAATGATTGTGAAAGCTTATTAATTATTATTTTTAGCAAAAGATTAATGCATTTCATTTCACACACATCATATTTGTAATGCTCCAATTCAAGTTGGCTAAAGTAGGGTAAAGAAACACATTGCATGTTAAATGTCAATGAAATATACCAAACTTGGCTGGTAAGCCCTATGAAAACTGCAAAGTGTCTTCAAGTTGCCATACGGACAATAAAATCCACTAGATGACCTATAATAGATACAATATTGATGAAAATCTATATACTACACATAATTACACACTGAAAGGAATAACCTTTAAGTCATTCTATGAGGAACTTTATAATTGATGTTCTTTTTACTCTTTTTCAACTTATTTCGAAATGTAAACATAGCAATGTCAAACACAGAGTACAAAAACAAGCTCTTACTTCAAAACACTATAAAAATTGAGGCTAGCAAAGTAAACTAATTACTTAGAACTTCAAAACTCAAAGTAGATGTAAGGTCTCAAAGGCACTCTGAAAAGAATTCCAAAAATCTAAACCCACATAATAAAGCCTTCATGTAACAAATAACAAGTGCATGAAGTAAGGACAACCTCAATTACACTAGCAATGAACTTAATTCACTTCAATAAATTACAATGCTACATTAAGCAATAGATTACTACACTAATTAAGGCTACCGTATGATCTCAATTCACTTAAAAATTCATCACTTTCTCTTTTTTCATCTCCATCCAAATCATCACAAAACACGGCTACATTTGATAAGAGCATTGCTTTGGAGTCCAAATAGAAGATGACAAAGTGATTTGTCTAGAGTGACATTAATACCTAAAGAGATAATGATGCAGAAAAATTACAATACATTTTCAATTATATACACCAACAACTGTGAAATTTTCGTTCATTATGTATAAACTGAAGTAATGGTGCTCAAGCTACATTCATAATGAATATAGTACAATAAAGTTAAAAGAATAATAAATATATAAAGATGAAAGGTGCCCATGTTTATGCAGATTTTACACAAGACTATTCACAAACAAGTGAGGTGCATTTAATTTATCATGAGAAAATCACACTCCAGTAATCATCAAACATTGATCATTACGGAATTGATATGACTTATGTAAAAGAATAAATCCTTTCTTGCTTATTACTTTAATCCTGGAGATTTAATATGGCTAAAATCAAACTATGTAACTTGGGAAAATGCTACTGAATAAATAAATAAATGATCTTGTTTCACGAAAACAATTTCAAGAAAATACATTGTTGGTTCATTCAAAAGTACACGTACAAGTCAGTCTATTAAATATCATAACATAATAAGAAGAATGCAAATCTATTCCCACTCTACTTTATTCATATATATCCTACTTTATTCAAAGAAAAGATTGAATTAAGAACTTTGAAGCTTTCAATTGACACATACCTTCGCATATTGAGATTAATCTAGGAACCACATTCCGTTCAACATAATTTGAAAAGGGAAAACATGCGCACAACACACTTTACATGCTTATAAAATTAATACTCCAAGATTTTAAAGAGATAACGAAAAAGACACCTGATAACATCTGAGAAGGGACTGAGAAGGGATGGAGGAGGAGGAGGAGGAGGAGGAGGAGGAGGAGGAGGAGGCGGAGGCGAGATGAGAAGGAGGAGGTGGCAGGAAAACGTGAAGGTAGAGTATTGAATAGCAGAAAAAGTAGAAAGAAAAACCCTCATCTCTTTCCCTCTGTTATAATTCTTCAATAAAAGGATCGAATTGTAGAAAAAGGAGAAAGAAAAACCCTCATTTCTTTCGTTCTCGTCACAATTCTTCAATTTATTGGGGAGGGAAAGTGACCGCCACTTTTTCATCAACTTAAAACAATTATTCAAACTATTTTGGAAGGGAAATTAAAGCCAGTTTTATCCACCAATTTAAAACAACTTTTTCAAATCTTAAATTTCATATCATAAACTCCCCCATTTTAAAATTATAAATAAATATAATTATTCCCTTAAATATTCTAAACTCTAATAAATATTACTCTCTTCGTCCCGAATTTATCTGTATTGGTATTGTGCATACGAAGTTCAAGAAAAGTTGTCTTTTAACTAATTTTATTAACCTTTTAGAGATATTGTAATATTTTTACATAATAAATAAATTATAAAGTATATTATGTGTGTTAAGTGAGAGTTATACTTTTTAAATTAAAATAATTTTTAAGGTTGTTAGTTAATGTAAAGTTTCTTTTTTTTTTTTTTGTGAAGATAAGTGTGAGATAGACGAAAACGAACAGTGTGAAAATAAGTGTGGGACAAGGTGACTAATAAATTGTTTAAGGCAAATACTATTGTGCATCAGTTTTGAAGGTACACATGTGCACCAGTTTTGAAGGTACACCAAATAACTCATATCCAATTATCCCAGCATATATAAAAAATTTTGATCCATATTTCATTATTTTCTCATGCTCCTTTCTAATTTCTTTCTCCCCTTATTTTCCTCTCCTAAATTTATCTTTTCCCTTATTTTCATCACTCTTAATTTTTTCACTTTCTCTCTCCTAATATTCAAATATTTTTTGAATTAATTTAATTTTTTATTTAATTCAAATTGATATTAATTGTCTTTTAGACTGCCGATATTAATTTATATGATTGTATATACAATTGTATTACTTCTTTTAAAGTAATGTATAAAATAAAAAATATTAGAAAAATAAAAAACGTGGTACACTTATTAAGAAAAACTTATACACTATGAATTACAAAAAATACAATATCTGATAACAAATATTTGAAGCAATTAAAGGATCGCATATTTGAACATAGTAAACAAATTCAACAAGGGTACATTTTCAAAGTTAATTTCACAACAAAAGTTTTTCATTGATTAATCTTTTTCTCATCTCAATTAATTTAACACATACATTAATTAATAATAAGTAATACAGTATCATAAAAAATGTAATACAGTTTAACGTACTTAACAGCGAGATTTAAAGGAACTTTTCCAGTTTCCTTCTCAATAGGGATCCAACAACCACTACACCGCATCGGATCTACCACCTCTTCGTTGTGTTGCTCACCACCAATCTGTCGTCGTTTGCCGATGCCGCCCACGTTGTCGACACCGCGTTGGAAGACGAATCAATGCCACCACCGCTCGTCAGATCTGTTCAGACCATTGCTAGATCTACTTTCCTCTCCATATTTGATTACTGTTGAGAAGACGAACTAGATTTCCTCGCCAAATCTATTTGAACCACCGTCAGAAGACGAATCGAGACCAGTCTCCATTCTCATCGCCTCAGTCACCGAAAATCATTAAGAAAGAGAGAAGAGCATATTGGGAGAGAAGAGACGACAAATTATAGAGAAGTGAATGAGAAATGAGCCAGAGAAGGCAGGTGAGGTAGATCAAGAGAAGAGAGAAAAAGGAGTAGAATCGAGAGGAGAGAGAAAGAAGAGAAGAGAACAGAGATATGCAGATCGAGATAAGAGAGAGAGAAGTGAAATCGAGAGAAGAGAGAGAGAGAGAGGAGTGGAAAAAATTATGCTAATTGATTTTTTTTACCTTTTATATCTAACCCGTTTTCAAATACTGGTAATGTTTTTAAGGTGTACTCGTTACACAGTAGATCAATTCATTTTATGAGTATAATAGGATATAAACTCCTATGATTCGTGGTGTTTGTTTTTAGTATAAGTAGGAATAAAGGATTTGAATTTAGGATAAGTTGAATTCCTTAATAAATTTATATCTCTTTATTTGAGGAATTTAAGTAGGATATATTTTAATTTTGGGTGAATCAGTGGTGGGGTTAATGACTTAAAAATAGAGGTTAGTGGGTAGTCATATTTTAAATTTTTAATTATTTTCTTTTATTTGATGGTTGAGATCGAATTAAAATATAATGTAACAGTTATGATCATTCAGGTGCACTGGTGAACTAGGTGCATAGCAGTTGGACTCTTTAATTTTATGTCATTTCAATTTCAATGTTCAAGAATGTAAAGTAATATATGTGAGATAGTAAAATGTTATATGTGTAAGAGGTGAGTGAGATTTATATAATCTGATTTTATTAAACTCTAACTAAAACAAGGAAATAAATAATACTAAACCTGCATTAATTAATAATAAAAAGTAAACAAACAAAGTTGCATTAAACATTTTTTCCCCATTTCGTATATTATATATTTAAAAATGCAAAATTTTTATAAAATTAATTAAATATGAAAATGTAGAGAGAATATTTTTATTTTAAATCTTTAAATTTGATTGGGATATTAAAAGAACCATTGAATAGCATTATAATTATTTCATTTATCAAAAACTTAAAGAAGTTTCATCAAATTTTATGTCTAACATCATTTAATTCTAAATTTGTTGTATATTTATATTAATAAAATAATCTTTCATCATATAATTCCAAATTTATTAGATATTTATGTCATTTATCAAACAATTTTAGATAATATTATTATATTTTTACAATAGTTTTTCATATAAAATTTAGAATTTCTTATACTTTAATTTTTCTTTTAAGTTTTATGCCTAAAACTTGAATGTTCCGGGGATACTGCGTGCATGCAGATACTCTTTAGTATCAAATGATATATCCTTTAGTATAAGGACTGTATACCATTTATTTCTTGAAAAAAATAAATAAAAATTAATGAAAGTATATACCTTTTAGAACAAAATGTTATACCCTTATTAATTATAGTGTATACCCTTTAGAATAAAATATTTCACCCTTGCACACCTTGTGATATGGAGACACAAGAGACCAACTTTTACTTTATTTTCATATATGAATTAAAATAATCAATATATTTCTTATGTCTCAAAATTATATTCATATACATTATTGATTTATATATATATATATATATACACGACAATACCTTTTATATTTCCATTATTATTTCCTTTAAAAAATTTTACTTTTATTAATTAAAATTATAACCTTTAAAATAAAATATTATACTTAACTCTTGAACACTTAGTTTATACTATGAATGATTCTTGACATAATTGAATAGTGATATTTTTTCACCAATCAAATAATATATTGGCAAAGTATCTTGTATAACGTTACTTACGTGAGACGGTTTGTGAGACGACCTAAAGTATGCCTATTATATAGTTAAAGTATGTTTAATAGTTGTTAAAATATGTTGAATTATAAATTAAAGTATGATTTTAGTGTGTTATAATATAATTTATTATTGGCATACTATAACTACAAATAAACATAATTTACCTATATAATAAGTATACTTTAATGATAGGTTGACCCTTCTCACAACCTGTCTCAAGCACTTTACGAAATAATTTTCGTAATATGATCTCACACAAGCATTTGTCCATATATTTATATATAAATTTATTATATTTTCAACGTAAATTATTATACTATTATTATTATCACAAAATGTGTGCACGGTTTATTATATACTTTTAAAAATTAAAATAATACTCACAAAGCAAGTTAATACAATTTTTGTTTTTTAAAAAAATGAAATAAAACAAATAAATTGTTATTAGGCCTTTACGTATATAATCTAATGATTCTAAACAATGGACCTTTAAATAATGAAATAAATTATGACTTGTGTTCCAAAAGCTCCACAAATCTGTCCCTCCAAAACCAAAATAATAGCGCCAATTAGTTCCCTCCTAAACAAAAAAAATATCCGCCGAAGTGCGAAACTGTAATGATGTTTGAAGTCTTGACATTGTTGATAGTTGTTCTTGACCCACGTTAATTAAGCATTAATGCTTATGAGATAAAGATATTTAGTAACGGAATAAAAAACGAACACAATCAAACATAATAAAACTACAAACAACGGGATCAAAACCAATAGAAAACTCAATTCCCACAAAAGAACTCATCCGATTTTTATTACTCTCCCTTAGAACAACACTCATAAACCCCCCCTTTACAAGTGTAATGTCTAGAGCAAAATGTTAGTCACCCGCCTCTCTCCTGTGAGAGAGGCTATTTATATAGTCTCAAAACCCTAAACCAGAGCCAATCTCCTTTCGCCATTTGGATAGAGACAAGCCACCTTTAATGAAGTTGTTTGGTACGCCGACCAGCTGCAGGAGTAGTCTGGACGTCGTTGGTTGCTTTTGCAGGGTTCCACAGAGTGTCTCCATCCTTTGTTGGCTTCCCATTGGTTATTAGAGTAAGGTTCGCCAGTCAGTTGTTGTCTTCTAGTTAGGATTGCTGCCCAAGATATCTCTTCTTCCCGTTAGTCTTGTCTTTTAACCTGCGGTACTTCTCAGCCTTCATGATGGTGCTTGCTCTTCACTATCCTGCTTCTGTTGCCCCTTTGGTCCTCGGACAGACTGACTTTCAGTGCTGTGACGCTCGTCCGAACTCTCGGGTAGGAGGATGACATCGCTGAAGTTTCTTGCCGAGGGTGCTCTCTGGCTTCGGCCTGTTTAGTGGATTCCTCTTTGTTCTTTTCTCGACTGGGCCTTCGCGCTGCCGCCACCTCCTTGGGCTGTCTCGATTGTCCTTTCAGTTTTGTCCACAGTTTGGAAGCTAGGGGATTGGACCTTTTCTTCAGGTATAATAGAGGTTATTGGGCTTTTGAGCCTGCTATGCATGGGGGATATAATACCCATAACATTAGCCCCTCGAGCCTGAATAATTTCATGACTTGAGATTGTTCAGGTTCGAACTGTATTTCACGGGTTATATCCCTCATGCTTCGGTGCCTGCGATATTAGGGTTCTTTCCATCTCGGCTCTTCGTTGTTCCTACTCACTGTCTTCATCCTGATAAGTTCCTGCATTATCGGGTTCTCTGCGACGTCTTTGAGATATTTTTGTTCAGGTGGGGTGTATTTCTGGTATTTTGTGTAACTGTCGATTTGAATTTTGAAATTTGAACCCTTTTATCAGTTTCCCCTTTCCCTTCTCCCTCTTTTTTTCTTTTGATCCTATAACAGTTGGCGTTCCTTTTATTCAGTGCGCTCATCCTCTTCTTTCAGGTATTATTCTCCCCTCTCTTTCTTTTCCTTTCTTCTCCTGACTCTCTCCTTTCGTGTCTCTGAGTTTTTCGCCGTCGGCGCTTAGGGTTTCATTCTCCCTATCTATCCGCATTTTATTTCCCGTTACAATTAGCACGATATGACTAGCGAGGGTTCTTCTTATCCTCTTAGATCCTCTAGATCCGCTTCTCGTTCGACTGATTCTTCGCTCGGTAGCTCGGGGTCTTCCTCGTCATCTTCAGAGGAGTGTTCTGGTCCCCCGTCTCCTTCCCGAATTGTTTTTAATCAGAGGGTTAATGATTTTATTTCTACTTTCACGCTAGAGCATAATCCTCAAATTGCTGACGCCGGTCTTGGGTTATTGGCCCATCTCGGGGAACTTCCGCGGTGGGACCAGGACACGCCCTTTTTCGCCGCTGAGGTCTCCTCGACTCTTGATGATTCGTGGTTGAGAAAGAGCACCATCATTGCTCTCAGCGAATTTCAGTGTGGGGAAGGTATCGATTTCTTCCTTCCTTCCCCCGATAGTCGCATGTGCTATGCTCCGCCGAACGCTGTTGCAGCCTACGAGTTGTAACTTGAGCTCGGCCTTAGGTTTTCTCTCCATCCTTGCATTCGGGATATTTTTGAGTTTTGGGGTATAAAGAGTAATCTAATTCATTAGAAATAGTAACCCAATTAATAGAAAAGAGTAACCTAAAAAGTTATTGACGAAATAGAATAAACATAAACAAACCAACATAAATAGATTCTATATAATTAACAAGAAACATCCCAACTCGTACATTAACAATTTAAAAACAATGAAATTATAATTATGGAGTATTACAATGGAGTTGCTTCAACAAACATACAAATAGAAAAATGTCAAAGAATTTGCAAGAGTATCTAATTACATTAAAACTCGTGAAGTTCCTTTTGTCTTCTGTAAATTCGCAAAACTATTAGAAGAAATTGAAACAAAAGGCTAACAAGGACAGAGCACAGAAACGTAAATTCCACTCATCCCGCAGCGGTGTGGCATTGTTTGGCTTTCGCTCAAACTGTTGTATTTCAGACATATATGTGACCCCTGAAACAAAGATTACGAGTCTCAACACAAGAATTGAAGGCAACCCAAATCGTACAAGATTTTGTAGCGGCGAAAAAGAAACACATCATCTTCTAACCATCCACAAAAAAAACTAACCCACTTTCAACCATCATCCCCTTAGCATTTTTTAATTTTTAGTAGATCTCCACATCACTAACATTAAAAGAATATTGATTCATTGACTAATACTTATACTACCTCCCATCCACCCCCCATTTTACCAAACCAAGAAGAAACCTTTCTCCCAAGCAAAAAAAGCTCCACAAGAGAGAGCCATCAATTGGAAAGCAGCTCTCTCCTCCTCACCCTACTGCTTTGGACTCCTCTGCACTACCACCTCCTTATTCAGAGCCATCAGATTCACTTTGAATATATCGTAATCTTCTGCATTTTTTCCATCAACAAACAATAACTCCCCAATTCTAGTTCACCACTCCCCAAATTCAACTTAAAAATTAAAATCCCTAAAACATCCATTCTCTAACACAAAAAAGCTGAGAGAAATGAGGGAAAATATACCAAAGCAAGCTTCCAATAAGCGCATCAGTGAAAGTGTTCGTATTTAATTCAGCGGCGGCTCACACGAACACGACAGATTTAATGGACGACGAAGGGCAAAGGTTGTGAATGAAATGACATCGTCTATGGCCGGACACTCCTGCAGTGTGTCCTTGATGGCTTGGGCTTGAGGGGAGTCCGGGGAGAAGGAGAAGCGGCGGAGGATTTGTTGAAGATGGCGAGACGAGAAGGGGATGGAATCAGCCTCGTGTCTGGAGAGTAAATGGGGCAGCACATCGGCTAATTGCCTTTGTGGAAAATAAACAAGCATTGTGTTTCCCAGTGAAGGTCCTCCAAGAAGAAGAAGACGACGGTGGAATGATCCACGTGATACTTCATGTGAACTTGTAGCTCTATAACATCATCATGGATTGCATTACAAGATTCCTGGAAATAATTAAACCTAGTATATATTAGACAGGTTTGTAAGCTGATGGAGGAATAAAAGGTTAGAGATGATTAATTACCAGCAGAGTGAGACTGAGAGGGAAAGTGCAGAGTAGAAAAAGCTTTACATTCGTGTTTAATCAATGTTCTTCTTTGTTAAAGTAAGACTGACAAAAACATATATAAGCGTGAAGAAGTTGTCAGTAAAGAAACTATCAGGTTGGATGGAAAGTCTAGGTCTATCAAAGAATGACCTTACAATTACAAAAGAGAAGTGAAACTGACAATTATGCGTTTTTTAGTAAACACCACACAGTCGGTGATCGAGAAGTTTATTGAGGTATCTGATGAAGAATGTGATGACGTTAGTATCTTGGATAACCCTGTAGATGACTTCACTCTTAGTGGCCTTAGGTGCACATACAAGCTATCTGGTAAAATAGCAAATATGTTGTATCCTCATTAGCAAGAGGACTAAAATGGCTGTGGTCCCTTCACTGTAAGGGTAAGGGGAATAAAAAATATAAAAAAACCAAAAAATGTAGTCTTAATGAAATGAAAGGAGGGTGTAATTTAATTTTTAAAATTACATATAAAAAAAGTGGTGGATTTCATTTTTTTTTTCAATGTATTATGATATTTAAATAATTATCTTCTTGAAATAATTAATTGAATAAGAATTTATTAGATATTTTGTAGATAAGAAAAAAATATTTTGAGATATATAATAGTGTGATATAATAATTGTTAATATATAAGAATAAAAAATTAAAATAGAAAGATTATATATGTAATATTAAAATAAAAATATAAAAAAACCAACAATTAACCACATTGCGACACATCATATTTTTAAAAGTTATTTATAGTAGCGTATTTGCAATTAGTATATACAAAAAATTAAACTTTTACCAAAAGCAAATTCACATTTGAGTATATATAAATTGAATTTTACTTTTTAAATATAAACTTATATTATATTATAATTGAATAAATAATTATATTAAACTTGAATTATATTTTTTAAAATTGTTGAATAAATAATTATAATAAACTTGAATTATATTTTTTAAAATTGTAATTTTACACCACGTGTAATGCACGAAATACATACATATATATATATATATATATATATATATATATATATATTAAAAAAGTGAATATTATTTGATTTTCAGAAAATAAAAGCATACTGTAGGCACTTGAAGTTTATTGCATATTAAAGGAAAATATGTGGCAAATGCAATAATTATCAATTAATTATTTATTTATTAAGGGATTTAAATAAATCTATTTCTAAAATAAATGAGTAAATAATTGATAATTAGGCCAGATCCAGTCAAATAAGTCTGACTTAAAGCCTAAGCAAGTGAAAGGCTCAAGCCCGCAGAATCAAGTCAAATCAGCCCTGGACCTATCAGACTGCGAGTTATTTATGGGGCATCCTCACCCTTCACCTATATAAGGAGTCATCCTCTATTCATTCCAGACACACACAAAAAGATATGAATTCCAGACACACACAAAAAGATCTGAAGACGCAGACGCTTCTAAAGAGATTAAGAATACGAGCAGTGTTCCCTTGAGATCTTCAAGCCAAGAACAGCCTGCGATCCGAGATCAAGGTTCTAAACCCCTCCGATCATGCGTTCTTCCAGCCAACTGCCTCCGATCAGAGATCAAGGTGTCAAGCCTCTCTGATCCGGCGTTCTTCCAACCAGCCGCCTCCAATCAGAGATCAAGGTTCTATACCCCTCCGATCCAACGTTGGTCAGAAATAACACTCGACCTTAGATCAAGGTGCTAAGCCCCTCAGATTCGACATTTCTTCCAGTCAGACTCATCCTGCAGTCTTTGTGATGTCAACGCTGTTCTACCAAATTGAACGACGTTCTTCATAAGAGGTCTTCAAGTCAACGTTCAATCCGAACAAAGACTCAATGCATCCGGATTAACATTGCAAGACTACACATCCGAGCTCGGACAACCTTCATTTGAAGATCCGATTCAACACATAAGCTGTCGACACAGTCAGCGCAGTCAAAGAAGTCAAAGCCAACACACTCCAGTCAAAGTCAAGTCAACAAGTCACGTCAAGCCAAATTGGTTCGAGAGAAGAATCAGATGATTGATTGAGATTGTAACCCGTTTACATATCTTTCAAATTAAATTAATCTAAAATTATCTTTATACACCAATTTGTATTTATTTCATCATAAATACATAAATTTGTTGTTACACATACATAATAAAAAGAGCTCCCCTATACTACCTCCTATTACATCATAGACAACATATCAACTGTTACTAACCACGTTTTCGATTTTCCTTTATTTTTCAAATCGATCCGAATACCTTATTATTACAATTTTATTCTCCATATCGACCAACTCAACTCTCCATTACTTGGATATATATATATATATATATAATAATTACGAATACGCTGATATAAATAATTTTTTAAAAGTATAAGGTGTCGCAAGCTGGTTAAATTTCGTAAATTTTTTATTTTAATATTATATATATAATCTTTCTTCTTTTATTTATTTATTATTATTGTTATTATTGTTATTATTATTATTAATGTATATATCTTTAAATCATGTATATCTATAAATTAAAATCACCTTTAATCATATTTTTTGATTAAAAAATATAATTAAAGGTGTTATTTAATTTATAGATATACATAATTTAAATATATACATGAATAATAATAATGATAATAAAAAAATAAAAGTAGTATTCCTAACCAATCAAAAAATATGATTAAAGTGGTATATAATTTGAAGATATACATGAATAATAATAATAATAATAAAAAATAATAATAATAATAATAATAATAATAAGAAGAAGAAGAAGAAGAAGAAGTTGGATAATTTTTTTTGATTAGATATATTTTGTTGATTATCTATTCCTAACTAATCAAAAAAATATGATTAAAGGTAGTATTTAATTTATAGATATACATGATTTAAAGATATTCATGAATATGAATAATAATAATAATAAAATTAAAAGTATGGAAAAATTATTAATAGGTACACACTTTGTACCCCTAATTATTATTAGATACATTCATTTAAAATAATTACTATCATATACAGAATATTATAGTAAAATACCAAATATAACATAAACTCATACACTTTTAAACTACAAACCCAAACCCCCACCTACCGCCGGACCACCAACGGACCACCGCTGTCGACCGGTTGCCGGAGCTCCGCCGGACCGTCGGCCGTCGGCCTGACCACCCCACTTTTTTGCTGCATCACTTTTTTTTACTGCACACACTTTTTTTACTGCAGACACTTTGCTACACATGAACTTTTGATGGACACACCATTTATGTGCATCACATTGTAAGGGTAATATTGGAATATCACTATATATTTTTGTAGTTAGTAGTAATATTTTTGTATGTTTGTATCTCATAATAATTAAGAGTTTTTTTTTACCTAATAGTAATCTTTCCTAAAAGTAGAAAAATTATATATGTAATATTAAAATAAAAAATAAAAAATATACAACAATTAACCATATCGCACTTTAAAAAAAATTATTTGTAGCAGTGTATTCGTAATTAATATATATAAGGTAAGATATATATAAACTTAAAACTGAAATAAAAATGTTATTAAAAAAAAAAAATTCTTCCGTGAGAATTTACGCGAAACGCTACGCCCTGCCACACCTGATCGCAACTCCTATCCCCCGAACTTTCCAGAAGCCCTTCATCATCTCCCACTCCCAGGATACCTAGAAAGCTCTCGTCTTTTCTTCTACCTCTCTCTCGCTCTCATATATTACTGCTTCAACACACTCCTTCAATAAGTCTTTCTTCTGGTTGCTCTCTTACCTTTACCGGCAGCAATTAAGCAAATATTATCTACTTCTGCAATAATTCGGATCTGTGCTTGCAATCAACAATTTGATTAGTAATGGCTGACGAAGCAAAGGCCAAAGGAAACGCAGCGTTCTCCGCCGGAAACTTCGACAAAGCGGTGCTGCACTTCACCGATGCTATCAGATTAGACCCCACCAACCACGTCCTCTACTCCAATCGCTCCGCCGCCTTAGCCTCGCTCAATAAATACTCCGATGCCCTTACCGATGCCAAGAAGACCGTGGAACTCAAGCCCGATTGGGCAAAAGGCTACTCACGGCTCGGTGCGGCTTGTATGGGCCTCCACACCTACTCCGAGGCAGTCTCTGCCTACAAAAAAGGCCTCGAAATTGACCCCAATAATGAGCCGCTCAGGTCCGGGCTTGCCGATGCTGAAGCAGCTTTGGCCCGAAGCTCCCGGCCTCGCGCCGCCCCCGGACCAAGTCCGTTCGGGGATGCGTTCGGGCATGAGATGTGGGTTAGGCTCGCGAATGACCCTGCTACCCGGGATTATCTTCAGCAGGATGATTTTGTGTCAATGATGAAGGATCTTCAGAAGAATCCGAATAATTTGAACTTGTATTTGAAAGATCAGAGGGTTATGCAGGCACTAGGGGTTCTGTTGAATTTGAAGTTTCAATCGAGGGGGCCCGAGGAGGATGCAGAGATGTCATCGGCGTCCAGTGGCGGGTCTCCAGAAAGGAAGAGGCCTGCAGCGGCTGAGGCTGAGCCTGTGAAGGAGAAGAGAGCCGAGAAAGAGGTGGAGCCCCAACCTATGGAAGTTTCTGAGGAGAAGGAGAATAAGAAGCTGGCGCAGAAGGAGAAGGAAGCTGGGAATGCTGCTTATAAAAAGAAGGATTTTGAGACAGCAATTCAGCGCTACTCCAAGGCTATTGATCTCGACGATGAAGACATATCTTACCTTACTAATCGTGCTGCTGTTTACCTGGAGATGGGCAAGGTATGATTGTTAGTTTCTAATTGAATATGTTTTTGAGTCGTTTATTTGATTATTGTTATAGCTTATCTGTTTTACCACTTACTTTTTGTTGGCTTGTTGCATTCTTACAGTTAGCTCTAGATTGTACTTTGAAAACATTGATCTGTTCCCAGTGGCTACATACTATTCATATGTTTATAAGCATTTCTAGTTAGGTGGCTTGCCCTTCAAATTAAGATTATCAATAATTTTTGTGCTGGCTGATGGAGCTTCTAGTCTGCACTGATTTCATTATATTTTGCATTGCTTAGTCTTCCCATTGAAGGTTCTTTATTGAGACACTTGATCCTTATAAGTTAACTCTCAAGTGTGGTTATTTTTCGTTCTGTTCATCTTGAAGCATCGAGCACTAATTTATTTTCTTATTTTGGAGGACTGTTGGGTAAACCTCGAGCCCTTTGCCTGTTGTTGTTAACCAAGTTTATCTTGATTCTTTTTAGTTGTTTCCAATTATTTTATTTTATTTTTTTGTATATTTCTAGGTTCTATGATTCTCTTGAAGGTTTACTAAGGTTCTTTAAGTTCATCTATTGGATATTGGGATGAAAGCAGATGCTTTAATTATTTGTTGATGAATGACCGCATTCTTGAGTTAATTTTAAGATATGCGACTCTATTTCTCTTTTTGACTGACTACTTAGAATGGGTAGGGTCTTAAGAATTTGTAGAACCTGGTTTCTCCTTAATATAAAGCAGTAGAGGAGGCGACTAACCAAAAGACACATACTTCCATATTCCTTATTTGATATGTCAAAAATGTAATATGTGCCTGTTTTTAGATGGTTGATGATGGTATTCAATTTTTCCCTTTTTGTGTCTTCTAGTGGATCAGTTGGCCGGAATTGCCTTCATTTCAACCCTTGTGTTGATTTGTAGCTATAGGAAACTGGAAATTGATATTCCCTTGGTGCAGAATATAATATTTTCTCTTAAAAAGTGTCCGGTGCTGTTGAAGTGAGTGCTTCTAATTAGTCATTTATTG
The DNA here is from genome assembly GCA_023678885.1 of Pogostemon cablin. Taxonomy (NCBI): domain Eukaryota; kingdom Viridiplantae; phylum Streptophyta; class Magnoliopsida; order Lamiales; family Lamiaceae; genus Pogostemon; species Pogostemon cablin. The sequence continues at coordinate 16,004,717 of CM042952.1, read as the reverse complement.
CCATTCCCTTTGTGCAGTCCTTTTTCCTTAACAACGTGTGCTGTATGGGCAGTAGTAGGTTTTTGTTGAATGGAACGCACTGAAAGTAATTATGTGGATTACTTAATAATGTAGAACTTCAATTTAATTTTTTCTTTATTTTATATATCAAACCTAGAACTCTCAATGTTTATTGCCTTTTTTTTTTTTTCATTAATGCTACTTGCTTGTAACTTTGCAAGAGCTGTACATGGAGACTGGGAAGGCTGGGTGGTGGAAAGAGGGATTGAAAACTTGAATTTTTATATTTTACTTAATGAGTTTCATGCCTTCATTGTGGATTACTATCAAACTGGCAGTACAATGCCCTTATTATATAGCTTCTGTTTATTAAATGAAATTGCAACAATGATCCAATGCAATAGTACGACTAATGGGAAAACAGCGCATACTGCTTTTGAATTTTGATACTATCTTATTGCTATACGTATTTATGATTTCAGTATGATGAATGCATTAAAGATTGCGACAAAGCTGTTGAAAGAGGTAGAGAATTGAGGTCAGATTACAAGATGGTTGCTAGAGCTTTGACAAGAAAGGGAACTGCATTAGTAAAGATGGCTAAGTGTTCAAAGGACTTTGAACCTGCAATTGAGACTTTCCAGAAAGCCCTGACTGAGCATCGCAACCCAGACACTTTGAAGAAGCTCAATGATGCAGAGAAAGCAAAGAAAGATCTAGAGCAGCAGGAATACTTCGATCCACAAGAGGCTGATGAGGAGCGAGAGCAAGGTACTTTTTGTTTCTGTCCTAATTACTGAATGTGACCTGTAAAAAAATATTAACAATTTTTATGTGATTAATTATAGGAAACCAATATTTCAAAGAGCAGAAGTACCCCGAGGCAATCAGACACTACACCGAGGCAATAAAGAGAAACCCTAAGGATCCAAAGGTACTTGAATACTTAATACCAATGCAATGCACTGAGCAAACTGCGAAGACCTTGTTTATGTTTTGGTTTTGAGATGAGATTGAATTTGTAGGCCTACAGCAACAGAGCTGCTTGTTACACAAAACTAGGGGCTATGCCTGAGGGACTCAAAGATGCTGAAAAGTGCATTGAACTTGATCCAACATTTTCCAAAGGTTATACTAGGAAGGGAGCTATCCAGTTTTTCTTGAAGGAATATGAGAAAGCATTAGAAACGTACCAGGAAGGGTTGAAGCACGATGCTCATAACCAGGAATTGCTTGATGGTGTCAGGAGGTACAAGATTTGAAGAGCTGTCTCTTTTGTTTGGTTTTGAAATTGGTGCAAGAATTAGATTTATGCATGTTTGTGATATTACCTGCAGATGTGTAGAGCAGATAAACAAGGCTAGCCGTGGGGATTTGAGTCCAGAGGAATTGAAAGAGAGACAGGTTAAAGATAAATCTACATGTGTTGTACTCTTACTGTTTTAACTTAATTTTAAGAAGTTTTATTCACTTGGATCCTTTTCCAGGCGAAGGCGATGCAAGACCCCGAGATTCAGAACATCCTAACAGATCCCGTTATGAGACAGGTACAATATTTTCATTCAGTATGGTCAGCATTGATGTAGGTCCTTAAAAGAGGTATGATGCTAATTAAAGTTTTGTGATACTTGATGAATTATGGTGCGATAGGTACTGGTTGACTTCCAAGAGAATCCAAAGGAAGCACAAGAACACATGAAGAATCCTCTTGTGATGAAAAAGATCCAGAAACTGATCAGCGCCGGAATGGTACAAGTCAAATAACAACTTGGTATTCCTGTGTGATTGATTCTTCAGTGATCAATATTTTTTGTTTTGTCTACGCCCGACTTGGCTGTTTTTGTTAAAAAAAAGTAGTATTTAATTTCGTCTGCTTTGCATGGTTAGTAATATCGAACTTTGATTTGTTCCAATGCCTGCTTGCGTTTCATCATTCAATCCGCTGGTTTGGGATTCATCATCTTTGATTATTTCTTGGCTGGAGCGAACTGAAAATTAATCTCCTACTCGCATACTTGGATATTAAATGTGAAGTATTTTTTGAATGGCTTGAATTAGGGTGGCTCATAGTTTTTCAGGAAGTTCTATCCAACTATTAAAATATGATAGCAGGACACGTTTGGACGGTAAAAGAAGATAACAATATTTGGTAGATAATATGAAATAATATGGTTGAGTACTGCTTATTTTGTTATAGATGGGCAATATGCTCATTGTTTGGGAGTGTATGAAAGAGTGATGTTTATATATAATGTATGAAATAGTGAGATTCTTAATACAGAATAAGGGTGTGACTTTTAAGATGTTAATAATGGCGGAGCCTGTGCTGGCCCGTTTTATCCTGTAGGGCTGGGTTTGTGGGTGGGTTTGCATAAGTAGTAGTCTGTTTAAACAAGGTCATTTTTTACTCGGATTGATTAGCCCGTCTCTTGACTTTTGATAGCCTGATTAAAGAGGGACTCTCTTGTGAGACGAATTATGAGAGGGACTCTCTTGTGAGACGGATTATGAGACGTGTCGACCCGTTGTTAAAAAATAATGATTATATAAGTAAAGTATTTTAATTTGTTGTTAAAGTATGTTTATAAACATACTTTTAACAATAAATTAAAATACTTTACCTGTATAGTCGATCTGTTTCATAACCCATCTCACGAAATTATAATCTTAAGTGAGATTGTCTTTTTTAAAGGAAAATTATTAATATTAATAATAACGATATGCATATTACAAGAGAAAAATATTTTGTTAGATGGTATGTGAAATGATATGTGAGAAATGATGTATGTGAAATGATATGTGAGATATGATAAAATATGATTGTTATATGAATAGAGTATAATTATTGATAGTGAAAGTATTCTTTTATGTTGAATAAATAAAAAAAAATCACAATTTTATTTTTATTGCAACTTAATCTTATTTTTGAGAAATCGCAAAAAAGAATACTGTCTTGAAGTGTTGTTGCAAAATTTGTGATTAAAAACGGGGTTCTTTTATGAGAAATTTGTGCGTTTTGCAACAATATTTAAAGATGGTGTTTTTATTTGCAAATAGGAGCTAAGTTCGTTGTTTATTTTGCAATTAACTCTATATTTTTTTTAAGTATGATATGATGTATGATCCATTTTAGTATTGGAGAAATTTTAATGACCAATTAATATACTTTACTCTATTATAAGCGAACTGTAATAATGAGTTGATTTGTTTTTCAACTCGGTTTACATATCCGTTTCTTGCCTCCATTGTTAAATGGATAATTTATATTAGTAATAATTATATTATTAATAAATAATGTCATACAAATTAAGATGTTTTGTTGTCATATTTTAATAATTTAAGAATAAAGTGCAAGAGACTATTTAAAAAATAATACTATTGAAATTCAGTTATTTCAGTTCACAAATAGCATTAACATATCTAAAATCTTAAAATTCTTTGATTTTATTATGCTTAAATTTTTAAATAGTTAATTGTTGATAATAGAGCATGCATTTAGACTAGTTTATTAATGTTTTAAACGTATACATATGCAAAGATATTGTTGGCACTGTCGAAATCTCAATAATTTTAATGTTCTAAAATTTCAACTCAAATATAGCGATATACAAGAAATTAAATAAATATGTAGAAAATTAAAGAAATCAACACATTTTAACGTGAGAATCTCTCCAAGTTGAGGGAATAAATCACGTCGTCCAGGAAACAATTTACTATGTATAAAAGTACACAGTTCAATTTCTCTATCAAATGTAGATGAATACCACTCTCTATTACAAGTAGAAGAATCTCAATTTATCTCTTTATCACAAATAGAGGAATATCAACTCTCTATCACAAGTAGAGGAATATCAACCTATCTCTCAATCACAAGTAGAGGAATACACAATAACAATGAGAGAAAAATAATAAAATATTATAAAGAGAGTACGTGTCACTTGATTCTCGTTGTAGAGATGTTTTCAAGAAATTAACTTCGATCAATATGTTGAGGATGTCGTCATGAGCTCCTCCTCGAAATTTGAAGTGAAACAGTGAAGAAATAGATCCCCAAAGTGCATAATCTCGCACACTTCTCCTTCTCTCTCCCTTCTCACATTAATCACTCTGTGCTAATGTAACATCCCAATGCTTCTTAATCTATATTCTCGTATATTTTACTACTATATAAATTTTAATGTATCACTCTCTCCGTCCATCACAAACGTATTCATTTTCTTTTTGCACATGAATTAATGAATAATATTATTTTATATAAATTGCTGTATTAGTAGGAAATGGTGGGTCATGTGTAGGTCCTTTCACTAAAAAGGGTAAATAGTACCTTAAGAGTGAACGATCTAAAATGACAAAATAAATACCTTAATGGTGGACGGGGAGAGTATATTTTAATTAATAAATATTACATATTTAATAATAATAAATAACTAAGTAAAAGGAAACTACCTGGACATCAAGTCTTGTAGTGCCGAGGGCATTTTAAGAAAGAGGATGGATAAAGATTACTTCAAAACTTGGCCATCAAGTAGAACACAACACACATATACATGATTTGATTAAGAGAGTGCTACGGCGTGGAAAGAAGAGGCGAGGGAGGGAGAAGGAAGAGAGAAAAAGAAAAGTTTCCGATGGCAATCAATTCTAATGTTCTAGACACTTCCAAGGTGGAGAATTTATTTGTCATTTATTTATACTACTCGTAAGTTATATTATATGAATATGCATGGATTGATTATGATATTTCACGGGTAATGAACGACGATGTCTTACCAATGTAATATTCAAGTGGAATCAATAAGGGATTCTAAAAAGTAATGTTTTCACGAGATGTTCAAGTATGTGATTATTTCATTTCTTGCGTGCATGCATTTAATACTTGACGGATTTTATTTTTCATTGAGTTGTGGTTTGCTCACCCTCTTCCACTTCAAACTCTTTTTAGATTGAGACTACGACGGCGTACTGAGGCAGGCTGATGTGTTGCGTAAAAGCTTTTTATATAACTGTAAATGAAACCTTCCATATAATTTTATGGAGTATGATTGATGATATTTATTCATGTTAGTTATTGTTCACAGTCCTCTTGAAAACTAATATTATTAAAGAATTTCGAATAAAATATCTCTTTTTATTTAACAAAATTGGAGTGTGACTGAATTTCTTCTTTTTTAGTTGGCGCCCCCCTGGACAGTGCACTCAAGCATAGGGGAATCCCTTTTTATTAATCTTATATAAGGTTATGTACCGGGCCACGTGAGTTAAAATTCAATTTGGCCAACATTAATAATTAAAATGGGCTTATTTCTTTTACTTAATCCAACTATTATTTGGTAGCTCAACAATCTCTCCCTCCCTATATAGTTGGCTGCACACATCACATTTATCTAAAGCTCATGTCGTCAATCCGACATCCGACATACAATTTATGCTTCTTACTGGTAAACACAATAGTCATTATATCTGTTGAATTTCTTCAATTTGAATCTTCTCAAGTACCTCACCCTCTGTTTTTTCTGTTCACTTGGATTGGTCTCTTATAACCACCACCCTTCATGATTTCTGTCGAACCTTGGCTTTGGTACCACTACTCTGGAAGGAGATACTACCCAAACTAGGATAAATAACATGAAAAATATATTTTTGGCACATCGGAAACCCTAATAATATTAATGCTCAAAAGTTTTCACTCAAATATAGCAATAGACAAGAAACTAAATAAAAATGCTAAAATTAAAAGAATCAGAACTAATAATTTTAACGTGAAAAACCCACATGACTGTCTAAAATACAATCCACTAATGCACAAAAGTATGGTTCAATCTCTTTATCAGAAGTAGATTAATACTGAATCATTTATCTATCACAAATAGAGGAATACAAACTCTATCACAAGTAAAAGAATATCAAACTATCCCTCTATCACAAGTAGAGGAATACACAATAACAATGAAAGAAAATAATAACAAAATAGTACAAAGAGAATACGTGTATCCCGATTCTTGTTGCACCTCTCGGAGATGTTTTCAGAAATCCACTCCTATCAATATGTCGAGAATGTCGTTACGAGATTCCCTAAAATTTTAAAATGAAACGGCGAAGAAGCAGATTTCTAAAACGAATATCTTTATCACGCACACTTCTCTTTCTCTCCCCCCGTTTTCTCATACAAATTACTTTGCACTAATTTTTCTTTTCTGGTTGGCGGCCCCCTAAACGGAACACTCCACTCAAGCATGGGGAATCCCTTTTTTATTAACCTCAAAAAAGTTATGTATTGGGCCACATGAATTAAATTCAATTTGGCCATCATTAACTATCAACATGGGCTTATTTCTTTTACTTTGCCCCACTGGGTAGCCCAACATCTGATTGAGGCTGTTTAGCTCTCCTCATTATGTGTTTGGAGATATTTACTTCTTTGTTTTAGTAATTTTATATTTGGGGATATTTATTTCAGTGAAGTTTTTTTTTCCTCTTAACTGATAATTTGTGTACTTGATAGTATTTCCTTTTTAAAATTGTAGTATTTAAATATAAATAAGGTCTATAGTGTATATCCCCTAATAATAAATTCAAAAAAAAAAAAGTATGTAATAAATTTTAGAGAGCAACTAGTGTAAAACCTTCTCTACCATATTTTTAGGTCGAACCTATGATCCACACTCCCCTAATTAATTAACATGTGGTCCCCTTTTAATTAATCTATGGTCCCCTTTCTTAATTAATGTTATCTTTTGTTTATTTATTTATTTTATTTATTATTTTTAAATTTTATTATATTTAAAAAACCATTATACTCTATACCCTAAACCTTAAGGGTGAAATATACCCTAAATTGTAAGAATGAAATTATAATTATACCATAAACCCTAGGGGTGATATATACGTAAACCAAAACAGTGAAATTACTATTATACCCTAAACCCTATGGGTGAAATATAACCTAAACCACAAGGGTGAAATTTTAATTATACACTTAGAATTAACCCTAAACCCTAAGGAAAAAAAAATAAATCGTAGGGGTAAAATAAGCCCTAAACATCAAAGATAAAGTATACCCTAAAGCACAAGGGTGAAATTACAATTACTCCATTACAATTAATTTTTTTTAAAAAAAGAAATAAAAGTCAAAAACTTGTGTGAGACTTTCTCATGTAACCCCTAAAGTGAGAAGGATAAAAAGTGATAATATCATTAATGAAAAGTGATACTCAATTGATGAAAAGTGATAATGATACAGCGAACAATTTCATGAGTAATTTATAGTATAAATAAAAAGTGACAACATTTTTATAGTGAAAGTGATAACTAATTATAAAAGTGTAAAATGGTCTCACTATGAGACGGTCTCATAGAAGACTTGCCTTTGATTTTTACGTTTAGCTTTATGGTGGGATGGAAGGAGTTTAGTTTAATAAAATATCAGTGTTTTCATAACCGGACCGGAGATTGAACCGTTGGCCCTAACGGTTCACGGTTCAACCGGTTGAACCGGCGGCTCAACCGGAATATATATATATATATATATATATATATATATATATATATATATATATATATATATATATATATATATATATATATATATACATTTTTAATAATTTATTTTATTATTTTGCAAAATTTAGTTCTAATTAATTTAAGGCAAGATGATGAGTTAAGCTTAATTTGGGCCTGTCATGGATTAAAGTCAAAGTTGGGCCTGCCATGGATTTAAAAGTTAAAATTAAGGGTTATAAATTATACTCCCTTCGTCCCAGACTTATGTTCACCGGTACTGTAGATACGGAGTTTAAGAAAAGTTGCTTTTTGACCAACTTTATTGACTTTTTAGGGGTATTGTGGTATTTTAGGTAATAAATAAATTATAAAATATGTTATGTGTGTTAGGTGAGAGTGATATTTTTGAAATTAAGAGAACTTTTGAGGTTGTTGGTTGATGTGAAGTTTTCTTTTTTGGGTGGTGAACATAAGTATGAGACGGACGAAAACGAAAAGTGTGAACATAAGTATGAGACGGAGAGAGCAATTAATATATTTAATACCTGCCTCAAACCACAAGTCATGCATATCTATCCAGAAACCCTCCCCACTGCAGATTCGCCGCCACCACAGGTCCGCGCGCCTTCTTTCTCCTTTCTTCACTCCTCTATGCTCTTGGCTTTCTTCTACCTTCAACAAGGTTTTATCTGATTTTGGGAGGAGGTAGTGGGTGAAGAAAACTCATTCAACTTTACACACGAGCAAAATTTTTCATTTAATTTGAAAGTTTTTGTGTGTAATTTGATGTTAGCGGCGATACTTGTTGGTTTGTTCAACGATCTCGGAACGTCGAAGTGGTTGAGGAGAACGTCGAAGTGATGAAAAGGGACAAGATCTGACCCAGTTGCGTGAATTCTGCAAATAAGAACACTAAAATCGACGGTTTCCGATTTGGCCGGTTAATCTGATTAATCCAGTTTTGACCGGTTCAAATCGATTCATCCCGATTTAACCACTAAAACGGTTCTTAGGGGGCATTCGGCACGATCCCGACGCCGGTTCCCTATTGAACCGGTCGAATCGGCCAATCCGGTCCGGTCCGGTCCGGTTCGGTTCCGACAATACTGAAATATATGACAAATTTTAGTACTCCCTCCATCCCTCTAATATGTATTCATTTACTTTATTCACATGGATTAAGAAGTACTCCCTTCGTTTCATAATACTTTTCACATTTACTGTTCTACGTTGTTTATTAAAATGTGCATTTTTTGACCAACTTTATTGACTTTGGAGGGTATTATGGTATTTTTAGATAATAAAAAAATATAAAGTAATGATATATGTATGAAAAATGAGTGGCAATTTTGAAATTAAATGAACTTTTGAGGTTGTTAGATAAAGTGATGTTTCCTTTTTTGGGGTGTGAAAGGTTTTGTGGGACAAACAAATGAGGAAAGTATAAAAGGTTTTATGGGACGGAGGAAGAATTATATTTTATGTGTAGTGGGTAGATTTGAAATGATATTTTACCATTTTACCCTCACCATTAGTTGTCCCCTAACTAAGATGTCAACCTGTGTACTTTACCGTGACATTCAAAATCAACAATAATTTGCAAATTATTTAAAAAAAAAGAATGATAATAAATTCCCATCATTACAAAAAAAAAGTTAGTACATAGAATCACCATCTGAAAGCCATTACAAAGAATATTGGTTTACAATTCAAATCGCATCACTATGACTACATTTACCTCCATTACATTTTAATTCGTTCCCTCCATTACATGATTAATGAACCTACAATAATTTACACAAAGGGATGGGAGGGAAATATCCAACTAATCACAATTTCCCTCCTAGTTTTACCATTTCCCTCCAAAATATTGTAATAAAAGCATTCAACACTTCATATTCACTGCACCACAAAAAAAATTAACATGAAAAAAAAAACTTAACAAGTGATGTGTTAAACATCATTGCTCAATTCCTGTTGGGGGTTCATAAAATGGCAAGCCAAGCCATGGGAAAATCAATGAAGCAACTGCCAAATTTGGAGTAACAAGGCAGGTGATTCGAAGAATATGGTCACGAGCAATGGACCAAATTTTAGCAGGTAAACCAGTCCAATTATGCAACAGAAAAAAACATTCATCATGACAAAAGAAAGCCACTTGATTTGGAAAAGTTACAAAGCGTTTCATTGAGGAAAAGAAGAACGTATAGGAGCATTGCAAAATAGATGAAAGTAAGAAAAACTACAGTTGGAAGATGGGTAAAAGAAGGATGGATCAGACCTCATACAAATGCTATTAAGCCATCATTCACAGAAGAAATTAAAATAACCAAGTTAAAGTTCAACCTTTTAGCACTTGATATTATTTCAAATTAAAATGTGATACAGTTTAAGAGTATGTCGAACATTGTATATATTGATGAGAAGTGGTTTAATCTCACAAAAACAAGTTAGAGATATTACTTGGGACCAGATGAAGTGGAACCATATAGATCATGCAAGAGTAAAAGGTTCACTGGTAAAATTATTTGCTTATTTGCAGTGGCTAGACCATTATATGGTCTAAATGGAGAGTAAATATTTGATGAGAAAAAAGGTGTTTTCCTATTTACTGAACATGTTAGCTAAAAGGAATTCAAGAAATAGGCCAGTAGGACTAAACCTTTGGATTCAATCACGAAGGAAGTTTCCAAACATGTAAAAATTACTCAGGTTTCATGTAATTTCAGCAAAGTTCACGTGTGTGTAACTCTCAGAGTACTTTCATCATTGAGTTAAACACTGAAATAAGTCTCCAGAATAAGATTTAATTGAATAAGTCTTATTGATTACATTATTTCAGGTTATACCCGCTATAAAGGCTAAGTGCTAGAGGGTTCAAGTAAGAACATACAAATTTAACAAGATAACACCACCTCACATTGATGATGATGATCCAGATTTCAGAGAAGTTGCAAGTTCAGATGGATTCAACATCCACATTACATTTCAACCACCACAAAGTCCAGATGCTAATATAAATGATTTAGGGTGGTTTAGGGCACTACAATCTATCCATATTGACGAGGCAGCTTACTCAGTGGATGACTTGTTAAAGGCTGTACACAAATCATTTGATGAAATAACACACACTGCACTTAATTCAGTCTTCCTAAGCCTACAAGCATGCGTTAGGGAAATAATGGCTTGTTATGGATTAAATAACTATAAGACCTCTCATATAGAAAAAGCATCCTTGATGAGGGCAGGAAACCTTCCAACCAATTTAGAGGTTGATCATGGATTATGATGGTGATTGGATCTTATGGTCTACGTAATTCGTTCGGGTTCCATGCACATCTAACGCATTAGAATTATAGAAAGATTACCTTTCACCGAAGACAGGCGGAGAAGTCTGAACATCTGCAGAAACGACCTCTTGATCTTCTGTTGTATTCCTATGATTCGTCTAGACGTCGTGTGGGCGACGATCCTCTAGGCGATTCCAATCCGCAGTCTCCCTCATATCTCACGTTCTCTCTTTTAATCTGATGAGAAATCTGATTTCTCATCTAAAAGTATGATTAGGCGTGTAATATAGTGTCCAGTGACTGCTGAGGTGACTTATTTAAAGGCTACAGTAGGGACCAGAAGAAAAAATTAGAGTTGGGCCTCCCATTGAGTTTAAGCATCCAAGTTTAGCCCAAAATTTATACTTAAGCCCAATAATAATAAATCAGTCCACTAAAGAATTATGAGAAACTCTCTTGTGAGATGGATTTTTTGTGAGACGGTTGTGAGACAGGTCGATTTATTACTAAAGTATGCTTGTTATATATGTAAAATATGTTTATTTGTAGTTAAAGTATGTTAATAATGAATCATATTATAACACCCTAAAATCATACTTTAATTCATCATTTATCATATTTTAGAAAACATACTTTAACAATCATTAAATATACTTTATCTATATAATAGACATACTTTAACACGTCTTACATGTCTAACGTCTCATAAGAGAGTTTGTAAAGAATTATTATTGCACTGACATCCTAATCCCAAATTAGGTTATGGGTTCCTTCTTATTATGAGCCCGTTTAACTCCCAGCGTTTAAGATATGCAATGCCCATTAATTAAATGAGTTACTGACAACTCAATTGATTAATCTCTTATCCAAGAGTAGTACCACTCAACCTTATTATCATGACAGATCAAATCCACTTGCAGGGTTCACATGAATATCCTTATGAGCTCTTCAAGGGGACATCATCAACCTAATTCATTAGGATACAGATTCCTTCTACAATCAACAACACACTATAGAGACTGTACCATCTCCCAACTCACCGAGTATATTGATTTACAATTAAATCTCATCCATTGATGAATCAAAGAAATAAATACTGAATTACGTGTCAATGTTATTATATAGGAATTAAGAGTACGAACATCCATAATAACAGAGGTCTAATTCTCTTATATAGTCAGTATAAATCGAACAACCTCACGCGATCCTGTTCAATACACCCAAAGTACACTAGTGTAATTTTATAGTCAAGACAAATTAATATAAAATCACACTACAACCATCTCGATAGATTATCCCCGTCTATCTCGATTGTGAGTATCCATTTATACTTTACAAGGAGCTGATAATATGATCTTCCGTGCCACGCCACACACTATATTATCTACAATGTAAAGTAAATGGACTATTTCATTGACATATAAATAAATTATAAGATGCAATCATTTGATCAATGATTCTCATTTCAGATATTGTTAAAATATTGTTCATACTAAAGTTAGACTTTTAGTATACAATCCAACAGATTGATCCAGGCATGCATAGATCATTTGATTGATGTAAATGAAGCAGATGGAATTGAAGACCTCATAACATGTGTTGAGGGAATGATATAATGGTAAATGCTAGATCAGAATGACTACTTATTTTGCAGGTTGGATGCATTTTGGTTTAGTACAGTTTGCAGCTTTTGGATGGAGGGATATATATATATATATATATATATATATATATATATATATATATATATATATATATATATATATATATATGCATAATGATGCTTTTGTGTTAAGGCTTAGGCTTCAATAGTTAGTTTAGGTTTAAGCCCTTTTGTTCTTTTGTAAAGATTGTTTGTTTATTGCTAGAAAACAACTCTATGTGTTGAGTTGTTTAAGCGCTAAATAAACTACCCTTATGAAAATTCTATTAGTAATATAATGTGATTACTCTTAGATTATAGCATCGTCATAGAGTGCATGTGACACATAAATATCCATGTGATGACATACTCAATGGAATTGTCTCCAAATCATAGTCATTCGTATCACGTATAGGCAACTTTTGCATACCAATGCATTACAAGATTGATAAATTTCACATTTAATCAAATTTCACACCCAACATCTCAAAACAATCATCACCTATTTGACTTTGTTTTAAAAACTAACTCCACCAAAGTTCTAAAATTATAATCATTTTATCTTTTTAAATAAAATTTTAATGAATAATACAACACATTAATAATTTTTTCTGATCTTAAACTGACACTTATTATATGCTTAAAAAATAATCAGACCTATAATGTATGTTTCTTTTTAGTTATAAGTGTTTAATGAATATAGATATTTGTAATAAATTAGAGTATTAATGGTGGGTTAGTTCACAAATATTATAAAGTTAAAACTGAAAAATATTTATACATTTCAAATGATGAACTTTACCTAAATTAATAATCTATATATCACTAATTAAATGATTTTAATTGAAAATTAATATATTTAACATACTACCTGTGCATCACTCATGGTATTTCTAGTTTGACAGTCGAATTTTAACAATAATAAAATCAAATTGCTACTAAAATTTTAAAAGGAAACAGAGATTTTATTAATAACATTGATTGCTACTCAATTATTAAAAGGAAACAGAGATTTTATTAATAAATAGAAACTGTTAAAATGGATTTGAAATCTCATTAAAAAAAGAGTTATTAAATACAAACCCCATTTTTATTGAATACACACATTTCATTAAATACACACCTCCTTTATTTTTTTAATTCTTAATTTTATTATATATAGACCCCCTTAAATTTCAAAACTACCCGTTTTTAACTTAAAATTATACACACTCCCGTAACCCTAAATTAAAAATAAAATTCAAATTCACTCTTATTAAAATAGAAAGAAAAACATTTAAATTTAAAATAATCATAAACATTTGCAAAAATTTTAAATTTTGTAATTATATGTTCTGAATAGATTATTCCTTCCATCGGTGTACTGGATACACCATGAAAACAAGATTAAAATCAGTTGATAAATCCAAAATCATCAATCGTGTTGGATGTAGAGAATGAAGCCACATTAATCTTACAAGAAAATGGTGACTCATGGATTGAGAGGTAAACCAAAAGAAATGATGAATGATTTTCAATTTTTAAGAGAGAAAATTGAGAAGGTGAGATAATGGTGAGAAGGGAACATGGGAGAACTTGCGGAGGAAACTCAACAAAAGAATGAGGCTATGAAAGAGATTTGAAAAAATTTGATCGAATTGCAGGAATCAATGATGGAAAATTAATTATTGAATTCATGATGTCAAATGCTGGACTTAGGAGTGAAGAAGAGTAGAAACGCTTGTGCTTGTGGTTGTCATAAAGCTCCATCGTGTTTTTATTTTGCTTTGCTTCATTTCACTTTTTGTAATTTTAAATTTGAAAAATTATTGAATGTGTAAAGGAGATATGAATCAGATTCCATTGCTGTGATTTTAGAAGATATCATGATGATTTTTAAAATCTAATACAGTATATGAGAATTTAGGGTTTTAAGATTAGGTGTATAAACATGTTAATTAATTTAAAATTTATTATATTAATATAAAATATTAGGGGGGTGTATTTAATAAATTAAGGACAATTTAGATTTTTAAAAATACATATATTAATTATATATTAATAGGGTGTGTATTTAATAAAATGGGGTGTGTATTTAGAGAGAGAAAAAAAATCAAGAAAGTCTTGTATTATATTCAACACAAGTGTTTAATCTTTAGATAATATTAAACTAAAGATAAAGGTTCTTTGCCATATTGGCTTAACTTTTAATGGTTTTTTGGATTCACTATAAAAATAATGTGAGAAAATAATAGAGGACTTATAGCATTGATACCATATAACCTTTAAGAAAGTCTCTTACAAATTTAAATCCCCACATTTCAAGCCAACCACAGTTGTGTATTCAAATAAGAATGCAATCAAAGCCCATAAAGTTAATCAACAGCTAGGGATGTAAACGGGTAGGATAGGAAACGGGCTGGACAAATCCACATACTACCCGATACCCTATCTACCATATCCTTACCCTACCCTATTACTCTAAAATTAAACATCGGGTAGGGTACGGGTATACCCGTCGGGTACGCGAATAATCCGCGGGTAAATGAGTGCCCACAATATGAGCATCTGCCGTTTCTCAAATTTGTCTGATTCTACCTGCATTGAAATTAAAAAGTTTTTTTTAAGTATAAATATAAATTAGGAATTAAATTAAATAATATAATTAGACATTATTAATTAGAAACTAAATAAAAGATATAAATACGTAATTTAAAAATTAAATTATATATATATATATATTTTAAGTAGGAATATATATATATATACATACATAATTAGATATATAATATTATAATATAAATAAAAATAAATAGATTACTTGGACATAATTAATTAGAAATTAGATAATGTAAATATGAATATATAAATATATAATGTAACTAAAAATGCATAATATTATATATATATATATATATATATATATATATATATATATATATATATATATATATATATATATATATAGTATCGGGTAATCGGGTATTAGAGGAGAACCCGTACCCTACCCTTACCCACAAATTTTTTATCGAGTTCGGATATTATCCTACCCGCTACCTGATAAACCCTACCCTACCAGTACCCATCATCCCGGATATCCGCGGATAACCTGACCCGACGGATAAAATTGACATCCCCATCAACAACCACATTCAACCAACACCAATTCACATACAAATTCCAACAGTCACATAGCACAATGTGAAGGGTAATGCATCACTCTCAGGATAATCTCATTATAGAGTGTGTGTGTCTTCTAAATGCATTAAGTGATGACATTACAAACAAGTAAGCTTCCAACCTTAATGCATGGTGACACAAATAAACATCCCAACTCTCAAGCACATAGAATCATCATTTCAGTCATTATACCCATTTCTCAACATAGCATATGCTACAATAATAGGTAAGATTTTGTACCTCATTGTATTCCAGTAGAGTTAGGGCATTCAGAAGCATAATCCGAAAAAATGGAATAGCTATTTGGTGCCATCTCTTAGCCTCTTTGTCGACCTTTGGTGTCAACATGCCTCTGGCCTTTGGCCTCACGATAGGAGACAAATCGTCATAGGTATCCTTATCGGAGTCGGCCACCACCTTATCATCGTAAATCTGTGACTCTGGAACCACAAATCCAGTAGGATTTAGACTCTCGATCATCAAATCCGATGAATCGACCACCACCATCATATCATTGTAGATCAGACTCCGGAACCATAGATCCGTAGGACAGGATTCTCAATCATTAGATCTGACGAACTGGTCACCTTATAAGCTTTTCTCCTTCAAGACGAAGGGGGTGGAGGATAATTAGAGAATGTCACTAGCCATAGGTCGAGACGAGGTATATCCCAACACTCGAGGGTGAAAGTTAATTCCTCCGTTGATGCGAATGCACACAAATAAATCCCCAAGTGTAGGGATATCGACTGTAGCATCAGACAACCAAGTTTTAATATCGAATCCTAGGAATAGTAAATTACTTATTTTCTCAAATTAGTAAACTAAAAAGACATGTAACAAATTCAATTGTTTCATAATTATTAAACTAATGAATACTTGAAAAATTAAATAAACAGCAATGAAATAAGATATGGAAATTCAAGAATAAGAAATAATAGCTCTAGGGGTTCTGGATTAAGCTAATTAATTCAATATTTTGATAGTCGAGTTCAATTCTTATAGATATTTATGGAAATGTCACTAAACTTTACTAACTCACTTATTTGGTCTAAGCAAATTTGTAACTGATCTGTCTTGTCTCCTAGGACTCTAGGTTAATAATCTTATCTCCTCTCTAGGTACTTACTATATTATTTCCTCACTCGTCAGTACTAGAATTAATACGCGTTCCCTTTTTAGGTACTATAATTTTAATACATAATTTCCTGAATATTACTGATATGACAACTCATCAATATCAATAACACCCATCACAATTTCTATGTCTAATAAGCTAAAGAATCAATCCAATTACTTTAACTTAAACAAAATAACCAAATAATTCAATTGTGCATACAAGTTAAATTTATTCCAAGTATTAACAAGAAATAACTACAAACGTTACACATTTTAAATTAAATAGTCTCCAAAAAATTCATAGAAGAAGCAAATAAGCATTCTACAAGTCATGAACCATCATCAAGTATCAAAGTAAATTAAACTCAACCACATCTAAACCCTAGAACTACTCAAAGTGTTTACCCCATGGAGTTACAAACAACTTCCATGGGTGTAAGAAAGATCTTACCATAGTTCATATTTATTGAAAGGAAATTGAGTTTAAAAGACAAAACCCTAGATCGAAGAATTGTTGATGTTCTTCTCTTCGTCTCCTCAAATTGTATAATCTCCCCTCCTTGAATAGCACACACGGAATGATGGATGGAGTGAGGTGAAATGGCGTGTGTAGGTGAGTGGTGGAATGGTGACTGTGCGAAGGAATGCGATGGACAGTGCGTGTGTTCCATCGAACAGGGGCGTTCTTCTTTTTCTTTCGAACAGGAGCATGATACCGTGAATTCCCTTCTCCATGTCAATCTCCTTCTGTTTTTTGGCGCGGGATTGTGTGTCAAAAGGCAATGTGTTGGGCTTGTTGTCATGAATTCACAATTAATGTGATTGCATAAGTTGGGCCCACCACACATTATTATTTAATTCAAGACCACCTTTAACATAATCTGCATGACCCATTATCAAATATTCTTGCAAGCTAACTTGCGTATGGGTCCCGCCATTCCTTTTGTCACTTAACATTCTTCAATTCTTCGGCCAAGCTTATTTGCTCATTCACTCAAGATTTAGTGTTTCTCAAATTTACAACTCTTCTTCTTGTACTTCATCCATTCCACCCCAAAATAGACATAAATCATGCAAAATCTTAACAATACTCGTGAAGTAATAAAAATATAAAAATAAGAAATAAACTCCACAAATAATTCTAAAATTATGAAACAATCATATGAAAACGGACTATGAAAAGTACGAATTTTCATGCTAAACATCCGTCTCCCTAGCAATGGAGTTTGTAGGCTCTAAGACTGAGAGAAAGGATATGGGGTGAAGTTTACCAGAGTGAGATTCAGAAGAATTCGTTGCAAATAGAGCTAAAAAAGGTTTGAGTTCATTAGAGGGATAATAATTTAATCGGGGTAGATATTGTGCGATGGAATGATTTAGTACTTAGAAGTATTTTGATGTAATTAATGTTAATAGGAGTTTTGATTTATGTTAATTTGTGTTTTTAAGATAATGACAATCATGTAATTTTGTGAAAATTTTGAGTTATTGTAATAGAGTGTGGGCCACTACTTACCAAAAGTAAAAACAGATACTTTGTAGTGGGACATACCAAAATGACAAAATGATTACGTATCAAAGGGGTGGAGGGAGTATATTATAATATTTCAATATCCTATTAAAATAATTAATCGAGAAAAGGCTTATCAAATATTTTGCAGATATATAATCAATATTTTAAAGATATATTATAGTGATATAATAAAGAATAAAAAAAGAAAGTTATATGTGTAATATAAAAATTAAAAATATGACAATTAACACGTTGTAAAATGTCATACTTTCAAGAAGTTATTTAAAGTACTCCATGCGTCCCACCACAAGGAGGACATTTCTTTTTGTCACGAAGATTACGTGATATAGTATTTAATGTGTAATGTGTACTTTTTATATGCTATTTTACTACTTTACCCTTAATGCTTAATCCCACCTAAATTGTGGTTGTCCCTATCACAAAATAAATAATTAGAAATGAAAAGGCACTTAAATTACAAACACTTCATAAATTAAATCAACATTGACAGTCACATCATCAGAAAATACACTGGGCCAAATTTCAAATTCCATCCATTACATGTTCCGTACATTTACAGAATTCCCTCTAAATTAAACCTATTCTATTACTACAACTATGATTTCAAAAGTTAAAACTTTCCACCATAACATTACTTCCCTCAAAATATAAACCACATTTCCGTCCTAATATCCATCATAAATACCCAATAGATGTGATTTATTAAGTAGGAAATGAAAAGTTTACAAGGAAAGAAAAGATGTTGAGACATAGCCACTGCGGCTCTATACAAATTATGTAAAGACAAAAGCTCCTGCGCCCCCGGGGACACGGAGGGATACTCCGTGTCCCCATGTGAACACAATTCTTCCCCTCCAATTCTATTTAAACTTATGTATTTTTAGGGGTTTAAATTGCAAATGGGCATGAAAATTGCAAAGGTGCACGGAATGTGCTCCGTGTGCCCAGGTGCACAGGAGCCTCACTCTTATCTAAAACGATAATAATTGTGATTCATGTCATGAAAAAGATGACGTATGAAATCTGGCGCTGATTGATGCCGCTCAAGCTATCCTCCGATAGCCGATAGAGCATCTGCTGCTGCATTTCCCTCTTTGAAGATGTGGGAAACATAAATCGTGATGGTACTCATGATGTGCCTCGCCTTCATCCATCGTGAATGAAGCCTCCAAGGAATATATGGTGAAGGGTCAGTTAAAGCATAAACCACAAATATTGAATCAATTTCCAACCAAAGCTGATGCCATCCCTTATCAAAAGCATATTCAATAGCTAAACCTGCTGTCTCTAATTCATCTTCAAATGAAAATCAACTCCCATAACTGCAAGTAAAGCATTCCATGGCAAAACCACGGCTATTTCGAAAAATACTGCTGCCTAAAATTTACCCTAGACTCCCCGAGGCATGCCTATCTACATTTTCTTTGACACAACCTGGTGGTGGTGGTTTCCAACAAACTGTTATAATTACCGGTGTTTTATGAGGGCCCCAAAAAGTATAGAGTCACTAAATCAGCAACTGTATTGCTCATATGCCCTACTTTGCATGTGTTAATCTTTCTGATCAAAGCCATTAGCGTGGCTGCAATCTTAGATTCTCTCACCCTTCTGTCCGTAAAGTCTTGATTGTATCCGTTATTCATCGTATTGTTCCTGGTTTGCCATATTATCCAAACGAAACAAACTATGTCCAAGCGCCATATGGATGGATTTTGCTCGCTGGCAGTGATCCACATAGCTTGATCCAAATGTTTGGTCAAGATGTATATGTGCACCATATTCAAAACCTGCGAGCAAGTGTTGTATAATGTTGGAAGTTATCGGACAATGCAGCAGCAGATGGTCCAGAGATTCCTCGACTGATTTGCAAAGATAACATCGGGATGGGCCTTTGAAACCTTGTTCCTCAAAACATCCCATATAGTTAAGGACTCCTTTGATGGCCTTCCACACTGTGATGGAGCGCCTAGCCGAAATATGATTCCCCCAAATCCATGAACCCTAGTTAGTGCATGGATAAGCAGGATGAACATGCATGTAGGCTAGCTTAGAAGACACTTTTCCTCTTAATGACTTGGACCAAACCCTGCGATCAACAATGTTAGGAGACATGCGAGTGATTAAATTAAGATCAACAATATGTGGATAAGTATGAGTAAATTCTTTGGTGAAGTGTCAATCCAGTTATAAAAATAATCTCCAATGGTGTGATCATATCAATTGGAGTGCCAATCCAATTGTCAAGCCAAAACTTGACCTTTGAGTCATAACCGAATATCCAGACTTCTCCTTCCATTAGGTTGGTTACATGAATAGATTATGCAGTTCGTATGGATGAAGAAATATGATTAGTTCTAAGATTGCCATCTTCAAACCACCTCTGTCTAATAAAATCCAAAGGTCCCTACTCAGATAAAATATCCCAAGACAACTTCATGAGGTAAGCCTCATTTGCTGCCTTAATGGATCGAATCCCAAACCCCCTCTTCCATGGGGTAGCATATTCTATTCCAACCTACTATAAAGTGATGAACCTTGTTGATATCTCCTATCCAGACGAAGTTACGACAAGCTGCTTCTAGATGTTTAATATGGTGCCTGGACTATCTATATACCACCATTACATGCACTGCTGAAGATATAATGTTAGCACTCAGAGAATCAGACGCAAACGCTTCTGCCAAATAGCCAAAAAGGATCCCGTCTATTTCCTTAATTATGAATAGATAATCAAAACAACGATACGTCCATAACTTAAATACAACCCTAAGCCCATAAGAGGCCCATATCTAATATAAGCACATGA
Organism: Pogostemon cablin; assembly: GCA_023678885.1. NCBI lineage: Eukaryota > Viridiplantae > Streptophyta > Magnoliopsida > Lamiales > Lamiaceae > Pogostemon > Pogostemon cablin. The sequence continues at coordinate 15,983,667 of CM042952.1, read as the reverse complement.
ATGAAATAACTAATAATAATAAATCAAGCCCGAGGCCTGCGACGATAAACTAATAATGGCTTGGGCACTCCAGCCTCCTCCTCTCCCTCGTGGCTCGGCTGTTCCATAACAACTCCTCCCCCCTTGACAACAACCTTGTCCCCAAGGTTGAACCAAGGAAACTGCTGCCGAAACTCCACCAAACTCACCCAACACGCATCGTCCTCCGATCGGCCCGACCACTTGACCAAGATTTGCTCCACCGCCTTACCATCTTCATCCACATTGCGCTCGGCCAGCACCCAGTCTGGCTCATAAACAGGAATTTTCAACATCTCCAAGGTATTGGGCAAGGCTAACTCCACCTCGTGATCCCCCACTACCTTCTTCAACTGCGAAACATGGAACACGGGATGTACCTGACTAGTGTTCGACAACTCTAGCCTATATGCCGCTGGCCCAATGCTAGCCAACACAACAAATGGGCAATAGAACATTGTCGGTGGGCCCAGACCTTAAGAAAAACCCGATCACTAACCTCAAAATTCATATCCCGACGATGTCGATTCGCGAACCTCACCATTCTCTCCCTTGCCTACACTAGATGCTCGCGCAGACGCGCTATCATCACATCTCTCCCCTCGAGCATCCCCGCAACAACCGCCACTTTGCATTCTCTTAGAAGGACCTCAGCAAGGAAGGGGGCGATCGCCCATATACAATCTCGAACGGGGTTGTTTGTGCCGCGATTTGAAAAGCGGTGTTGTACCAGTACTCCGCACACGACAACCAATTGACCCACTTCCTTGGCTGCTCACCTGGAAAATAGCGTAGATAGGTTTCTAACACCCTTTTTAAAACTTCAGTTTGCCCATCAGTTTCTGGGTGATACGCCGAGCTAAACTTGAGCTGTGTTCCGGACATCTTGAAAAGCTCCTTCCAAAAGGAACTCATAAAGAGCGGATTGCAATCGCTCATGATCGTCCCCAGAATGCCATGCAGGCGCACGACATCGCGTGAGAATACCTCGACCAACACACATGCCGAGACACCTCCCTTCATGGCCGAGAAGAGTGCATATTTCGACAACCGATCAACCACAACCCATATCACCGAACACCCCTGTGACCTAGGCAACGCAGTGATAAAATCCATGGGTAAGTCCCCCAAACCCTTTCCGAAATCGGCAACGGTTGCAGTAGCCCCGCCGGCGAGAGAGCCTCATACTTCACCTTCTGACAGACCAAGCATTTTGCTACATACTCCCTCACTGCTTTGAACATTCCCCTCCAATACACACTCGTTGCCAGTCTTTTATACGTACGCAGCGCGCCGGCGTGGCCACCTGTAGGAGTGTCGTGGAACTCCCGAAGTAATTCCGGAATCTATTTAGAATCAGAAGCCAACACAATCCTCCCTCTATAAGACAACTTCCCCCCATGCAACTCAAACCCCACCCGGCTGCTCGGGTTCTCGCGCTGATCCTTCATCACACCCTGAATAAATGCATCATGTGATTGCTCGACTAGAACATCGGCCAACTCACCCCAATTTGATATGCTGAGTGCTAACAAGTCACCGCCATCGCCACGACGAGAAAGAGAACCAGCCGCTGAGTTTGAGACTCCTGGCTTATACTCTATCTCAAAATCATAGCCCATCAACTTTGCCACCCAAATCTGTTGCGACGCCGTCATAATTTTCTGAGAGAGAAGGTGTCTCAGGCTACTGTGCTCCGTCCGAACAGTAAATTGACGCCCCACCATGTAGGGTCTCCAGTGCTGAATGGCAAGAACCAATCCCATCATCTCACGTTCGTAGGCTGATTTTGTCATGGTTCTGTCCGCCAATGACTTACTGTAGTACGCTATGGGCTGCCTTTCTTGCATGAGAACCGCCCCAATACCTGTACCGGAGGCATCACATTCGATCACAAAATGTCTTCCAAAATCCGGCATAGCAAGCAGGGGCGCCGAAGTGAGGGCTGATTTTAGCCATTGGAAAGCTCCCTCAGCCGCCTCTGTCCACCCAAACGGCACTGGCACTGATTTTTAAGTAGTTCTGTCAGAAGGCGTGCCAATTGCCCATAATCCCTCACAAACCGGCGGTAATAGCCAGTAAGGCTAAGAAACCCGCGCACCTCGCGGACATTCTTGGGGGTCGGCCACTTCACCACTGCCGCCACCTTTTCCGGATCCATCTCCACCCCGGCAGCTGATATCACGTGGCCCAGGTACTCCACCTTCAGACACCCGAACGAACATTTCTTTTTATTTGCCTTGAACTGTTTGTCTTGCAAGATTTGCAAAACCTCCCTCAAATGCTCCTAATACTCATGCCAGGACCTGCTATAGACCAGAATATCATCAAAGAAAATAATAACAAATTTTCTTAAGTAGGTACGAAATAGCTCATTCATTGCCGATTGAAAAGTTACTGGTGCATTGGTCAATCCGAAGGGCATCACCAAGAATTCATAATGTCCACTGCGTGTTCGGAAAGCGGTCTTGTGGATGTCTCTCCTCGCCACACGAATTTGATGGTAGTCGGAGCGAAGATCGATTTTTGAGAATACCCCCGCCCCCGATAACTCATCCAACATATCTTGTATCACCGATATCGGATACTTATTCAAAACGGTCACCTTATTGAGCTCCCGGTAGTCCACACAAAAGTGCCAACTTCCATCATTCTTTTTTACCAATAGTAACGGGCTGGAGAAAGGACTGGAACTCGGCTGTATTATTCCCGCTAGGAGCATATCTGACACCAATCGTTCAATCTCATCTTTCTGTGCTTACCCATAGCGATAAGGTCGCACAGACACCAGTCCAAACCCAGGGGCTAAGACGATATGGTGCTCGACCCTCCGAACTGGCGGAAGGTCCTCCGGTTCCTCGAACAAGTGCTCAAATGGTGCCAGAATCTCTGCTACATCACGATTTCCCAAATCCGACAACCTCGGTGGACCTGCATCCAGCAACAAGAGGCACAGCTCTGCGTCTTGGAGCTGAATTAATTCACGGAGACCCATTGGGGCACGACAAAGAGAGGGATCACCCTTCAGTGTCACGATTCCCTCTCCATGTCGGAAGGTCATCGTCATGTTGGCCCAGTTAGTTTCTACATCTCCGAGAGTTGCTAGCCAGGCCATCCCCAGAATCACATCCACTCCTCCCAATGGAAACACATGGTAGTCCGACACCAAGGTGAAGTTAGCCATGGAAATTTCTACCCCTCGGCAGTACCCCTCCGACTCCTGGCGCCACCCGTCACGCAACTGAACTCCAAAACGGCTGGACCTGTCAACATTTAGAGACAATCTAGTCAGCAAGGAGCTAGAAATAAATTTATGACTAGCTCCACTGTCCACCAGGATGGTGATATCCTGTCCTTGCAGAACCCCCTTCACACGCATAGTACGCGATCTCGTGAAACCAGCCATGGAATACAATGGAAGTACCGGCTCCTTCTTCCCCTCGTTTGACTCGCCAACCGCCCCCTCGGATTCCTCAGCTGTCGCGAGGTTTTCATGGAATTCAAAGCATTGCAGGTTCAAAGGCTCGTCCTCCTCCACTGCCAGCATGTTCAGCTGCCTCATCGAACACTGGTGCCCCGGCTTGTAGGTCTTCTTACACTGGAAACACAGCCCCTTCGCACGAAGCTCCGACATCTCCTCTGGGGACATGTGCGCGAAATGGGCTGGCCCCGAAGGACGGCCGACCGGAAAGGGCTGACTGCTAGAGAAGGATCGCCCCGAAGAAACATGGCTACTCTCCTGAGGTACCGAAGACCCGGCTGATGACATCCCGGAAGCTAGTCCCGCGGTCCCGCCGACCCTCGCCAACGCATCGAATCTGTCTCCTGTCGAAAATCAGTCCAGGAGAGAGGGCTGCCCATTCCAACCGGTCCCCCCGGACCTCGAAAATTGGTTCCCCGTGACTGCCAAATTATACTCTACGTATCTGGCGAGATCCATCGCTGTCTCCAAATCTGGCGGCCGGAGGAGACGAAGAGAGCTACGAACATCCTCCACTAATCCTGTCATGAAGTATCCCAAGTAATGCTCATCACTGAGCCCCGAGACTTGGCTGGCCAGTTGAACAAACACCGTCACATACTCCTCCACGCAATCAGTTTGTTTGACAGAAGAGAGCCGCTCGAACTGGCTGCTCATGAAGCGTGCGTCAAACCGGCTCGTAAGGGCTTTAGCAAACTCATTCCACGACATACCAGGCTTCCAGGATTGAAGCCAAGTGAACCAATACAAGGCCGATTCCTCCATAGCCACCATTGCTGCCGGAAACTTCACTTTCTCCACCGTCTGATGCAGCACGAACTGTTGGTTGGCCCGAACTAACCAACCAATTCGGTCCACGCCGCTGAAAGATGGCAGCGAAGGAGGGGACGGCGGCTTGTCCGCCACCATCGCAGGCGTCGTCCCTGTCTTCACGGAGGTGGAGGCTGCCTACGCAGCCATCCACGGTTGCGACGTCGACCTTGCTGCCGCATTTGCCGCTGCCGATCGGTAGGTGGCCTCCGACAGCGCCGCCACCGATGCAGTCAGCCCGGCCAACGATTGGGCGATATTTTTCAGTTGCTGGGCGAAATTTGCCTGCTCATCAGCCATCTTCCCGATCATTCATTAATCAATTCCTGCCCTTGTTCCAAACTCTCAATTCGCTGCTCGCTGCGTGTCAACGTCATATCGAGTGAGTGATCCGGCAGGTCGTACCAATTATTAGCACTCAGAGAATCAGACGCAAACGCGTCTGCCAAATAGCCAAAAAGGCTCCGATCTATTTCCTCAATTATGAATAGATAATCAAAACAACGATACGTCCATAACTTAAATACAACCCTAAGCCCATAAGAGGCCCATAACTAATATAAGCACAGGAATGAAATAACTAATAATAATAAATCAAGCCCGAGGCCTGAGACGATAAACTAATAATGGCTTGGGCCTCCAACCTCATCCTCTCCCTCGTGGCTCGGCTGTTCCATAACATATAATGACTGAATTCACCATGCAAATTTTTTTTGCCATTGAAAGCGAATCTCCTTTCTATCTTTGAAATTTATTGATATTCCTATACGTGGCCTATTGAAAATAACTGATTTTTGGAGCCCCAATAAAGATAGTTGTTCGATGGTAAGTGAATGGATAGCACCTTCATGGATACCAAGTGCTCTAACTCGCTGCTTGACAGCAGGTTTCACATGTGCCCCAAAGTACACCTTCGATTTAAGGATTGAAAACGGCCAAAAACTTCTTCTGCAATGCAAAAAAAAGTGGAGGTAAAGGGTCTACCTGCCGTACTCCCCTGCGGCTGCCACAATAAAAAAACCCCTGCAGAGTACCATTGATGAGAATGGAAACTTTGGTTGAATGAAGAATGTATTTGACCATGCTGATAAAAATCGGGCTGAATCCCATTCTAGCGAGCACCTCTGCTATGAAATCCCAATGAAGAGTGTCAAATGCTTTTCTGATGTCCACTTTGAAAGCCATGCTGCCTTTTTTAGAGTTATTCAAACTGTTAAAGCCTTCCGAAACAATAGCAATGCAATCATGGATACTACAAGACGGGATGAAGCCAAATTGCTGAGGACTAAGACGACGACTAAGAATAGCGCCTAATCTGTCAGCCAAAATCTTTTTCAGCACCTTAAAAAGAAAGTTGCAAAGATTTATAGGGCGGAGATCTTCTACTTTGTTAGCTTCCTCCAATTTTGGAACCAGTACCACAAAGTTGCAATTAATACCCGGCGGATAGATTGCGTGGTAAGAAATATCGAACTGCATCACAAAGGTCCTCCTTAATAAAATACCAGCATCTTTCATAGAATGATCCTCCGATCCATCCGAACCAGGTGCACTATCGGACAAGAGGTCCATAACAGCATGTTTTATATTCTTATCCGATGGCATGCAAATCAGGCTGTTATTCTTTTGTGGAGACATAAAACTCTCAATAAAGTGAAGCAGCTCAAAATTGGCTGTAGTCTCAGGACTTTTGAAAAGATTTTTGTAGTAGTCAAACATGGCTGAGCAATAGCCTCACTGTCTTCAGAAATATCATCATTAATCCTCATAGCCTTGATACAAGATTTTCTTTATAAACACGCTGACTTCTATGGAAGAAATATGTGTTTCTATCTACGTCTTTAAGCCATGAAGCTCTATTCTTTTGGGTGTAGAAATGATGCTTCTCTAAAAGATTTTTATTAAGAGCAGTATGAGCATCCACCTCTTTAGCAAATAATTCCTCACTCTCCTCTTCTAATCACTACAACAAAAAAACATTAAGACACCAGCGAATACACTACATAGATCAGAAATATGTGTAGTCGTATACTTTATATATGTAATCTTAAATATATATGTTGTCTTAAATATTTTTGCAAGCACAAAGACAACACATATTGACTGGTGATGTTGGTGTCATATATGTTATTTTTCAAGGTAATTTATTATAAGACAACATATATGACAACGTATGGTTTCGTAAATTTTTTACGCACAAAGATAACATATATGACAATATATGTTGTCTTAAATTATTTTAATAATTTTTTTATAAACTACATAATACTATATGATAATATTATATGTTTTGTATGATATAATATATTTTCTAATTAATTTATTTTGAGGAAACATATATAATTTGAATATGTTATTACTCATAAATTTGTGAATTTTTTTAAACTAATTAAACATTAAATATATAACAATAAATTCTTAATTTTAATTAAATATGAAATAAATTTTAAAAATATTATAAAATTAAAGATTTAAATTTCTAAATATTTTTATATAAAAAAACTATGCTTATCCTTGATGAAAAATTTTTAATTATTATAAAATTTTTAAAATTAAATTTATTTAATAATTTATTTAATAATTTAAATAGTTTACTTAAAAATGTAAAAGCAAATTTATGTAGTTATATAACAAATTCAAAAAGTATTTACTAAATAATAATAATTGAATAAACATAATAATAATAATTGAATAAACATAATAATTTGAGAAATTTTTTATAAATTAATTAAACATTAAATATATAAACAATTTTTTTAATTTTAATTAAATATGAAATAATTTTTAATAAATAATTATAAAATATAAAATTAATTATATTAAAAAATATCATACATATACTTAATACATATTTTTAATTATCATAAATTAATTTAATAAATAAAATTATTTAATTAAAAATATAAAAATAATTTAAGTGAATAGGTAAAAAATTTAATATAATTTGTTTACTTACGAGAATAAATGATACTAATATTTTATATTTCTCTAATTAGTATGAAATAAAAAATAAAAAATTTATGTCAAAAAATTAAAGTGTTTTCCTTTTGAGTTGTGAAACCCTAGTTCCCAAAATGTTAGAATGCTGGTTGAGAATTCACGGCTCCCCGGGCGACGACCACTGTTTGTGCGCCCCCTTTCAACCAACCGGCCATCGGCGACTTGCGCTTCCTCTGGTGCCGGTTTTATTTTATGTTCGGAGTTGTGTTCTCTTCAACCGCTGCTCACGGTTGGATTGCTTCCCTCATCCAGCGATGTCCGTTCTCTCATCTATTCACGGACTCCTACTCGTTCAACGCCGGGTCTCGTATCCTTTGGACTGTTTGTCCTCTCTTAGCAAAAAGCCCTAAATTTTCACCGCCTTTTCGCTGAAATTGTAGTAAGCGCCGCCTAGGGATTTTCCGTCAACAACTCCGCAGTGATCTATCGCCTACGGCAGTTTCTCGATCCGCTCCCTCTGTCCGTATTGCAGCTGCGGCTGACTCTCCATAGGTTAATAAGTCGCATTTTTTTAAAAATTAAATGAAAAAGGGGAAGGGGAGGAACAGAAAGGGAAATGAAAATATGGTCAATGAAATGATCATGCAGGAGCCAAAAGATGGCTAAAAAAGGACCATGTGGCCTCAAGAAAAGTAAAGGTCAAACACGACCTTGTTAAAATTAAACAGTCTAAACTATCTAATTCTTGTTCAAAGTGTTCTGCAGCTGGACATAGAAGACGAGCCTATACAAAGCAAAAAACGATCAAAACAAGGCCAATATAAATATCCAATCAAAACTTCAGTTCCAGGATTGACATTAGAGAATGTGTATGGCAGAAAACAAAGATCCTGCCAAAATTGGGATCGAAAAGGCGACCCCTTAAAATGCATCTGCCATCAGAAAATGAATCAACGAGACTCAACAGAGCATGCTTTAAACCCAAATGAATCATCGAGACTCAACAGAGCATGCTTTAAACCATCAACTCCATAGATGAAAATGAGCAACAGTAGACTCCTTACCATCCAAATAAACAACCAACACAGGAGTCTATACATCAAGAGATGAGCAATAATCATATGTACCAATAGACGACAAAGAAGTTCTTTCAAAAGCATAAACCAACCAAGATCCAAAGAACCACTTTCACTAGTACAAAACAAGATGATAGAGGTCTGCCCCTTTCACAAGTGGGAAGCTAATACCTGGAATTACAAAACAGCCTCAACCATAGTTAGAAATCTGCATAATAATTTGATAAGTGAAGGACATGTCAATCCAAGCAGAGTGATTCAGTGCTGGCTCTTCAATCACATGAGAGCCTCAATTAACAAAACGAGCAGGGGTAACAATTGCCAAAACTCTAGAGTCCTGACCCAGTCGAAATTGGATTCGAAAATCCCAGAATATGTGCTGGAAATTAAGAACTGCCATAGGCAGTATAGTGAACTTCAGGACGGAGGCAGAAACCTGGAGAAATATTTCCGGAATTGAGGTCGATCCCTCAGAAATCCAGAATTGAAGTCCTGGACAAGTATGGGCTTTGAAATCGCAGGGCGCTCACGAGGACCATCCATCAGCACGTGCCAGAGGATCAGACGACGGCGAGGAGAACTTCGAAGCAAAATTCCGCGACTGGTATTTCAGACGGCGGCAATGAGCAGCTGCCCTTGGCGTAGGAAGATCTGGAGCAGGGATTAACTCCCCAGGCAGCAGCGATAATCGTCGGAGGCGGTCGATCTTGTAATGAGAAGCCCTAAGGGGGTTCCGACAGTGGAGAGATCTGGACGACCGCACAAGAATTGGACCCCATCCTCCATTCGGAATGAACTGGCGATGAAATCAGCGGAGGTGATGAGTTAAGGACTACCCTAGGCAGCTGAGGGGACTCACGAACGGACCAACAAACTTAGCGGACCGGTCTGTGTTCAGGAGCCAGAAGAGGCTGGCGTGACGGCGGCGGCTATCGAGAATCTGTTTGCGGCGATTTGTTCCATCGATGGTCGGCCGCTTGAAACGCAAAGAACTGGCGCGTCGGAGGATAAGCAGACCACACTGCTGTAAAAAATTGAACGCCGGCGATTTAGGAGAAGGAACCCTAGGCCGCGCTGTTCTGCCGGTGAAGACGCCACAGCGGCAAGAGGCGGTGACGAGTCGTGGTTCCTTGAGTGGGAGAGAAATCATCACCAAGGGAGGCTGATTCTTTGGAAATAGATGCCCTGGGCAGATAGAAAGGCCTACGTACCATGAGCGGCGGCTGGGCTGTTTGTCAAAGGCAGGCCATCTCTAGATTAAGAGTTTTCAACGTCGTCTGGTGGTGGTCAACCGTATGAATAATTCTGCCAAGGCGACGACTAGGGCAAAATTTAGGCAAAAGTTTAGAGGGATGGGGGAGAAAAAAAATTTAGAGAGAGATCCATAGGTGTGTGCGCAATTGTTGCTTCGAGCACCCAACTGCTGCCATCTCCAGCTGCCACAGGAGTGTTTCTTCCTTGTCGGTTCTATTTCGCCCCCGCTTTCAATTCAGATTACTCCCAGCGGCTACAGATTTCGGCTCCTCACAGAAGGATACTCTTACACCCCTGTCTTTGCAACACGGACTGGAATTGGGTAATTGCCTCTCTCTTTGGATGTTCCAGATTCTGCTTATTACTCAATACTGATAGGAATATCCAAATTTTGTTGATTTCAACAGTTGGTTTTTTCTTGGGAAATATTTCTTTAACTCTGAATTTTCACGTGTTGGGGCTCTGATTCATTTTTTGTTGGACATGTATGAGTCCCTTCTGTTTATGATTCTTGGTTTGGGTTTGCCCTTTGAGCATTTGCACCTTCTTTGGAATTCCTGTCATTTTTTGGGCCATCAAGAACTGATCTGCCGTGTTGGGCAGCTTAGATATTTTGATCAGCTAATGGGTTTTTTTATTCTGCCTATTTGATTTTTCCATTTATTTTGAGAATCATAAGAGGAAGGATCCATTCATTGAGGTACATTACTGCTATTTTGAATTAATTTGTGCAAGGTTTAAAATACATGATGGAAATCTCACTGATATTGTTTAAACTAGTGCGTTCGGGATACTGGTGGTGGAGAAATTGTGCATTTTGTTTTATCTATATCACTAGAGTCACTTTAGGTTGTAAAGCAAGGAGGTTTGCTGAAGAAATTCAAGCTTGCTACATCTATAATCACCAGTAACAAACATTATTTTATTCGATTTCAGGTTTGAGTTCTCCACTTTTCTCCATACCTTTGACTATTCCTAGGTCACTCTCTTCTAATCTTCTTCTTTGAACCACCATCTTCTGTGCCATATTCACACACACCACACATTGTGCATTCTAATTTAAGGAAATGTGTAGTTTAGGTGGTCACTTTCTAATTGAAATATGATTCGTGAATTTGATAGGAAAACATCATTTGGTCCTTATACTTTAGTTTTGAAGTAGATTTTGATTGGGAAATTTGTTGAACACTTTATGTGCAAAATTCCAAGCCCAAATTCAAAGTTTTATGCTTATGTTTTCCTGGAGAAAAGTAAATATGCAGATTGTTTGTAATATCTACTTTTCTTTATTTTGACCAGATGTATATGACAAAAGGGATTAATTATTTCCTCTTAATTTTTGCTTAGTTTGATAAAACTCTTTGCCAGTTCATAAGAACTCCTCTATTGTTTTGCGAGGCATGTCTTGGCATGATAAACATTTTATAATTATAAACATCCTTTCATGTTCTACATTAGGAGTTGTTATTAAAATGTATATAATAAATTAGAAATTGATTGGTGCAGGTGGCTCCACAGCCTAACACGTACATGCCGTCTGGAAAGGGGGCACATTCCTGTTAGGGGAGTGAACTTGCTAAGCTTGAAATGCTTATGCTTCTTCATCACCTTGTTACCACATATAGGTACTATTACTATTCCTTTTTCTTAATTTTATTATTTTTCCACACCTTCTAATTATATGTTACATTACATATATATGTTCCTTTGGTTTATGCAAGGTTCAAAAAGCAGAGTTCCGGAAGAATGAGTGGAGATATTTTCTTCATTACCTTGTTTCTTATCCATCGCTTTCCTCTCTCTCTCTCTCTCTCTTTCTCTCTTCTTCTTCTTCCTTTTTATTTTTTCATTGACCATTGACTTGTATCGCTTGTACTATCTGTCATCTGTTTTTGAGTTATCTAAAGATTTATTTTCTAATCTCGTAATTGGCCTTTCCTGTACAGTTTATGTTATCCTTTGTATTTTTGTAAACTGGCTTACTGCTGCTTTTAGACTAATTGATAATTTTATTTCTTCAGGGATGGAATAAAAAGTGAGTATACTGGTGCTGGCTTTTGGCTTTTGGCTTATCCTATGAAAATTTTGAGTCTGGATTGGATGAGAAATTAGAAGCTACCTCAGCCCATGCTATCCTTCTTTTTTCAATTTAGTTTGTCTTTTTTTTTTCTCAGACATCAAGGTCCTGTCTCAGCCTCATATTACTCATCAGTTCACTTATAATTGTATGATTGACTTATTCTGTATCTATAAGTTTCTTTCGTAGACAACAAGTATGAAATAGTGTTAACGACAACCAAAGGGTTTCATTTGATTATATATAAATATATTGTGTGCCACATATGCGTTTAGTAACATGATATTCTACAAATATTAGTTGTCATTTAAAAAATAATTATGAATATAATTGCACAAAGACTACACATATAATTTGTTGTCATTTAACAAAGAGTTTATTAAAAAGACGCACAAAGTCAACATATATAATCTGTTGTCTTTGTGGTGCGTAATTTTTTTAAAAAAAGTCGCACAAAGACAACACATATAATGTGTTTTCCTTGTGCGTCTTTTTTAAGAAAAACGCACAAAGACTACACATATAATGTGTTTACTTTGTGCTTTTTTTTTAGAAAAAATGCACAAAGACTACACATATAATGTATTGTCATAAATAGACTCTAAGACAACATGAGCTTTGACTACAAAGCATTTTTCCTAAAATAAGCTAATGGATAACAAATTATATATGTTGTCTTAATACTTTTTTGTTGTAGTGAATTCAATCCGGAGCTAAATGTTATTAAGATCATTTAAGGCAACTTCAACTCCATCAAAGATATTACCATAAAAATTTAAGTTCCACCCCTTGATGTCAGATTTCAACCACTTAAGCTTGCCTGCAAACTTGAAAATCGAGTTGCTGTGATAAATGTTTCCAGGATGTTTCAGCCATGATGAAAAATCCTGTATCGTCCAACCACATGGATTGGAAACCAAATGACTTCGAAGATAATTCATTCTTGTTGAAGTGATAAATATGGGTGTGTGGTCACACAAACATTAAAAATGAGAAAAAAATTTTAACCAGCAATTAATTAAACATCATTGCTCAGTTTCTGCTGGAAGGGGTGTTCCATTGGCAACACTGCATGGGGTAGAATAAAGAAAGCATCAGCCAAGTTTATGCAACGAAAAATTAGAGGTGCCTCATTAGAAAATAAATGTCTTTGATAAGGAAAAGCTTCTTAATATAAATGTTCCACAAAGAGGAACATATAGAAGTATAGCAACCGAATTGAAGGCAAGCAATAGTATAGTTGGGAGATGGGTAAAGCAAGGACTGATCAGACCTCAAACAAATGCAATCAAGCAATCATTCACAGATTAGAACATGCTAGCAAGATTAAAGTTCACTCTCAAGGCATTGGAAGTTAATCATGATGAAAATCTGATCAGATTTAAAAGCATGTTACACATAGTTGATGTTGATGAAAAGTCATTCAATCTTACAGGGACAACCGGGAAATATTATCTGGTCACGGACGAGGAAGAGCCACATATAATATGCCAGAGTAAAAATTTCATCACAAAGGTTATGTTTCTTTGTGCAGTGTCTGGGACAGTTTATAAATCAACTTGGGGAGTGCAGCTTCGATGGCAAAATCGGAATTTTTTCACTTACCAAACAAGTATTAGCTCTGTAGGCACTTGAATTTTATTGCCCATTAAAGGAAAATATGTGGCAAATTAATGCAATAATTATTATTTATTTATTTATTAAGGATTTAAATAAATAAATTCCTAAAATAAATTAGTGAATAATTGATAATTGGGACAAATCCATTCAAATAAGCCCAAGCCCGCAGAATTAGGGCAAATCAATATTGACCAATCAAATTGCAAGAATAGAAAGGCCCAAGTCCGCAAAATTAGGTCAAATCAGCCCTGGACCAATCAAATTGCGAGTTATTTATGGGGCTTCCTCACCCTTCACCTATATAAGGAGCCCTCTTCCATTCACTCAAAACACACTAAAACATCTGAAGATGCAGATGCTTCTAAAGAGATCAAGAATACGAGCAATGCTCCCTTGAGATCTTCAAGCATCTTCAAGCCAAGAACGGCCTGCGATCCAAGATCAAGGTTCTAAACCACTCTGATCCAGCGTTCTTCCAGCCAACCGCCTCCGATCAGAGATAAAGGTGTCAAGCCCCTCCGATCTAGCTTTCTTTCAGCCATCCACTTCCGATTAGAGATTAAGGTGTTAAGCCTCTCCGATCCGGCGTTCTTCCAGTCAACAACCTCCGATCAGAGATAAAGGTGTCAAGTCCCTCAAATCTGGCATTCTTCCAACCAACCACCTCTAATCAGAGATTAAGGTGTCAAGCCCCTTCGATCCGACGTTCTTCAAGTCAACAGTCTCTGATCAAAGATCAAGGTTTTACACCCCTCCGATCCAGCGTTGGTCAGAAATAACACTCAACCTGAGATCAAGTAACTAAGCCCCTCAGATTTGGCATTTCTTCCAGTCAGACTCATCCAGTAGTCTTTGTGAAGTCAACGGTGTTCTACCAAATTGAATGACATTCTTTATACGAAGTCTTCAAGTCAACTTTCAGTTCGAACAAAGGCTCGACGCCTCCGGATCAACGCACACGCTGTCAACACAGTCAGCATACACTCCAGTCAAAAAAGTCAAAGTCAACACACACAAGTCAAGTCAAGCCAAATTGGTTCAAGAGAAGAATCAGAGGATTGATTGAGATTGTAACCCGTTTATATAATCCATCAGAAATTATCTTTGTACTCCAATTTGTATTTATTTTATCATAAATACAAAATTTGTTGTTTCAAATTTTGGCATGCCTAGTGGGACCGTCTCTACCTCTCATCTCTTCTCTCTACAAGCACAAATAATGACTCCTCTTAGGATCGCGATCAAAAGGTCATCTACCTCAAAGCCTTCAGAGCTGCAAGCTGTGAAGGCTGCTCAAATGATGACTCCATTAAAGATTGCAATACGAATGCCTACTGCATTAAAACTTCCAGAGTTGCAAACTGACAAGGTTGAAGACTTTATAAAAAGTATGCCTGAAGGCTCCTCAAAGACAAACAATATGGTGGGGATTACTCACAATAAGCCACCAAAAGGCAATAAGGATTTTGAAGATAACTTCGACTGGTCAATGCCAATCTCACCATATGCCTCAACTGCAACTGTAGTGATGACGACGAGTGCTATAACTATGGAGGAGCAAATAGCTAGTATGATGAAAGCCATTGAAGGACTCACCAAATATATGGAAGCCCAAGATTTAAAGATCTCCCAACTTATGAAGAAAATGGAGAATGCGGAGACAAGTCATGCAATTGGAAAGCAAGTTGATGATGGAAGCGAGGAGAAGGACTCCGAAAAACACCATCCATCTGAAGAAAAGCCAGTTGAGGATAAGATACAAGTTTCAACTGATGGAACGCTTCCTATCAACCAACTATAGAATATCGTGATAAAGATGATAAAAGATAAGTTTGAAGGGAGTTTCAAATCTTCTTCAACCTACGTCAAGCCATATACAAAGAGGATTGACAACTTGAGGATGCCAACTGACTACCAACCTCCAAAGTTTCAACAATTCGATGGCAAAGATAACCCAAGACAACATGTGGCGCACTTTGTCGAGATATGCAATAATGCTGGGACCTACGGAGATCACATGGTGAGGTAATTCGTCCGATCTCTGAAAGAAAATGCCTTTGATTGGTATATCGACTTGGAAACAAACTCCATTGACAGTTGGGGGCAAATGGAAAAAGTATTCCTCAACTGTTTCTATAGCACACGAAGAACTGTTAGCATGATAGAACTAACAAATAGTCGTCAAAGTGATGAAGAATATGTCATCAATTATATCAACAGATGGAGGAGCCTAAGCCTCAATTGCAATGAAAAATTGTCAGAAACTTCAGCTATTGAAATGTGCATTCAAGGGGTACTGTGGAATTTTCGCTACATACTCCACGGAATTCATCTTAAAACTTTTAAAGAGTTGGCTACAAGAGCTCACGACATGGAGTTTAGCTTGACATCAAAGGACATCGAATGACCATCTATTCAAGACTCTTATGAGTTTGAAGACATGTCTTTCGATGAGCCCGTGGAAGATGAACCGCAAACAAAAACTACGATGTTTATAAAGATCCATAGAAGGAAGTTGAAACAAGGGAAAACAGTGCATCCCTAGATTGGGGGCAGTAAACTATTGATAAATCAAGTTAAGCTTTTTGACACGAACTAAAACTATCTGCATTACGATCCTTGGCACGAGCTTAAACTATCTAAAACCTCCCAAGTCAAAGCTCCCTGACACGAGTGAAAACTGTCTACATTACGCTCCTTGACACGAGCTAAAATGATTTACAAGTCAGGCTCCTTGATATGAGCTAAAACTATAAACAAGTCATGCTCCTTGATACGAGCTTAAAATATCTAAAAAACCTCAAGTCAAGCTCCTTGATACGAGCCTAAACTATCTAACACAAATCAAATTCAAGGCTCTTCGACACGAGCAAAAACTATCCACAATATACTCCTTGATATGAGTATAAACTGTCCACACATCAAATCAAATCTTCTTGAGAAGAGATAAAACTCTCTAATGTTTGATACTCCTTGACACGAGTATAAACTGTCTACACCTCAAATCAAAGATCCTTGAGAAGAGACAAAACTCTCTACAAGTTATGCTCCTTGATATGAGCGAAAACTATCTACATTACATTCCTTAATATGAGCTTAAACTATCTTAAATCCTCAAGTCAAAGCTCCCTGACACGAGCGAAAAATGTCTACATTATGCTCCTTGATACGAGTTTAAACTATCTAAAAAATCTCAAGTTACGCTCCTTGATATGAGCAAAAAATATCTATACACAATACTCCTCGATATGAGCTTTACACACAATACTCAATACTCCTCGACATGAGTGAAAAATGTCCACACAAGGCTTCCTGACACGAGTGTGAACTGTCTACAAGTTCAAATGCAAGACTAATTGACACAAGTATAAACTGTCAGCAAATTCAAGTTCAACGCTCCATGACGTACAAGCCTAAACTGTATGTTACTCCTGGCCCGCATGAGTATAAAATGTGTACGGCACCCCCATCCAAACCAAATCATGTTCATTTGAACTACGTTATGACTTGGTCCTCTTCAAAAGAGGTACGCAGACAATTTAGCACTTCACCAAGTTCAGTAATAATTCAGGCTATTTATATCAAGTTGGTGAGACAAGCAATAAAATTCAATCATGTTGAAGAATTGATTATCGCAATTTGTTCACATCAACACAAAGGCGTCCGTGAACAAAATGTGAGGGGACATTTGTAGGCACTTGAATTTTATTGCCTATTAAAGGAAAATATGTGGCGAATTAATGCAATAATTATCAATTAATTATTTATTTATTAAGGGAATTAAATAAATAAATTCCTAAAATAAATTAGTGAATAATTGATAATTGAGACAGATCCAGTCAAATAAGCTCAAGCCCGCAGAATTAGGTCAAATCAATATTGACCAATCAAATTGCAAGAATAGAAAGGCCCAAGCACGCAAAATTAGGTCAAATTAGTCCTGGACCAATCAAATTGCGAGTTATTTATGGGCCTTCCTCACCTTTCACCTATATGAAGAGTCCTCCTCCATTCATTCCAAACACACTAAAACATCTAAAGACGCAGACGCTTCTGAAGAGATCAAGAATACGAGCAGTGCTCTCTTGAGATCTTCAAGCCAAGAACGTCATGCGATCCGAGATCAAGGTTTTAAACCACTCCGATCCGGCGTTCTTCAAATCAATAGCCTCCGGTCAGAGATCAAGGTTCTAACTCCTCCGATCTGGTATTATTCAACTCAAGTTCTTCTACGTTCTTCGCTGAAGACTTCAAGAATAACATTTAATCCGAACAAAGGCTCGGTCCCTCTGGATTAATGTTATACATCTCCTCAACTCAAGTTCTTCAGTGTTCTTTATGGAAAGCTTCAAGGATAACGTTTAATCTGAACAAAGACTCGACCCCTCCGGATTAACGTTATACACCTCCAAATTCAAGTCCGGACAAGCTACAATTGAAGATCTGACTCAACTCAACATACACAGTCAACATAGTCAGCGTAGTCAACACACTCCAGTCAAAGTCAAAGTCAACACAAGTCAAGCCAAATTGGTTCGAGAGAAGAATCAGAGGATTGATTGAGATTGTAACTCGTTTACATTATCTTTTATATTAAATCTGTCTGAAATTATCTTTGTACACCAATTTGTGTTTATTTTATTATAAATACAAAAATTTGTTGTTACAAATTTTGGCACGCCCAGTGGGACTGTCTCTACCTCTCATCTCTTTTCTCTACAAGCTCGAAGATACAAAGTTTGACTCCTGCAATAAGAAGACCTTCTACCTTGAAGCATTCAGAGCTGCAAATTAAAGAGATTCAAAAGATAACTCCACTCAAGGTTGCGATACGAAGGCCAGCTGCATCAAAGCCTCCAGAGTTGCAAACTAAAAATGTTGGAGTCGTTACAAGAAGTATTCCCGAAGGCTCCGTAGAGCCAAACCATATGGTGGGGATTACTCTCAACAAGTCATTGCACGGAGACAAGAGTGGTGAAAATATTTTTTACTTGCTCAACTCCTCGTTCAACGCCAAGCTCGCTATCCGCCTCAGCTGTAGCTGCAGTGATGACAACAAATGCAATGACCATTGAGGATCAACTCGCAAGTATGATGAGTGCCATTGAAGGATTCAACAAACACATGGAAGCTCAAGACGTAAAGATCTCTGTACTTATGAAGAAAATGGATAATGTGGAGACAAACCATGCAAATAAGAAACAAGTTGAGGATAAGCACGAGGAGGAAGACTCGACGAAACATCATTCACCTGAAAAGAAGCAAGTTGAGGAAAAAGTAGAAGTTTCACCTGACGGAATGCTTCATATCAACCAATTAAAGAACATCGTCATAGAGATGATAAAAGTCAAGTTTGAAGTAAGCTCCAAATCTTCTTCAACCTATGCCAAGCCATATACAAAGAGGATTGACAACTTGAGGATGCTAACTGACTACCAACCTCTCAAGTTTCAATAATTCGACGGTAAAGGCAACCCAAGACAACATGTGCCGCACTTCGTCGAGACACGCAATGATACTGGGACCTACAGAGATTACATAGTGAGACAATTCATCTGCTCTCTCAATGGAAATGCCTTTAATTAGTATATCGACTTGGAAGCCAACTCCATCGATAGTTGGAGGCCAACGGAAAAAGAATTTCTTAACTGTTTATATTGCACACGAAGAACTATTAGCATGATGGAGCTAACAAATACTTGTCAAAATGATGAAGAATATGTCATCGATTACATCAATAGATGGACGAGCCTAAGCCTCAATTGCAAAGAAAAGCTGTCAGAAACTTCAACAATTGAAATTTACATTCAAGGGATGCAATGGAATCTTAAATACATACTTCAAGGAATTCAGCCTAAAACTTTTGAAGAGTTGGCTATAAGAGCTTACAACATGGAGTTGAGTCTGACATCAAATGACATCCAACAACCCTTAATTCAAGACTCTTACAAATTTGAAGACATGTCTTTCGATGATCCCGTGGAGGAAGAATTGCAAATAAAAACAGCATTTTCTATAAAGATTCATAGAAATGAAGTTAAAACAAGAGAAAACAGCGCATCCCAAGATAGGGGGCAATGAACTGTTGACCAAATCAAAGTCAAAGTTCCTTGACACAAGCTAATACTGCTTGTATTACGCTCCTTGATACGAGCTTAAACTATCTAAAATCTACTAAGTCAAAGCTCCTCGACACGAAAGAAAACTATCCCCAAAACACACAAGACTCCTCGATATGAGTGAAAAATGTCCACACAAGGCTCCTTGACACGAGTGTAAACTGTCTACAAGTTCAAATTCAAGACTCATTGACACGAGTATAAACTGTCAGCAAATTCAATTCAATGCTCCTGGACACACGAGCCTAAACTGCATGTTACTCCTGGCCCGCATGAGTATAAAATGTGTATGGCACCCTCCATCTAAACCAAATCATGTCCCCTTAAACTACGTTATGACTTGATCCTCTTCAAAGAGGTACGTAGGGAGCTTAGCACTATGCTAAGTTCAGTCATAATTCGAGCTATTCGTATCAAGTTTGTGAGACAATCAATAAAATTCAATCATGTTGATCAAGAATGGAGTATCGGAATTTGTTCACTTCAACACAAAAGCGTCCGTGAACAAAATGCTAGGGGGCATTTGTAGGCACTTGAATTTTATTACCTGTTAAATGAAAATATGTGAAAAATTACATATTAAAAATTAATTTATTATTTATTTATTTATTAAGGAATTTAAATAAATTAATTACTAAAATAAATGAGTAAATAATTTATAATTGGGCCAGATTCAGTCAGATAAATCCAAATCAAGCAGGCTCGAAAATCAAAGTATAAAAGCCCAACTCCTTGGATGTGATCAAAGCAAATCAAAATAAAATTTGGAACTAAATCAAGACCATATTTGTAGGCACTTGAATTTTATTGCCTGTTAAATAAAAATATGTGGAAAATTACATATTAAAAATCAATTAATTATTTATTTATTAAGGAATTTAAATAAATTAATTACTAAAATAAATGAGTAAATAATTGATAATTGGGCCAGATCCAGTCAGATAAGTTCAAATCAAGCAGGCTTCAAAATCAAAGATATCAAAGCCCAACTCCTTGGATGTGATCAAATCAAATCAAAATCAAATTTGGAACCAAATAAAGACCATATTTGATATAGATCAAATCTGGATCAACCAATCAAATTGCAAAGATGGAAAGGCCAAAGCCCGCAGAATTAAGTCAAATCAGCCCTGGACCAATCAGACTGCTAGTTATTTATGAGGCTTCCTCACCCTCCACCTATATAAGGAGCCCTCCTCCATTCATTCCAAACACACTAAAACATCTGAAGATGCAGACGCTTCTAAAAAGATCAAGAACACGAGCAGTGTTCCCTTGAGATTTTCAAGCATCTTCAAGCCAAGAACGGCTGAGATCAAGGTTCTAAGCCCCTCCGATCCGGTGTTCTTCCAACCATCTACCTTCGATCAGAGATAAAAGTGTCAGGCCCCTCCGATCTGGCATTCTTTCAGCAAACCACCTCCGATCATAGATCAAAGTGCCAAGCCTCTCTGATCCGTTGTTCTTCCAGCCAACCGCCTCCGATCAGAGATAAAGGTGCCAAGCTCCTTCATTCCAGTGTTCTTACAGTTAATGACTTTCTCCACAGAAAGCTCTACAGTCAACATTTAATCCGAACAAAGGCTCAACGCCTCTGTATTAATGTTACAAGACTACACCTCCGAGTTCGGACAAGCTTCATCTGAAGATTTGACTCAACACACACGCTGTCAACATAGTCAGCATACACTCCAGTCAAAGAAGTCAAAGTCAACACACACAAGTTAAGTCAAAGTCAAGTCAAGACAAATTGGTTCGAGAGAAGAATCAGATGATTGATTGAGATTGTAATCCGTTTACATATCTTTCAAATTAAATCCATTTGAAATTATCCTTGTACTTAATTTGTATTTATTTTTATCATAAATACAAAACTTATTGTTACAAATTTTGGCACGCCTGGTGGGACCATCTCCGATGAAGCAGGTTTGAAAATCCCTCAATTCAAAGCTCCTTGATATTAGCTAAAACTGTCTACACGTTATGCTTCTCGACACGAGCTAAAAATGTCCACACAATACTCCTTGATACGAGTTTAAACTATCTAAAATCCTCAAGTCACGCTCCTTGATAGGAGTATAAACTATCTACACATCAAATCAAATCTCCTTGGGAAGAGAATAAACTCTCTAATGTTCGATACTCCTCGACATGAGTGAAAAATGTCCACACAAGGCTCTGTGATACGAGTGTAAACTGTCTACAAGTTCAAATTCAAGACTCATTGACACGAGTATAAACTGTCACCAAATTCAAGTTCAACGCTCCATGATGCACGAGCCTAAACTGCATGTTACTCCTGGCCCGCATGAGTATATAATGTGTACTGCACCCCTCATCCAAACCAAATCATGTTCCTTTGAACTACGTTATGACTTGGTCCTCTTCAAAAGAGGTACGTAGGCAGTTTAGCACTTCACCAAGTTCAGTCATAATTCAGGCTATTTATATCAAGTTGGTGAGGCAAGCAATAAAATTCAATCATGTTGAAGAATTGATTATTGCAATTTGTTCACTTCAACACAAAGGCGTCCGTGAACAAAATGCGAAGGGGCATTTGTAGGCACTTGAATTTTATTGCCTATTAAAGAAAAATATGTGGCAAATTAATGCTATAATTATCAATTAATTATTTATTTATTAAGGGAGTTAAATAAATAAATTCCTAAAATAAATTAGTGAATAATTGATAATTGGGACAGATCCAGTCAAATAAGCTCAAGCCCACAGAATTAGGTCATATCAATATTGACCAATCAAATTGGAATGATAGAAAGACCCAAGCCCGCAAAATTATGTCAAATCAGCCCTGGACCAATCAAAGTGTGAGTTATTTATGGGGCTTCCACACCCTTCACCTATATATGGAGCCCTCATCCATTCACTCAAAACACACTAAAACATCTGAGGATGCAGACACTTCTAAAGAGATCAAGAATACGAGCAGTGCTCCCTTGAGATCTTCAAGCATCTTCAAGTCAAGAACGGCCTGCGATCCGAGATCAAGGTTCTAAACCACTCCGATCCAGCGTTCTTCCAGCCAACCAGCTCCGATCAGAGATAAATGTGTCAAGCCCCTCCAATACACCGTTCTTTCTGCCATCTGCCTCCGATCAGAGATTAAGTTATCAATCCTCCACGATCCGGCATTCTTTCAGTCAACAGGCTTCGATCAGAGATAAAGGTATCAAGGCCCTCCAATCCGGCATTCTTCCAACTAACCACCTCCGATCAGAGATTAAGGTGCCATGCCCCTCCGATCCGGTGTTCTTCAAGTCAACAGTCTCCGATCAGAGATCAAGGTTCTACACCCCTCCGATCCAGCATTAGTCTAAAACAACACTCGACCTGAGATTAAGGTGCTAAGCCCCTCAAATTCGGCATTTCTTTTACTCAGACTCTTCTAGCAGTCTTTGTGTGCAGTCTTTGTGTAGTCAACAGTGTTTTACCAAATTGAACGACATTCTTCATAAGAAGTCTTCAAGTCAATGTTCAATCCGAACAAAGGCTTGATTTCTCTGGATCATCGTTACAAGGCTACACATCCGAGCTCAGACAAGCTTCATCTGAAAATCCGGCTCAACACACATGCTGTCAACACAATCAGCATACGCTCCAATCAAAGAATTCAAAGTTAACACACACAAGTCAAGTCAAGCCAAATTGGTTCGAGAGAAGAATAAGAGGATTGATTGAGATTGTAACCTGTTTACATATCTTTTTAATTAAATCTATTTGAAATTATCTTTGTACTCCCATTTGTATTTATTTTATCATAAATATAAAATTTGTTGTTACAAACTCAAAGAAGATAAAAAAAATAGAGCAACAGACACAATTGTTACCAAGCCAATAGACTCAGCCAACAAGAAAGTCACAAATGTTCAAATAAATGTTCATCAATCAAGTATTCCTAATCTATATACAACTATCACCAATGTGCATAGTTGTGTATAACTCTCACAATAAATTCATCATTGAGTTAGTTACCTATATAAGTATCCTGAATAAGAATTAATTAAATAATTCTTATTGGTGACATTATGTAAGGTTATATCGGCTATAAGGTCTAAGTGGTCAAATGATGCAAGTAAGAACATTGTCATTCAACAAGTCAATGCAAAACTACATATAAACCAAAAACTCATTATATAGTTTCTCAACACACAATTAATTCCCAACTTTAAGAATGCAATTGTAGCTTAAACAAGCGATCAAATTAAATATCTAACCCCAAGGACTGAGTACTACTAATTACATTATTAACTAACTTAACTAAGATAAGTTTGCAATAGTATTTGAGTTTTAAATTAACAACTAATAAACTAAATATTTAAATTAAAAATTAAAATAAAAAGTATTGGAAGAAAATCGAAGTGTCTCAAGAATGAAAAATAGGTCGCTGATCGTCACTATTTTCACCAAAATTTTAGTGTCTTTATTTGTGTATTTTCGTATGTTTTATCCGATTTATGTACCTTTTGGTGGTGTTTTATGTTAAATGAGGAGAGGTGTGTTATAGATTGATAAATGTGTGGAAATGAGCTCAAATGTATGTAAAACAGGTAAAAAATAAAGCAAAATAGAATTTAGAGTTGAAACGAAGGAGGACGTGACTCGACTACACACGACTCGAGACTCGAGTTAAGTTCTCGAGTCAAGCTTGTGTCATAGCTCGAGATGTGTGCAGAACACGGGCATGTAAGTGAGGCCGTGTGCCAACATCAGAAACACCTGCTCGACCGTGCCAAGGTCGACTGCAGAACTCGAGTCGAGCTCGGACTGCACACAGAACACATTGAGAAATGTGTCTCGACTCGAGTCGAGCTACGCTACTATAGTCGAGCTTGTGCAGAAGTCAGAATTAAGTTGTGCACGTGTTATCAAAACACACAATTCCACACCACTTTTACACACACACTGTCTCCATCATCCATAATCCATCAAATTCACTCCATCTCACATTTAATTCCATAGATCAATCCATAG
Organism: Pogostemon cablin; assembly: GCA_023678885.1. NCBI lineage: Eukaryota > Viridiplantae > Streptophyta > Magnoliopsida > Lamiales > Lamiaceae > Pogostemon > Pogostemon cablin. Next base: position 15,959,283 of record CM042952.1, on the reverse strand, counting down.
ATCTTCTACCCATACCATCCTTTGAAGGAATTGAGGCATAGGAGAGTGAGATACAATTGAAGGAATGAGATAAACTTATATCCAAAAGGGAAGAGATTCAACCTTTAATTTGTAATTTCTTTGATTTGAGTACAACAATGGATTTATATGAGCATTGTAATGATTGTATGATGAAGTTTGTTGGATAGTCCTCTTATGAGGCTAACCACATGATGGATTGAGAATATTCTAGACTTGTAGATTTTTAATGGTTTAATTGAGTTGATTTTGGATTTTTTCTTATGATTTATGATCCTTGACTCATGTTATTAATTGTGTGGTAAAATTCATTATGCATTATGTTAGGATGGCCATTCCAATGTTGTGTGTAGGGTTTTAATTGAATCAATTAGTAATTTGATCATGTATGTTAGTGTGAGAAGAGGTAAGTCATACCCTTTTTGTGCTTAGAATACTTTTAAGAGGATATTTGAGTGATTAAGTGAAAAGAACCAAACCCAACTTAAGATCATAGTACCTTCATGGGAATTGAGATTAAGATACAATCTTAGGAGATTTAAATTTGTAAAAGAGTTGAGAACTTAATTGCCTTGACAATAGGGATTATGGGTACAAAAGTGATTGCTTCTAGTCCATTATCAATGATGTTTGCCATTAGATTCTTGCATGTCTAGGTTGATGTCTTAGTCTTGATTGTGGTTTAGCCTTGCTTCTTTTTAAGATCTACTACATCCATTCCATTTCATTTTGTTACTTGCTTGTTACTTGATAATCTAGTTGTTGATTGATTTTAATAGTTGATTGCTTAGTTTAATTGGTAGTTAAAACTCAAAATCCAAATTCTATCACTCTTATAAAGCCTGATTAAAAACTAATTCTGATACACTTTTGATTTTATTCTCCTTGGGACTGATAATTGCACTTGGTCACCTACATACTACACACGATAGAGTACGTTTACTCTAAATCATTTGATACCATAAAATTAAACTAATTTCAGTAGCTTTAGGGAAATCCAGTTTAAACTCATTAATCTAACTCTCTAAGTATCCGGATCGAACTCTGCCAGAAGGATTAGGACGCATCATAAATATATGCTAATTTAGTCTATAAACACAAGTATACTAGCATGTAATTCTGGTTAATTACCTCGGAGCAGGAGATCTAATTCTACCCCCTTTTCTAGGTACTCATTGTATCAATTCTTTCCCACGTCTTGTAATAAGATCCGGATATGTTATCTAACACGACCTATCTTACTTAACTTATAATTCAAATACTAATTAACATAAACAACATAATTATAAAAACCTGCATAATTTTTTCCACATAATATATTTATAACCAAAATCATCACACTAGTTCGCAACTGGTTTCTGACAACACCTCAATCCACCCAAACTTATCATAATACTTATTATATTAAATAACAAAACATCAGTGGAAACAAAATAAACACACGGCCTAGCCAACAGGTCGTTATCTATGTACATCCGCTCAAAACCCTGTAGGAGTTACACAGCTTGCACAGTCACATTACAAAACTCAATCATCAATAGGCTCACCTACAATTCATAAACTAGTGAGACATAAATATCAGAAAGTAGAAATAATGCATGCCAGTGTATGAAAATGCATTTAGTTTTCTATTGCCTACTTCCTAGTCTTTTTAGTTGCTCTCTTTTATTTTGAAAAACTGTTCACGTTGAAGGATCCCCATGACACACTTATGATATGCACCCCAAATGAGCTCAATGGACACACACAATATCGGATCCATTTTTCCGATCCCTGAATAAAGATGAGCTGATAAACGACTCGTGGACTCAACACATGACTCGGATCACTCCGTGATCCCTGAATAAAAGTGAGCCGACAAGCGGCTTGTTGAGTCAACACATGGCTCGGATCGCCCCGCAATCCCTGAATAAGGTGGGTCAACACATGACTCGGACCGACTTTCGGCGGTCCCTGAAAGAATGCATATATAGTGGCTGCACACACCATTAGTATCATATTAATTTTGGGAAAAACACTTTTCATAATTATGCATGGTATGCAATCAGGGCAATTAAATATGCATCATGAATCATGTACGACATCAATATCAATATTTAATCACAATAAAGCAACAACTTAACTTCAATTCACACAGATCCATCTCTAAAACAACAACTTTACCTCAACCACATAGATCCATTTATAGAATAACAACTTCACCTTGGATCACACGGATCCCTTTTTTAGAATAACAACTTCATCTTGAATCACACAGATCCTTATAAACAATATCTTCTTAGATTATACAAATCTATATTCAACAGTTTCCGATCACACAGATCTATATAGGACAATGATATTATCTCAAATCACCTGGATCCACAAATTATATCATAAATATATCACAAATAATTTGTAAAATAATATTTAGTGGCATATGAATACCTTCTTTCCTCAAATCACATAAACCCACAGTTAGTACCACAAATTAATCACAAATAATTCGTAACGTAATTAAACTAATCACAAATAATTCATAACAGAATTATCACATATTAATTACAAATAATTCACACACAACATATTTATGCATTGTAGTTGGACTTCTACTTACCTGGACTCATAATAATGATAACAGTATAGACCTCGTGAAGAACTGCAACTTATCCATTCTGTTCCGGCGTACACGCACTTCTTTCCCCTTTCTTCTTCTTCTCCTCTCTCTCCCCTCCTTTCTCTCCTCTCTTTCTTTTCCTTCCTCCCTCTTTTTTTTCGCACATGATCGTGTTTTTTCCCCCACAAATGAGGTGAATTACCCCTCACACATGTATATATAGATAGGTTGGAGTTGAGTCGGCAATTCACTACCCTCAATTACCATTAATTCTATATAATCAACTTACTATTAATAGTATATATTATTTTTAGTAACTTACTATTTATAGTAAATTCTAATTTCTATTATTATTATTATTATCATTATTATTAATTATTATACTTACTATTTATTGTAAATACAATATTATTATTATTATCCATTACCAATATACATGCACTACTTAATAGCTAAGATATCATACATACGTGCACATTTTCTTACCACTTATTATTAATACGAGAGCACGTGTGATACTTAACAATTAAGAAAATAATATATTTATACACATAAAATAATTTAATTATATATCCAAATCATTGCATGTAAATATTTATGCACATATATATTCGCATATTGTCACGATTTTTATCATGGATGTCTCAAGTAAAAATATAAAGATAAATAAAATTTATAAATAATTATCACATAATTGCCACATTATTATCACATAATTGCAACATAATTATCATATAAATATAAAATGCACATAACACCAATTAAATTATATTGGCACATGAGTAGTGAGAAGCTCGGGTGTCACATTATCCCTTTATAGGTACTATAGAATTACCCCCTTAGTCTTACTTACCAATACACAAAGTGATGTGCAATTAAATAAACATTCATATTCAAAAGTTCTAATGAAACCTCGGGAGTATTGATCCCTCCCTTAGAATTATAATAGAAAACCTAATCAGTCATGAACGCGCTTAATCAACAATACATTCATATAACAATTAATTATGCAAAAAACGATGATGATAAAAGGTTTCAAAAATGTGCAATTAAATATGAAATAATCCAACTGTAGTCGTAAGAAAGCTTCTACTAGAGTTAAAACAAATCGTTTAAACCTTCATAATCCTATAAATACCAAAATGATTCTAGCTCATGGTGTGACAGACAACATACATGGGGATTTGATAGATCTTACCCATAGTCTGAAAAATCAAAATTAAGAAGAAAAGAATTACGAAAACATAGGTGTAGCAATCTCCCTCGTTCTTTCTTCTGTCTCTTCCAATCCTCTTGATTCTCCTTCTTGATTCGACAGACGAATCTTCACAGTGATGGTGGAATGGAATGATGGGATAGATATGGAGGAATGTAGATGATGGATGGTGTGTGGATGAAGGTAGATTTGGTGGAGTTGTGGAATCTCTCATAAACTCTTCTAATGATGTCCTTTTATACTTTTTTGGCCCTCCAAACAGATCTTTTGGGCTTTTTTACGTCTAAACATGCACATACACACATTGTGGGTGTAAGAATACAGATCTAGGCAAAAGCGCGTCCCCATTCGACCCTAAAGGGAGGTCGATCAAGTGATCGAATGGGACTTCGGAGATCAAATTCACGTACTGGAGCAAATAGGTACACCGTTCGACTCGAATGGATGGTCAAACGGGAGTGTCTTGGTCGAACAACCTCGCGCAATCTAACTTTTCGAGCATAACTTCCACATCCAAACTCCAATTTGAGAGATTCGTGCTCCAAAATGATTCCCTCTTTCGTGGCTTTCCAATCATTTATCACCTGACTAGTTTAGGCTTTGAAACAAACATAGAAAAATTACGCAAGGTGTGCGTGAGTTTTTCAGCATTCTTACCTTTACACTTTTGCTTTTTTTTCCATCTAAAATACAATAAAACACCTCAAATGCATACTTTTCTCAAATATATGGAATTTAAAAGACTTTTTCTAATATATGATAATAATTCTCTCAAAAAGGTATTAAATTGGACATTAAAACGCACAATTTTTCACTTTCAAAATGACAATGATTTAAATTTCAGAAATGCTGCTAATTCTGATGGTTTCAACATCCAAATTGTAAATCAACCCCCAAAAATTCCAAACACAAACATAAATGACCAGGAAAGTTTTAGAGCAATGTAATCTTTACATTCTACCATAGCAGCAAGAACAATTGAAGATTTACTAAGGGCCATTTGAAGAGCTAACATACACTAAGGTATGTAGTGTTTCTAACACTACAATAATGACTAAGAGATATTATAATATGTCATGGCTTTAACAATTATAAGATCCCTTATATGGGCAAAGATGGATTAATGAGAGTAGGGAGTCTACATACAGACTTGGAGATTAAGAAGGATTTGGTCATGACATGTCTTGAATCTTTGATTGAAAAAATGAAGAAGATGGATTGTAAAATCTTATAAGACGATCAGTTTTGGAAAAGATTTTCAGAAGAATAAAGCGAGAATAAAATCTTATATAATGATAGATGGAAGAGTGTTGAAATTATTCTTTTGAGAGTCAAATACAGTTTTATTTACTTTGAAGAAGTGTTGTTTTTCTCATATAAAGGTATTGTTGTGAGTGGGTGAGGAAGAGTTTTGTTCTTATACAATAGGAATTCTTGTATTCAAAGTCCTAGGGATAGGCCAAAACTAGAGTTAGATTCAAATGTGACAAGAAGCTGTGATATCGTTGTCGAGTTATTTTCAAGAGCGTATTGTAAATCTAATTGATAGTTTTGAGGGAATGACGAGGTCTTCCTGATTAAATTCTTTGATGTTCTATAATGAATTAATCTATTAATTATACGTAAAACATCAACTCTAAAAATTACAGTAATCGGCATCGGTACCTACATCGAAACCTACATTCTTACCTACATCGAAACTGACACGAGATCCCTACCTATATCGGAACCGACATCCGCACCTACATTGGAACCGATATCTGTACCTGCATCAAAATCGACACGGGTTCTCTACAAAAATCGAAACTGACATTCGTACCTATATCAGTATCGATATCCATACCTATATCGGAACCAACACAAACACCTACACACTCACCTATATGGGACACATTGAGTATTATAAGTTTAATAGTGGGGGTATTAAAGTCCAAAAAGTGCCATTTAGTTAAAATTGATATGAAAGTTATTTGTTGTTAGTTAAGATATAGAAGTCTAAATTTTTTGGGTGTTTTTCAATCATCCCTTACTTCCTTTTTTTAAAAATTTTTATAGGCACACTTATGTGAGATCGTCTCACGATAAGATCGTTTTATCTTTTCATAATTTAATTATCAATTTTATTAAAGATGTTACTTTTCTTTTAAAATGTTGTTACTTTTTATTTATACTATAAATTATTCATAAAATAGTTAACTGCACTATTATCACTTTTTATTAATTGATTAATAACTTGTGTAAATAGGTAAAAGTGTCCAAAATAGATCCAAAGGAAACTCAATACCAACAACAAACACGTTTTATATCAATAATACCCAAATTACATTTTTGGACTTTAATACCCTTACTATTTAAACTAACATCCATCCCTTTAATCCACACCAATACCACTCTCACCAACCCCCTCCGGTCGTCATCGCCATCCCCTCTGTCGGTCGCTGCACTGATATGGTAACCCACACAAAATCCGTATTGAAATCAGAACTGACATCCGTACCAACATCGAAACCAGTTCGGGATCTATACTGACATTGGATTCGTACCGACATCGGAACCGACATCGGAACCGACACAGTCACCCACAAGACACATCATTCTCTATTATTATAAGTTAAATAGTGGGGTATTATGTCCAAAAATTATAAATTGGGTAAATTTGATATATAAGTTGATTATTGTTGGTATTGAACACGAGGGCTGCACTCATTGCGGGACTTAACCCAACACCTTACGGCATGAGCTGATGACAGCCATGCACCACCTGTGTCTGTGTTCCCGAGGGCACCCCTCTCTTTCAAGAGGATTCACGGCATGTCAAGCCCTGGTAAGGCTCTTCGCTTTGCATCGAATTAAACCACATGCTCCACCGCTCTTGTCGGCCTCGTCAATTCCTTTGCATGGAATATAATAATCAAGTTGAAAGTACCAAAAATTTCTAGAGGGATAAGAAAATTTTCCTTAACCTATTGGATAAATCAAGAAAACAGTGGTAGCTGCTGCAACAGCCGCTCATGACCCATGTAACAAGCTATACCAAGTAAGAAGTGTAGAATAATTAGTTCATAAGGACCGCCATTGTATAATCATTCATCAACAGATGCCGCTTCCCAAATTGGATAAAAGTTCGAACAGATGGCTGCAGAAGTAAATATATGAGTATTTTTAATATTGACTATTATAACTTTTGATTTAAATTTTATTACTTTTTATCCATCTCATATGAGTAAATATTTAGTAAATAAATGAATAACAAATCTTAAAAAAATCCCAACAAAATATAAGTATCAATAAAAATTCCTTCCTCTATAAATACAAATAAAATTCCATAAAAATATACTTTCAATGTTTGAGAGGTTTTGAGAATTGCATATAATAATACATAAGAAATTATTTTAAATTAGCAATATATGCGTGTCGTCTTCACAACGCTCCGTTATGACATGTAATTTTCTTATTTTTTTTTTAATTTTTAAATATATTAATGTATTCCCTTTTCTATTTATAAATCTAAATTAAGTAATAAATATATTATAAAATAAAATATATTTCATAAATCTAAATTAGATTTTGTAGGTCTTGCGTGAGACCGTCTCACGTGAGACCATTTTACACCTTTTAAAATATTTATTACTTTCGCTATAAAATGTTATTATTTTTTATTTATACTATAAATTGTTCATGAAATAGCATTATCACTTTTATTGATTTAGTATTAATTTTCATTATAAAAGTTATCACTTTCTGACCGTCTCACGCAATCTATTATGTGAGACGGTCTCACATAAGTCTTTGTCAATTAGATTTTACTAATTCATAAATCTAAATTAGGTAAAATTTATTTTAGAGTTAGATTAAAAAGTAAAATTGTATAATGAATATGACTTTACCATTTATAAATTTAAATTAGGTAAATTTTATTACTAATAATTAATACAATTATAATAATATTTTGATTTTAATACACGTGTTATACTCCATTATTTGTTAGTTTTATTTATTCATACTTTCTAAATTTGGTAAATTTTGATTTCCTTATTACGTATTTATTTTGATTTTAATACACATGCTCCATTATTAGTTGGTTTTATTTATTCATATTTCTAAATTAGGTAAAATTAAAATTTCTTATTTGGTATTTACTTTTTTTAAATATATAATGCATTCCCTTTTATTTATTATTATTATTAATTAATTAATTAATATTATATTATCTTAAGTATATTATAACATAAAATTTTCTTGCTAACGTATCATCTCCAAAGCGCTCCAATGTAACGTGTAATTTTTTCAATTTTTTTAATTTTTTAAATATTTTTTTTAATATTTTTTTATTTACTTTTAATTAACATCTTTATTTAATATATTTTTTTTTTAAATAATGGGTTTTCGGTCCCATAAAAAATTGGTGGAACCGGATCCCAAATCACACATTGGAGTCTCGCGAGTTTTCTGGGTGCGGATCTTACCCTTCTCTTTCCCTCTCATCACTCGCCTTCTTTTCTTTGTAATTTCATACGATTGAATATGGGCAGGGCAAATTCTCTTCTTCCAATTTAATTAAATATTTCTTCCAATTCTCTTCCTCGTCTCTTTCTTCTCCATCGATGTCCGTTTTGACGAATTCCTCCACTACGTAGAGGCAGAAGCAGAAGGTCGTTTGTGTAAATTCAGGCGTACGTTACCCTCCAGGGTTGTTCGCTTCTTACCCCTTTATTTAGGGCTTTTTGCCCCGTTTTGGCGCAGATCGAGAGTGAGTTTTATCCATCGACAATTGCCACCTCAGCCATTTATGGCTTTTTCCGACGTCCCTCCTGGTCATCGCTCAATGCGAATCAGCCTTCGGCTGTACCGCTGCCAAGGGTTCGCGATTCAAAACATGGCGCCGCCTGCGTCCTTCTCCCTACCCATGGGTTCTCTAATTCTCTGACAAGAGATGTGTTGCCGGCAACACCACCGTCCAGTTCTTTCTTCCCTTTTGACTCGACATGGGTAGTCGACGCCCGGCGACTGCCTCCTTCCGCCAACAGATTATTGCCTTACTTTGATTCAGAGTATTTCACGCTGACTAGGGTTGTCTACCCCTCGTCGTTGCTGTCTGAATTATCTTCAGAGGCGAACCCCCACCGCCGGTGCGCGCTGATGACAGCGTCTGCCCTCCCGTTCTTGAAGATCTTTTTCACGCTCAGTTTTCTCGATGCTTGAGATTCTAGAAACTTCAGGCTCTGATTTTTATTCCTATTGATAGGAGTTGTTACGAATTCAACAGTAGGAGATTTGATGGTTTTCATTTTTTCAATTCTAAATGGTTTCAAGTTATTGCTTTGGTAATTGATTCCCCTAATGGATCGATGGGTTCTGCCCGAGAATTAAACGTGATATATTACTTCCTGATCCATTCTGATTTTTCTGATTTGAGTTTTTTCATTGAGCAATTGCCATTATTTTGGGATTTCTATCATTCTTTGCGCTACTAAGATTCAATTTGTAGCTTGAAAGCAGCAAATTCAGATTGTTCTGATGATGCTCTTACTTGGAAGACCTCACTTGGTTGCTGCCTCCTGTTATAGGTCTTGCTATTTTGGTTGTATACTTGGATTATAGCTGTTAGGCCTTTTATTTGCTTATTCTTGGTCAATTGTTGGACCAATTTTAGTCTACTCTAGGACGTTACTACTACATCAGTTAGGGAATTACAAAAGGAATTAGAAGAATTTTGTTGATTTTTATTGGGGCACCTGTTTTGGCCTCTTCTTATAGCCGATTTTTGGCTTATTTTATGACTCTGTCATTGCTTTGCATATTTTTGTTCTGTTCCCTCCCCATTCTAATTTTCTTTTTACCTTTAATAAAACGTTACCTATTGGCTAAAGATCGTGAATATGATTATGTGAATGATAATGTACTTTCTTTCTTTCACTATGAAGTTTGGTCATTCATTAGTTGACAGTATATTAAACTTCCCTAAGAAATTAAATAATAGAAAATATTTAGGAGCAATTTGGTTATTCTTATGATCTGATTGCAAATCTCTTAAAAGTAGAGTAAAAGTAGTTGTTCTTGATAAAGATTTGTTCATAGTGTTGGAACCCATTTTAATAATTCTTTAAAATGAGGCTTTGATTTTCTGAAAATGAGGTGAAGAATTAAATTATATTCAATTGTAAGGTGATTTCTTTATGTTTTTTTTATGTTAATCTTTTTTATTAATTAGGTTACTCTTTATAACAAATTATGTTACTCTTTAAAATGAGGCTCCGATTTTCTGAAAATGAGGTGAAGAATTAAATTGTATTCAATTTGTACGGTGATTTCTTTATAATTTTTTTAGGTTACTCTTTTTTATTAATTGAGTTACTCTTTATAACCAATTAGGTTACTCTTTAAAATGAGACTGCGATTTTTTTAAAATGAGGTGAAGAATTACATTGTATTCAATTTGTAACGTGATTTCTTTATGTTTCTTTTAGGTTAATTTTTTTATTAATTGAGTTACTTTTTATAACAAATTAGGTTACTCTTTATAATGAGGTTGTCTTCCCATTCAAGTTGATTATATGTGGATATTCTGCACTTTATAATAATCTAATAGAAAGAGTGACCTAATTAATTTTATAAAATATTTTTAGAGTAACTCAATTTATTATGAAGAGTAACCTAGTTAATATAAAACAGTAACCTAAACAATATTGACGAGAAATTACTTTATTTTTAGAGTAACCCAATTTATTATAAAGAATAATCTAATTAATTTCAAAGAGTAGCCCAACTATTTTTATAAAGTGATTTAAAAATGTATAAATTACATACAATTTAATTAATTTTAGAGAGTAATCTAATTAATCTCAAAGAGTGTTTTGATAATAATAATGGGGCTCTACCTAGATTTAGCTTGTTAACGACATCTGCTTCAAAATAAAAAGACAGCCATGATCAAAACTGAAATATAAATACCAGCCAAACGATATTTGAGACTTTTCAAAACCGTCAAAAGGTATACCTAACAAATATTTGCAACTCAGATTAGAGTTGTTAGTAATGCACATATAAACAACACTCATATTAGAAGACATTTAGTGGTACATAGAATTGTAGTATTGCAGCTTACACCTGGATTTGGCCCCAATATAAAAAACATTTACATTCTGTAACAAAAAATTTTGTATTTATAATAAAATAAATATAAATTGAGTACAAAGATAATTTCATATGGATTTAAATTTGGAGAATATGTAAATGGGTTACAATCTCAATCTGTCATCTGATTCTTCTCTCGAACCAATTAGGTTTGACTTGACTTTGACTTGGCTTGTGTGTGTTGACTTTAACTTTGTTGACTGGAATGTATGCTGACTGTGTTGACAACATGTGTGTTGAGCCAGATCTTCAAATGAAGCTTGCCCGAGCTTGGATGTGTAGCCTTGTAACATCGATCCGGAGGTGTTGAACCTTTGTTCGGATTGAATGTTGACTAGAAAGCTTTCGGCGAAGAACGCCGAACAACTTGATGTGAAGAACGCTTGATCTGGGGGGCTTAGCACCTTAATCCCGGATTGGAAGCTGCTCTTGACTTGAAGTTACTTTGAAGATGATCTTGAGCTTTTCTTGACTTGAAGCTTGAAGTTCCTTGAACTTGTTCTTCGCTTGGAGCTTGAGGATCTTGAGGCTTACTTGAAAATCTTGACTTGAAGCTTGAAGATACTCAAACTTGTTCTTTTCTTGAAGCTTGAAGACTTGAAGACTTGAAGATTGCTTGAAGATCTTCGACTTATTCTTCACTTCAAGTTTTGAAGACTTGAAGATCTTGAGCTTGAAGACTTGAAGATTGCTTGAAAATCCTCGATTTGTTCTTCGCTTGAAGCTTGAAGATCTTAAGGGAGCATTGTTCGTGTTCTCAATCACTTCAAGAGCGTCTCGTCTTCGGGTGCTTGAATGTGTGTGTGTCCAAATGAATGGAGGAGATCCCTTTATATAGGTGAGATGTGAGGTCCAGGCCTATTTGGGTCTTACTCTACGGGCTTGGGCCTCCAACTTGATTGGACCATAATCGGTCCTATCTTACTTGGACCTGATTTAATTTGTGTGGGCTTGTTTGACTTGAGTCAAGCCTCATTTTACTTGGGCTTACTTGACTTTGGTCGGACCTCATTTAATTTAAGCTTATTTAATTTGTTGGGCTCAAATTAATTATCAAATATTTATTAATCTATTTTAGAAATTAATTTATTTCAATTCCAAAATAAATTAAAAATGATATTTAATAAAGAAAATTCACATGTCGCCATTTGATTGGACTGTAAATTTTAATTGCTTACACATTCTCACATAAGAAAAACGTTGTTACTTAGACTAACAATATTCATTCAGTAAGCAACATAGAGCTATTACTTTCTTCACAGTATCAAAAAATATAAAATGGCAAAAATGGCGAAGGTCACAGACGATGAAAAGAATCCCTCATTGTTGAATTTACAAATTCTGTCATTGTAATCAAAGTAATATTCCCATCCTCAAACAGTCTGTCGGCCGTTCAGATCTGCTCAAGCCAGAAATCACATCGCCGAGCCCAGCCACTACATTGCCCTTCGCTGACGCTGCTGGAGCTCGCCGCTGATGGCTTGCATGATTGACGCTGGAAAGCAAACCCATCACCACTACCGCATTCTTTATAAATAATGGTTTGTCTAGCTCCTGAAAACCACAAAAATCATGCTTTCAAGAATCCCTAATTCCAGTTAACTATTAACTCTATAATATTACAAAGATCAAAATCTCCACAATATTACTTTAAGTTCTAAAAACCTATAATAAGGGAGTAATCCAATTGAGGTTGACAATTCACCATTAAGACAAGAATAACCTTAGCAACCATGAAGCTAACATAAAAATTCACCATTCTTCACTTTCGACCAATACTCTCCATCTCTTAGAAACACAATTAAGAACTGGATGATATTTTCGAGGAACTCTTGCCAAACAAGAAAGAGCAACGTCACCAGGAAGTCAAGGTATTAACAATTGTATAAATGATTGAGTAGGATAATCTATACCAACATTTGAATCATAGCCAGTTGACGAATTTATTTCTAGATTAAAACTCAAGGATCCACCTTCCATCATAGTTGCCAATCACTAAATTCTAAGATTATAGAAAAAATCAAAATTAGAAGGATGTGTGACTTTTACTTGCATTGCACAATTATATAGTAATTTTAATGGACTCAGAAGTAGCATATTCACTATATTTCATGCCAGAACAACCTTAAATGGTATTTAATAGTCAAATTGCTGCAAAAATAAAAAACCACTCAAACTAAAAAATAAAAATAAAAATAAAAATGATCACACACAGTATTCTTAATAGGAATTGATTCACATGGTGAAAATTAAATCATCTAAATTCTCATACTCAATCAGTTCATCTCTCCTCCACCGGCATAAAAACAAAAATTAAAAAGTGTTAAGAATTTCATTTACAGGGAAACCTAAGACTCACAGAAATACACACAGAACAAAACTGAACTTTTAGGGCACTTTATCATAATTAAATCAGGAATTCACCTTAACAGAAAAAGGGCTTTAGGATTCAACGTTGTTACTTTATAGAAATTGAGCTCGATGAGTTAGGAGAGACGCCATCTTTTGCACCCAAAAAATATTTTTTTGATGTTGGTTGATCCAGACGAGTTAGGAGAAAACACGAGAACCAGAGAAAGCCGATGCCGAACCACAGAAGAAACAAGACGAGAACGGCCAGAGAAAGGATCTGGAAGGGTGCAGCGAGAAAGAAATTACGAGTGCGCGAGAAAGAAGGAAACCTTACGTTTTCGTTAAAAAAACATTAATTGCAGGAATGAAGTGGGCTAATAATTGGATTTGGAAGTTTGACCCAAATTTCAATTGGGATTCGGTTCATCAATTTAAAAAAAAAAAGACTGACCCTAGCTAGTGTTTGTCATCTTTTAATGTATTAAATTAATTAATACCAAATTAAATCATATATATATATATATATATATATATATATATATAGGAAATAAGAATATTTCATATAATATTCTCTCATCCCACCTATAAATAAGTCTTTTTGGTTATTCATTCTATATACACATTCGATTCTGTAAGAGAAATCGAAACTTTCTTCAAGTTCCACTAGAGAATTGATTTATAAAGTATAAAAAATTATTTCAATAGAGAGAATCAAGTAGAGATTCGATTCAAGTATTCTTCTCTTTTCTTCAAGAGGAAGAGAACTGATTCAAGTATTCTTGAATCAATTTACCTCTTAAGAATCGATTCTTCAAGAGGAAGTGAAGTATTCTTGAATAAATTTACATATTAAAAATTGAATTTTCAAGAGTAAGAGGATCGATTCAAGTATTCTTGAATCGATTTACATCTTAAGAATCGATTCTTAAAATTGATTCAAGTATTATCTCTTAAGAATCGATTCAAGTATTCTTTAAGATCTGCCTCTAAACTATTGATTATTCACTACTAGAAAAAAGGCCTATTACCACACTTATTTTAATATACTTTTTATAAAATGTATTTACAACTATTCTTTCAATACATCAAATCTATAACTACACTATTTAAATATCTATTAATACACTATCAAATAAATGTATTAATATAATTCTATTAAGATACTAAATATAGTGTCACGACATCTTTTTATACTTTTGTTAATTATAATTAATATTTATTTAATATATTTATAATTCAATTATTATATATATTTAAATTTAAAAAATTAAATAATAAAATTATATTACTTCATATTTAATTAAAATAAAAACATAGTATTTAGTTTATTAAATTCAATTCAGTGTCGTATATAAATAATAAATTTAAAGTGTAAATGAAGAAAAAATAATAAAATTAAAATATATGTATAAAATAATTAAATAATAATTAAAAAAATAAAATGTTACGAATATAAATTTAAAATTAATCAAACGAAGAAAATACTCCTAAAAATTATAATTGTTTTATGTATAATCATAAGACTATAAATTAATTTCTATTGTACATATTAATAAATAATAATTTAGATCATGTACAAGATATTAAAAAATGTAGCTAAATATAAATTATAATAATAAACTTTAATAGAAATAATAAAATTTATAAAATATAAATTATTTTTAGTTATCACTAATTAATAAATTTACTAAATATTAAAAAAAATCAAGAGACTATATATAATTTAAATGCAAAATTCAAATGAAATTTATCTCTGGTTTACTGGTTAACTCTTGATTCACATGCTTCTTAAAAATTAACCAACGAGGATTCAAATCTTAGTGGTGTTGTAGTTGAAATTATTTAATTTTTGAAATTTTAGATTTTCTAAATGTTTTAATTAAAAATTAATGTAGTCTAAATTACCTTAACACTTATCTTAATCTTAATATATATAAAAATAGAATAAATTCAATCATTACCATCTATTTCTAAAATAAATCACAGTCACCCATTAAAATAATTAAATAATATTATAATTATGACATTTTCAAATTAGAAAATAATTTAACTTTTATATATATATATATATATATATATATATATATATATATATATATATATATATATATATATATATATATAAAATTCCGCCACCTCAATTCTTGAGGTGAGTACTAGAATATGAGCTAGAATTTGTATGCAAATTTGATATGAATATTTAGAAATGGAAACAATAAATTCTTACAATATTAGCATTATGTACTTGGGGTTGACTAAAAATGATATGAATGTTTATTTGAAGTAAGATACATAAGTGAATTACAATCTAAACGAAACATGTTATTTTAGTGTGAAATTTTAGAGGTGACGTGTGTTGTTGGTTGGTGGATTCTGCTCCTTTTCTATTTTGGTTGCAAGGTGGAGAATGCTTTAATAAGGTCAAAGCTACTTCTTCTCATGAGTTTATGTTTTCTATTACCGTAGAAGTTTTATAAACTGTTTTATTAGTTGGCTCATGCCAATTTTCTTCTTTAAAAAAATTATAGGAAAATTAAAAAAAAAACAAATCAAGATGTAGGCAAAATAATATATATATATACAAGGCATCATTGTAAGCCGATGCATACATAATCCACAAAATATATAGTCCACAAAAAATGGCGACCACAGTACATAAATAGTGTTCGCAAAAGTGATATTATTGTGGTTGGCTACTTGGTTTATATACTTAATAGTTCGCAAAAGGTGGAAACACTCAAAGAGTGTTACGCAAAAGTGATATTGTAGCTGGGTCATGTACTATATAGTGCTTCGCAAAAGGGGGAAAACATTTGAAAATAAAACAGTAATATAGAAGAAACTTAGGATGCATTGGAGGGTCCTTCTTCCATTTTCATTGTCTCATCAGGACTTCCTGGAATAGTTGCTGGAAGACATGTCATTACTGTGTTTCGTATATACTTTGTGCCATTGTACTCACTACTGAAAGACCTTATATGGAATAGATACTTCACTTCTTCGAATTTCTCGTTGAGCTGGATTACAGTTGGCATGTTTCCCTGTTGGAGGCAAGACAAATGTGGGGAGTCTATTTTACAGGTTATTATAATGTTAAGAGAATGATTATGAGTAAACATACCGCTGCCACTCTCTCAATGATTTCTTTGCATGTCATTTCCAGCAACGTTCCTGCTTCTTTGTGTTCAATGAAAACCGACAATTCTCCAGTGTCGTCAGTTATGTTTGCTTGAAGATGCAGGCTACGAAATGCAACATGTTAGAATGCTTGGAACTCATTTTGTATAAATGTGGTATATTCTAAGTGTAAGGTGATCAACTCATTGAAGAAACAATACTTACAGCGGTTTTGGGCTCTGTGAGTCCTCGTTGCAATACAGACATGTGAATTCACTTCCATAGATTGCAACGCAAGTGTTAGCGCACTTTGGACAACTTAGAGTGTACATTCGTTGATTAATTTCTGCAAGTCGCAGTTCTCCTCTAATCCAAAAAGATTTTGGCTACAAAAACGAAGTAGTTAGGTTAAGTTGTTGGATAACTAATTAAAATGTGCACATAATTTAAAATAAGATATGTAATAATATGAAATCACCATTTCAGACTGGGCCAAGATGTCTTCAATTTTCCTGATCTGTGAATCAATTGGGTAAAATCCTTTTTCTGGTGGTCTTTCTCGTACCACCTCTCAGAAATCACAGTTCGAATGTAGTCTCTGTTGGATTTTACCCTGTGAAGTTGTCAAGCCCAAAAGGAATATCAAATAGTAAATTATACACCCAAGCCACTTGCTAGAGTTCACTACATACTTAGAAAAGGTAAATCAAATATAACACAATTTATTTTCAAATTCACAACTTACATTCTAATGCATACTTGGGAAAAGAAAAAGGAAAAAAAGGGCAACAACAAAAACAACCTCTAGCTCTTTTATCTAGGTTTGCGGTAAATATTTCTATGAGTTTTAAGCTATCAGTAGAGACTTGTAGAAGGGTCAGGTGCTTGATAGCACACAAACCTAACCAATATCTAGAGCAATTCCACTTTCTTGCACTTATCTATACAGTAATTGTTTCAGTTAATAGAACAGGTTACACACAATTTGAAATACAATGAAGGTCTATAATGTAGGATCAAGTAAAGGAGCACATAAGCGACTTCCTAGAGTTCACTATGTACTCAGAAAAGATAAATCAATAATAAGACATAATTTATTTCAAGTTCAGAACTTACACTCTAATGTGTACTAAGAAAGAAAAAAAAAGCAACAACAAAAACAACCTCTAGCTCTTTTATCTAGTTTTGCAGTATTTGCATCATCATGACATACCTTTAAACACATAAACAACATTAACGCATAGAGTATAAATTGTTCCTGTCTAGCATGAAAAATATGTTTATGAGTTTTAGAAGCGTCATTTGCTTGATAGTAGACAACCCTAACCAATATCTAGATCAATTCCACTTTCTTGCAAATATCTATACAGTAATTGTAGCAGTCAACACACAATTTGAAATACAATGAAGATATAACAATAAAGATTTCTTACCAATCCTAGATGTCAAGCCCAAGAGGAATATCAAATAGTATATAATATTATGCCAAGTGGTTGCATTGATTAAAAACAGAGCACTTTATTAGACATTTATTCTACAGAATACATATGATCATAGCAGGGCTATCAAATAGACCACAAATAGTTACTACAATGCGACCAAGTATCTTGTGTAGCAAATAGACCACAAATACTTCCAATATCAGTAAACATTTCTTAGTTAAACTGAATACTGAAGTGGGAAATTTAAATTACCATTCGGAGAGTTGTTCTGTTTGAGGTATAGGTGGATGAAACAGGAGAGTGCTGTCTGGCAAAGTGCTAATAGACAATCCTACATTCAAAAGTATGAAATTAATTTTGTGTATATGTATTAATAATAGTTAATGGTGTTTGATAAATGTGAACATATTTATAATTACCGCGGAATGTGTTAACCGAAAGCCGCATCCCTAAGACTATGGGCATTGTATCCACATTATTTGTTAGGGAGGCTGCTTCACTGTGAAAATATCGTCCCACAGAGTTATGAGAGTTAGCCTGCGCCTGTGGAATAAGACATTTAAATGTTAGTTTCAACCATTGGTGTATGAAATGTATGTAAGAACACTTTGTAGCGGGTATGTTGGGAAGATTAAATTACTCTTTATTGACGATGACAAACTCTTGCAAATGTCGGTTGTTTTTTGCTGTAAAGCGTGGTGGAAGTGCGTGTATGACAGCAAATAGCAGATCTAGAAAGATTTATAAAATAATAAATATTAAAAATTTAAGCATGCAGATGCAATATTGAATGATCTTTTTAAAAGAAATTATATACTTTTAAAACTTACTGATTTTCTCATGTTTGGAATCTGCAACCAAGTGGCACAATGCAAATGGTGTTGAATGGTAAATGCCATCAAGAGGTATCTCTTCACTTTTAAGTACTGCCTTGATGAAAGAGCTTCTTGTGAGTGTCATCTGGTACGTTGATGAAGCTAAAGCGGGTGCATTCGCCGGCCTCTGTCTTACTTTCCCATTTCCAATGTAGTATGTCTTGTATAGTTGAAGCACGTTATCAAGTGGAACAATGTCTGAATTATACACAACACACTGCATGCTTGTACCCTATTGGATAGTAGCATATAGAAATTATAATATTAACTTGAAGGCAAAAGTTGGGGTTTACCTAAATCCTAAATAAATAAATGCAAACAAATTATTCAAAAAATGAGAAGTTATCTAAAATTATTAATTATCGTGTGCAAACTGCTATATGATTTTTTTTCATGCGCTGACTACTATATGATGTTAATTGTTCAGTAAATCTTACATCTTCATCAAGAAGCATTATCCTTTGTTGTTGACCCCATGACATTTAACGTATAGAGGTTTTCTCTGTGACTACAACTTTAACAATCCATGTCTGTGAGGTCGGATTAAGTTCTGCCAGTGATATGCAGTATTTGTCGAGTGACCTGAAAAGTAAATAATTGAGTAAAAAATAATTCCATAATCAACATAATAATTAAACATGAAGTAGAGTCGACCATGTTTAATCCCAAAGAAACACAAAGAATCAATCACAATTAAGTAAATTGTCAGCAAGACATTTTGTAAAAATGAATACAAATGAATTAACCATGATAAATTTGTGAACCACCAAAAATTGTGTATAGTTGCATGCAGTTCAAGCAAAGCATGCAGGCATAAAATTCATTTCTAAAAAATAGTATAATATCTTTAAAGGAAAATACAGCACATGCTATACAATTGAAGAGAGAATGTTCTCTGTTCAAATAAGAAATCAAAAAATGTAATAAAGAAAAGGTATTTCATTTTGGATAAGAGAACATACTTGTTTGTTTTCGTGCTTGAAGAAGCCATCAGGTTGAGTTAGCAAACAATGATGACAGCAAGTTATAGAGCGTGCGGATGTTTCTATACCAAAGTATGCATACGAAGTGAGTAATAATTATATACATGATAGAGATTCGGTAACGTATTTAAAGATGAACAAGGCAAGAGTGAGAAAAGGTAGTCTAAAGTTTCAAGGAAAGAAAAAGGAAAGTAGATATGTGGGATGTTAGCAGAAAAAATCTGACCACCCTCGTTATTCAAACCAAAAAATCGAACCACCCTCATTACTGTCACCAAATGGGAGGTAATGCATACACTCAAAAAGATGGAAACTCCATAATTTTCCCAAAGTTTCTGTAAAAATGAGAGGTGATGCAATTAAAGATAATGAAGCCTCTCATGACACAAAATGCAATAAGATTGCTTATCATGGAATAAATATGAATTGTTCCACCAACAATACATCATGTCCATTGCAGGAAAGTTGTATTTATTTATTAGCATTTCGAGGTGGTAGCACAGGTCACAAATTAAACAAGAAAACTGGAGAACTTTATTATCTAAAAAACCAGTGTTTCCTACGTGGAAACTGCAGAACTTAATTATATAAAAACCAATATTTTCTACATAAATGCAGTAAAGGAATTTAATTAATAAGTGTAGAACAATTTACCAATTTGTGCTGCTATAAATTCTCATTGGCAAAATAAATGATTGTCACTAAAATAAGCAGTGGCATACCAATCATACAATCCGGTGGAAACTGCAGAACTTAATTATATAAAAATCAATATTTTCTACATAAATGCAGTAAAGGAAGTTAATTAATAAGTGTAGAACAATTTACCAATTTGTGCTGCTATAAATTCTCATTGGCAAAATAAATGATTGTCAATAAAATAAGAAGTGGCATAACAATCATACAATCCTCAAAAAGATGCAAACTCAATAAGTTCCCCAAAGTTTCTGTAAAAATGAGAGGTGATGCAATTAAAGATAACGAATCCTCTCATGACACAAACTGCAATAAGACAACCCTAAAGCTAGATTTTTTACCTCGCTATCCAAAATTAAGTGCCACTCATGCAAATAGGGCTATGACAATTTCAGTTTTAATTCAAGCATTTCATTGAACATCTTGCATGCATGATTTAACCTTGCTTAGAAATCACATGGATTAAAATCGAAGATGTAAAACACATGTGCAGATTGTAAGAAGATGGGATATTACCTGTGAGTCTACAACTGAAGCGGCGATGGCGAAAAAAGATGGGGTCAGCCGAATCAGTGCAGCAGCAGCACCAAGTAGAGTGTGCTTCTGTTTAGTCTGCCTTCACACGGGTGATTACGTTTGAGGATAGGAAAACACTGAGGATCAAAATCTTCAATGACAATATTTTTTTTAAATAAAAATATGTATGCATGTGGGTGTTTGATACTAAATATGTGGATGCATGCCACTTGAAATCAAAATCAAGTACATATCAGACAATAAAAATGAACAGCAGATATAATTTTCTTAGAAACAATTCATCGAACACTCGATGGGCAACATTAAATAAGCAAAACTGAATCCAAAATACTCATAGAGAGAATACACCACCAAGGAAATAGAAGATACCTCACTGTCCTCTACCTAAGGCAGTGATTCAAGTGAAAATGCCATGAAATGGAAAGGAGGGAGAGAGAGATTAAAGAAAATATTCGGTGGTAAGAAATGAAAATTAGCATCGGTGATTTAAGATGAGAAATGAAGATTAAGGAGTTAACACGTATACTAACCATTCTACTGCAGTGACGCGTGGCAATGTGATGTGTCTTCAATTCTTACCTGCTACCGGCTGTAAACTGGCCATGTTAAGGATATATATATATATATATATATATATATATATATATATATATATATATATATATATATATATATATATATATATATATATATATATATATATATATATATATATATATAAACAAACCTAAACATTTATTTTTGTTTTTAATTTATTTTCAATTTTACTCTATTTAGAAATAATTCAATTTTAATTTTCACCGTTCAATTAATATTTTGATTTCAATAATAAAATCTAATCTAATTCTACTAATAATAATGAATTTTGTTATTTAAATTTCACTTATTTATTTAACAATAGCAAATATAAGAGATATTTTTGGTATATTTAACTAATTTTTAATCAATATATTCTTAATTTAAATTAATATATCATCAATATTCATATATTATAATTTAATTTAATTTAATATACATAGGACGTATGATGTTTCTTTGATTTCAATCAATTATAAAATTTAATTATACTAATAATGAAGTTTTTTACTATTTAAATTTTACTTTTTTATTGATTTAATTTTACAATATAAATTTGATTAATTTTTAATCAATATATGTTTAATTTCAATTAATATAGTATAAATTTTTAAATTTTTTTTTAATTTTACTCTATTTAGAAATAATTAAATTTTAATCTTAACCGTCTAATTAATATTTTTTTATTTCAATAATAAAATATAATCTAATTATACTAATAATATTGAATTTTGTTATTTAAATTTTACTTTTTTATTTAACAATATAAATTTGATAAATATAAGAGATATTTTTGGCATATTTAACTAATTTTTAATCAATATATGCTTACTTTAAATTAATATACCAATCAATATTCATATATTAGAATTTAATTTAATATACATAGAACATATGATTTTTCTTTGATTTCAATCAATCATAAAATTTAATTATACTAATAATGGATTTTTTTATTATTTAAATTTTACTTTTTTATTGATTTAATTTTACAATATAAATTTGATTAATTTTTAATCAATATATGCTTAATTTCAATTAATATAGTATCAATTTATTTTTTTTAATTTTACACTATTTAGAAATAATTAAATTTTAATCTTGATCGTCCAATTAATATTTTTTATTTCAATAATAAAATCTAATCTAATTATACTAATAATAATGGATTTTTTTATTTAAATTTTATTTTTTTATTTAACAATATTAATTTGATAAATATAAGAGATATTAAAGGCTTATTTAACTAATTTTTATTCAATATATGCTTAATTTAAATTAATATATCAATCAATATTCATATATTATAGTTTAATTTAATATATATAGGACATATGATTTTTCTTTGATTTCAATCAATCATAAAATTTAATTATACTAATAATGGGTTTTTTTATTATTTAAATTTTACTTTTTTATTGATTTAATTTTAGAATATAAATTTGATTAATTTTTAATCAATATATGCTTAATTTCAATTAATATAGTATTAATTTTATTTTTATTAGAATCGTCTCTATAAATATTTGCTTTCAATAATGGTCGTTCATTCATTAAAATTATTTTATATAAATCTTTTCAACCTAATCAAATTCTTATTTTCTCCTTTTTTTTTCTCTCTCACTCTCTAATGCTTTTTCTTTTTTTCTTTTTTACAGATTATACTTTCATATTATTTATAATCAACTCTAATTTGTTTTGTCTTTTATATTTTTATTTGATCTTATATGCTGATTTAATCATTCTCCTAAATGTATCATTATACTTTTAATTTTTTGTTATCTTATTTTTTTCATCGATTTTTGTGTTTTTTAATAATTCTATAAATCCTATTTTTATAATTTAATTTATTTTATCTTCTTTTATACGTACATTTGATATTATTTTTAGGTTCAATCATTCTCATATTTGATCTTATTCTTTTTATTTTTTTCTCTAATGTTTCTTCTTTTTCTTCTCTTTTACAGATTCTACTTTCATATTATTTATAATCTACTCTAATTTGTTTTGTCTTTTATACTTTTATTTGATCTTATATACAGGTTCAATCATTCTCCTAAATGTATCATTATACTTTTTAATTTTTTGTTATCGTATTTTTTTCCCTTTGATTTTGTATTTTTTTTAATAATTCTATAAACCTCACTTTCATAATTTAATTTATTTTA
This sequence comes from Pogostemon cablin, assembly GCA_023678885.1. Classification (NCBI taxonomy): domain Eukaryota; kingdom Viridiplantae; phylum Streptophyta; class Magnoliopsida; order Lamiales; family Lamiaceae; genus Pogostemon; species Pogostemon cablin. Next base: position 15,935,573 of record CM042952.1, on the reverse strand, counting down.
TCTTCTTTTATACTTTGATATTATTTTTAGGTTCAATCATTCTCATATTTGATCTTATTTGTAGGTCCAATCATTCTCTTTTTTTCTCTAATGCTTGTTCTTTTTCTTCTTTTTTACAGATTCTACTTTCATATTATTTATAATTTATTCTAATTTGTTTTGTCTTTTATACTTTTATTTGATCTTATATGCAGGTTCAATCATTCTCCTTAAATGTATCATTATATTTTTTAATTTTTTGTTATCTTATTTTTTTCTCTTCGATTTTTGTGTTTTTTTAATAATTTTGTAAACCTTATTTTTATAATTTAATTTATTTTATCTTCTTTTATATTTTTATTTGATATTATTTTTAGGTTCAATAATTTTCATATTTGATATTATTGGTAAGTCCAATTAGGTATCATTCTTTTTTTTTTGTCTATCTATTTTTTTTCAATTTTTGTGTTTCTGTTATAATAATTATATGAACCATATTTTAATGTTCTATCTTTTGTTCTTCTTTTTAATCTTTTCTTTGTTTTTTTCCTCTAATACTTTTTCTTTTTCTTCTCTTTTACAAATTCTAGCTACTTTCATATTATTTATAATTTAGGACCAATCATTCTCCTTAAATATGAAGGTTCAATCATCTATACATATATAAAAACAAACATAAACGTCTACTTTTGTTTTCAATTTTACTCTATTTAGAAATAATTCAATTTTAATCTTAACAGTCCAAATAATGTTTTGATTTCAATCATAAAATTTAATTATACTAATAATGAATTTTATTATTTAAATTTTACTTTTTTATTTTACAATATAAATTTGATAAATATGAGATATATTTTTGGCATATTTGACTAATATTTAATAAGCTATAATATGTATATATATATATATATATATATATATATATATATATATATATATATATATATATATATATATATATATTATAGACCGTCTATTACTTTTGATCTCAATCATAGATTCTATTTATGCTAATAAAAATTATTTATTTATTTTTTAATCAACAATATAAATTTGATAAATATGAAAAATATTATTGGCATATATTCTACTAATTGTCAATCAATATACTAATTTTCATAATATCAAATCTTTCAATGTTATATTTGGTGATTTTCCACCTTTTTTCCTACGTCATATATTGCTTTTAATCACGATCGTTTATTCTTTTAAATCATTTTATATAAACATTTTCATTACCTAATCAAATCCTTACTCTTTTTTTTTCTTCTTCTTTTTCTTCTCTATTTCACTTTCATACTATTTCTAATCTACTTTAATTTTTTTTATCTTTTTATATTTTACTTTGATTTGATCTAATGTGCAGGTTCAATCATTTTGAGGTATAATTCTTCTTTTTTTATTTTTTGTTATCTTTATTTTATCTTTTAAACTTTTATTTGATCTTATTTTTATGTTCAATTATTCTCATATTTGATCTTATGTGCAGGTTCAATCATTCTCATTTGAAGTATCATTCTTCTTAGTTTTTGTTATCTTATTTTCGTTTCTCTACGATTTTTGTATTTTCTTTTTAATTCTATAAACCTTTTTTATATACTTTAACTTATTTGATCTTTTATACTTTTATTTCATCTTATTTTCAGGTTCAATCATTCCATTTGAGGTATCATTCTTCTTTTATTATGGGCGCGGGTGGAATGGGGTGGCGGGGTGTTTGGGGTGAGTAAGGGATAGGGTTGGGTGGTAATATTTTTACTATTTAAATATTAAAATCTAAAATTTTATTTAAAATTTTTTTTGGGAGTAGGGGGTGGGTAGGGGTAGGTTGGGTGGTAGAGTTTCCTCCACACATAATTTATTCAAATAGTATAATTCAAATGAATTGATTTAAAATTCAAGAAATTTAAATTCTACTCATTTTCAAATTCATTGGATTTGAAATGACACAATTCAAATACAACCTAAAAATATATAATTGTAATATACTTTAATTCTTTCTGTGCAACGCACAAATGAGTAATATCTAGTATATATAAAAGTAGAATAAATCTAATCTCAACAACCCATTAAAATAATTATAATTATGACATTTTCAAATTAGGAAATAATTTAATCAAAATTCTGACCATTTACTTCTCAATCAAATCTCAACTACCCATTAAAATAATTAAATAATTATAATTTGAATAATATTAAATATATTTGTAAGCAAATAAAATTCACGGTCCAATTAAACGGCTACACGTGGATTTTTATGATTAAAATATCAACTCAAATAAGTCCAATTCAAATGTGGTCATACTCAAGTCAAATAAAGCTTGGAAAGGTCCAAGCCTGCATAACAGATGTCAAATCAAATATTGACCAATCAAAATGCAGGATGAAAAGGCCCAAACAAGCAAAATTAGGTCAAATCAGCCATTGACCAATCAAATTGCGAGTTATATATGAGGCTTCCTCACCCTTCATCTATATAAGTAGTCCTCCTCCATTCATTCTAGACACACCGAGAGTGATTCTCTACGAAGATCAAAGGCTTCAAAGTTGTCTGAATAGTTTTTCAAATTCTTCAACGAGAATCAACTCAAGAACGGAATACATCTGGGATTCAGGTTCTAACCCACCCGGATAAAGTATTTTACAGTCAAGTTTTTTGGTGAACGACCTATAATATAGGATTGAAGTGCTAAACCGTCCGGATTTAAGTATTCTTAAGTCAAGTTCTTCAGTGAACGGCCTATAATCTGGGATTTAGGTGCTAAATCGTCCGGATTTAAGCATTCTTAAGTCAAGTTCTTTAATGAACGACCTATAATCTGGGATTCAGGTGCTTAACTGCTTGGATTTAAGCCTGCTTAAGTTAAACTTCTACCAAGAACGACCTATAATTTAAGATTCATGTGCTAATCTCATCCACCCATTAATATAATTAAATTATTATAATTATGATATTTTCAAATTTAAAATAATAAAATAAGGGATTGGGTTTATGGCATAATGTTTCTAGAGGGTTTAGGGTTTAAGGCATAATATTTTCAATCAGCCACCCATTAAAATAATTAAATAATTGTAATTATGACTTTTACAATTAGGAAATAATTTAATCCAAATCTTGATCATCTATTTCTCAAACAAATCTCAACCACCCATTAAAATAATTAAATAATTATAATCATGACTTTTTCAAATCAGAAAATAAGATATTATTTATTAAAAATTATTAATATTTAATATATTATTTGAATATATTCAAAATTTTCAAACAAATCTCAGCCACCCATTAAAATAATTAAATAATTATATTATTACTTTTTCAAATCAGAAAATAATTTAGTTCAAATCCTGACCATCAATTTCTCTAATAAATTTGAGACATCCATTAAAATAATTAAATAATTATAAGGGTTTAGGGTTTATGACATAATTTTTCTAGAGGGTTTAGGGTTTCCAGAGGGTTTAGGGTTTATGATATAATTTTTTTAGAGGGTTTACCAATAGGCTAAAAGTTGTGTGCCCCCGGGGGCACGTGCGCCCACCGTGCGCTCAAATACCATTTTGTATTAACTTGTATACCCTTTAGTATAAGAATGTGTACCTTTTATTTTCTGAAAAAAAAAATCAATGAAAGTGCATACTCTTTAAAACAAAATGATGTACATTTATTTATTAATTAAAGTGTATACCTTTTTTAACAAATTGTTGTACCCTTAGACATCTTGTGCACATGGGGACACAAGAGAGTAACTTTTACCAATAAACGGTAGGGTATAATGTTTTTTCCCTGTGTAAAATATATAAATTCAAATAAAAATATGTAGATAATTTTTTAAAAATGATTAACATAAAAATATCAACTTAAAAATAAAAGGAAGTAATTTAGTCAAAATCCTAACCATTTACTTCTAAAATAAATTTCAGTCACCCATTAAAATAATTAAGTAATTGTAATTGTAACTTTCCAAATTTGCAGATTATAATTTAGTGCATATTATATTTATAATTATGTTTATGAAAATTTCAAATCAGGAAAATAAGATATTATTTATTAAAAATTGAATAATATTAAATATATTAATTGAATATAAAAATCAGATTGAACCGACTGAAACCGAAATAATCGATAGAACTGATTAAATCGATAACAACCGGTTTTTGAATTTTCATTTTAGTCCCTCAGTACCACCCAAAGGGTTCCTTTTTTCCATTTTTGGCCTCCCACCCGAAGGGTTCTTTTTACTTTTTTACACACATGAGACCCACACACCCCCTAATACAACTTAAGTATGGGGTCCACACTCCCACTAATACAACTACCTACTACACATTAGATAATAATATTTCTTAATTCAAGTGCAAAAAACAAACGCTACCTTTTAAAAGGGATGGAGAGAGTATATTTTAAATTTCAAATTTCAAATTTCAAAAATTCACATTCTTAGACTTTGACTAACATACCAAATAATTAGAGGCTTACCCTTGTGGTTCTTATTAAATTTTTTTAATTTTCAATTTTCAAATTTATTTCCTTAATAAAATCACAATTTATCTTTAACATATCTTGTTTAAAAGAAAATTATTTGTGATTATTTCAGTCACAATATAATTGTTGATTTCTTTATTTCTTTCTATTTTTATTTCAATCTTAATATTCATAATTAATTTTTCTTTTAATTTTAATTTAATCTCAATATTCATAATTAAAACACATTATAAAATAGAGATTAATTATCACAATTACTTGTAACCGAATTTACGGTGTAAACTCTTTGCTCCCCCTTCCAATCCTATATGCATTATGTATTGGTAGAGTGTTTAAATTGAGGGGGATCACATGGTTTACAAGGATTTATAATGTATACTCGGTTTACAAGAGACTAACTCATTAATTATTACTCCCTCTGTCCCATAATACTTTTCACGTTTACTGTTCCACATTATTTAAGAAAAGTTACACTTTTTGATCAATTTTATTGACTTTGGAGGGTATTATAGTATTTTTAGGTAATAAAAAAGTATAAAGTAATGAGATGTGTGTGAAAAAGGAGTAGCAAATTTGAAATTAAAGAAACTTTTGATGTTGTTAGATAAAATGATGTTTTCTTTTTTGAAGTGTGAAATGTTTTATGGGTCAAACAAATGAGAAAAGTGTGAAAGGTTTTATGAGACGGAGGGAATAGCAATTTTATTTCAGTCCTATTATTAATAACTAATAAAATCCAAAAATTATTTTAATTTTTTTTAATAGTTGTTTTTTTATTAGAAGTTTATTAACATATAAGTTAATATAAAATAATAAAATATTAATAAAAATATATATATTTTTTATTTTTTTTGTTAAATCGTCGGTTCGACCGGTTCGATCAATCCGAACCTGAACTGCTGACGTCTCCAATTTGATTTCCGGTCCGATTATTACCAATAGGCTAAAAGTTGTGTGCCCCCGGGGGCACGTGCGCCCACCGTGCGCTCAAATACCATTTTGTATTAACTTGTATACCCTTTAGTATAAGAATGTGTACCTTTTATTTTCTGAAAAAAAAAATCAATGAAAGTGCATACTCTTTAAAACAAAATGATGTACATTTATTTATTAATTAAAGTGTATACCTTTTTTAACAAATTGTTGTACCCTTAGACATCTTATGCACATGGGGACACAAGAGACTAACTTTTACCAATAAACGGTAGGGTATAATGTTTTTTCCCTGTGTAAAATATATAAATTCAAATAAAAATATGTAGATAATTTTTTAAAAATGATTAACATAAAAATATCAACTTAAAAATAAAAGGAAGTAATTTAGTCAAAATCCTAACCATTTACTTCTAAAATAAATTTCAGTCACCCATTAAAATAATTAAGTAATTGTAATTGTAACTTTCCAAATTTGCAGATTATAATTTAGTGCATATTATATTTATAATTATGTTTATGAAAATTTCAAATCAGGAAAATAAGATATTATTTATTAAAAATTGAATAATATTAAATATATTAATTGAATATAAAAATCAGATTGAACCGACTGAAACCGAAATAATCGATAGAACTGATTAAATCGATAACAACCGGTTTTTGAATTTTCATTTTAGTCCCTCAGTACCACCCAAAGGGTTCCTTTTTTCCATTTTTGGCCTCCCACCCGAAGGGTTCTTTTTTCTTTTTTACACACATGAGACCCACACACCCCCTAATACAACTTAAGTATGGGGTCCACACTCCCACTAATACAACTACCTACTACACATTAGATAATAATATTTCTTAATTCAAGTGCAAAAAACAAACGCTACCTTTTAAAAGGGATGGAGAGAGTATATTTTAAATTTCAAATTTCAAATTTCAAAAATTCACATTCTTAGACTTTGACTAACATACCAAATAATTAGAGGCTTACCCTTGTGGTTCTTATTAAATTTTTTTAATTTTCAATTTTCAAATTTATTTCCTTAATAAAATCACAATTTATCTTTAACATATCTTGTTTAAAAGAAAATTATTTGTGATTATTTCAGTCACAATATAATTGTTGATTTCTTTATTTCTTTCTATTTTTATTTCAATCTTAATATTCATAATTAATTTTTCTTTTAATTTTAATTTAATTTCAATATTCATAATTAAAACACATTATAAAATAGAGATTAATTATCACAATTACTTGTAACCGAATTTACGGTGTAAACTCTTTGCTCCCCCTTCCAATCCTATATGAAATATGTATTGGTAGAGTGTTTAAATTGAGGGGGATCACATGGTTTACAAGGATTTATAATGTATACTCGGTTTACAAGAGACTAACTCATTAATTATTACTCCCTCTGTCCCATAATACTTTTCACGTTTACTGTTCCACATTATTTAAGAAAAGTTACACTTTTTGATCAATTTTATTGACTTTGGAGGGTATTATAGTATTTTTAGGTAATAAAAAAGTATAAAGTAATGAGATGTGTGTGAAAAAGGAGTAGCAAATTTGAAATTAAAGTAACTTTTGATGTTGTTAGATAAAATGATGTTTTCTTTTTTGAAGTGTGAAATGTTTTATGGGACAAACAAATGAGAAAAGTGTGAAAGGTTTTATGAGACGGAGGGAATAGCAATTTTATTTCAGTCCTATTATTAATAACTAATAAAATCCAAAAATTATTTTAATTTTTTTTAATAGTTGTTTTTTATTAGAAGTTTATTAACATATAAGTTAATATAAAATAATAAAATATTAATAAAAATATATTTTTTTTTATTTTTTTTGTTAAATCGTCGGTTCGACCGGTTCGATCAATCCGAACCTGAACTGCTGACGTCTCCAATTTGATTTCCGGTCCGATTATAAACGCACTAGAATTGAGGTCTTCTTCTCTTGGATATTAGTATTTATTTTTATGACAAAGTCTCCCTTACATACTGTGCAAGAATTCAAATTTGTGCACCTATGTTCAAACTTTATATATTAATAAATAAAAATATATAATAACTAAAAAGTTATATACTTTTTTAATGAGTTCTTAGCAAATTTTATATTAGTTTTTATTGATTAACTGAATAAAAAAAAATTATACATTTATTAAAAACATATACTCACTCCATCATACTTCAATCTTTATATATTTTTACTTTGGGCGTCCAATTTTAATTTTTATATTTTCCTTTTTAGTAGATGAGATCCAAACAAAATAATTAATAAATTTTTATAGAACCTACATACAACATTAATACAACTACCCACAGTTAAATATTATTCCCTCCATCCCAAGAATACTTGCGCACCCTAAAAATGTAAACAATGCACAATATCAAAAACCTTACAATACTACTATATTACAAAAATGTCACATTTTTTTTACACACAAGCTAGTCAAAGTCAACTCTATTATATACTTTATTCTATTTAATTATCCAAAATATCCCATCTTTTTCTTACAACATTACAACAAAAAATTATTTTTCTTAAATTTCATGCCTTAAATACGTGTATTTATTTCTGGGACGAAGGGAGTATATTTTTAAACCAACTATATTTCTTAATTTACGTGAAAAAACAAACGTAAAAATTGAAAAGGGACGAATGGAATATATATTTTTGTGTTTTTATAATACAAAAAAAATCTTATAAACATTGTTTATACATGATATGTATACGTATTTTTTTTTTTATCATTATGAATGAGGCAAGCTCTTAATTGTAAATTATTCAATTGATTCTATTATTCACTTTATACAAATCACAAACACTCTTATAAATCTGATTTACATAGCTTATTATATAAACCTTGATTTTTTTTTCAACCTAAGCCCTCCTCTTTCAATCATATTATATCCTATGTATTGCTAGAGATTTAAATTAAAGGAGAAAACAGAGTTTACAAAGATTTGTAATGTAAACTCGATTTATAAGAGACTAACTCCATACAAATATACTATAATACTTCGATCATAAAATTTTAAAAAATGAATATCTATTTAAATAAATTCTTCAGACGTACATTTGCACCATTTTCTTTTATAAGTCCAATTTAAATTTTCTATATGGTTTAATTAGTTAAACAGATTACAAATTGTACTAAAAATAAAAATTAAATCATTCAATCACGAACTCAACTTTTCATTTACTGTTTGTATGAATAAAAATTATTTTTTTTCCTTTTTCTTTGAAATAATTTAATATAATTAGATAATAAATAAATTATAAAGTATAAATGTTATAGTATGTGCTAAAAATAGATGGCAATTTAAAATTGAAGTGCCACGAGGTTATTAGTTAACACTAAAAAAAGTATTTTTAGCAACCGAATTTATTAACGGATTTCCGTTGGTAATTAATTACCAATGGATTAGCAACAAAAATGACAATTTTATTTTAGCAATGGAATGCCAACGAATTTATTCTCTATTTTAGCAACGGAATTCAATCAATTGATAATTACCAATGGATTACCAAGGGAATCATTATATAAATTAGCAATGAAATTATTAGCAACGGTTACCAACGGATTATTTACCAAGGAAATATTTCATTGGTAAAAAATAGTTTTTTCGTGTAATTCATGTTAATTAATTAATTTATTTTTTGAATTACTACTTCAATATTATAAAAAAAAAACTACTCCCTCCGTCCCACAATAAGGGTAGTTTTTGCTTTTTTGCTCGTAGATTAAGGAACATTATTATTTAATGTGTAGTGGGTAGTTGTCTTAGTGGGAGTGTAGGTCTCATATTTTAATTGTATTAGTGGGTGTGTGTGAGTCTCATGTGTGTAAAAAAGAAAAATTGACTCTTTAGATGAGACGACCAAAATGGAAAAAATAGACTATTTGGGTGGGACGGAGGAAGTATTTACTATATAATACTCCCTCCGTCCACTTCTAAGGTATCCATTTTACTATTTTTTGCGTCCGCTTCAAAGATATTCATTTTTCCTATTTAGTAAAAAGTACACAATATGGTCCGCCGCTTCCCTCTAATACAACCACCCACTTTACATATAATAATAATATTCATTAATTCACGTGAAAAAAATGGATACCTTAGAACCGGATGGAGGGAGTAATATGTATTTTGGTAATATATTACATTAAATAGATTTATTATGAAAATATAATACCCCCTCCATCCTGGGTACTTTTACTCATTTGTACGGACACAGAGATTAAAACGTGTTATTTTTTTAATGTATAATGTAAGAAAAAGTAGGGATAATTAGTAATTTAAAAAGAAAAAGTAAATAAAGTTGTTGGGAGTGATGAATAAAGTGTTAAAAAGTAATTAAAGTTGTTGGTATTGTAAAAAATATGTAATAAAATATTATGCATTTTTACCATTAATGGAATGAGTAAAAATATGTGGGACAACCCAAAATAAAAAGTGGATAAAAATACGCGGGGCGGAGGGAGTAATAAATTTTATTTATACAATCGAATTAACTTCCAACAAACAATGTAATTATATACCACTAAAATAAGACAAAGTCTCTTGTGAGACGCTACTTATGTGAAACCATTTGTGAGACGTGTTAAAGTATGTCTATTATATAGATAAAATATGTTTAATGGTTGTTAAAGTATGTTTTGTAAATTATGATGAATGATGAATTAAAGTGTAATTTTAGGATGTTATAATATGATTTATTATTGACATACTTTAACTACAAATAAGCATACTTTACCTATATAATAAGTATACTTTAATAATGGGTCAACCAGTCTCACAACCGTCTCACAAAAAACCCATCTTACAAGAGAATCTCTCTTAAAATAGTACTAAAATACTGCAACAATTACTGCATATTCACGTGTACGAATTTAAACAGAATATCTTTTAAATATAATATCTTTTTTATTCCCGTACAAAGCACCGATACTATACTAGTGAATGTTATAAGTTTAAGATTTCTGAACCCTAATAATAAACATTAAACTTTAAGTACCATAGGACATAAGTAATTAACCACCCCGTTTCTTGAAATACTTTGCCTGATGAGAAATTACAATTAGAAGTGTGCTTTGTTGTGGTCCATGGTAAGATCAATTGAAGATGCTCCATTTCTCCTAAGCTTGAGTAAAGAAGTATCAATAACATCACCTTCCATAGATTTTGGCCTATTTGGATTCAAGTGTTCACTCATAAATTCTTCATACAAACAGTCCAACTCTCTAACTTTTATTTCCATCTTTTTCCTCATCCCAGTATATAATCTATCCATTTAAATGAGGGCAAGAAATCTGGTGGAGACGAAGCCGCGTTGCTGTCCTTGGATAAGCATGAGCGACTTTTGATTGACAAATCTCATGCCCGAATCTTGCCTAATTAGTTGTTATTGCCTTTTCTCCAATATTTGATTGAGGAGTAATTTTAGTAATTGAGAATAATCCTAAGTATAAACAAAAATATTGTAATAATGCAATGAGGAGATTGAAATTGTAAGAATTGGGTTTCATCCCCTTTATGCGTTCATTCCGTAGTATACGTAGTATCAATGGAACTCGCATTTTGTGATTCATCGTGTGTTCTTCGTTTGTTTATACGCTATGCTGCATCAGTTGGTATCACGATCCGGTGTTCGATCCTGAACCATGCCACCGCGTAACAATCGTGTTGAAAAACGTTTGAACACCTTAACACAACAACTACAACAACAAGGAGAGTTATTGCGCCAACTTGCTGCTTTTACACTTGGTGGTGCGCATCCTAATAATCCGGATAATCATGCACCTAATGTTGATCCAATCCCTGGTCTACAAAATTAATCTGATGATGAGGCAATAATTGACAACCTGTTTGCCCCTCTAGCGGGTCGTGTTGATCATCAATGTGGTGATGGAAATAAATGGGAATTGGGATTAAAGATTGAACTCCCAGAGTTCGTAGGTGGTATGGATCCTGATACCTTTTTGGATTGGCTCATTGCAATTGAGGATGTTCTCGATTATAAAAGTGTACCCGCTGATCGTTGTGTTGCCTTGGTAAGCACGCGATTACATGGGCGTGTGGCTGCTTGGTGGGCTCAATTCAAAGCCATTCGCCAATGACAAGGTAAATCAAAGATCACAACTTGGGAGAAATTTACCAATCATCTCCGTGCAGAATTTCTACCATTCAACTACTTCTGCACACTTTATCAAAAATTGCAGCATCTTCGACAAGGATCTCGATCGGTGGATGCATATACAAAGGAGTTTTATCAGTTACTTGCCCGCTTTGATCTGGCAGAAACAAAGGTTCAATTGATCGTGCAATATATCGGAGGTTTACACTTGCCACTCCAAGATATGTTAAACATGCTTGCCCCTCTTACTGTAGCAGAAACACATCAACGGGCCTTGTTATATGAGCAACAACTTGCTCGTCGCATCGGCGCCTCTTATCAGGGTTCCTCTAGTCGTCCTACTACACACCCACAAGCTGCTCATGGGGAAAGATCCTGACACAGACCCCACCTCGTCCTAATACAGGACCTCCTGTGGGTACTTTTGCTCGTCCTGGGCAATGTTTTGGCTGTGGCAAAATTGGACACTTACGAGCAAATTGTCCTCATCGTGGCTCCAGAGGCCTTTTCTTGGATGATGTGGATGAAGAATGGATTATCATAATCTCTCTAATTTAGAAGGTGATTCTCCTGCAACACAACAAGAAAAAATACTCACTGGTGATACGGGAGTAGCATTAGTTGCTCGACGAAGCTGTTTGATGCCAAAAATGTCTAATACTGCAATTCAGCGAAATATGTTGTTTGCCTCTACATGCACAATTGCTGGAAAGGTATGTAATTTTATAATTGATTTCGGATCTTGTGAAAATGTGATTGCATCTCTGGTAGTTGATAAATTAAAACTTGTTCTGGAATTACATCTCACTCCCTATAATTTGGCATGGCTTGAAAGGTCCAATAAAGTTACTGTTGATCGGAGAGTATTAATTTCTTTTTCTATTGGGGCTAACTATCAGATCAAGTATGGTGCGATGTTGTCCCTATGGATGCTTGTCATGTATTATTGGGACACCCTTGGCAATTTGATAGGGCGGTTATTCATGATAGTCGACAAAATTCTTACAGCTTTGTTTTCTCGCGAATAAATTACAAGCTTGTTCCGTCGGTGCCTTTACAGCCATCATCTATTTCTGATGGCTCAGTTTTGTTTCTCTCACATGGTGATTTTGTACGTGAGATGGAAAATTCGGATATGGTGTTCATGCTGCTTTCTCATGAAACTTTTGATTCAGTTACAGATATTGGCAACTCACCAATTGTGCATTCTCTTTTGGAAGAATTCTCTGATGTGTTCCCCGAGGATCTTCCTGATGCTTTACTGCCTCTAAGGGATATACAACATCAGATTGACTTTGTCCCTGGAGCTTCTCTTCCTAATCGCCCACATTATCGAATAAGTCCGAAGGAACATGAAGAACTACGTCGATAAGTGGCTTACTACAAAAGTGGCAGTTTCAATAGAGCTTAAGCCCTTGTGCGGTGTCTGCTCTCCTTATTCTAAAAAAGAATAACCAATGGCATATGTGCATAGACAGTCGAGTGGTGAATAAAATCACTATCAGATATCGTTTCTCAATCCCTTGATTAAACGATTTACTCGATCAGTTGAGTGGGGCAATGATTTTCAGTAAGTTGGACCTCCGCAGTGGATATCATCAGATTAGGATTCATCCTGGGGACGAATGGAAATCGATGTTCAAAACTAGAGAAGGTTTATTTGAATGACTTGTGATGCCATTTGGATTATCTAATGCTCCAAGTACATTCATGCGTGTCATGAATCAGTCTTTACAACCTTTGATTGGAACATGTGTCGCTGTGTATTTTGATGACATATTGGTATACAAAACATCTAAAGAGCAACATATTAAGGATTTAAGAGCTATTTTTTTGATTTTACGTGAAGAAAAATTCTTTGCCTCTCTTTCAAAGTGTCGTTTTTTAAGGATTCATTGTTATTTCTTGGCTATCAAATTTCAACTATGGGAATATGGGTAGACCAAGAAAAAGTGGCAGCAATTAGAGATTGACCTTCTCCAACTACGCTGATGGAAACTCTAAGTTTTCACGGACTGGAATCATTCTATCGTAAGTTCATCCCGCATTTCAGTGCTCTCATGGCACCCATTACAGATACTATGCATGAAAACATATTTCAATGGACATAGGACGCATCAGCTGCTTTTGCTTTAATTAAAGAAAAGCTCACACATGCTCCATTATTGGTACTTCCAAATTTTTCCATACCATTTGAACTGCACTGTGATGCTTCTAAAATTGGAATTGGAGTCTTGCTAAGTCAAGGGGGTCATCCAGTTGCTTACTTTAGTGAGAAGGTCACAGGGGCTCGTTCTCACTATAGCACCTACGACCTAGAATTCTACGTAGTTGTGCAAGAAGTCCGTCATTGGAGACATTACTTTTTTCACTGTAAATTTATTCTTTACACAGATCATGAGTCCTTGAAACATCTTGCAACTCAAGACAATCTCTCGTTTCGTCATGCTAAATGGTCTTCATATTTGCAACAATTTACATTTGTTGTTAAGCACCAATCTGGGGCAACGAATCGAGTCGCAGATGCATTAAGTCGAAGGGCATGCATAGCCAAAGATATGCATATTCCTGTCCCAGGATTTTAAGAATTTGAATCCTTATATGAGATGGACCCATTTTTTGGTCCTATACTAAAACGTCTGGAATCTTCCATGGTTCCAGAATATACGTTGGTTGATGGGGTTATTTTTCGTAGCTTAAGTTTATGCATTCCGAGCTCCAGCCTACGAGCTCTCTTAATTTATGAAATTCATCGAGTTGGCCACGCCGGAAGAGATCATTTTGTTAATATGCTATTACGAAGCTATTATTGGCCAATGACCAAAAAAGAGATGTCTCATTTTGTTGCTAGATGCAGAGTTTGTCAAGTTTCAAAAGGGACAGCTTCAAATGTAGGATTATATCGCCCTTTGCCCGTGCCGTCTCATCCATGGAATGCTATTAGCATGGACTTCATCCTTAGATTGCCACGCACACAAAGGGGTAATGACTCAATTTTTATTGTCGTGGATGGATTCTAAAAAATGGCTCACTTCATCCCTTGTAAACGGACCGCCGACGCTGTTAATGTGGCTCAATTATTTTTTGAGAGATATACAGATTACATGGGCTGTCCCTATCTATTGTTTCTGATCGAGACACTCGATTCTTAAGTCATTTTTAGCGTTCACTGTGGCGTATGGTGAACATGGAGTTGCACTTTAGTAGTGCTTATCATCCATAGACCGACGGGCAAACAGAAGTTGTAAACCGATCTTTGGGAAATTTGCTTCGCTGCGTTGTTGGAGATAACATAAAGTCCTGGGACGTCAAACTACCTCAGGCAGAATTCTCCCACAATTTAGCCACTAATCGCAGCTCTGGTTTATGTCCATTTCAGGTTGTTTATGGAATCATTCCTCGCTCTCCAGTTGATGTGTTAACATTGCCGACTGTCCAACCTGTTGAACGTCGTGCAGATGAGATGGTTCGTGATTTGCAGCAGGTACATGTAGAGACTGTTGCCCGTTTGGAAGACGCAAACAAGCGTTACAAACTAGATTCGGATATGCACCGTCGCGATGTACACTTTAATGTGGGAGATTATGTGTGGGCAGTGTTAACGAAGGATAGATTCCCACCTCATGAATACAATAAGTTGAAGTCCCGGAAGATTGGCCCCACTAGAAATTATAGAGAAAATTAATTCAAATGCTTACCGTTTGCTCCTTCCAAGTCACATTCATACGTCGGAAGTGTTCAATGTCAAACATCTAGTTCCTTTTGCTGGAGATGACTCATCTGGAGACGCAGCCCATTCCAATTCGAGGTCGAATCATTTTGAGGACGGAAAGAATGATGGAGACGAAGCCACGTTGTTGTTCTTGGATAGGCATGAGCAACTTTTGATTGACAAATCTCATGCCCGAATCTTGCCTAATTAGTTGTTGTTGCCTTTTCTCCAATATTTGATTAAGGAGTAATTTTAGTAATTGAGAATAATCCTAAGTATAAATAAAACTACTGTAATAATGCAATGAGGAGATTGAAATTTTAAGAATTGAGTTTCATCCCCTTTATGCGTTCATTCCGTAGTATACGTAGTATCAACAGAACTCGCATTTTATGAATCATCGTGTGTTCTTCATTTGTTTATACACTACGCTGCATCAAAATCGTCCACAAAGAAACCCCCATTACAACCTGAGCTTTCAGAAGCAGGCTGATTAAACTCTTCTGGATCTTATCTTCACTTCCATAAGTCTTCCGAACAACCATTCTACCGATTGAGTTATTAGCTAATCAACATATCTTAGAGTGCATCCTGCAAAGATAAAATCTTTGTGAATTTGGAGAAGAACTCAATAAAATGGCTTGGAGAAATCAAAACCAAATGCATGCTATCAATACAATTTTAGGTATTACTTCATATTGTATGTTGCATGTAGACTAACTTTCAGTATACGATGGTTTGGATTTGCATTTTTGAAACATAAATCTATCTCGTATCTTTTTATTTTATTAAAAAAAGTCCCAAAATAGTTTTTACATTCATTTTTGCCCTAGACCTTTCAATTTGCTCCGATTTTGTCTCAAAACAATATTTTCACCAATTTCATCTCATAACTTTTGTAAAGCACTATTTGATCAGTCTCATGGTCCAATTCTATGAAATTAGAAAAATTGGACATCTTAAAGTAAAAATTATGAGGATTTTAAAAATTATGGGACTATTTCACCGAAATTAAGTTCTTTGAGAGTTTTTTTTTTTTAAAAAGTAAATTTATATGAGAAGATTTCAATTTTAAACACTAAAATTCAACTTAACTTCAGTATTAGAATTTAAATAAATTATCACTTTATATAACACACATGCACAAAAACTTTTTTTTTAATCCTAAAATAAAATATTAGTAATAATATATGATATTTTGCAACGTATAAACTTTGAACTATTCCGTTGAGCATTAATTCTATGTGACAGTCCTTTACTTAATTGCATGTGCTGATACAAAAAGTGGAATCGCTCGCCTGTTGGATTGTATACTAAAAGCCTAAATTTTATATGAACAATGTTATGACAATGAATTTAAAATGAGAATCATATGATAAAATATTTTGCATATTATAATTTATTAATATGTTATTACAAAAGTCCACTTACTTTATATTGTAGATAATATGGTGTGTGGCGTCGCACGGAAAATCATATTGTTTGCTCCTTATAAAGTATAAACAGATGTTCACAATCGAGATAGATATGGATAATCTATCGGGATGGTTGTAGTGTGATTTGGTATTAGTTTGTCTTGACTATAAAATCACATTAGTGCACTTTGTGTGTATAGAGCAGGTTCGCTTGAGATCGTTCGACTTATATTGACTATATAGGAGAACCTGATCTCAGTTATTATGGATGTTCATACTCTTAATCCTTATATAATAACCTCGATACGTAAGCTAGTATTTATATCTTTGATTCATCAATGAGTGACATTTATTTATTAAATAAACAACTCGGTGAGTTGGGAGATAGTATTGCCTCTATGGTGTGCTGTTGATTGTAGAAGAAATTCGTGTCCTATTAAATAGGCTGATGATGTCCACTTGAGGAGCTCATAAGGATTATGATGTAAACCTGCAGGTGGATTTATTCCGGCATGATAATAAGATTGAGTGGTACTTCTCTCGGATGAGATATTAATTAATGGAGTTGTCAGTAACTTAATTAATTAATGGGCATTGTATATCTTAAACAAAAGGAGACAAACAGGCTCATAATAAGGAGCTCATAACGTAAAATGGGATTAGACTTAAGTATAATATTATTATACTTAAGTAATAATATTTTAGTGGACTATATTATTATTATTGGACTTAAGTATAAGTTTTGGGCTAAACTTGGATACTTAAGTCCAATGGAGGTCTAACTCTAATTTCTCCTCCTAGTCCCTGTCGTAGCCCATATATAAGTCATCTCAGCTATCTGGAAGCAGATTGAGAGTGCCTAACTCTAATTTCTCCTCCTGGTCCCTGTCGTAGCCCATATATAAGTCATCTCAACTATTTGGAAATCCAAAAAAAAAAAATACACGCCTAAAATAACGTGAGTTAGAGGGAGGAAGCAGATTGAGAGTATCTTGAATCGTCGCCCAGACGACGTCAAGACTAGACTTGGGAATACAACAGAAGATCGGAGAGGTCGTTCTGCAAAGCTGTTCTTCTTCAACATACCCTGAAGAAAGGTTATATTCTTGCTTCCGCTAATATAGAATTGCATGGAATCATAATGGTTCACGTTAACCAAAATATTCGAACGCCAACACACCCCAGATACCCATACACCCTGACCCGATAGAGTGGTGGAGAGATTAATCATGGTGATTCAACAAATTGTATGTCAAACATGCTAATAATTTCCAGCTCTACAACAATTGTTTTGCATAAAGTTTCCTTGCTGTGACAAGTGGAAGCTTATTATTCATTGATATTACAAGTTTGTTAGCTAGTGTATTAGAATTTGTTAGATAGTATACAATGTGTTAATACGTGATTGGTGGATTAGAAAATATAGCTTTCATATCCTCTCTTTAAGTAAGGTTGGCATCTATTATTGTAGTCATTCTATTATGATGTTAACATAAGAAATATCAGATATCAAAAGCTTTCATCTTTTGGCTTATGGAATACTGCTTTCCCCGCTTTTCCATCATTGCATGTCTTATTATTTGCATATACTATGTAATGACGTCTAGTTATGGACCAATACGATACATAAGCACTGAAGTCACACGTCTCTGTACTAATAATTGACCTTGAACAGCATTGTCCAGACCTACAAGGCTATTTTAGACAATTTCGATCGCATGCAATTTTCTTCATATTGTCATTACTTGGAATGATACAAATTTAGTTTGAGATTTATTATTCAAACTCAAATTTTATGTCTTTTTCACATATAATTAGGCAATACCATTCTGTCATTTTGTTTTGTTTCAAAGTAAGATACTCCCTTTGTCCCATTATAACTTTCGCATAAATTGTTCCACGTTGTTTAAGAGAAGTTTTTTTTACCAACTTTATTGATTTTAAAGGTACTGTAGTATTTTTAGATAATAAATAAAGTGTAAAATAATGTTATGGGTGTGAAATAGGAGTAATAAATTTGAAAGTAAAGTAACTTTTGAGGTTATTAGATAAAGTAATGTTTCCTTTTTTTGATGTAAAAATTATGGGACAAATAAATGAAAAAAGTGTGAAAACTGTTAAGGGGCGGAGGGAATACTACATTAGTCCCACCATGACGTTTACACATTTTCATTTTTGTGTCTCATTATAATGTTTACATTTTTTCTTTAAAGTAAATGAGATCCATAAAAAACCATTAAGATATCTTAATGGAACCCACACACAATACTGATATAATTTCTACTACACATTAAAATATTATATCCCTTCCCCCACTATATATTAAAATACTATATTTCTTAATCCCTGTATAAATTAAATACCTTCAGACGGGACGAAGATGGTTTATATTCCCATTTGAACAAGTGAGACTCACGCAGTATAGTTATTTCTATATGGCTCACACAATATACTCATTCAACTACCTATTATATATTAAAATATTTTACTCCTTACGTCTTGAAAGAAGTATATGTTTTACTATTTTGTCATTATGAAACAATGCATATAATTTTTTTTCGGTAGATAAAACCCACACAAAACAACTTTCATGGCCTTACACACAATATATATACGGAGTATATTTTTTTTATCGGACAAAGGTAGTTGTTAGTATACAGTAAAACCTCTATAAATTAATATACTCGATACCAAAGAATTTTATTAATTTAAAGAGGTATTATATAATCGATAAATTAATAATTTATTAATTTAAAGAGGTTATATACAAAAAATATTAATTTCGTAACTTATTTATACATATTAAGAATATAATATTAATTAGAATATATAATAATACTTTAAGGGATTCACAATTATCCAATTAATTATATGTGTATGGTATCTCATAAATTGTGTAATCATATGATATTTATCTGTATTTTATGGGAGTAAATCAATATAAAATATTGATTATTTTATTTATTTTTAACTTGGGTGCAATGTTTAAAATATCGATATCGGTAAAAATATCGGTATCTCAAATTTACAGATATATCGATGGATATATCGAATATCGATATCGATATCGGTAAAAATTTTAAAAATTATGGAAATTTATGAGAAAAATATGAAAATTGATTATTTAATTTTGCCATATTTTATAACTAATTTTAATATATAAATACAATTTATAATCAAAATAAAACTCAAAATATATGATAAGTAGATCAATAACAACATATTTAAATAGTCTGAAATCATACAATAATTATTATTAATTGTTTAACACATAATAACTAATATCAAAATGATGATATATGAGGTTTAAATGTAAAACATGTCATGTTGTCTTGATCTAAACAATATTGGTACAACTAATCGAATTATATAAATTTTTTAACCTTCTTCTGAATGTGTTAGTAGTATATCGTTCTATCTTATCCAACTGTGCCAAAATAATTGTATTTTTAATCGGAGTATACTGTTTACGCGAACCCTTTATATTTACTAGTTATAATATTTTTAATGAAAAGTGATAACTATTTTAATTTAGAAAACGTAAAACAGTCTCACTATGAGATGGTTTCATGCAAGTACTGCTCCATTTTTTTATTTTATTTTTTTAAAATTTAACAAATTAATGACAAAAAAATGTATTTAGTTGATAAAAGTAACATAAAAAATTATTAAAATTTCTTAAAATTATGGATAATTTTTTGATATTGTCGATATATCTTCGATATTTCATCGATATATCTCGACATCCAGAAAAATTTGAACTGTGACAAATCGATATCGATATTTCCACCGATATTTCTAGATATTTTCTCGATATCAGAAAAGAAATATCTTTTTCCCTAATATCGATATCGGTACTCTTAAAAAATTGATATACCGTGGAAATATCGATGATATTTTGGGATATTTTTAACCTTGCTTGGGTACAATTGAGAGATTTAAAGATGGGATTAATATAGATCTTTAAGTTCAATAAAAAACAAATAAGTTGATTCATATTTTATTAAATTGTCTTAAAATGTTGAAATTGATAATATATATATATATATATATATATATATATATATATATATATATATATATATATATATATATATATATATATATATATATATATATATATATATATGGGTCACTTACTATTAGGTACATAAAATAATGCATAATTGCTATAAACTGCATGACTCAAAGCACTATCACTCATAACTACACAATTATGATTGTGATACCATAAATACCCCTATGTGTTTTCACAAATTTATTTTTGCACATTTTAAATTCCGGCGGCGGCGGTCCGGCGGCCACTTGTTTTGCACAATTTTGTTTTACACAATTTGTATTGCACTTTTTTTATTTTTGCACATTTTAAGTTACGACGGAGGAGGTCAGGCGGCGGTCCGACGGAGGTCCGGTGACCTGCCGACGGTGGTCCGGCAGTGGGTGGGTGGGTGAAGGGTAGGGTTCATTTTGCACAATTTCGTTTTGCACAGTTTTGTTTTGCACAATTTTTTTTACACATTTTTTTTGCACAATTTTTTTTTCCACATTTTATTTTACACAATTTCGTTTTGCACAAGATTCCTCGCCTTTAAGCATTTAGTCTGCCGAAATACTTGGCTTTCTCATGCGTAGTCTGGAAATGGCCATGACCAAATTTAGAGGATGTATCAATGAACTTCAGTTTGATCTCCTCCAATACAAGCCTGGATGTTTGGTTCAACAATGACTGTCTCAAAGTGATCACAGCAGCCCTTTATCAAGAGATAACCTTCCTTCACCACCCTATAGTGAGGGAACCCTCCCATTGGTGTGATGTCCTAATCAGTCCTACAAGTTATCATGTGTTGAATAGAAATTAGGATCACCTCAACTTGGAATTCTAATGCTAGAAGATATTTAAAGTGCAAGCCATCAAGCAGTATATATATATATATATATATATATATATATATATATATATGGAATAATTTTAATGTACTAAAGAGCTTCACTGACCTATCAAACCCAGTCATGGCAGAATGAGATTCCTGACCACTTTTGCCCAATTTGTAAATTATTTTGTTCATTTCAGTCCTGCGATGGTATCCATTTTGCCAGCTCTAGCAATAGTAAATGAGACTCTTGTAGGATGTCAGGCACCAATACAGGTGACCTTGCGGAGACCACGGTGGGTCTTGCGTGGAAGACATGTAACACCCCAGCAGGTCACCACACCCTCATATCCTTTACCCTTTGTCACTCCAACAACATCAATCATCTCATCTTTCTGGAAAACACAGCATCCACAGGAATTTGCTTCTAAAAAAAACCATATGCATAGTCAACCTTCTTGGCAACATCACCACCATTAACTTGAATCTCCCACCATATTCTTCTTCTTTCCATTCTCTTTGTCCTATTTATGACTCGCCATTTCTTTCGATTCAACTCGCCAACTAGACACGAACGATTTTCACTTCTGCTGGTTGCTTCCAACTTGAAGATCAAGCAGTTTATCTAGAATCAAGATTGCATTAACTTTAGCCAAATGATTCAATTCATTAATTAATTAAAAAGAATATTTGATAAATTAATTACCAGTGCAACCCTGAATGAGTTCAGATCCTTTGAGAACATACTCAGCTCCTTCTGATGGATAAATCAAATCATTTTCTGCTACATTCCACACATACCATTCTTGTAGCTCCTATAAAACATTACCTCTGAGAATATACACACACATATACATAAAACATTACAACATCCTAACATAATCATAATTCATATAAACTCCACAAAAATACTTATTGCAAGACCATGAATAGAATAAAGGCATCCCTTTACCCCTGAGAAGAGTGAGGCAATCCATAAATCTACACCAAAAGAAATAAAAATAAAAACAGGTGAAATTGGGCTTTAATGTATTACTGATATATTAATTGAGTCTAAAAAAAAGTTATATAATAGTCTTAAATATAGTACTAGATGCATCCCAGGAGCATGAGAAAGAGCACAAAAACTGTATCCCAATCTATTCAATTTGGCATTGCACAAGTCTGAGAATCACAATCGGTAATAATCAACATTCTGTCAAAGAATTATCTATAAAATGATACTCAAAATATAAAAAGTACTCCTATATGTGGTTGGCTTCATACAAAATTCCCAAACATAGCTTACACGTAGAATCTTGAACCAGTGAAAAACTAAAAAAAACTTCAACTACAAATCATAGAACACATTAACATTCATGAAAACATAGATTTTATATATCCTAAAACAACATTCACGCAACCAATTAGACGAATACATAACAATCTCAGAATATATGTGAAAAAAATAATCAGGGAGCCAAGGCCGAATTAGCTGATCAGATACGAAATTTTATGGAAAAAATAGAGGCAGAAGGAAGAAATATGAAGGGAGAAATATCCTCTTGCCGCGAGGGGAGATCTAAAGAAGGACCGGCGGTGGCCGAGGGTGTGACTCCGGCGAAGAGAGAAGTCAATCGATGTAACGGTTGTCGGAGGAAGGTTGGGTTGATCGAATTCAGATTCAGATGCCGATGCGGTGAGCTATTCTTTGTCGATCATCGATATTCCGACCCACTGCACTTGCCCGGCCTTGATTGGCCCAAGACAGGGTGTGGCGGCTTGAGTTCGACCAAATAGATCGAGCTGATATCTCTGGTGTAGAGGCGGTGGAGGAAGGTCGGTGAGGGAGAGAGAAGGGAAGCGGCGGTTGGAGTCCCAGCAGCGATTGCAAAAGGGGTATTATTTCCCATCTCACCGTCCTAATTTTCTCTCCGACGCTATTTATACATACAACTCGTAGCGCAGTTTCGGTCCCGTCAGAAGAAGAGAATTTGAGGAAGCTTCCGGCGGTGGAGAGGGGGCTGGAAGGTAAGGAGGGAGAAAACGTGGAGGTCCATCTGAGATTTGGAATGTTTTTTGAGCGTGGGGTAATTTTGTCCATCTATTGTTAAATTATGTACATGATAAGATTTTTTCTTTTTCAATGTATCTCATAACAAATAAGCCTAAAAATGTGTATCTAATAATAATAAACCCTATATGTATATATATATATATAAATTTTTTTAATAATTATTAATTTATAGTTTCATTGGGACCTTAAGTATTCTTTAAAATTTTCTAAAAAAGTATTATCTTATTATTTAATTGATTGGTACCCAAATTTGAACTGTCCCAAGTTGGTACAATACAAATTATTAATTTTAACGAGATTATTAATTTATCGAGTATTAATTTATATAGGTTTCACTGTAGTTAGTATTTAGTTCACCAAACACTCATACACCCTCATTACTCTTATATATCACTTTGAAAATGTACTTTTTCTCAAACTCACTATATATTAAAATAATACTCCCTCCGTCCGCTTCTAAGGTGTCCATTTTACTATTTTTGGCGTCCGGTTCAAAGGTATCAATTTTTTCTATTTAGTAAAAAAGTACACAATATGGTCCACCACTTTCATCTAATACAACTACCCACTTTACATATAATAAAAAGTAAACGGACACCTTAGAACCGGATGGAGGGAGTATATTTTCAAGCTAGTAAAAAAGAAATGTATATGCTGTTCCGCAAAGATATAAAATTTTGCTTTTAATCTATTTATAGAAAACAAACGTATACTCCTGGGATGAAGAGAGAGTACTATTATATTGTATCTTTCTAAAAAGATCTAGTATTATTGCATTAGAACATAAACTAATTTAAAAGAATACTCACTTCGTCTTCGTATCCATTTTTTTTTGTCTGTCTCAGTATTAATATTTTTTAGGTTGATGTGACCCACAAAATAATATTATTATACTCAACTCACTATACATGAGACCTACACTCAATATTAATACTATTGGAGTATGGAACCTGAATTCTTTGGGCCCATATTTCCTTTGGCCCAGTTGATCCTAATGGGCTTAGGGTTAGGACAAGATGTCTATTTAATAGATTGTTTCCCATTGTAGTTAACTTGATCAAGAAGTTTTTCATTGTAGTTGACTTGATCAAGAAGAAAAGAAAAACCTGGCTTGACATCGCCCTCAGACGTAGTCGAAAGACGAACTGGGTAAACAAATCTCGTGTTATTGTGTCATCGTGTGCGTGCGTATAAAATCCTAACAACTGGTATTAGAGCCTCGAGTTCGAAGGGAGCAGTCACGATGAGCGACGAGAAGATATCAATCAAACAGTTTGATGGATCAAACTTCGGGTTCTAGAAGATGCAGATCGAGGATTATCTTTACTATAAAGATCTGTATGTCCCCTTAGAAGAGAAGGTGAAACCCAAAAAGATGGATCTGGAGAAGTGGAATCTGTTGAACAGAAAGGCGATGAGTATGATACGTTTATCGTTGTCCATGAACGTAGCATACCACACAACTAAAGCCAAGTGCGCAAGGGAGATGCTGCAAATCCTGGAGGAGATGTATCAGAAGCCCACAACCGCGAACAAGGTTCATCTGATCAGGCGATTGTTCAACCTCAGAATGTCGGAGAGCACACTTGTACAGCAACATCTGAATGAGTTCAACATGATCATTGGGCAGTTGTGTTCAGTCGAAATCGAATTCACTGATGAGGTAGTTGCTTTAGTTTTGTTATCTTCTTTGCCAGATAGTTGGGCTACCACAGTAACTGCAGTTAGCGCTTCATCTGCGAAAGATAAATTGAAGCTTGACGAAGTGAGAGATCTGATGATTAGCGAGGAGGTTCACAGGAAAGAGTCTGGATCTACTTTAGGGTTAGCACTGAACACGGAGGATAGGGGCTGATCGAAGGGTAGATAGAATCATGGCAGATCAAAGTCCAGAGGAAAGAGTCAATCCAAGAAAGACAAAGACTCAATTCAATGCTGGAATTATGAGGAATTTGGTCACTACAGGAATCGGTGTACAGTACCCAAGAAAAATAAGAAGGGACAGAATGAGAAGAAGACAACATACGCAACCACAAATGATATTGGAGATGCGTTGGTCTTGAGTGTCAGTACTCCGCTGGAATCGTGGGTGTTGGATTCTGGACCATCATTTAACTCATGCAGTGATGCTGAAATAATGGAGAACTATGTGTCTGGTGAATTTGGACAAGTCTACCTTGCTGATGATGAGCCCTTAAAGAACGTGGGGAAAGGAGATGTTCGGATATCCACACCAAATGGATCGACATTGAAGATGAATGGTGTAAGACACATTCCAGGAATGAAAAAAAACTTGCTTTCAATTGGACAGCTTGATGTAGAGGGATACTCAATGACTTTCGGCAGCAACAGTTGGAAGATAAGTAAAGGAGTAATGATAGTAGCGTGAGGAAAGAATGAGGGGACGTTGTATACTACAACTAACTCCAAAGACTGCATAGATCTTGCAGGAGCTATGACCAATGTTGATTTGTGGCACTGTCCGCTGGGTCACATGAACGAGAAAGGGATTAAGGTAATGTGTTCGAAAGGGAGACTTCCAGGGCTAAAATCTGTTGAAGTTGGCCTATGCGAGGACTGTGTTTTCGGGAAACAGAAAAGAGTAAGTTTCTTGAGAGGTGGCAGAACCTTGATGGCATAAAAGTTAGAGTTGGTGCATAGCGATCTATGGGGATCAGCACTCACGAAGTCCCTTGGTGGTTCGGAGTATTACATGACCTTCATTGATGACTCCACTAGAAAGGTATGAGTTTATTTTTTGAAAAATAAAACTGATGCATTTGATACTTTCAGGGAGTGGAAAGCCCTTGTAGAGAATGAAACGGGGCTGAAAGTAAAGTGTCTTCATTCTGACAATGGAGGTGAATATGAGCTCCGTGAGTTCAAGGAATATTATGCTGAGAATGGGATTCGCATGGAGAAGACTGTGAGAGGAACTCCCCAGCAGAATAGAGTGGCAGAACAAATGAACAGAACTTTGAATGAGCGAGCTAGATGCATGAGGTTAAAGAGTGGACAACCTAAGATGTTTTGGGCAGATGCAGTAAACACAACAGCATACCTAATTAACAGAGGTCCGTAAGTTCCATTGGAAAACATAATACCAGAGGAAGAATGG
This sequence comes from Pogostemon cablin, assembly GCA_023678885.1. Taxonomy (NCBI): domain Eukaryota; kingdom Viridiplantae; phylum Streptophyta; class Magnoliopsida; order Lamiales; family Lamiaceae; genus Pogostemon; species Pogostemon cablin. The sequence continues at coordinate 15,908,873 of CM042952.1, read as the reverse complement.
ACGGGAAAAGAGGTAAATCTGTCTAACTTGCGTGTCTTTAGTTGTGTTGCATATGCTCATATTAGTTCTAATGATAGAAGCAAGTTAGATGAAAAATCTTTTAAGTGTACGTTCATTGGTTATGGTGGTGAAGAGCTCGGTTATAGACTTTGGGATGAGAACAACCGAAAGATTATTCGCAGTAGAGATGTTGTTTTCAATGAACAGGTTATGTACAAGAACAGATTGGAGACATCAAATTCTGACAAGACTAATACCCAAGAAGTCGAGTTAGACATCTCAAACTCGAGTGGGAGTAAGGAGAGTCAGAATGAGGAAGAGGTCCTCATTGAAGAACCAAGGACACCACCACCACCATTGGAGAATCCATTGTAGAGACCAACTAGAGAGCGATGTGCACCTGATAGGTATTCACCCTCTAACTACTACTTGTTACTTACTGACGGTGGTGAGCCTGAGTGTTATGAGCAGAGTGCAGATAGACGAAAATGGAGAGCTGCTATGGATGATGAGTTAGCATCTCTTCTGTTGAATGACACTTGGGAACTTATTGAGCTCCCAAAGGGTAAAAAGGCTTTGCACTGCTAGTGGGTCTACTGAATCAAGAATGAAGCTGACGGTAGCAGACGCTACAAAGCCCTGCTGGTTGTCAAGGGGTTTGAGCAGCAACATGGTATTAACTATACTGATGTCTTTACTCCTGTTGTAAAACTGACCACTATTCGAATGACGTTGAGTATGGTAGCTGCGAAAAATTTGATGTTGCATCAGATGGATGTGAAGACGGCATTCCTTCATGGTGAATTGATAGAGGAGTTGTACATGACACAGCCTGGGGGTTTCGTAGAGAAGGGAAATGAGCCACTTGTATGCAAATTAAAGAAATGCTTGTATGACCTAAAACAAGTCCCAAAGCAGCGGTATAAGAAGTTTGACAGCTTCATGATGGAGATTGATTACCATAGATGTCATGCTGATCATTGTTGCTACTACAAGAGGTTTGACAATAGCTTTCTTATTCTCTTATTATATGTTGATGATATGTTGATCGTAGGAGCTGATGAAAGAGAAGTATATAAGTTGAAAAAGCAGTTGTCAGAACGGTTCTCCATGAAGGATCTTGGAGAGGCAAAACAGATTTTGAGCATGAGGATTGAACGTGATAAGACGACGGGATATGTGTATCTTTCGCAGACGAGTTACATTCATAAGGTCCTGGAAAGATTTATCACATCAGAGTCGAAGCCTGTGGGTGTTCCATTGGGAAATCAATTCAAACTTTCAAAGAAGGAGTCACCAAAGAACAAGGAGGAACGTGCACAAATGATGAGTGTTCCATATGCCTCAGCAATTGGTAGCATCATGCATGCCATGGTGTGTACAAGACCAGATATTGCTTATGCAGTGGGAGTAGTAAGCCGGTTCATGAGTGATCTAGGCAAGCAACATTGGGAAGTAGTGAAGTAGGTCTTGCGATACTTGAGAGGTACCACAGACAAGGTTTTGTGTTTCAAAGGTAATAGTGTGGCGCTGGTGGGTTATGTGGATGCAGACTTGACATCAAATGACTTTGATGGGAGAAGAAGTACAACTGGGTATGTCTTTACTTATGGTGGTACTGCTATATCTTAGACTTCTAAGTTGCAGAAGGTTGTTGCATTGTCCACCACGGAGGCAGAGTATGTAGCCGTGACAGAGGCAAGTAAGGAGATTGTGTGGTTGCAGAACTTTTCTAGGGAACTTGGGAAGGAGCATGAAAGTAGTACTATTTTCAGTGATAGTTAAAGTGCTATATTTCTTGCAAATAATCCGACACTTCACTCAAGAACAAAGCATGTTGAGTTGAAGTATCACTACATCCGTCACCTTTTGGAGAAGAAAATCTTGCAACTTATGAAGATCCTTGGAAATAAGAATCCAGCAAACATGTTTACTAAGGTGGTGACCTTAGAGAAGTTGAAGCTATGCATAACTTCAATTGGCCTTGGAACTTGAAGAAAAGGCTAGGCGATGCCAGGTAGATACGGGAAAAGAACAAGAAGATATGACTACATGGAGGATTCAGTCTCCAAGTGGGAGATTGTTGGAGTATGGAGCCTGAATTCTTTGGGCCCATATTTTCTTTGGCCCAGTTGATCCTAATGGGCTTAGGGTTAGGGCAAGATGTCTATTTAATAGATTGTTTCCCATTGTAGTTAACTTGATCAAGAAGTTTTTCATTGAAGTTGACTTGATCAAGAAGAAAAGAAAAACCTGGCTTGGCATCACCCCCAGATGTAGTCGAAAGATGAACTGGGTAAATAAATCTCGCGTTATTTTGTGTCATCGTGTGCGTGCGTCTAAAATCCTAACAAATACAACTACCTACTACACATTAAAATATTATATCCCTCAATTTAATATACATTCAATTATCATACTCCTTAATTCACCTAATAAAACAAATGAATATCCATCAAAGGAGTATATAACAGTACCCATATTTTCACAAATTCCAAATATCAAATAAAATAGCAAAAATTCTAACTTGACAAAACTACTCGTAACTAATATTAATTTGGTACATATGTTTCAGATTTTTCCACTTCCCTCATCCAAAGTCTTTTATTTCCCACCCTACAGAGCGTTTTCACTCATACCAACTAACCAAGTTTACATAGCAGATCTCTTTTCTTCCCATCAACAACCAAAAAAAAACATGGCAGATGAGGTTGTTCTGTTGGATACTCATTTAAGCATGTATGGAATGAGTGTGAGAATAGCATTAGCTGAGAAGGGTGTCGAATACGAGTACAAAGAAGAGGATTTGACAAACAAGAGTCCACTCTTACTCCAGATGAATCCGGTTCACAAGAAAATCCCGGTCTGATCCAAAATGGAAAACCCATTTCCGAGTCGTTGATCATCCTTGAGTACATCGATGAAATGTGGAAGGACAAATCTCCATTGTTGCCCCACGATCCTTACCAGAGAGCTCAAGCCAGGTTTTGGGCTGATTTCGCTAACAAAAGGGTACTCCCTCCTCTTAATGATCCCTTCAATGTCTTAAACGACCACCACATCTAAAAGTTTAAGGTGATAGAGAGGTAAATCGTTTAATACTAAATCAAGTCACTCTAACACGTCCCCTCACATGCAAGCGGGGTTATACCTCAAACCTTGCTTGTGGAATTATATTATGAATAGGTAGCAGTGCCTTTGTTAGGCCGTGGCTCTGGTGGAATTATCTCATAAATAGATAGCGGTGCCTTTGTTAAGCATGGCTCTGGTGGAATTTTTTCATAAATAAATGGCGGTAAGATTCAGACTTGGACCTTTGTTAGGTCATGACTCTTTTCTGTCGTTTAAGAAAAAATATTTTTTAATTAATTTATTTTTTTACTTTTAAGGATGTTTTAATATTTTTTAGATAAAATAGTAAACCTTAAATTAATATTATTAGAGTGGAAAAATGATTATCAATTTGAATTAAAGTAATTTTTGAGATGGTTGAATAAAGTTTTTTTTAAAGTTTTGCAGGATAAATAAATGATGAAAGTGTGAAGTTATTGTGAATTAGTATTATTATTTCAAGATTTACGTGGATTTTGAAAATCTGATTTAATGTGTCCAAATATGTAGGTGATGCAGGAAGAAAGATATGGCGAACCAAAGGAGATGAGCAAGAAGCAAGTAAGGAATTCATTGAGGCTCTGCAGCTGTTGGAAAAGCAGTTAGGGGACAACATTTACTTCGAAGGGTACAACTTGGGGTATGTTGACGTGGTACTCATCCCATTCTACAGCTGGTTTGAAGCCTACGAAACCTTGGCTAACTTTAGCATGGGCGAAGAAGTGTATGTTGAGAGACAGTGTTCAGAAATCCTTGGATGATCCCAAGAAGGTGTGTGAGTATGTTCTGGGTTCACACATGACCCAGATTAGCACAAGTTGCAGGTTAAAGGGTCCACCACTTATTTATAATATATTTTATTTAATATCTTATTCTTTTACTTTATTAATTATTACTATTCATGTATTGTTGTGTACTTTTTTTCTTCATTAATAAAAAATAATGTATATTTTAGTTTTTATTGTGCTATTTTTTATAATCATTTTTATTTTAGATATTTTTATGTTTTACAAAATTTATATAATTTAATATATTTTTAATTTTCAATAAATTCATAATCTAAAATATATAATTATGAAGATAATCTCTTTAAGTTTCAAATATTTTTTCGATTTTAATTTTTAATTTTCATTCATAAAATTTTAATGTTAAATGCGTAATAACTAATTTAAAAAAAAATATTTCATTAGACCAACTTTATTGAATATTCAACATTAAATTTTATTCAATAAATAATAGGTTGCAATTTAGAGTAATTATTAATAAAAATAATTAATTTCTCCATAAAATAATTCTATAATTAATGCTCACTCTATCCGATTCTAAGATATCCATTTTACTATTCATGGCGTCCGCTTCAAAGGTATCTATTTCCCCTTTAGTAAAAAAATACACAATATAACTCACCACTTTCTTCTAATACAACTACCCACTTTACATATAATAATAATAATCCTTAATCCACGTGCAAAAAGTAAATAGATACGATAGAACCGGACACGTGCAAAATGTAAATGAATATCTTAGAACCGGACGGAGGGAGTACTATTTAAGATAATTTAATAAATTAAATTATATTAAAATACGGTTCTTAAATAAAAAAATTATATATGTCATATCTCACTTATATTTTATTTAGTTATAAAAAATTACATATTGGTGCGATGATAAAAATATGTAAAATGGTGTCACCGTAAAATGATCTTATCGAAAATTGCCCCTAAAATATATTAAATCGACTGAATTAAATATTAGTTATAATTTAAAAATTAAATATAAATTAACATTATAAAAAATAATTGAAATAAAAAATAGATTGATGTCAATAATTTATTACCCCCATGAACATAATATTTATGTTAGTTAAATATTTATTTAGTTAAATTATTAATTTATATAATTGTTTGTGTTTTTTTTTTGCCACGTGTGCGACATGATATTAATTCGTTATTGCTTTATTTTAGTTTTATAAAATTAAATTAATTAAATAATGTTTTATATATACTTATAAGAGTTGATATCATGTGCACCCTTGTGCACTGAACTTGGTTTCAATTTTGGTATCAATTGATAAGAGCAAGTGTACCCTATCGTGTGTAGCACGTAAGCGACCAAATGCAAAATTTATATAATATCGAATCCAAGGGCGAAAGTGGGTAGCCGTATTTGAAAGATGTTTCACTCTAGTATGACTAATCAAAGAAGGATGGGGTTGATTATATTACAAACTAAGCTAGAAAGCAATTAAAAAATATACTATGTACAAATGAGATGGATGATGGGTGAAGGTGAACAATCTAAGAATTATGTAAGACACGCAACATTCATGGTAAGGTCTATATAGACTCACACACACACATGCATTGATGATTTTCATGTTATGATATTAAGGGCAATCACGTTTGTACCCCTAACCCCTATGACAAGGTGATTAGGTTCTCAACTATTTTACAAGTTTAAATCCCCTATGATTGTTCTTACTCTCAATTCCCATGAAGGTACTATGATCATAAGTTGGGTTCCCCTCACTAGTTCATCACTAATGTTCTATCATGAGGTTCTAAGCACTTGAAGGGTATGCCTTACCTCTCCTCATATTAACTAAGTCATCTCAAACAATCAATGATTCAATTAAATCACTAAGCATAATATTGAAATGGTCATCCTAACACTATGAATAGAGAATTTAACCACAGAAATCGTACATAAAATGAGAATAAGCATTCATGATAGAAAATATTCATAACAATCATTTCATCAAATATGTGGTGTGCAAAATCTACATAATATCTAACCAATCATATTGCTAGCCTCACATGAGGACTAGCCACTACAAATCATAATAGAATCAATACATTCCATAGCTTGCTCCAATTGAGTCAAATAATGAAGAAAATAACAAAATAAAGGTAAGTTGGCTCCCCTTTGATGGTGAACTTCCTCCCCTTTGATCATGCTAAAATCTTCAATCAATGATGAATTTCTCTTCTTAAATTAGTGGATGGATGGATTTATGGATGGATTTGAGAAAATCAAGTAGATTGGATGGGTGAAGTGAAGGATGGAAGAGATGGAGATGAATGTGTGTGATTTAGGTGTTTAGTGTGTGTGAAAACTAATCCCAAATGATTCCTCTCGGATTTTTTGGTCAAAACATGTATTTATACCCCCATGAAAGCTTCTAGAACACTTAGAGATCATAAAACTGCCTTTTGCACCTACACGGGCCGTGTAGCAGCACACGGCCATGGGGGTGGCCGTGTAGCATTTTCTGGTGTCCGAACACGCCTAACTCTTACAGGGCCGTGCTCGATACACGGGCCATGTAGTGCAGCGCATGCAGTGTTGTCTCACGTTTCGCACATAACTTTCACATCCGATCTCCGATTCCAGTGATTCTTGCGCTCACGCGACCCTCTCTTTCGTGGCTTTCCAACCATATATCACATGTCCAGTTTTATTTTCACACAAATACAAAAAAAATTATACAAGTTGGACGTGTATTTTTTCAGCTTTTCTTTGGTCGTTCTCCCCTGTTTCAACTCCAAATTGAGCTCCATTTTTTCCACATCTTTCTTATCGTGTCTAGAATCTATATTTACCTGAAAATCACACAAATTACACCAATTTACTAATTCTCTAAATATTTACAAATATAGCACAATTTAAGGCACTTAATCATGAAAATCACACATTTATCCTTTCAAAGCACAAATCTCCATATCTTTATATAACACCACCAAATAATATATAAAATGAATAAAAATACACAAAAATACATAATAAATGACACTAAAATTTAGGTGAAAATGACACCGATCATGCACACGTGCATGTTAATGTGTATAAGTTTTTATTCTATAGTATATATATGTTACTTAATAATTATATAGTTTTTTTATATTTAATTTTTTCATTAAAAAACTAACAAAAGGTTCGCTAATAAAATGTATACATTTTTATTCGTGCACTCGGGGCACTGGATAAATTTCCTAATTATAAATAGTATAATATTTATGTTAAATAAATATTTGTATAAACGTTAGTATTATTTTTTAAGTGGAGATTTATGTAATTAAATACAAAATTATTAAATAAATTAATTTTTTAGTGTGGGAGTAGAATTTAATTTTAAAATGACAAAGACTTATGTGAGACCGTTACATGAGACGGACAAATTAAAACGTGATAACTTTTATAATGAAAAGTGATAATGCTATTTTATGATAATACTTTATACTATAAATGAAAAGTGATAACATTTTATAACGAAAATGAAAACTATTTTAAAAAGTCAATGGTTTACATTAGACGGTCTCACGCAAAACTTACCCTTTCAAAATTATATATATAAATATAGGGTGGATCTCATTTTTTATTCAGTATATTATAATATTTAAATAATTATTTTATTTGAATAATTAATTGAATAAAGACTTATCCAATATTTAGTAAAATAAGAATTAGTATTTTTGAGATATATAATGGTGATATAATAGTTAATGTTAATATATAATAATATAAAATAAAAATAGAAAATTATATGTGTAATATTGAAATAAAAAATATAAAAATATGAATGAGTGAGTTAAGATTGCGGATTTATTGAGTTTAATTTTAGGGGATTAGATCCGTAAAAAGATTTAAACTAAATTGTATTCCTAAATTTATTGATATTGTTAACTAATATAGTAATAAAATCTAATTATTAAATATAATTAAAAGTATTTTAATTAGTAATAATTTTTTTATTATATTTCAAATATTTATTATATACTAATATGGGTATCAAATTAATGATTTTGAAAGACGAATAATTTGATATGATTTTTATTAATAATAAATATTTAACAAGAAAATTATAAATATTTTAATTTTTTTTTATAAAAAGTAAATTTACAATTATTTGATTGGTTGACAATGAGAGAGAATATATTTATTGTTTTCATAAAGTTTGACTTTTTAAATAACCTGCTAGATAGGTTTCCATTCAACTTTAAAATATTCAATGGTTAGGATTGAAAGATAAAAATTTAATAGTTAAAGATGATATTGGACCATACATGATCTTGGGTCAGCTACGTAAGACCCTCAAATTGAATATTGCTAATATGCCAACGATCAAAAGGCACGATCTATGTTTCCCTTAGTCCATCAACAAAATCCCCCAAAATAATAAAAAAATACCAAACATCATCAAGAAAACACGAAGCTCCATAAACACCCACCCATAGTAGCGTTCTTGCGAGTTAAAAGTTTTTTTGTCCCATAACTATTAAAAACTTTTGATTTTATCCCAAAAAAGATATTTATATCGATTTTGTCCTATAACTATTGATTTTGTTTCAATTTTGCCCAATTTTAGCCGGAACCCTAGAATTTCGCCTGAAAAGTATCATGTGCTGCTCACATGACACACCAATTTAGGAAAAATCGATGACCCAGGTTGAGTTGTCACTCCAATTAAAATTCTACCAATCAAAATGCCACGTCATATTATGTTAAAAAAAGAGAATACTGATTCAACATGACACATCATTTTTTAATATAATAAATTATGACAAAGACTAGAATATGACATACTTTTTTTTATAATTCATACAACCGGACCTTACATTAAAAATGGCTCAGATTTTAAAAATTGGGTAATCCATGTCATCAACGCCGCACTCCTTTCAGAGTAAAGATGAATTGTACGAGATCCCCATTTGACGGAAGAGAATATCGACCCCCATTTGATGGCGTAAGCGCGCCCATCCCCAAATTTCCACCCATTTTCCAAACCCTCCGCCATGAACCATCGCGATCTGCCACCGCCCAATATCCGCCACTACACTACCACCCAAATCATGAAGCGAACGATGGCCTTATTCTATTCTCATCTCCTCACCTTCGTCTTCCTCTCATCCCACCTCCTCACCTTCTGTTCCAACGTTCAAAGCGCCTCTTACTACCTCTCTTCTCTCATCGACAGCGACCCTTCCTTGAAATCCATCCTCTCTCGTCTTAATTTTTCCACCTCCCCACATTTCCACCACAATCCCGCTCACCCCCACCGCCACCCGCCCTACCACCGCCGCCGTGCCTTTCTCCATCTCTGTCGCGTCGGCACCCTCAATGACGACTTCTTCTCTGGAGATTCTGATTTTGACCGCTCTCTCTTTCACCACTCCTCCAGAAAACCTATCTCCAATGCCACTATGCTCATTCTCTCCGACTTCAGCCCAGATTACAGCTTCTCTGATTTCGTGATTGATAACAGAATCTCTTTCCCCAAGATTGTGAAGCCTGGTGTTGTTGGCTTCAAGACTGAGTTAAAGAAAAACATTACGCTTCTGGAAGAGGAGGAAAGGAAGTTTGTGGAGAGCAGATTGGATGATAGTAAGGGCATTTTAGATTTAAATATTTTGATTAAGGATTTTGAATTGGGGAATCGAGATGTCTCTTTCTTAGTGTTCTTAGTTGGTGTATTATCTACGACAAATGCATATGTTTGATCAAGTGGCGGTGGTCTTGTTGGCTGCGACCTCTTGTGGTTCAACCATAACCGGTGGTGTACGGGCTGCGGTGGCCGGACAACTAGGTGACATTAATATGAAGATGTTGGCTGATGGGAACTCAATCAATAGACTAGTTTGGGTTCGGGGAAAATTGAGGAGAAGTGGGGGAGATTAGAAGAGGTTTCATTTGGCGATTCTCTGTTGTTGGACAACGGTGAATATTAACATGTAATTGATTAAAGGGGAGAAGATGAATAATGGCAATATATCTAATGTTTTATACATGTGATTCTGATATAGATAGTGATGTTACAACCATTGGGGGAGCTATGTGGGGGATGAGAGGGAGGCATTAGGTCCTAAAAAATGTTGCTTTCATAAAGAATCTGTGGAGGAATAATTTATTTATGTTGCTGTTATCTTTATTTGGTTACATCTCTATTATTATCTTACAGTCATTCATTGTTTGTTTAGGGATTAGAAAAACTACATTTGAGGTTTAGCTTGTTGCATGAATACTCCCTGTGAATTATATTAAACCTTAAATGTAGTTTTTATAATTAGCTTATAAAAATCCATGCCTCCAGGAGAGCACCGCTCCCCACAAACTTCATGATCAGAAACACTACACAATATCGAACAATCCCCGCGTTTATCAAGAGCCCAGTAGTATTGACTTATGGGAAGGGAACGTGTGATTACACTCATAAGGAGACTGAACTGTACTTAATGCCTCTTCTATTTTCAACTTCTGCCAAATGTGACGCAACAAATTTTCTTGTTAAATTTGTTGCAAACAATATTAATAATTGTTGAATAAGGAATTTAGATAATCTGATTGCTGAATGCTGGTTGATGTTATTCACACTAAATGCATTTGGATTTGTATCAATCGCGGTTGGTTTCACGATAAACTTTGATTTTAAATTCTAATTTTTGAAAATCAAGTTACTGTGAATTTTTTTTAGATTACTCTTTTATATTAATTGAGTTACTCCTTATAATGAATTGGGTTACTCTTGGAATAAGTACTCTAATTACTTTCTTTTTTTGCTAATTTTAATAACTCATAATTACTTGGTGAATATATTTTAGATTACTCTTTTTTATTAATTGAGTTACTCTTTATAATAAATTGGGTAACCCTAAAAATAAAGTAATTTATAGTGAATAAAATCTTTTAGGTTACTCTTTTTTATTATGTGGTTTACTCTTTATAATATATGTGGGTTACTCTTTATAATAAATTGGGTTACTTTAAAAATAAAGTAATTTATAGTGAATAATTTTTTTCTATTTACTAGATTACTCTTTATGTTTGATTTCTTTATATTATTTTAGGTTACTTTTAATAACGTAGGTTACTCTTTAAAATTAGACTCATGTTTCACATCTTTATATTGTGCAGTTTGGTCAACATCTTTTAGATTACTATTTTTTATCGATTGAGTTACTCTTTATGATGTATTAGGTTATTATGAACAAATTTTTGGATTACTCTTTATGTTTGATTTCTTAATATATATATATTTTTTAGATTACTCTTTTTTATTAATTGGGTTACCCTTAATAACGAATTAGGTTACTCTTTAAAATTAGACTCATGTTTGATTTCTTTATACTTCTTTTAGGTTACTCTATTTTATTAATTGAGTTACTCTTAAAAACGAATTAGGTTACTCAAATGAGACTCAGATTTTCTGAAAATAAAGTGAAAAATTAAATTATATTCAAAGTAAATATAAATATAATATTAGAACTTCATCCTCACCATTTATGAATGAATTTTCATCAAATTAATGCAAAACTAATAAGATGTGGGTTGAAGAGAATAAAAAATTCAAAGTATACTTTCACACCTACCATTAGAAACCATATCATCTCACTCCGATGGTAATGTCTAAAAGATTTTCAATACCCAACAATCAATGATAAAATAATAATGAGTAAATAACAATTATAGTAGATTATGAATTAGTGTAAGAAGATAATTTGACATTGAGATAACCTTCTGCAAGTATTGTACACATTGGCGCACTCCTTCTCATACCCCGCTACCACCATTCACTTCGTCTAAATTGCCGATGGTGCCCTACGGGAGGGGATGGATTACATCTCTTCCGCCGTCTCTCTCGTAACATCTCCTCCGACGTGGTCCAATTCTGAAAACCCTTCTTCCTTTCTCGATTTGATTGACCAGTTAATATGGCAATCTTCCTGCTATTTAAGACCATCTGCAATAAGTATTACTCCACAAATTAGTTTAAACATAGCTACGATTAATTCAATTCAATTCAATTTTTATTTCTTTATTGAAGAAGGATTTCCATACTTGTTTCCAAGAAGACTATGAAGTCTGATAATAATCTCATCTTCATTGATAGAAAAATACCCCTCTTGAGATCAGGTCTTAAATAAATAAATAAATTATATATATATATATATATATATATATATATATATATATATGTATATATATATATATATATATATATATATATATATATATATGAGAAAGTGGAGTGAAATTAAAGGGTACTACAAAAGATCTATATTTCATATCTATATCAATATTTACTTTTCATTTCTTCAACTCTCAATGGAGTTAAACATTATAATCCTAACTCTATCATAACTAGATAGATAGCTAGTTCTATTTCTAATTAATATCTTTATGTACTCTCTCATTCCTGTATGTCAATGGTAACCTATATCAATTTATAGTTCCCACAAAAGTATATATGACAAATGCTCAAACATCATCTCCAAGATGGTCAAGCTGTCTTACCAATGCCATTTACTACTAATCATATGTATATGTATGTATAAATGATAGTAAAAAAAGGAGAGACATAATAAATAGATACGAAATTACTGAAGTAGACTTAAGAAGGCCGACAAAATCAAGTCTTGTTATAATACGAAATCCAATGGTTCAGCAGTATTCAAAGATAACTTCAAGGTCCCCACTAACACTTCCACGGAATCAAATTTATATCAACATATTAAATCGTCGGGGATACAAATTATAAGTTGCATCGTGTTTTTCATTTAAACTCATTCGCAGAAAAATGGAAAGCAACATAATAGAGAGAGAGAAGAGAAATGTTGTTGTATCCAGCTTCTTAATGCTTTTTATTTTTGAGAAATAGAATAAGGTACAAATTGATTAAGATAGGTAATGAGTTAATCATTGAAATAAACAAAGTTTAGATGAAAAAAGGAATTAAACAAAAAGAAAATTTATAATCATAGAAGAAAGAAAAGAAAAAATGGAACTGAAAAAATAAATGAGGAAATTGTAAAGGGGGAATTTACCAGTGGAAGAGGGGGTGGCGCTGGTGTCCATACAAATCGAATAAGGAGGGAGAGTGAGAACCTTGAAGACACCGGACAGAGCTAGAGCGTTGGGTCCGGATCTATTACTGAAAGCCAACACACGGCCTCCGATTAGTTGAGCGGCATAGGCGGAGAAATGTCGAAGGGTGGAGGCGCGTGGTGGAAAATTGGGGATGGAGGGATTGTGGGTAATGTGGTTGCAGAGGCGGCGATAGAAAGACATAGAAGGGTAGTGGCGGTGGACCTGATGACGGTTGAGAGAAGGGGAGAAACCATGTTTTGATTTTACGAGAAGCTGATCGAATTTTAACCCATTTGGACCCCATAATTCAATTATATAGAAGAAAAGGATCTGGTTCCACCAAAATTTGGTAGGACCGGTCCTCCCCTAGTCATTATCATAAATTATAGTTTAATTAATAGAAAAATGTAAAAGAAAAGAAAATAAAATAATCTAAATTAAAAAATAAAAAATTAAAACAGAAAATTAACTTTAAATCTAAAATCCCAAATCGATGAAACCCAAAATCCGCATCTTCAGAAAACGGGTCCGGCGAGTACGCCTGCACCGCCACGCCGCCGCTCACCACCGCGGTCGGATCTCGCGGCGGCGATTCCGGGTTCGAAGATGGAGTTAGAGGTGCTGGGGGAAGAGAAGAAGAAGCGGTGAGAGGCCACGGCAGAGGTGAAGTCGGGGATGCAGTCGTCGGTGAAGTCGGAGGAGGAGGTGAAGAAGTCTTCTTCGTCCTCGGCGATGGCGGCGGCGTGGAGAGGGATTTGGAGGTGGAGAGATCGGAGGAGTCGTAGAGGGAGTTGCAGTATGTTGCAGATGTTGCAGTATGGACCAATTCTCGATTGTGGTGCAGTCGTTGGCTGCTCCGACACCTGCCCCTGCGGCGGTGCAGTAGGAAGAAAAGGGGAGCGGAGAAGAGGGTGGGTGATTGCTGGTTCAGTGATCGGAGGGGTTGCTTTGCTGGTTGCGTTGGGAGTGGCGTTCGCTTGTGAGGAGTGCAGACAGCGGAAAAAGTCGGCTGATGGAGGAGGCGGCACCGGAGGTGAGGGTGGCACTGCCGATGACGAGCGTAGGGAATACCAAGCCGCCGGTGATGTTGGGAAATCGTAGTTGGCCATTCTTTGTGAATGAATTTGTGCGGATTTGATTTGGTTGCTGGTTGCTGCGAAGAGGATGATGAACACATTTGATTTGGTTGAAGAAGATGACGAAGAACAGTTTACCCATTTCATTTTTTTAATTTTTGTTCTTCTCTTTTTAATTTTTAATTTTTTAATTACTAATGTAAATCTTAATTTTTTTATGTGAAATATGATGTGTCACATTTAATATTACGTGTCAATTTCTTTATTTTTTTAATTAATATTCATAATGTGAGGTGACATTTTTATTGGTGTAATTTTAATTGAAGCGCCACCTCAGCAGATGTCGACGGTTTCCCCCAAATTGTACCGTCACGTGCGTCGCACATGATGGTTTTTCGGCCAAAATCGAGAATTCCGGCGAAAATTGGGCAAAATTGAAAGAAAGATCAAAGTTATGGGACAAAATCGATACAAATATCTTTTTGGGACAAAATCTAAAGTTTCAAATAGTTATGAGACAAAAAAACTTTTAACTCCCTTCGTGTGGTGCAATAGAGTATCAGTAAAAGTAGAAATTACTACTTTGCAAGAAAGGTAGGCGATTTCCAATCAACGCTATGGCTCCACCGCGCGGCCGACAAGAAATTGAGAGATTGGTGATTTTGATTGTATGGATTATGGTAAGTTATGATGCAATAATAATGTTATAATAATGTGACGTTATGGTGAGTTATGGAGCAAGATTTGGGGAGTATAATTAGCTGGTATTTATTTTCTTATAAATCAACCTATAATGGGATACTGTAATCATGTATTCGTATGTACAAAAATAATGTTTTCTAAATAAAATATTTTCTTTCCAATTTGTTATTTCTGCAAACTTAATCCATGTGTTTCATGGAATTCTTATATTATTAACACTGATGGCCGACATCGCAAGAATTAGCTTTACAAGAAGGTGAAGTCGACGAGGGTTTTCTAGAGAGAGAATATAAAGCTCTTTTGCTAGGATGAGTGTTCGCAGGATGGAAGCTAGTGGGATGGTTTGGATTTGGATTGGAAAGGATTTGGAGGAGTCATGCGTTGTAACTAAACTAATATGAAAAGAATATAAAGAGGCGAAATTGAATTGACTCTAAAAATTAAACTAACCAATGTATAATGATTTATTAAGAATAGATTTTTAGACATGCGTGACACGTCGCATGCACGTCATACTTTTTTATATTTTCTTCGTTTTTTAATAGTTTTCACCCCCTCCAACAACACAAATATTAAGAAAAATGATAATCTTTAGAAGTATTATGATATTTTTTTTATAATAAATACATATGTTAGGTGTGTTATGTATGAGTGCATGTTGTTTTTTTTTTTTAAATAAAGTGTATAGAAGTAGGTGGTTGTTTTGACTATGTTAGGCGTGTTATGTATGACTATTTTTTTTTTAAGAGTAAAGTGTATGAAAGAAAGTGGTTGTTTTGCTCTTTTTTTTTTTTGAGGTGAAATTTTTTGTGGGACAATCTAAAATAAAAAAGGTGAAAACTATTGAGAGACAGAGAGAGTATTATTATTATTACTCCCTCCATCTCCCAAATTTGTTCACCTTTACTGTATCTCGGATATTAAGAAAAATATTGTTTTTTTATTAATTTTATTGATTTTTAGGGTAATTTGGTATTTTTAGATAATAAATAAAGTATAAGATTAAGGGAAGGAGAGATGAAGAGACCAAGTATGTACATAAGAAAACAACTGTACAAGAGTTCATTAAATAATATGAAGCAATTTTGCAATATAGGTATGAGGAGGAAACAAAGACATTTTCTGATACATGGAACAAACAGCTTTGAGGTCCGTCACCATTTGAGAAGCATGTAGCTGGGTAGTTATACTCGTGCTGTATTCAGGAATTTCAAGTTGGGTGAGTGGCTTGACAAGTTTATATATATATATATATATATATATATATATATATATATATATATATATATATATAAATCCAAAAGATGCATTAAATTCAACATCAATTGTATTAAGTTAAAAATAAGAGTTGCATGAATTATAAATTCAAGATGTAAATGAAGATTAAGTGAGCTTTAAATGATTAGAGAAAAAGAAATTAATAAATTTATTAATTTAATTAATAATATTAAAAGCGTTAATATCAAAATAAAAGAGGGATAACATGGAAAAAAAAAGTTTCTTGCTTTTAAACACTATTAATATAAAATAGGATAAGATTAAGATAATTTATTAGGATAATGAGGTAATTAGTGAAACATAGAGAGAACATAATAGGAAAAACAGGTTTTACATATCCTCCGTACTTTATTATATTAGGATTAGGATAGAATAAGATTAGGATAAAGGGGATAATATTTGATATTTAGTGAAGTTGGGGGACAATCTGATAATGGGATATAGTTGGAATCAAATATGCTACCAAATTAGCCCTTACAGTAAATTACATTTTCTAAAACATTTGAAATGCATCCTCAGGCTTAAACAAAGTTGTTTCTAAGGGCAACCAATTTGCATGGAATCTTTGTTATGAAATTGATAAATTTCCAACTTTCAGAATCATCATCCCACAAAAAATCTGTTCAACAACATCATTAATATACAAGCAAATGAATAAGTAGTTAATGCTGGCCATAAGATTTAAGATTAAGCTTTTTTTGCTTAAACCAAACCAATGCACTCCTCCAGTGTACTTGTAAAACATCAATAATAAACTTATCTAAATCAAAACTTTCAGCAAAATGTTCACCAACATAGCACACAACTAAACCAGTTGTCTTGTATATTTTATCTGTCCTTGGATTAACGTTCCTCATCGGAAGAATCGTCCCAGCAGTAGCACATTGTGTTTCAGTGTTAGCACTATAAATCTGGGAAAACACATCAAGCGGCAACAGCCTCCTCCTTTGTGGCTAGCTGGTTCTGAATATGTTGTGGGACGACGTCAAATTTGGCCAACTGCATGCTGTAGGAAGCTCGGCCCTTGGTCATTCCTCGAAGAGTACTCACATACTGAAACATCTCAGCTAGAGGTACTAGGGAGTCCACCACCTGGAAAGACAGTTTACACAGAAATCAATGATCAGATTACTAAGTAAACAAGAATCATGGCTCATTTCACTTGGGATGAATTCTTAAATCGGTTTGAATGAGAAGTCTGTGATCATCTCAACCATCAGAATAAATTTAAGCACCCATGTTTTCAAAATGTGCATTTCTATTAGTCTATCCAAACGTCAATTGCCTTGATGGCAGTCTTTCTGTTTCAGTCTAGTATGTGGTATAGTAAATACGAGAATATGACTGTTCATCTGAAGAGATAAAATTATTCGAGCACTTGAAAATATATACCTTCAAGCCTCCGGGTTTATCTCCAAAGTTGTTGATCTGACCTCTCCTCGAGTTGAGATCACCAATCACGTCTCCCAAATGATCCTCAGGTGTGACAACTTCGACCTTCATGATTGGTTCGAGCATCTGTGGTCCAGCTTTCCTTATTCCTTCCCTAAAAGCTCCTCTAGCAGCCAACTGGAATGCCAGGACACTTGAATCTACATCATGGTAGGATCCATCCACTAAAACTGCACGAACATCAACCACAGGGTAACCAGCCAGCACTCCATTCGACATACTTTCTTCTAATCCTTTCATTACACCAGGTATGTATTCTCTTGGCACTGCACCTCCCTTGATCTCACTCTTGAACTCATAACCAGTACCCGCTTCCAGTGGCTCAAATCTTACGGTGATATCAGCAAATTGACCTGCACCACCAGACTGTTTCTTGTGAATATACTTGACTTCTGTGACCTTGGATATGCTTTCCCGATAGTTGACTTGGGGTGCTCCAACATTCGCTTCCACCTTTAAGCATAGCAAACAAATAGATTTGCAGCAACCATTATTAGTTAACAGAAAAGAAAAATTATAATTAGTTGTGTGAGAAATATGTGCTTGTAAGATCATCAATACAAGTCAAAATAACAAGCAGTTTCAATATTTTGTTTACCATAGACAAAAATCCATATATTTCATTTTTATTTGACTAAAAAAAATTATTTAATGTGTGAAATTACTTAAGGTGAATATGAAACGCAATAGGTTGCATGCTATGAGATGCATATAGCAGGGAAGAATGTTAACGATGAGAGGTGAGTAATTTAGATGCAAACATTAAAATAACCTGAAAAAAAAAATTAGAAAATGCCAACTAAGTTCAGAAATGCAAACCTTGAATTCTCTCTTGAGCCTATCTACAATAATTTCTAGGTGCAATTCTCCCATTCCTTCAATAACTGTTTGATTGGTCTCTTCATCTCGTGAAAAGTGGAAAGATGGATCTTCCTGTGCAAGTTTGATCAACCCAATTGCCATCTTATCAACATCAGCTTTAGTCTTTGGCTCAATTGCAACCTTAATGACAGGATCTGGGAAGTCCATCCGTTCTAGTACAATTGGTTTATCTGGATCAGCCAAAGTTTCTCCTGTAATTGTATCTTTCAGACCTGCAAGTGCTACAATATCCCCGGTCAGGGCTACTTTGACGTCCTCTCTGCTGTTAGCATGCATTTCCAGGAGTCTACCAATTCTCTCTTTCCTCCCTTTGTTCGCATTCAATACATAGGATCCACCTTCAAGCTTCCCAGAATACACCCGCACAAATGTAAGAGACCCCACAAAAGGATCACTCATAATTTTAAAAGCCAATCCAGCAAATGGTTCGTCGTCACTGGCTTTCCTTTCAAGTATCAACCCTGGGTCTTCAGGGTCGGTTCCTTTCATTGCTGGCAAGTCAACAGGAGAGGGCAAATAATCTACAACAGCATCAAGTAGTGGCTGAACCCCTTTGTTCTTAAAAGCTGAGCCACATAAAACAGGAACAAAACTGCTTGAAATAGTTCCTAACCTAATTAACTTCTTCATGGCGGCCTCATCTGGTTCAATTCCTTCAAGGTAGTTCTCCATGGCTGCATCATCCATCTCAACTATGGTTTCAATCATCTGGGCCCTGTAATCTTGAGCCAATTCTTTAAGGCCATCAGGGATTTCTTCGTAAGAAAATTTCGCACCCAATTCTTCCCCAGACCAAACCACAGCCTGCATCTTCACAAGATCAACAATTCCTTTAAAAGTATCCTCTGCACCAATTGGGAGTTGAAGCACAACTGGTTTCGCACCCAGGTTTGTGACAATCATGTCCCTAGTTCGGAAAAAATTAGCTCCAAGGCGATCCATTTTATTGACAAAACAGATTCTTGGAACACCGTATTTATCAGCTTGTCTCCAAACGGTTTCAGATTGCGGCTCCACACCAGCAACACTGTCAAATAGACATATTGCACCATCCAAAACCCTGAGAGCACGCTCAACTTCTAGAGTGAAGTCGACGTGGCCAGGAGTATCGATTATGTTAATACGATGCTTGTTCCAAAATGTGGTGGTCGCAGCAGAAGTAATAGTTATTCCTCTCTCTTGTTCTTGTTCCATCCAGTCCATCGTGGCAGTTCCTTCGTGGACCTCCCCAATTTTGTAGTTTCTTCCTGTGTAGTATAGAATTCTCTCAGTTGTAGTGGTCTTCCCTGCATCTATATGTGCCATAATTCCAATATTCCGATAATCCTTTAATGGAACTGTTCTCTTCTCCTCTGCAAAAAAAGTCGACAGGTTAATGAGAGTTTTATCCATTCACACAGAGAAATGGGCTTTACAAAAAAAGCAAGTTTGCAGCAGTAAAATGTCACAATATATCTAAACATGAACATTATGAAATGAAGGTCAATCCATCACAATGACCAGTACAAAATTTAGCTATACTCCTTAGGCATGGCCTTTTCCCATTAGATGGAATTAGATGAATCTGCTTTACGTCTAAACACCTTAAAGCATTCAGACTGATTCTCTCAATATATTTGATAACAACCATGAGCATTTAATCAGGATATTTCAGAACACAGCACGATTTGGACCAACAAATAACCAACTCATTTGCTTTATCAGCAATCAAACTTATGAGAGAAAGATATCGAAACAATTCAAATTTGTTTGATTAGTCTACTGACTCATTATTCCAATCATAAAATAAAATGGCTCGATGGTATTACAAGAAGCAGCAGACACAGCCTTCCCAAAAATTAATTTAACTGCAGAATTATGAGTTATGAAAATAGTAAACAGAAAACCAATTGCTATCAACAACACAAAAAATATACAATTCAGTGAAAAGAAAAACAAATACACATATATGGACGGAATTTGGAAAAACCATAAAACTACAGATAAAGTAAAGAAAAATACCAGCAACAAACGTTAGGGCATCGCACATAGCAACTCAATTACTTCAGCTAATTTCATTAAACAACATCCAGTTCAAAAATCGCAGATGAATAAACAAATTAAATGGCAGAATTTACCAGCAGCCATGGCAAAGACAGAAAAGTTCTTCCTTTGCTGTTTCTGCTGCAAAGTCGAGAGCGTTGTCGCAGTAGAGCTTAGGCGAACGCTGCCAAGAAATGATGAAGAAATAGCTCGAATTCTCGCCGTAGAGTAGCACCGACGGCGGCGCAGGGACTGCGATACAGGCGGCAACGGCCTCCTCGAAAAACCACTCAAGTTGCAGAGGGTAGAAGAAGCATTGGATGACATTTTCATCAGCGATTCCGCTGATGTTGCCGCCATTTTTTGTTTCTTCTCCTCGCACAGTGATACACACGTAGTGCGTTTTTTTGGAGTGGTGGAAAGACCGAATGCGAGTAATATGAAGGAGATAATGGGCTAGAATTAGAGGTGGGTTTTGTGAATTTTGTGTGGCCCCAAATCAACTGAAAATGTGATAATAATTTTGATTCTTGGGATGTTCTTAGCCCCTAAACTCCATCGACGTTTCTTTTTTCTATTTCTTATTTATTTATTCATTTTCTCATGGTTGTGAAGACACGGAGCAATGGGACACTGGACAACAAAGTATTAATCCATTACAGTCTCTCATTTCCCACGGATAATAACATTTAATAAATGGATATTCATACCACTATTTTTACTATACATACCCACCTCCTCTTAATTACAAAAATACTAAATACTAAAAACCCTAAAATACCCTTAATGAATTTCACTCACCTCACACGCTTGCTTGTAATTAAAAAATTTAAATCATACACCCACAACTAAAAGAATGCATTTAATTCAAATAACATAAAATCATACACCTTCATTCACCATCTCCACGTTCACCTCTTTTTTTTTTAAGGAAAATATTAAATGAGTTAATTCTCAATCCATCCTAAACCCAAAAAAATCATCCAAAAAACATAATGTTGGAGGAAGAAGTAGTTAAGAAGCTTAAGGTACGTCATTTTAAACTTTTTACCGATTTAAAATTTATTTTTAAGCATTTGTATATACATGTCGTCGCGAAACTCACGTCGAACCAGAGCTAAGAATTATTAGATTGTTCGACCAACACCGGATGAAAGTAAACGTAACTTTCGTCCAACAACGGACGAAACTTGATTGTGAAGACATGGAGCAATGGGACACCGGACAACAAAGTATTAGTCCATTACAGTCTCTCATTTCCCACAGACAATAATATTTAATAAATGGATATCCACACCACTATTTTTACTTCGTATACCCACCTCCTCTTAATTACAAAAATATTAAATACTAAAAACCCTAAAATATCTTTAATGAATTTCACTCACCTCACACGCTTGTAATTAAAAAATTTAAGTCATACACCCACAACTAAAAGAATGCATTCAATTCAAATAATATAAAATCATACACCTTCATTTACCACCTCCACATTCACCTCTTTTTTTTTTAAGTAAAATATTAAATGAGTTAGTTCTCAATCCATCCTACACCCAAAAAAATCATCCAAAAACCTTAATGTTGGAGGAAGCAGTAGTTAAGAAGCTTAAGGTACGTCACTTTAAACTTTTTTACTGATTTAAAATTTGTTTTTAAGCATTTGTATATACATGTCGTCGCGAAACTTACGTCGAACCAGGGCTGAGAATTATTAGATTGTTTGACCAACGCCGGATGAAAGTAAAAGTAACTTTCGTCCAACAACAGACGAAACTTGGTTGTGAAGACATGAAGCAATTGGACACCGGACAACGAAGTATTAGTCCATTACAGTCTCTCATTTCCCACGGATATTAACATTTATTAAATGGATATCCACACCACTATTTTTACTTCATATACCCACCTCCTCTTAATTACAAAAATACTAAATACTAAAAACCCTAAAATACCCTTAATGAATTTCACTCACCTCACACACTTGCTTGTAATTAAAAAATTTAAGTCATACACCCACAATTAAAAGAATGCATTCAATTCAAATAACATAAAATCATACACCTTCATTCACCACCTCCACGTTCACCTCTTTTTTTTAAGAAAAATATTAAATGAGTTAGTTCTCAACCCATCCTAAACCCAAAAAAATAATCCAAAAAATATAATGTTGGAGGAAGAAGTAGTTAAGAAGCTTAAGGTACGTCATTTTAAACTTTTTTACCGATTTAAAATTTGTTTTTAAGCATTTGTATATACATGTCGTCGCGAAACTCACGTCGAACCAGGGCTGAGAATTATTAGATTGTTCGACCAATGCCGAATGAAAGTAAACATAACTTTCGTCCAACAATGGATGAAACTTGTATAAACTTTCATCCAACGCCGGATGAACAATCTAAGGTTTATCGTCCAACGTTGGTTGACGATTTTAGTTATGAGCCGGTGGTGTTGCTTGAGTTGGTGTTTGATTTGGAGGCGGTGGTGTTTGACTTGGAGCTTGATGATGTTTGAAAATTGGATGATATTGAGGTGTATGAGTGTTTACAGATCGTGGAGGTGTAGGGATTTATTTACTGAAATTGGTTAATTTTATTTTAGTCCAACGATACAAAGTACATAACGAAACGTACAATCAGGATCCTATCACCACATCCTTAGCCTAGAGCTTCGGATGATACAACTTCAATAATTTAAATACAGTCTAACAATCTGAGTCATGATCTTATCCGCTATGTAGCTCGAAGTCAGCATTCTTGAACCAAATAAGAGTGCATTTCTTTCCATCCATATATAGTATATAATGGTAGATGACGAACAATCTTTGCACCTTTTTATTACTACTAATGTCCGCAAGGATCTTCCGGAACCCATCAGCTACCAATGTACAATGTCGCTTGATTAGCCATTTTATAGTTGGGATTATCAATTCAACAATTTATCGAACCACAGGGAAGAAGATACTAGTGCTTGAGCGATCTCACGTTTCTTGTAATTTTATAGAGACGAATCATCAAAGAGTTGGTTGTTTAAACAAGTAATTAAGAATAATCAAATCAAGTTTCAAGCAATCATCAAACAAAGCAAATAGATAAATGAATGGTGATTATCCATGTAACAAAAGTGAGATTAACAACACTAAAGAAGTGGTAATTTTAAGATTTATGCATTAAACTCACATGTGTCAAGGGTATAAGACTAAGGGTCAACACGAATTCCACCTAAACTCCCTCTCGGAATGGATAGGATGTAGATCTTTTACAAGGTCTCAAAAAGGCTCTAAGGTTGGTTCTCAATCAAACAATTCCAACTAGGTACTAAGTTCAATTAGAGAGTCGCTTCACATGACAATTGACCTCTCGATCTAACACATCATATGTTCTATCAAAGGGTTCTAAATTTCAAAGGATTTCTCAATCTCTTTATAATTTATAATGCATATGAAGTGTTTGATGAAATGATTCACTTAATTATCCTAAGCACATAATTTATTTCTCAATCTAATTACATATTTAGATCAACTAAGCACACAAATCATTATAAACCTCAAGATCTCAAGCATCAGTGGTAGAAAATCCATTTGCCCACATGAATTTAAATACACAAATCTCAAAATTATCCAACAACTACCATGTTGCTAATCTCACAAGGGAGATCAGCCTTCCATATTCATAAGGTAATTAACATAGACACTTAAATCTTTACAAATCATGACAAAACTATGAGGTTTAGTACAAAGTATGGATGAAAACTCCCTTGAAGTGCTTCAATGGTGATCTCTTTCATTCCCTTGTAATTCTCTTCTCTTCCTTGTTCCTTTTCTTCAATTGGATGAAGAATTTGATGGTGGGATGAAGATGGATGGAATGGATGATGGAAATATGAAGATGATGGTGGAAAATAGGAGGAAATGTGTGTGATGTGTGTGTGCAGGCCTGAATTTCGGATCCAACTTCTATCAAATGTTGAAATATTGGGTATTTATACCCCTTGGGAGCTTCTAGAAGAATTCTGATATTTACTGATTTTTGCAGCTACACGACTCGTGTGGTTTCACATGGCTCGAGTCATGTCAGAGTTTTTGGTCAACGATCAGCTTTAGCCAACAAACGGCTCGTGTGCTGAACACGGCCACAGGGGTGGGCGTGTAGGATGTTCTGATATCGGCGCACGGCCATTCCTTGCAGGCCCATGCGCAGTACACAGGGCATGTACATGCACACACCTCGTGTACCCTACACGACTGAACGTGTTTGTGCTGCATTGCTTTTTTCTTTCTCCCGACTCCGTTTTCTCTATATTTTCACATGCTATTAACACATTTATACTTTTTCTCACACATTTTCATAAAAACACATAACATAACTAAATAGTACATAAAAAAGATAAAATACTACAAAAATGGGTACAAAAAGACACTAAAATTTAGGTAAAAATATCGCTAATCACTCCCCCAAACTTAAAGTGTTGCTCATCCCCGAACAACGAAAATGATAACTAAGAGGGAGGATTTTCACCTAGGAAAAGACTTAACGAATATAAGTAATAACACATCAATAGCAACAATAACTACAAATGATGCTAAGTTATCCAACGACATTAGATTCTTGACATGAGAAATTACCCAGTTCAATTAAAAGAGAATAAAGAGTAATATAGCCCCTTTTTGGTGCAGCCTCACGTGAGATAACAATTTCTCTCAACACTCTAATCAATAAGGTAAAACAACACTCATCAATTGATTTGTTCGACTCACTTTAGACTTGCTCGTAGACTACATTCACAAACCACCAAAGCTTCAATCAATGATAAAAATGGTCTTTCATTAAGGATGTAATGTTAGACTCTTTAGTATGACATGGAGAATTTAGGTAGAAATGACTATTCATGTGCAAGTAATCGAAGAGGTAACTACTTTCTTCCATTCCTCCACTTTTCTTTCTTTCTTTTCTCAACCTTGCAAATTTCAAACCTAATCATCACATTTTCTTTGATTATTCACTCTTTTTGATTGTATGCTCCCTTCTTTGTACTTTTGATTTCGTAAGCATCTTTTTAACTTTGCTATTTTTCTTATTTTTAAGGTTGAATATGCACTTTTGCTTGTGTTCTTTTCATCATTTTCTTTTGCTTATTACCGTTTCTTTTCCTTCATTTTCTTTCTTATCAACCCTTTCTAGCTACCATCTTCTCAATCACTCACACAAAAAGGGTAAATGTATAAGGCTCATGTGGGTGATCAAGGCTTGTAATGTGCTTATATCACAAGAAATAAGCTTAAAGGCTCAACATGGTTAACTAGGGATAATGTTCATGGTAGGAAAGTATATAGCTATGGCTATGAATTACAAGGATGGCCTTAAATCATATCATCAACTTCCACAAATCGGGCTCGTTCTTATAGTCCTTGAGCAAATTTTAGCTTTTCAAACACAACTAATCCAATCATGAAAAGAAATACCATGTATGCACGGTTGAAGTTCAAATGCTCACAAGTTTGTTCTTGGACTAAAGGGAACTTTATTGCACATTATTCATCTCGCAATTAAACAAATTAAATAGAATATGTCATAATTCAAAAGTGTAGAGACTCTTAATCATAATTTGCCATCACTTATAACCAAAACATGTCATCACCAATATTAAAAAATGACTCACGACATCTCAAAACAAACCACCAAATCAATCCCTAAACCAAAAATGGAAAATCACAAAACATAGAACAAAAATAAACACCAATAAAAGACAATACAAAACACATAACATGCAAGAATAAAATCACCATCACAAGAAAATTATGTATGAATCCACATCATCCATAATCAAATTGAATCACATCATCCCAACCTTGATTGAAAATGAAATCCTACGTACGAAAATTAAACATCCCATCAGCAAACAAGACAAAGTATCAAATCCCCAAAAATCCAAATCAAACTTGAAATGAGCTAAAGAAGTGTTGACCACTAAAGTACTCCTTTCAATTCTCCGGAGGAGGATGCGGTGGCTGGTACGGTCCCCAAGGGTTGTAGGCACGAGAAGACGCGTGGAACTGAAAGTTGAACATCATAGTGAGCATCTCTTCCATATTGTTTAAGTGTATATGTACTAGCTCATCGTAGTAATGTCCCCGACGTTGTTCTTCACGAATCTCCCCATAAGCACTCCTTGCCTTTGTTGCTTCTCACGAAGTTCTCTCATCTGCTCTCCGTGTAAGTGCTGCGTGTGCCTTATCCCTTGAACTTCTTTCTTCAAGAAATTCCACCTTGCATTTCCACCTCCGGGACCCATGAACTGTTGTTGTTGTTCTTGCTCCTCCTCTTGAAATTGTGGCGGTTCGGTGCTTACTCTTCAAATTCCACCTAATGATGGGGTGGATCTTCATTACCTTCCTCCATGGCTACAGGCTCTGCTCTCAAATTTACTAACTCCGGATTTTCCTCCACAGGCATTTCTCTAAGCACTGCTTCCACTCCCTCTCGATTTTCTCTATAAAACACCCTTACAACCATAGAGTGTCGCGGACTAGCCATTGCCAAATTCACATACTTCCGTGGAGAGTGCACCGTGGTGAGCTCAGGAGCTGGTAGAGGGAATGGAGCTCCCTTTTCTTGCCTCAAGCAGTAACTGTTTCCTATCAATGCTAGGAACTCCTTTCTGACTAGTTGATGATAGTTTAATCCCTCACTTGTCATCATATGCTGCATCCCTATGAGATTAATGCCTAAGCCTTGGGCTATCATCATCACTATCCCTCAGAGCATCACTTCTTGTGAGGTTTGCCTTTTCGCCACTCTTTCTGCATGCTGAACAAAATGGTCTGTCATGTTCAAGTTGAGCTCCCGATATAAACAAAACATGATGTACAGTTGCTTTTCACTCACAGCACCACTCTCGAAATAACCCAGAACAGTATTTGACACAATTTTTTCAAGATACCTCATTACCAAATTTCTTATAGCCGTTCCTTTGGAAGCGCTAGGGATATACCCCGGTTGTTCCATCCCATCATTTACTAGCCTTTTCCACCAATCTAGTTGATTGAAGCCCCCTCCTTCGTAAAAATTATGATGGCCCACACATGGCGGGCACCCCATAAATCTATTCAATATATGAATGGGTACATTTGTCCTCATCTCGTTATTCAGCTGAAAAGTGATTGATGTAGGAAACTTGTTCCTATCCTTTTTAACAGTGAGCGTGCTCAAAAACTTCGTTGTGAGATGTAAATAAGTGGGAGGCCTTTTATCGAAAAACTCTTCCATGTCAGCCCTTCGAAAAATGGTTCTCAGGTCATCCTCAATACCAAGCCCAACCATAGTCACTTGATCCTGAAACTAAGTTGGCTTGATCTTTGAGAATATCACTTGCCATCTCAATATGTACTTCTCCCAACCTTCCTCGAACTCCACTCCGAAATAATCTAGGTGTATCCCATCTTCTATTAATTGCGCATCTAGATTGGCCATCTCTCCTTCAGTTTCAACAATGATAAAGTCCATATTACGTTTTCTTACTCTCATTTCGGCCATCTACAATGTTCAACATGCATCAAGTTATATTCAATTTCATCACAAGAGATGGTTATTAAATAAGCTTAGAATCGTCACTTGTTATTCAACTAAGTGTTAACTCTAGCATGTTTTTATATCCAATGACAACACGCTTTCAAGCACCACAAATCTCATGTTAATCATCAATGAATTTTTCATTTCAATATAAGAAACTTCACAACAATCTTGTTCAAGGTATGCTATCAATTTAAGCACGGGGATCCTTTCATTCTTTCATGAATTTCATCATATATTCTCATAAAATATGCAAAAACTATCAAACACTATCTCAACAATGCTCATCTTTCATGTACAATTTCAATTCAACTCAAAAAGTCACTTAGGCATTTCATCGAACACTTGGTATACAACATGTTTCAAAGTAATTTAAAAAATCATATTAAATACCCTTATGTTCAAATTCTCAACACATAAGCTATTTCACAACAAGTCAATCATCATATAAGCATCATAAATCAGTTTGTCACATATATTACATTCAATTCAATCAAAAATTAAAAATTCCCAAATTCAATTTTCTCATGAACCCTAATTATTGCACAATTCAATCAATCCAAAAATTAAACTTGCAAATTCATGTTTCTAAACCATAGGCATGCTTCAATCATGATATCGTTCAAAACTCATGCAATAATTTTCAAAATTCAACCGTCAATTGAAAACTAGGGCAAGAAAATCATACTTTGGGTGTTCTTGAAATGAATGGAATGAAATTGATGTGAAGAATTTGAGAAACACACTCTAGATGACTCAACCTTACCACACTTTGATGTTTATCGAAGGAATTTTTGGAGTTGGAAGCGATATGTACAAGTGGAGTTGCGTTTAAACACCGGGGGGTGGGGGGCTTGAACAGAAGTGCTGAGCTGGCCCCTTTTTAAAACTGACTTCATACATTACATGGCTCGTGTAGGGAACACGGCCCATGTCTCTGCTCACTATAAGGGTCGTGTTCAGTACATGTCCTTATCATGGCCGTGTAATGATTTTTGATGCTCGCGCATGACCACCTCTTACAGGGTCGTGCGCTGTACACGACACATGCCTCTGTACCCTACATGGCTCGTGCATGGAATTCACCCTTGGCCTGGGTAAGTATCTGCTTCTGATGCCAGTACACGGCCACCTCTTACAGGGCCATGTACTGGACACGACTCGAGTAGCTGCTTCCCTGTTTATTACTTTATCATCTTCAAACCTTGTTTTCCCCTTTTTTGTGCTTTCAATACACCCTTTTCATGCTCAAAAACTCATCAACATTATTAGTTCAACAAGAGTTATCAAAATAAAGATTATCATATACTTCAACACCACCAAAATGGACCAAAATCAAACAAAATTCATGAGAAAATTTTCAATTTGCCCCAAAAATACAAGTATTCCATACAAACATAAAGTGTAGCATATCATACCACACCATATCCCCTAAACTTGAATTGAAACAAGAGATTCGAGTTAAGTTTGCAAAAAGTGGTAAGATATACAGTTACACATCAATCAAGAACTCTTTGTATCTTCAAAACTCCTTCTCACAAACACAATCCACCTATAAGGCCAAAAAAGCAAAGCAAGAAAAAAATATTTACAAACCTAAACTACCAAAAGGATATGAGCTTTCAAGAGGTAAAGGTATCCACATATACCAATTCCCTTTAAGAGGGAGAATGGTAATGTTTAACCCTTTGAACATTAACAACAAAAGCATTTCCATCCAATCCTTCGAGCTTTAAAGATCCATCATCTCGAGCCTCGATTACCAAGTACGGACCGATCCATTTTGAATGAAGTTTTTTGAGGAACAACTTAAGTCTTGAATTTTACAATAGAACCTTATTCCAGGAATAAACTCCTTCGTTTTTATCCTTTCATCATGCCACCTTTTAAGCTTCTCCTTCAAAATCCTTAAGCTTGAGTAAGCTTCTTCTCTAAACTCTTCTAATTCAACCAATTGGAGACATCTTTTCTTTTCGGATTCTTTCTCATCAAAGTTCAACTTCCTAAGGGCCCAAAGTGCCTTATGCTCCAACTCCACGGGTAAATGGCATGCTTTCTCATATACGAGCTTGTATGGAGAGAAACCTAGGGCGGTCTTGTAGGCCATTCAATAAGCCCAAAGAGCATCGTCGAGCTTAGAAGACCAATCCTTTCGGTTTTCATTGACCGTCTTTTGAAGTACAAGATTCATTTGTCTATTCGAGACCTCCGCCAAGCCATTTGTTAGAGGGTGATAAGGTGTAGAGACCTTATGCTTCACTCCATATCCATTCAAAAGCTTCTCAATTATCTTATTGACGAAGTAAGATCCCCCATTACTAATCATGGCTCTTAGCACCCCAAATCTAGCAAAGATATTCTTCTTTAAGAATTGCTTGACCACTAGAGCATCATTTGTCCTTGTCGGGATTACTTCCACCATTTGGAAACGTAATCTACCGCAAGCAATATGTAAAGGTAACCATTGGAAGACGGAAATGGCCCCATGAAGTCCATCTCCCACATCGAACACTTCAACTTCAAAAATGTTCCTCATGGACATCTCATCACGTTTTCCTATACTTCCAATCCTTTGGCACCTATCACATCCTTTGATGTACTCCTTACAATCTTTGAACAAAGTTGGCAAAAACAACCCCGATTGTAAGATTTTCCCCCATCTTTTGGAACCCAAAGTGTCATCCACATGGTGATTTATGACACATCTCCATTATACTTAACTTCTCTTCTTCTGGGATACACCTCCTTATGATCCCATCCGGATAATTCTTGAACAATAAAGGATCATCCCACAAATACTCCTTGACATCAAGATAGAACTCCTTACTACGGGATTCGGGAAGATGTTTTTGCTTGAGACCACAAGCTAAATAGTACACGAAATCTGCATACCAAGGCCTCCCGGTTTCACACAAAGTATACATCCTTTGAAAATCAACTTGAAGGATTTCTTCGTTCGAAAATACATCCTTAATGAACTTTATAGTGCCTTCCTCATCAACATTTTTCAAACGTGATAAGTGGTCAGCTATAACATTTTCAACCCCCTTCTTATCACGTATCTCCACATCGAACTCCTGCAACAAAAGAACCCAACGGATTAGTCTAGGTTTATCATCTTTCTTATTCATTAAATACCTAATGGCGGCATGATCCGTATAAACAATAGTTTTCGTGCCAACTAGATATGGACGAAAATTTTCAAAAGCATAAACCATGGATAAAAATTCTTTTTCTGTTGTGGTGTAATTCTTTTGATTTGCATTGAGCGTCTTCGATGAATAGTAGATAGCTCGAAACTTCTTTCCCCTCACTTGGCCTAGCACTACTCCTAATGCATTGTCACTTGCATCACAATGGAGCTCAAAAGGCATACTCCAATCAGGCGAAATGAGGATTGGTGAAGAAATTAGAGCTTCTTTGAGCACCCTAAAAGCATCAAGACATTCATCATTAAACTTAAATGGAGCATCTTTTTCAAGCAATTTACACAAAGGTTTGGCTATATTAGAATTTTTTTACAAAACGTCGATAGAACCCAGTGTGGCCAAGGAATGATCTAACCTTTTTTTCATTCTTAGGTGTGGGAAGATGTTCAATGGCTACAACCTTCACCCTATCAACTCTCAAGCCTTTCTCCGAAATATGATGCCCAAGTACGATACCCTCTTTAACCATAAAATGACATTTTTCCCAATTCAAGACTAGGTTCGTATCTTGACATCGCTGCAAAACCATAGAAAGATTAGCCAAACATATATAAAATGAAGATCCAAAGATGAAGAAGTCATCCATAAAGACCTTCATTATGTTTTCAATCAATCCCCCAAAGATAGCCATCATGCAACATTGAAAGGAGGCGGGGGCATTGCACAACCCAAAGGGCAATTTATAAAAAGCAAACGTATCATACAGACATGTAAAAGTTATTTTCTCTTGATCCTCGGGGGCTATCATTATTTGGTTGTACCTTGAGTAACCATCTAGAAAATAATAATACTTGTATCCCGCCAACCTATCAAGCATTTGATCAATAAAAAGTAAAGGGAAATGATCTTTATGAGTATTTTCATTGAGCTTCCTATAATCACAACACACTCCCCAACCCGTTTTTACCCTTGTAGCAAGCTCTTCATCAAACTCCGTTTTAACAATGGAAGGACCCCCTTCTTAGCCACAACATGCAAAGGACTCACATGAGAACTATAACTTATTGCATAAACGATATTAGCATCTAACCATTTCAACACTTCTTTCTTAATCACTTCTCGCATAATTGGGTTCATACGCCTTTGAGGTTGAATGCATGTTTTATCTTCATCTATTAGTCTAATGTGATGATTGCATATTGTGGGAGTAATTCCTTTCAAATCATCTAAACTCCATCCTATAACACACTTATGATTTCAAAGAACCCTCAACAATTTCTCAAGTTCTAAGGATGAAAGAGAAGATGATACAATTACCGTAAAGGTCTTGTTGTCCCCCAAATACGCATACATAAGGTGATCGGGTAATGGCTTCAATTCTTCTTTTCCCTTTTCAACCTTGGACTCTTCACTCCCCACCTCTAATGAGAGGTATTCTCTCTTTCCATAGTACATCATTTTTCCTTCATCTTCCTGTATTTCCCTACAAGAATTCAAGTCATGTAAGCAATCATTTATATCATCATCTTCTAAACAATATAAGGAAGAAGTAGAATTTAAAGATAAAGTAAGAGAGTGGCTTAAGCTTATCTCAAGAGGATCCTTGGATAAGAAAAATGGCAAGTTCTTTTGAACAATCTCATCAATCAATTCAATCCTTCTGCATTCTTCTTTCTAATCAGGATGCTTCATAGCATTTCTTAGAGAAAACACTACTTCCTCCTCATTTACTCTCAAAGTTAACTCCCCCTTATGAACATCAATCAAAGCTCTTCCCGTGGCCAAGAATGGACGACCCAAAATCAATGGAACATTAGCATCCTCGTCCATATCAAACACTACGAAATCCACCTAGAATATAAACTTTCCCACCTTGACAAGCACGTCCTCAACTACTCCCTTAGGATAAGTCAAAGACCTATCCGCAAGTTGCAATGTAACGGACATATGCTTAACTTCTCCTATCCCAAGTTTCTTAAAAATAGACATAGATTAAATTGATACTTGCACCAATATTACAATAAGGTTTATGAACTTCACTCTTACCCATCTCACATGGTATGACAAAACTCCCCGGATTCTTGAGCTTTGGAGGCAGCTTCTTTTGAATTTATGGCACTACACTCCTCCGTCAAGTTAACTGTCTCATTCTCCACTAAGCTCTTTTTCTTGCCATGATGTCTTTCAAGAATTTTGCATAATGAGGCATTTGTCTCAAGGCATCTGCAAAGGGTATATTGATGCGAATCTTCTTGAAAATTTCCAAAAACTTTGCAAATTTCTCATCCAACTCCTTCTTCAAAATCATATGTGGAAATGGGATAGGTACTTGTGTTTTTGGTATACCCCAACTATCCCTTTCCACTTCGATTTTCTCTTCTTTTCTTTTCATAGCCTTAGTCGTTCCCACTTCTTTTCAACAACTTCTGGCTCAACCAATTCTGATTTCTCATGTGTTTTCATTTCAACTTCACTTTATTCCACTAGCTCTTCCTCAACCAAATCTTCCTCATTCACCTTCTCTTCTATCCTTTTATTTTCCATAGGCATAGAAGGTCCTTTATAATTGGTTCCACTCCTAAAAGTGATTGTCTTGCATTGCTCCTTTGGATTCACAACGGCGGTGGATGGAAATTTTCCTTTTTCATTCGTACTCAACGAACTAGCAATTTGACCAATCGTGTACTCCAAAGCCTTGAACCTTTTATCATTAGCTTCATCAATATTTCTTCTTAACTCATCTTGAGCTCTTCTTGATTCATCTTGAGGTTTGTTCGATGTTATCAACTTCTCAATCAACTCTTCGGTTGTTGTTTTACCCTCTTGATTTAGTGCTTTAGCTCCCAGATGATACCCCGAAGGATAAG
The DNA here is from genome assembly GCA_023678885.1 of Pogostemon cablin. Taxonomy (NCBI): domain Eukaryota; kingdom Viridiplantae; phylum Streptophyta; class Magnoliopsida; order Lamiales; family Lamiaceae; genus Pogostemon; species Pogostemon cablin. The sequence continues at coordinate 15,874,908 of CM042952.1, read as the reverse complement.
CAACCACATTGCTCAGGTTTGAATAAGAGAAGTTATCTTTCTTCCTTTGTTGTTGTGGGTATGAGCTTCCACTTCCTTGACTATTGAAGCCTCCTTGCCTTGGTGGATAGTTTCCTTAGTTGTGGTTGAAATTATAATTGTTTTGGTAATTACCTTAGTAATTCCTACCTTGCATATATTGCACATCTTCCACACGTGGCATTGACATAGCCATTGCTCCCCACTAACACTATTCGGAGGAAGAACACCTTGATCAATTTGTCCTTTAACCATATTGACTCCTTGATTGTTCATCCCTTGGCTCAAGTTCATTTGTCTAACGACCTCCGCCGCTATAATCTCAACACTTGACAAACTCGGCTCAATACTAGCACTCTTCACACTAAATTTTTGCCCTTGATCAAAACTCTCAAACCCATAGCATCCACTAACTCTCTTCGATGACCATTGATAAACATTTGTAGCAATACGTTCCCAGAGTAATAGTAGAAAGCCATGTTCGAGCACGATCCCTCAAAGAAAATGAGAACAACCTCATCTTAATGCAATCCTCGCTCACCCCATTCATCTTCACAGTATTAGCAATCTCAATAAATTGAGCTAAATGTGCATTAGGGTCCTCATTAGGAGCTTCTCCAAATTGTTTGTCTCTAACCATGTTGATAAGCCCTGCCTTGATTTCAAAATTGTTGGCATTAATTGGGGGACCCATCACCTGAGGCATAGCTCTTGGCATAAAGAAGTCCCTTATCACTCTCAGATCTACCCCTTGATGCGCCAGAGGTGATGGTGGTGGCGCATAAGGTTGTTCAAAACCTTGATGAAGAAGCGCTTGTTGCATCATTTGTTGGAGTAGAGCTTGGTTGTTAGGAAATCCAAAATTCGGGTAGCCTTGTTGTTGATCGGCATTAAATAGAGGTGCATGTGCATTGTCTTGTATGCCTTCCCTATTATACTCAACCTCAATACGTTCATCATCTAAATTTGTTCTCCATTGGATTACTCTTTTTGGTTTTGCTCTCTTTTCTCCCTCTTCAAAAAGTATGTTCTATCTCCAAGTCGATCGGTTGTAGTTGACTCCCCTTGGATCTTGTGTGCATACACCTTCAAAAATAAGAGAAGTTAGAACAAAATTTTCAAAAGCAAATAAGATAAACAACAAAAACTAAAATGTCACTATTAAATCACTTAAAATGATCCTTCTTCAAACTACTAGCAACCATTGCCTTCCCGACAATGGCGCTAATTGATTAGCCATTTTGTAGTTGGGATGATCAATTCAAAAATTTATCAAACCACAGAGAGGAAGGTACTAGTGCTTGAGCGATCACACATTTCTTATAATTTTATAGAGACGAATCATCATCAAAGGGTTGGTTGTTTAAACAAGTAATTAAAAATAATCAAATCAAGTTTCAAGCAACTCTCAAACAAAGCAAATAGATAAATGAATGGTGATTATCCAAGTTAAACAAAAGTGAGATTAACAACACTAAAGGAGTGATAATTATAAGATTCATGCATTAAACTCACATGTGCCAAGGGTATAAGACTAAGGGGCAACACGAATTCCACCTAAACTCCCTCTCAGAATGGATATGATGTAGATCCTTTACAATGTCTCAAAGAGGCTCTAAGGTTGGTTCTCAATCAAATAATTCCAACTAGGTACTAAGTTCAATTAGAGAGTCCCTAAACATGATCAATTTACCTCTCGATCTAACATATCATATGTTCTATCAAAGGGTTCTAAATTTCAAAGGATTTCTTAATCTCTTTACAATTTATAATGCACATGAAGTGTTTGATAAAATGATTCACTTAATTATCCTAAGCACATATTTGATTTCTCAATCTAATTACATATTTAGATCAACTAAACACACAAATCATCATAAACCTCAAGATCTCAAGCATCAATGGTAGAAAATCCATTTACCTAATCAACACATGAATTTAAATACACAAATATCAAAATTATCCAACAACTATCATGTTGCTAATCTCACAAGGGAGATTAACCTTCCATATTCATAAGGTAATTAACATAGACAATTAAATCCTTACAAATCATGACAAAACTATGAGGTTTTGTACAAAGTACGGATGAAAACTCCCTTGAAGTGCTTCAAAGGTGATCTCCTTCCTTCCCTTGTAATTCTCATCTCTTCCTTGTTCCTTTTCTTCAATTGGATGAAGATTTTGATTGTGGGATGAAGATGGATGGAATGGATAATGGAAAGATGAAGATGATGGTGAAAAATGGGAGGAAATATGTGTGATGTGTGTGTGCAGCCCTGAATTTCGGATCCAACTTCTATCAAATGTTGAAATATTGGGTATTTATTATTAGCATTTGATCATTTGTTTAACGTTAACCGTTAAGGTTCCAAACGTTTCTAACAACCAGCGGAAGCAAAAAAAAAAAGAAACGTATTACCTTTTACCAGGGTATGTTGAAGAAGATGGATTCTTGTCGGCAGCCTGTGCAGCCTCACTGTTTTGGGCATAACTCTCTAATCTGATTTTTGATTTAACTGATCTACACGCCAAAATGATCCTCTTTTCCGTAGCTTTCTGTCAGTATATCACACTTTGAATTCTGACTTCGATATGATTTTATAAAAATCATGAAAGTTGATGGACAACAACAACAAACAACCTTCCAGTCTTCTGCTGTATTCCCAAGTCCAATCTCGACGTCGTGTGGGCGACGATCTTCGAGATCTTCTCAATCTTCTATTCTGTCTACCCTCTTCACATGTTAGACGTGTCTTATCTAGGGTTAGAATAGCTGAGATGACTTATATATGGGCTACAACAGGGACCATGAGGAGAAATTAGAGTTGAGCCTCCATTGGGCTTAAGTATCCAGCTTAGCCCAAAGCTTATACTTAAGTCTAATAATAATAATAATATTTACTACTAAAATATTATTACTGCACTACTGTTCTAATCCCATAATTATGATATGGTCTCCTTCTTATTATGAGCCCGTTAGTCTCTCAATGTTTAAGATATACAATGCCCGTTAATTAATTAAGTTACTGACAATTCCATTAATTAATATCTCGTCCGAGAGTAGTATCACTCAACCTTATTATCATGCCAGAATAATTCCACCTACAGGGTTTACATGATAAACCTTATGAGCTCCTCAAGGGGACATCATCAACCTATGACGGAACAGATTCCTTCTACAATCAATATCACACCACAGAGATAACATTATTTTCCAACTCACCGAGTTTGTTAATTTAATTACATGTAAATCTCACCCATTGATGAATTAAAGAAATGCATACTGCCTTACGTGTCGAGGTTATTATATAGGGATTAAGAACACGAACATCCATAATAACTGAGATCAAGTTCTCCTATAAGTCAGTATAAGTCGAACAATCTCAAGCGGTCCTGCTCAATACACACAAAGTGCACTAATGTGATTTTATAGTCAAGACAAACTAATACCAAATCACACTGCAATCATCCCAATAAAGAGTCCCCGTCTATCTCGGTTGTGAGCATCTGTTTATATTTTATAAGGAAATCAATAATATGATCTTCCGCGTGTTGTCGCACAACATATTATCTGCAGTATAAAGTAAGTGGACTATTGCATCGAACATATAAATAAATTATAAGACGCAATCATTTGATCATATGAATCTCATTTCAAATAAATTGTTATAACATTGTTCATACAAAAAGCTAGACTTTTAATATATAATCCAACAATTTCTCACTTATACTAAAATACTATACTATCATGTCTTCCGCCATACATCTGATTTCCACTCCCCCTACACAACCATCAAAAAGCTCTAGCCTTAAGGTCCTTGTAAATGGATTTTACTAGGTTATCATCCGATGCAATCTAAGCGACAACAACCTTCCCCTCATCATACGATTTCTCGTAACAAGTGGTACTCGCGCTCCATGTGTTTAATTGCCTTATGGGCTCGTGATTCCTTCAAGTTTGCAACTGCACCATTATCATCAATATAAATTGTGATAACCTTGGGCAAACTTAAAAACACTTCGAAGTCCATTATGAAGTTTCTAGAGTCTTACAGATACTTTGGCTGCCTCACAGGCTCTAATTTATCATCTTCCCATGATGGAGTCTGGAGTCCGAAATATATTTCTATATAACACTCATCCATATTATGACTTTACTTCCTAAAATTAAACACATAACCTTTGAGGTGGATTCACTACCATCCATATCTGATTTGAAAAATCTGAATCTATGCAACTCATAAGAAGCAGTGAATTTGTTCGGTAAGTCCACATATAATTTCTGGTCCTTTTCAGGTACATAAATATATGTCTTACCACAGTTCAACATTCTTATTTTGGGTTACCTTGATACTCACTGACTATGCGTTCGGCAATACAGATATCCGATCTCGTACATAGCATTCCTTAGATTAAACTTCCTTATTCATCGAAGCATAAGGAACTGCTATCATCTCCTTTATCTTCTTTTGTGTCATAAGACACATTTCCTTAGATAAAATCATATGCTAAAACAAGTAAGGATCGTATCAATTCATGAAGCTTGAGACAAGCATAACATCCTTTCTTGTGATCCGTATTACCGTGATCAAAAGGATATATTTTGCTTTTCTAAAGTCCTTCATTTCATACTGCTTTATCAACCATACCTATACTCCAGACAATATTCTTTCATTGTCTCCAATGATCAATATATCATCTACGTACAGTTCAAGAAATACCTCCACGTTTCTATCATTCTTTTTCAATACACAAGACACATCCGCACATTGATTAAATCCATATGACTTGATTACTTCATCAAAACAGATGTTTCATGTTCTTGAAACATGTTTTAATCTATCGATAGACACTTTTAAGCTTACAATCAAAATGATCTTAGCCATTTGCAATGAACTCCTCTGGTTGCTTCACATAGATGTTCTCCTCAAGACTTCCAGTTTAGGAAAGTTGTCTTGACATCTATTTGCTATTCCTCATATTTCATATGAGTAGCAACAGATAAAAAAAATCTGGATCGACAAAGGCATAGCTGCCGGCGAATCAGGTTTTATCATAATCGAACCCTTTCTTTCTGAGTATACCTCTTCGCAACAAGCTTTGCTTCCAAGGTTTTCACTTTACCGTATGATCCTCTTTTATTTTGTATGACTACTTCCAATGGCTTTTATACCATTTAGTGGTCCTACAAGCTCCCAGACTTGATTTAGAATTCATCGATTCTATTTCAACATCATTGCACTTGCTAAGATATCGCATTTCGATCCTGTAGTGCTTCGTCATATCCGTGGTCAACTCCATGTTTACTAGGGACCAAGTCTCACGACTCTCCCAAAACATATATCTTACCAGTTGTCGAACAGTCCTCCCACTATGACAAGGCACTACACGCAATTGTGTATCAGACGTGACACGCATTGCAATTTACCTGTGGTATATCCTCTTGTACAATTGGTACTAATACTTTGTGTTTTCCCTCTCACTTCCTTTAGAACAACTTACACATAGATTTGTGATTTATTACATAGTTCTTTTCCAAAATCTAGTGTTTGTGTTAAAAATCACCCTTCAATATTTTGGACCAAATAAATAACCCTTCATTTTTCTAGGCTATCCCTCAAACAGACAAACATTCATACGAAATACTGTTTCTTAGGGCGTATCCATAAAATGAATTTAATAATTGCAAATAACTCATCATATATCTAACCACTTCCATAAGAGTCCTTCTCTTATTAGGTTTAGAAGACGCGTTATTAATTTCAATTCATTGCATCCGTGGGATAAACATGATTTAAGAATGTATAAATTGTCACTAACATACCATAACAAATTATAGCTCCATCCTTCTTTATAATGACCATGTCATTTAAATGAAATGGAGTATCCATCCGTAAATGCATAGAAACTGAAATGAAATTCTTTCTATGAAAACGTATGTAAAGACAATTTTACATAATCAAACTTTTATTCCTATCAGAAGATAAATAAACAACTCCCACTGCAACAGTCACTACTTTCGTAGTATTACCCATGTACTTAATAATATAATCATTACTTAGTTGTACGCTTTTAGTGATTCCGGTATCTATACACAACGTGTCAGTAGATGTCATCTAATCATGCTTCAACAACTAGTGAATGAGATACTAACCTTGTTCACATCTTGATGAAACTGGATTTCCTTCGCTACATGTTTTGTCAGAAGTTCCCCACCATATACAACCTCTCGTATTTCAAGTAGAACTCGCTCAAAACATCCAGACAAATTATGAATAATAAATTGATCTAGGTTTCCCCTTCAATTTCTACTCCAAGCATTTCCAATTCATTCATCAATTCAACCATGACCTCCCGCCTATCTAACTTACTCAAGTATCTGAAGAGTCGCATGAGACCATTATATTTCTATGAACCTCTCACCTCTTCACTAGAGACTTTAAAAGACATCATAGGATATCCTTAGTGAGAACACACTTATATTTTCCTAAGCAGTAAAATTCAAAACCAAGATTCTTTTTCAATCATCTAATTTTGGACAAGTAAATATCTTTCTTTTAGTAAACAGTAAGCGAGATAAAATCATTTGAAATTACAGAGAATCACAAATAAATACACTGATCAAATCTTCAAATTTTATCCATTTATATTAATTCCCTCAAAACAATATAAAAATAAAATTCACCTATATCTCAAGCACTATGAGTCTGCAAGCCACGATAGTGTGTACATTTACAAATCCGAATATTTACAAGAGAAGGTTTTACCCATTAATTTCATTTGTCAAACTAACCTCATAACAAAATAATTAATAGTCGGTTCCTCTTTAGCCATGCAAATAACAGCAGTGACTCCGATGGGGAGGTTATTATTTACACCTAAGTGTGCACCATTATTTGATCTCAAGTCCGCGACCCAAGCTTATGTGTCTTACAGATGGAGAAGTACACACGCGCTTGGATAACTTCCCACAATCATCAATTATAAGTTTGTACAGTGATCCGCAAATAAACTCATCCGATGGGGAGGAAGGTCTAAGCCTACACACAAGTTCATATGCATCATATTACAAATAATAATTATTTAATGAAGTCTGTACTAGTGATCCGTGAATAAACTCATCCGATGGAGAAGAAGGTCTATGCCAACACGCAAGTTTACTCACATCACTTACAAACCAATAATGGAGGCTGCGGGAATTAATTACCAATCCCCTCTCCCACTTAGTTATTTAACACCGAGGGTTTTTACATACATATAATATTCGAAATAAAATATGCAACCTAGCATGCTTCTATTACGACACATAAGGTAATAAATCACAGAGAACATGCATACATATATAACAATAATTAGATAATTAAATCAATTAAAAATAGTTATATATATCGACGAATTTGATTGTTCGCCACCAAGTACAAATGCGAGCAATGCAGACGGGTCGCGGGGCCCCGAAACCAAAACTGAAATCCTGAAGCTGGTCTTCAAAAAAATTCCTCCAGATTATTTGTTCGGCACAAACTGCACCTTCAAAATAGTAATCCGAACCCACACGCCAGCACGAGTAGACCCACGAGAATCAGGAGTCATACCCGCCCACACCCAGCACTTCGCACGCCTCGTGCAGCCTCATCCGGCATCACGCACGACCCGTGCATGCCAAGGTGTGAGGTGCTCGGCAGCCTGCACCCAACAACCTGCACACGTCCGCCCAACAACGTGCGCCAAAAGACTCCTGCACGCCTGCAACTGTGCACCAATCTCTCGGCTGATACCGCCACTGTGCACCAACCCGTCTGCCAACGTGCCATTCACCCCGCGAAACACTTGGCATCGTGCGCCGCTCCATCATGGGAAGGAGCTCCCGTGCATGGCAACTGCTGGCTCCCATGAGTGAACATGCAACATATGCCCAGCAGCTCACTCAGAAAATATGCAGACGTGATAGGAAATACATACAGACCCGCTCGGAACTCATGGTGCTCTCCTATGACCTACTCAGAACACTGTTAGCTACGCTCGGAATCACTGGTCTAGCCCTTTACGACTCGCTTGGAACGTCTGTTTCTCCACACGGTGACACGTCTGGTTATCAGGTGACTTGCCCTGCACGCTTGGATTTTCATCACACGGCATCCACCTGGCCAACACTCGCCCATCAGCCCAATTGCACAAATGCCACATTATGTCTACCGTGCCGTCACCCAGTCGTCTGCACGGCAACATGTGGCCTGCTCGACACTACGCCAGCATCACTCTCTGCCACTTGTTTCAGCGCCGACAACAGGCTTCCTCATCTGACTTTTCTCCAGGTGCTTTACCCGCTCAGAACAAGTGAAGGAAGCACCTGTAAACTTGGCATGACTCGCCTGGAATCATGGTGTGACACGCCTCATCCTTCAATTGCCCCCTATGTTCCAACCACCGATGTATGTCGTCACGCCATCAGCATCATCGACCGCCCATCAGCGTTGCAGGGCCAGGCCAGCGTGCCTCTTTGTCATTTTCGCAGAGTCACCACACCCTCTAGGCATCCTCCAGCCATTCATCATTCATCATCGTGCAGCCTGGTCCACCATCTGACTGTCGTTGGCCAACCCTTGCCATCCCCGTGTCCATCTGGCACCGATAGTCATGCCATCCACATGGCTTTCACCGTTCATGTCGTGCAGCCGCCATTCAGCGTTCGATGATCACCGTCGATGGCGACCGACGTGAACAGTGCCATGCAGTAAAAGTGTGCTTTCGTGTACAGTTAGGGTGTTTACCAAGAAACCAAGTTCTAAAACCCTAATCACATACAAACCACATACACCCTAGCCTAACGTGTCATGCTTCACCACGAAACCAAAGCATTGATACCAATTGTTGGCATTCCATCGTTTGGTTAACATGAACCATTAGGGTTCCATATGTTTCTAACAACCAGCGGAAGTAAGAAAATAAGAAACGTATTACCTTTCACCAGGGTATGTTGAAGAAGATGGATTCTCGCCGGCAACCTGCGCAGCCTCACCATTTTGGCATAACTCTCTCATCTAATTTCTGATTTGAGTGATCAACAAGCGAAAACGATCCTCTTTTCCGTGGATTTTCGTCAGTATATCAGACATTGAATTCTGACTTTGGTACGATTTTATAAAAATTGTGCAAGTTGATGGACAACAGCAGCAAACAACCTTCCGGTCTTCTGCTGTATTCCCAAGTCCAATCTCGACGTCGTGTGGGCGACGATCTTCGAGATCTTCTCAATCTGCTATTTCGTCTATCCTCTTCACGTGTTAGGCATGTCTCATCTAGGGTTAGAACAACTGAGATGACTTATATATGGGCTACAACAGGGACTAGGATGAGAAATTAGAGTTGGACTTCTATTGGGCTTAAGTATCCAAACTTAGCCCAAAGCTTATACTTAAGTCCAATAATAATAATATATACCACTAAAATATTATTGCTGCACTACCGTTCTAATCCCATAATTACGTTATGGGCTCCTTCTTATTGTGAGCCCCTTAGTCTCCCCATGTTTAAGATATAAAATGTCCATTAATTAATTATGTTACTGACAACTCCATTAATTAATATCTCGTTCAAGAGTAGTACCACTCAACCTTATTATCATGCCGGAATAAATCCACCTGCAGGGTTTACATTATAAACCTTATGAGCTCCTCAAGGGGACATCATCAACCTATGACGGATAAGGATTCCTTCTACAATCAACAGCACACCATAGAGAAAACACTATTTTCCAACTCACCGAGTTTGTTAATTTAATTACATGTAAATCTCACCCATTGATGAATCAAATAAATGCATACTGCCTTACGTGTCAAGGTTATTGTATAGGGATTAAAAGCACGAACATCCATAATAACTGAGATCAAGTTCTCATATAAGTCAGTATAAGTCGAACGATCTCAAGCGGTCCTGCTCACTATACACAAAGTGTAGTAATGTGATTCTATAGTCAAGACAAACTAATACCAAATCACACTACAACTATCCCAATAAAGAGTCCCCGTCTATCTTGGTTGTGAGCATCTGTTTACACTTTATAAGGAAACTGATAATATGATCTTCCGCGTGTTGTCGCACAATATATTAACAGTATAAAGTAAGTGGACTATTGCATCGAACATATAAATAAATTATAAGACGCAATCATCTGATCATATAATTCTCATTTCAAATAAATTGTTACAACATTGTTAATACAAAAGGCTAGACTTTTAGTATGCAATCCAACATTTATACCCCTTGGGAGCTTTTAGAAGAATTCTGATTTTTTACTGATTTTTTCAGCTACACTGCTCGGGTGCTTACACACGGCTCGAGTCGTGTCAGGGTTTATGGTCAACGATCAGCTTCAGCTAGCACACCGCTCGTGTGCTGAACACGACCACAGAGGTGGGCGTGAAGGATGTTATGATATTGGAGCACGTCCATTCCTTATACGCCCGTGCGCAGTACACGGGGCGTGTACATGCACATGGCTGGGCGTGTTTGTGCTGCATTGCTTTCTTCTTTCTCCCGACTCTGTTTTCGCTCTATTTTTACCTGTTATTAACACATTTAAGCTTATTCTCACACATTTCCATAAAAACACATAACATAACCAAATAGTACATAAAAATGGATAAAATCTATAAAAACGGGTACAAAATGATATTAAAATTTAGGTAAAAATATCGCTAATCATCGCTTCCATCCAATCTCTCTTTTCACAATGCCCATATGTGTTGAGTATATGGGCATTGGAAGAAGAGGTGTGATTGTGTCTCCTCATGTCCAACACAAAACCCACAAGTAGAATCATCTTGTAAGTTCCACACTCTATCCTTAGTGTACACTTTCCCTCTTTGATGTAACCACAATCGAAAACTGTATTACCTTACAATCCATTTTTGCCAAATTTGCTTGTATACGAAGGATGGCTCCTCAGTTTCCTCTTTTCTTAAATTGTTATACATTAAGGATGGAAGAAAATGTCCACGAACACATCCTTGCATTATCTGCTGTAACATCTCTCCTTCTCCATCTATGCTCCCTATCATGTTTCTCGAGTGGATCAGGCATCTCCATAGGTACAAGGAATGAAGGGGTTGATTATTGGATGGGGATGTGGTAGTGGGTGTATGTGTTAAGTGAGCACAAATTATTTTCAATTTTAGAAATTTATTACTTAAGGGTATGTATGTCTTTTAAATGTGGGTGAATTAATCATTTTAATTTTATTATGTTTTAGTTAGTGTGTGTATTGAGAAAAAGGTGTATGAAGTAAAATTAGTGGTGTAGATATCCGCGGCCTTAATAAAATTTCATCAAATAATGAGGACTTTATATTAAGGGTATTTAGTGATAGGTACAAAATTTATTCTTAAATTACTTTAAGATACACACATTTAAGAATCTTACTAGGGTGCACCTAGTGCATCAGTGTACTTGTATGATCTACACCGTTAGATTTAATGCTATTTAATCTCCACCTTTAAATTTAAATTAGTAACTAACTTTTTAAACTATTTAATTACTATTATACCCTATATTAAGGCTATAAATCCTAGGGGTGCACCGGTGCACCGGGTACTGGTGCAGCAGGTGCACCCCACAATTACCCCACATGAATTATTAGTAACTATATTATTTCAACATGTAACATTAATATTATCCCAAAAAACAAGTGTAACATATGTGCATTATAGGCATTATATGCAACTAGCGCTTGTTTGATATTTGGCCTAGTTATTTATATTCTTTGTTATGCACATTTAGACACTTGAATTTTATTTCCTATTAAATGAAAATATTTGGCAAATTACACATTAAAAATTAATTAATTATTTATTTATTTATTAAGGAATTTAATTAAATTAATTCCTAAAATAAATGAGTAAATAATTGATAATTGGTACTTACCCAAGTCAAATAAGCCCAGACAAATTAAATCAGTCCAAAGTCAAATGAGCCTAATTACAGTCCAATCAAATTGGAGGCCCAAGCCCGCAAAATTAGGTCAAATCAAGCATTAACCAATCAAACTGCGTTATAGATGGAAAGGTTGCCCACAAAATCAGGTCAAATTAGCCTTGTACTAATCAAACTCCGAGTTACATATGGGGCTTCCTTACCTTTCACCTATATAAGGAGTCCTCCTCCATTCATTCCAAACACACAGACACTCAGACATCTGATGACGCCGATGTTTCTGAAGAGATTGAAAACACGAGCCATGCTTCTTCAAGATCTTCAAGTCAAGAACAGCCTCCGTCCGAGATTAAGGTGCTAAGCCCCTCCGACCTGGCGTTCTTCAAGTCAACAGGAGCTTCAAGTTAAGAACAACCTCCGATCAGAGATCAAGGTGCTTCCCTTCGATCCAGCGTTCTTCAAGTCAATAGCCTCCGATCAGAGATCAAGGTGCTAAACCCTCAGATCCAGTGTTCTTTAAGTCAGAAACAACACTCGACCTGAGATTAATTCAGTAGTCTTTGTGAATTCAACGATGTTCTACAAAATTGAACAGCGTTCTTCATAAGAAATCTTCAAGTCAATGTTCAATCCGAACAAAGGCTCGACGTCTCCTGATTAACATTACAAGACTTCAAATCCGAGCACAAACAAGCTTCATTTGAAGATCCGGCTGAACACACAGTCAACACACGGTTAGGGCTGGGCAAAAAAAGTAGCAAACCGCACAAACTGATCGAATCGAATTGCACCGTACCACAATATATAAATATTAGAAATTACTATAGTTTCATAAATACCCTAAAACCACACCGCATAACGCAGTGCAGTTTCATTTTGAGGCATTAAATTGCATCGACCGCACTGTTTAGCTATTATACTTCTATAGTTATATTTTATATTATACAATATGAGTTTTGATACGCCGCTCGACCTCGGGAGGAGCCACTTGACCAATATTTCCTAGTCGAGCGAGGGTGGAATTGATCGAGCGAGGGTCTGTACAAATTTTCAATGAACAGAGAGGCCACTCGACTGCCGGTCGACCTGGCCGAGTGATGAGTGTATATATTCACGTGTTTCGAGCCCAGATTCATATAATAATGGTGTGTTAGATGGTTGTAATTCGATATGAATTGATATATATGGTGGAAAGTCACGAATCAGGTGTCTTCAAGGCTACTTAAGTCGTTTTTCGAAGAAAAATGAGTTAGAAGTGATTGGATCTGGAAAAAAGAGGTTCAGAGGGGCAATTCGACCAAGCAGGCGTGTAGTTCGACCAAGAAGGAGATGGTTCGACCAACATCTCTGGTCAAACCGATTGAGAAGAAGCACCGGAAGTGCCGTTGGACCACGACATTATGGTTCGACCAAGCCATTTGGTCGAACCATGGTCGAACCAAAAGCCTGAAGGAAAGCAGCTGCAGTTCGACCAGAGATTATGTGGTTCAACTAGGATACTGGTCGAATCTGGGACCTACAACCATTTTACAGGTCGATTCGACTTGGAGTTCGACCAGCTAAGGATGATTCGACCTGGCTTATTGGTCAAACTGAGGTGTGGAAACTTACCATATTCATATTTTTACACCATTAATGCATGTATTCGCTCAAGAAGCCTATCCAAGGCCCGTAAGGAGAGTTTACATGTGTAAAAGAAGAGCTTTCGCAGGAGAAAAGGGATCACCACTTTATAATCATTCATCCACCACCGAAACCCTACCATCATCCCAAGGAGTCAAGAAGAGAGGTTCGTTTGGCAAGTCAAGTAAGATCATACCAATTAACCATGATTGTTCCTAGATCAATCATGGGCTAGAGCCGCTCCGGTAGTTCAAGGGTTATGAAAGTTTTATGAGTTAATTGAATTTCCATGTGTAAACTCCGTACAACACTACTTATGGTTTATTTTATATAAGATTGTGCTTTTTAAATTCTTACTCACAGTCATTTTGTGCATCATTAACTGTTATGTAGAGTCTGAATACATATCTTGGTTATTGATTGAGTGCGTTCACTGCTGAGCATGATTACATGTTATAATTCTAAGTGAAGGGATTCCGAAGTCTTATTAGAATTATCTTATATGAATACTTGTTAATTGAATATTATTCAGATTAATAAGTAGGATAAAGAGTATAACGTTATAGTACCTATAAAGAGAGATCATATTGGGTTAGAGTACTAAGTGCACAGGAAATAATTGATACTGATAGTACCTAGAAAGGGGATGAACTCTTGCTCCGAGGATATTCACACATGTCATACACATGTTTACTTGTGTCTATAGAGTGAACTTGCATGGTTTAGTGATGCGTCCATATAACACAAGGCAGAGTCGGATATCAACGCATGGAAAGGAAATTAACAAGTAAAACTAGATGACCCGAAGAACTACCTAATTTCTTACTTGATCGCAGTCATATTTTCTCTATTGCTTGTTTATTTAATTCACTATTTGTTGTACTTACCTCATGGAAGCACCGATAGTATAATCTTTTCTTTATAACATTTGTTAGGGGAATTGATTTTTTGCTGCATATTGAAATTTTAACCAATTTTAGTGCGTCAATTTTTTGCAATTTGTCTAATGTTTAGTGGTGTTTTGTGTTGTTTTTTAGTGTCGTATGTGGAGTTACACATGAATACTGAGTTTTAAGATTGATTCTCGAGCTAAGTTTTGCTCTATTTTGGTACCTAATATTCGTTTTTGAGCTTGAAGTGTACATGGGATGAAGAAATTTCGACTTTGGAGCATCATGTGTTCGATTTGACCAAAGGTACAGGCCGAATCGAGGAGCTCAAGTCGAAGTGATGATCAGAAACTTCGTTACAGGCCGATTCGACCACACAGGGGTTGGTTCGACCAAGGCTTCGACTAAGATGAAGGTCGAACTGGAGATCAGAGAATTTTATACAGGTTGATTCAACCAAGATAGGTTTGGTTCGACCAAATAGTAAGTCGAACCAAGGTCGAATCGCGGACCTGAGAGTTTGTATAGGAGAGTTCGACCACGATCATTTAGTTTGACCAAGGCATTTGATCGAACTATGGTCGAACTGAGATGCTGGAAACCTCTAGAAACGTGGTTCGACCATGAAAATTCAATTCGACCACTTCAGTAGGTCGAATCATACCAGGTAAGTCAGTTTTAAACATGTTTTTCACCCCCATTCAATCACTTTTGCACACCACCTTCACTCGAATTTTTCCTGACTCAAAAACACTTCCTTCTAATCTTCAATTCCACTCGATTTTGCTCCAATTAAACCACACTCCACACTCTATTCACTCAATTTGTCGCAATTTTGGAATGATCTAGTTGCAAAACTAGGGTTTTGAAGCGAATGTGAAGATAATTTGTCACATTTGTTCATCTTTAGCCATGGCCAGATCAAAAGGTAAATTTTCTCGACTTTAGTACCCTAGGATTGAAGTTTTAATTGTTGATTACAAGTGGATAAGTTGATTGAACTAGTTTATATAGGAATACATGGTGTAATTTGAATTTTTGTGTACAATTTCATATGAACAATTGATGGGTTCGATTTTGATTGATAAATTGTTGTTAAACCTTGATGTTTATGTGAAGTTATGAGTAATTTGAGTAATGTGAGATGAAGCATGTTGGATTTTGAGTAAATTGCATGAATTATTAATGCATACTTGTGGTTGATAGCATCGTTGGTTGTTCTTTTTGCGTAATTGATGTTGGAATGGAATGAAGTAAGCATGAGAATTGAAGTATTGAATTATGAGGGAGAAATATGCTTGTTTGGAGTGACTATGCATATAGAAACTAAGTCTTGAGTAGAGTTGAATGCTAGTTGATTATGAATTAGTTTGGTTTGCTTTTCTTGTTGTTAGTATTGAAGTATTGAATTCAGGAAAAGGAATGGAAGCTGAGGTTTGTTACAAAAAGAGGCAAGATAGGCCATCTCGTGAAGATGCAGTGACAAAGAAGTTAAGGCTTTAGGAGAGGTTGCCTATGAATTTTAAGATTCGGATGATTGATTGGAAAGAGATAAAGGATAAATAGGGTGATATGTCAGATAAGGTTGCTAGAATGAGGTATCAGGATGATGAGGCGATGGTTACAATGTGCATCCAAGATGATATCCTGGGGATTTTGATCAAGTGGGGATTCATCGCTTCATGGAATTGAAGAAGCCGACATACTTCCATGTGACTGCTAAGGTATTGTGTTCAATGACTGTCAAAAAAGGTTCAAGTCATCTCCATTATGAGTGTACATTCTAGCTTGGAGGAGAGATGAGGACGTGGTCGGCTGAGGAGTTTAATGCAGTGTTTCAGACTCCGAGAGGGATCTCGAGGACTGAGAATGGATTTTTCAATGCAAATAACTTCTGGAGAGAGATTTATGGAGAGGATATGGATTTTAAGACTAGTAGTGCTCGTGCTTCATTGACTCGGAATCCTGTACTCTGATATATGGATTAACTGTTGAGCAACACACTATTTGCCCATTCTGAAGGAAGTTGTGTTTCGAGGGGAGAGTTGTATGCCCTCAGTGCATGCTCAATGGAGTGAGGTTCAATGTGGGATCTTACCTTATTCATCAGCTAAACATGTTCAGGAGCTCTCAATTTCAGAGAGTTAATATAGGAGGTTTGCTTACTACTGTGGCTGAGTATTATCACATGGATTTCACTGGTATTACACCCATCCTTGAGGATCCAGACTTGGTTATGAGTACATGTGTGAATGGTGGATTTGCTCATCTTCGTGATGGAGATTGGTTCTACACGAAGGGATCTAAGCCCTTTACTTTCATGTTTCCATTTAATGTGAGTGAGCTGACTACTATCCGGAATGATGGTAACAACTTGATGAACACATTGGTGCATGATGCTCTTTCCATCACTTGCATGACAAAAGGCGATTGGAGGACTGTAGCTTAGATGTACGCTAAGGGGATGAATGAGAAGCTTCAGAGGATTGTAGACGAATGGCGATTTCAGCCACAACCACAGCAGCATCAGGAGTGTGGAGCAGATCAGAAGAATCCAGAGATAGAAGTTTCGCACCCACACGAGATGCTACCACGACCCATTCCAGTAGTGCCTCAGCAGCAGTGTGCTGGTCCTGATGCTTATTATCAGGAGCAGTTTCGATTGATTCATGAGCATTTCGCCACACTGAATGCGAACCTGCAGGAGACAAATAGACAGCTGGCATTGGCGAATGCGAACTATGCAGCACTTGATGCGAGGTACAACACACTGCAGAATAATTATGTGGAGATGGATAGGAGATTAGGGAAAATGCATGCCGATGAGCGCGAGTTGGATAGGAAGCTTAATAGCCTTCATGTAGATTTGGATCGATTACGCTCGGAGATGAGTGATGGTGATGACAAAAAGGATGCGAGCGATGATGATGCTCCGGAGGAGTAGGTTGTATCAGGTTTTTATTCTTTGTCTGTTTCATCGCATCTCCCTTCTCTTTTTCTCTTTACAGGATGGGTATTTGTGGTGTGAGTTGCATATACATATTTTGGAAGTGTGATTTGATGTTAGACTGAGATGTGATGATTGATACTTGAGGGTAGAATTGGTTAGAGATACTTGTATGGATTGTCATGATATGTGGGCTCTTGGCATTAGCATGTTGCATTCATATTTTACAGATGTTAATTTTTATTGATGAGAAGCATGTGTAACTTGATAAGTATGTGGAGTTCGTAGTGAAGTTGATCTTGATTATATGCTATGAGGAGTACTTAGTATTCTATTTACCCATGTGAGAATTTGGGCCGTATGAATCATGTTTGATCATGATAGTTTATTCTTGTGAGAATCATTCATATGACTGTATTCTAGAACTTGGATTGGAGTCTTGTGTGAGACTTATGATTGATGAGTTACTAGGACATGATCTTAGGTCATTATTGTTTTTTTGAGTCACTTAGCCGAAATTTCACCTTACCTTATAATATGTATATCATTGGAAGCCCTTTTGAGCCTTAAAAAGCTTTTTCTTTGCAAGCCTTGATAAAACGCCTTATTTAACCTTTACTTGAGCCTTGTTGAATACCCTATTCATTAGTAGTGAGTTGAGGTGAATAAGTACTAGCAAGAATGAAGAAGGTAGAAGATTGGCTGAAAAGTATGAAAAAGATGAAGTATGGTAAAAACTTGTTTAGGGGTAGTGCCTAGTAACCGGTACCCCGACTACGTAGAAGGGTAGTGCCCGAAATTGGTACTCTTGCTCATTGAAGAAAGATGATGTTGATGCTAAGGAAAAAAGAAGAGAATTCAAACCATGAAGATTATGAGAAGAAGATGAAGGCAAAGATTAAACTGAATGACGAAAAGCAAAACTCCAAGGTAATTCTCTACTAGTGAATTAGTCACTTTACCTAAATTTTCCTACCTTTACCAAAGAGCCAACATTACAACCCAAAAGCAAGTCCTTTGTAATCCTAGTAATGAGTTAATTGTAAGTTGATTCTTGAGACCCTTGCCAAGCTTATGGTTACGCGGAAGTATGAATTGAATATGAGTGTATATTAACATATTGAAGTGTACATCTTTTACACTAGAGAGTGAGAGTAAATACTTATCCTGTGAGCTAGATGACTTTGTACTCCGAAGTGTATTATAATTGAGTGATGTTTTGCATGAATGATATATATGATGTTAGTGATATATGTTTTCGATTGATGAAATTGCATGTGTGAATATGAATTATATTGAATATGGTAGCTGAGTAAATTTTACACTACTCTGTGATTTTTGATTTTGTTGCCTCGGGACGAGCAACATGTAAGTTTGGGGGTTTGATGAGTGTGTAAATTCACATGTTTCGAGCCCGGATTCGTGTAATAATGGTGTGTTAGATGGTTGTAATTCGATATGAATTGATATATGGTAGAAAGTCACGAATCAGTTGTCTTCAAGGCTATTTGAGTCAATTTTCGAAGAAAAACGAGTTAGAAGTGATCGGATCCGGAAAAAGAAGGTTCAGAGGGGCGATTCAACCAAGCCGACGCGTAGTTCGACCATGAAGGAGATAGTTCGACCAGCACCTGTGGTCGAACCAATTGAGAAGAAACGCCGAAAATGCCGTTCGACCACGACATTGTGGTTCGACCAAGCCATTTGGTCGAACTGTGGTCAAACCAAAAGCCTGAAGGAAAGCAGCTGTAGTTCGACCAGAGAGTATGCGGTTCGACCAGGATACTAGTCGAATCTGGGAACTGCAGCCATTTTACAGGTCGATTCGACCTGGAGTTCGACCAGCTGAGGATGATAACACCTGGCTTGTAGGTCAAACTGAGGCACGAAAACTTACCATATTCATATTTTTACACTGTTAATGCGTGTTTTTGCTCAAGAAGCCCATCCAAGGCCCATAAGGAGAGTTTATAGGTATAAAAGAAGAGCTTTCGTATGAGAAAAGGGATCACCACTTTATAATCATTCATCCACCATCGAAACCCTACCATCATCCCAAGAAGTTGTGAATAGAGGTTCGTCTAGCGAGTCAAGTAAGATCATACCAATTAATCATGATTGTTCCTAGATCAATCATGCGCTAGAGCCGCTCTGGTAGTTCTAGGGTTATTAAAGTTTTATGAGTTAATTGAATTTCCATGTGTAAACTCCGTACAACACTACTTGTGGTTTATTTTATATAAGATTGCGCTTATTAAATTCATACACACAGTCATTTTGTGCATCATTAACTGTTATGTAGAGTCTGAATATATATCTTGGTTATTGATTGCGTGCATTCACTGCTGACCAGGATTAAATGTTATAATTCTAAGTGAAGGGATTCCGAAGTCTTATTAGAATTATCTTATATAAATACTTGTTAATTGAATATTATTCGGGTTAATAAGTATGATAAAGAGTATAACATCATAGTACCTATAAAGGAAGATCATATTGGGTTAGAGTACTAAGTGCACGGGAAATAATTGATATTGATAGTACTTAGAAAGGTAGGTGAATTATATCTCTTGCTCCGAGGATATTCACACGTCTCATGCGCATGTTTACTTGTGTCTGTAGAGTGAACTTGCATGGTTTAGTGATGCGTCCATAGACTATAAGGCAGAGTCGGACATCAATGCATGGAAAAGAAATTAACAAGTAAAACTAGATGACCCGAAGAAGTACCTAATTTCTTATTTGATCACAGTCGTATTTTCTCTATTGCTTGTTTATTTAATTCGCTATTTAAGTTATTTGTTTTTTAATTCCGTAACTATTCCAAACCAATTTACCAACATAGTCTTAGTTAATTAGAACATAATTAAATTGATAATAATCCGTCTCTTGGGTTCGATAATCACTTGGTCGCCTATCGAAACTACAAATGATATCCTTCATACTTGGGGGGTTATTTTGTGTGTTGAGAAAATGCTCATCACCGAGCCTGCTCGACCTGAGTCATCTTGGTCGAGCAGGGACAAACAGTTCTATTTTTGGTAATTCCGATCCTCATACACGTGAATTGACGTGTTTTCCAAAAAAAGCCCAGTAAAGGTCCGTAAGGAGAGTTTAAGAGTATAAAAAGGGATCTCGATTTCATGAAAAAGAGAGTTAGATTCCACATCCATCCTACACCACATCTAAACCCTAACTCCATCTTACGGAGTTGTAGAGAGAGATCGTGCAGTGAATCAATTGAGAACCAAGTGAAGATTCAAGACAGAGCAAGAAGCGACGGCGCTCACATCTAGGGTTTACTTCGCACTTAATCTTTCTTGTAGTTTTCAAGACTATGGATAAGATCTATCCAAACACCATGAACGTTCTTCAAAGCATCATGGGCTAGAACCCCTTTGGTAGTTCTAGGGTTATGAAGTGTTTATTCCGTATAATACTACTTGTGGATTTATTTTATATAAGACTATGCTTTATTAATTCATACTCAGAGTTATTTTGTGCATCATTAACTGTTATGTAGTGTCTGAATACATATCTTGGTTATTGATTGAGTGCGTTCAATGCTGAACATGATTTCATGTTATGATTCTAAGTGAGGGGACTCCGAAACTTCATTAGAACTATATTATATAAATACTTATTAATTGAATTGAATTCGGGTTAGTAAGTAGGATAAAGAGGATAATTATATTGTATCTATAAAGGGAGATCATATATATTTAGAGTACTTAGTGCTTTAGAAATAATTGATACTGATAGTACCTAGAAATGGGGGTATAATTATGTTCTTGCTCCAAGGTGATTTACACATGTTACACGCATATTTACTTGTGTCTATAGAGTAGATTTGCATGACTTAGTGATGCGTCCAAAGTCCACAAGGCAGAGTTAGACATTGACATACGAAATGGAGATTAATTAGTTAAATTAGATGGCCCGAAGAGCTACCTATCTTCTCACTTGAGCAACTCTCATTATTTCTCTATAGTTCTATTTTATTTATTATTTCATTACTTTGTTTATTAGTTTAATAATAGTTCTCCAACCCAATTGCCAAATAATAGTTTTCGATAATTTAGATAATAATAAATTGATAACCAACTGTCCTTTGGGTTCGATAATATACTTGGTCGCTTGCTTAAGCTACAATCACATTCTTCATACTTGGGGATTAATCGTGTGCTGAGAAAACGCCCATCAAGTTTCTGGCGCTGTTGTCGGGGATGGTTGTCCTTATCGATTTTATTATTTCTATTTTAATTGAAACTACTCCATACATGTCTTTAATTTCTAACGCTGAATTTTTCTTACGTGTATGCACACTAGGTCGAAGGGAGCAACACTAATGCCTTTTGATCCAAAAATTAGAGTATCGTCAAGGAAGAAGAAGGCAAAGAAAAAGAAGAATAAGAACGTGGAAGCAACTGAAGCTCTTAATCTAGGAGTTGAAGTTGAAGTACTGAACTCGAAAATGATTGAAGTTGCAACCGAAAATAAGTCAGAAGCAGAAGCAGTCAACATGGCCCAAGATAGGGTAAATCCGGACAATGTTGTCATTCGTGAAGTCTTTAAGAAAAATGGAGGGGGCAATATGGGGCTGTTAGGAGTGCATGGAGCTGATGTAGATTTTGATCTTCATCCTACTCTTATCAGCATGATAGAAAGGTACTCCTACTCTGGGGGAACTTTCGAGGATCCTCAACAACATCTTAATAAGTTCCTTGGTTATTCAAGTACACAAAAGGATGCAGGAACTTATAAAGATACGAGGAGGATCATCTTATTTAAGTTTTCGCTTACTGAAAGAGCGAGAGATTGGTACAACACTCTTAGTGCTGCTGAATGCACTACCTGGGAGCAATTGAAATAAATTTCTTGGAGCGATACATGCCACCTTCAAAGGTGTTTAAGATGAAACAAGAAATCATTCAATTTTCTATAGGCGGTAATGAGAAATTCCATGAAGCATGGGATATATTCAAGGACATGCTCAGAAGGTGTCCTTAGCATGGATTATCTAAAGCTCAATACATCAGTATTTTCTACAATGGGTTGGATTGTGATTCTTGTGTTTTACTAGATTCTTCATCAAATGGAGCATTACTTACTACGACACCCGTTGAGGCCGAAAAACTTTTTAAGGATATTTCAATGAATTCAAGAGATTGACCAACTAATAGAGTGAGAGGCACTTATGTACTTGGAAAGGTAGCGCAGGTTGAGCGCACTATGGTAAAGTCAAGTAGAGAAGATGAGATCATCTCTAGCATGGCAAACATCAACAAGCTATTTGAATCCCAGCATAAGCAAATAACGAAGATGTCGCAGAGAGTACCAATGATGATACAGTGGGATGTTTGTGAAGAAAGGCCGATCCAAGAGGAATTTGAAGAAGCAAACTATGCCATGGGTTAAAGTATTCAAGGAACTAGGTTTAAAATCAAGGAAACTTGAATTACCAAGGAAACTACAACAATCGTGGTCCTCCGGGTAATTATCAGCAACCAAGGAGGCAAATTTTTTGTGGATCAATCTGAATGCAGCAATCAAACCTCCTACGTGTGTTGATCCTGGTGCTAAGATTGAGGAAGGAAAACATGGTTTGGAAGATACTGTGAACTGATATGTGGCTAGGAATGATGCAAAGGTGGATCATTTGGAAGTAAAGATAGATTCAAATCATGAGGAATTATCTAAGCAGATGAAGGATCTTACTAAGTTGATGGGAGAGATGGCAGGGAATATGAATAAGCTTACGCTGAAAATTGAGATAGGTAAATTTCCTTCTCAAAGCATAACAAATCCAAAATCTTGTAATGCCATCACTTTGAGGTCAGGAACGCAGTATGAAGGTCCAATGCTACCAATCATAAAAAATGGAGAGAACGTGTCTCCGCTCTACCAAGCAGTATTTTGAGGCTCTGAGAAGTCACGATCAGAGTACAGGCACTTCGCTTGACCAAATCGATGCCGCTCGACTAGATCTGTCTGGTCGAGCTGAGGTCGAGCGGACTCCTGTATTCCTGAACAGTCAAACTCAGATTACAGGTACCTCGCTCGACCAAACCTTTTTGGTCTAGCGGAGGCGAGCAAGGCCATTCGAAACCAACTTCTATACAAGACGTTATACCTGTAGTTCAGAACACTTCAGTACCATCCCAAGATCAGAATACTAAGCAGATAGTAGAGAAAAAGTGGAAAAGAGCTAAGAGATTGAGAGCCGAGAAGGACAAAGCGAAGGAGGTTGAACATGATGAGTGGGGAATCCCCAAAACTAAGATACCTCCTCAATTTCATTAATGTTAGTGAAGAAAAGATTAGAAGAAAAGTTAAAGAGGTTTTTGGATATTATGAACAAAATAAGCTTGAATATTCCTTTCTCCGAAGCAATCATGGAGATGTCGTACTATTCCCGATTTTTGAAGGATATCATATTGAAAAATAAGAGTTTGAACGGAGTTGAAACTGTCTATCTATCTGAGAACTGCAGCTCGATCATTCAGAGAAAGCTGCCAGCAAAGTTGAAAGATACGGGAAGCTTCACTATTCTATGTGAAATTAGAAAGGGGCCAGCACAAAAAGCTCTGTGCGATCTTGGTGCAAGCATCAACTTGATGCCCTTATCTATATTTAAGAAGATAAGCTTGGGGAAGCTTACTCCCACAATAGTGGCTCTACAATTGGCGGATATATCCATGACTTTTCTGAAAGGGTTGATAGAAGTTGTACTTGTGGAAATAGAGAAGCTTGTCTTTCCTGTGGATTTCCTTGTGCTAGAGATGGAAAATGACAAGGATAATGTCCCTCTTATCTTAGGGTGGCCATTCCTTGCCACAGCTGGAGCTATGATTGATGTTAAAAAGGGGGAGCTTAGACT
The DNA here is from genome assembly GCA_023678885.1 of Pogostemon cablin. Taxonomy (NCBI): domain Eukaryota; kingdom Viridiplantae; phylum Streptophyta; class Magnoliopsida; order Lamiales; family Lamiaceae; genus Pogostemon; species Pogostemon cablin. The sequence continues at coordinate 15,850,619 of CM042952.1, read as the reverse complement.
TCGCATGGATAATGAATAGGTTCTGTTCAACCTCGACAAAGCAATGAAGATGTCTATGGAGATACAGTGTTACAACACTGATATGGTGGAGGAGATCATGAAAGAAGACATGTCCTTGATTCTTTCAAAGTATGCATTGGAGACATGCTTGGCAGAATATCTTACTTTTCCAACTACGGAGCTAGATGAGCTCTCCAATGAGGTATGTATTGAATTTCTTAAAAACTTGCTTTGGGTGATGACAGGAGTGAACCAAAAAGAACCAAGATTGAAGAGGTGAAGTGGCCTAGGCAGTACCTATCCTTGGATAGAGAGTGCACACCGAAAGAAGATAAGAATGAGGAGTTGAAACACTACCGGAACACTAGAAGTACGCCTATCTAGGCGACAATGAAAGTTATCCAATAATTGTATCTTCTTTTCTTATTAATGATCAACTTGAAGAGTTGTTAGATGTGCTTAGAAAATATAAGTCTGCTATTGGATGGTCTCTTGATGATTTGAAAGGTATTAGTCCATCGTATTGCATGCATAAAATAAGATTGCTAGATAAAGCTAAGTGATGTATTCAGAATCAGTGGATGGTTAACCCCCCAATTCAAGAAGTGACCAGGAAGTAAATCTTATCGTGGTTTGATATAGAAATTATTTATCCCATTAGTGATAGTCCTCGCGTGAGTCCATTGCATGTTATAGCTAAAAAGGAGGACATGACTATCGTGAAAGCAGATGATGGGGAAATATTAGCCACTAGGATTCCTAAGGCATGGCGTGTGTGTACGGATTACAGAAAACTGAATCAAAATACATGCAAAGACCATTTCCCTCTTCCTTTCATGGATCAAATGTTGGATCGTCTACTAGGGTATGAGTTTTATTGCTTCTTAGATGGGTATTCGGGTTATAATCAAATTATGATTGCACCCGAGGATCATGAAAAGGCTACTTTTACTTACCTTATGGAACCTTTGCTTTTAGAAAAATGCCTTTTGGATTGTGTAATGCGCCTGCTACATTCCAAATATGCATGATTGCCATATTTGATGGGTTGATAGAAAAGATCATGGAGGTGTTTATGAATGATTTTTCTATTTTTGGTTCCTCTTTTGATATTTGTTTGTCTAACTTATCTTTTGTTTTAAAGAGATGTCAAGAAACTAATCTTATCTTGAATTGGGAGAAGTACCACTTCATGGTGAAAGATGAGACTGTTCTTGGGCATCATATTTTGGCCAAATGATTGCAGGTTTATAGAGCCAAGTTGGTAGAAATTGAGAAGCTTCCACCACCGGCTAATGAGAAGGGAGTCCAGTCCTTTCTTGGACATGCAGGATTCTATAGAAGATTTATCAAAGACTTATCAAAATACGCCAAGCCCTTATCTCACTTACTTTAAAAGGATGTTCCTTTTTGTTTTTAATGATTAATGTCTAATAGCTTTTCAGGTTTTAAAAGAGGCGCTTATTGTTGCACCTATCTTGATCACACCCGATTGGACTCAGTCGTTTGTACTTATGTGTGATGCAAGTGATCTAGCACTTGGAGTGGTGCTTGGGCAGTTGAGGGAGAAGAAATTCTGCGCCATCTACTATGCGAGTAAAACTTTTGATGCAGTACAAAACAATTACACTGTTACTGAAAATGATTTTTTAGCTGTTGTGTATGCATTCAACAAGTTTCGACAATATTTGGTTGGCATGAAGACTATAGTGTACACGGATCATTCTGCGATCCAGCACTTGATGGAGAAGAAGGAAGCTAAGCCTAGGGTTATTTGATGGATCCTTCTTTTGAGTTCAATATGGAGATCCGAGATAAGAAAGGGATATAAAATTGTGCTAGTGGATCACCTATCAAGGTTAGAGACAAGGGAACATTGTGATGAGCCGTTCGAATACATAGAAGAGATGTTCCTGAATGAGAAGATTATGGCAGTGTTTGCTGAAGGAGCAGAGAATGCTTGTGAAGTAGCTGCTCAAGAAATTGATCCATGGTATGCGGATTATGTCAACTACATTGCGGTTGGTGAAATTCCTAAAGGTCTCAATAGGTATCAACTTGCTAAATTTAAGAGAGATATTGAGACTTTCATATGGTATGATCCATTCATCTACAAAATTTATATGGATTCTATCGTCCGTAGATGTGTGCCCGAGATGGAGATGGAGAGTGTTCTTGATTTTTGTCATGCACAACCTAATGGGGGCACTTCGGAGCCCAAAAGACTACAGCTAAGGTACTTCAATCCGCTTTATATTGGCATACCTTATTTAAAGATTGTGAATCCTATGTAGCGACATGCAATAGATGTCAAAGGATGGGAAACATAAGCAAAATGGATGAGATACCACTTCAGCCAAGCATTGTAGTACATATTTTTTATGTATGGGGAATTGATTTTATGAGGCCTTTTCCCCTATCTAATGAATTATATACATCCTGCTTGCTGTTGATTATGTTTCTAAATGAGTTGAGGCTATTTCTACTCGCATGAATGATGCAAAGACGGTCTTGTCATTCATGAAGAAACATATTTTTGCCCGTTATAGAGTTCCTAGAGCGCTAGTAAGTGATGGAGGTTCGCACTTCGTCAATAAGCTTATTGAGAGAGTACTTAAGAAATCTGGTGTTAAGCATAGGGTTACTACACCCTATCATCCTCAAGCGAATAGGCAAGCAGAAGTTTCTAACCGACAAGTGAAACAAATCCTAGAGAAAGTAGTTAGGACCAATAGGAAAGATTGGGCTATGAAGCTCGATGACGTCTTATAGGGGTTTCGTACTTCATACAAGACTGTGCTAGGAATGTCATCTTATCAAATCATCTATGGAAAACCATGCCACTTACCCGTAGAGATTCTGCATAAGTCTTTTTGAGCAGTAAGGAGTTTGAACTTATCCATTAAGGAGGTCAAGGACTTAAGGTTGACTCACATCAATCAATTGGATGAGTTTAGAAGTCAAGCTTTCAAGAACTGGGTGATCTATAAGGAGAGAATGAAGAAATTACATGATTCAAAGATTACTTTTAAAGAGTACAAAGAAGGAGATGAGGTATTACTCTTTAACTCTTGATTGAAGCTTTTTGCAGGAAAAATTGAAATCGAAGTGGATGGGACCGTTCATTATACATAGAGCCTGTGGAGGGGGGGAGTTTTGAGATTATGGACAAGGACAGAAATATCATAGCGGCGAATAGGCATCGATTGAAGCACTTTAAGTCGTCGGATTATGACTGCGTTGTCTTTGAAGATACCTTGCATTGAAGTGGTACCGTCGTGACTCTCCGACGTTAAACATGAGCGCCTGTTGGGGGCTTACCCTCCCATTTTATTGCTTCATTTATTTCGTGTGTGTAAAAAAATTTTATATTTAAGGTGCTTACTAATCGACAATTATATCTCTTTACAAACTTAGTTTCAACTGTAGTTTATACTAAGTTTGGGGGGTGTGATGTTCTTACCTCATCGTAGCACCAAGAGTATAATCTTTTCTTTATAACGTTTGCTAGGGGAGTTGATTTTTTGTGGTATATAGAAACTTTAACAGGTTTTGATGTATCGATTTTTTTGCAATTTGCCTAGTGTTCAGTGGTGTATTTATTGTAGTGTGAGCGAAGTTATATATACTTGATTTTTAAGTAGTAGTGGTTCTCATGCTATTATTTTGGCTTGGTATGATGTTTAATGTCATTTTTTAGTCTGAGTTTTGCAGGGGATGAAGAAATCACGAAAAAATAGAGTGTCGGAAGCCCGCTCAACCAAAAGTTACGCCGCTCGACCAGTCTTTGAGGTCGAGCGGACCACTGTAAGGCAGATCCTGGAGTTTTTAGAGTACAAAGGTCTCGCTCGACCAATGGGGGGCCGCTCAATCAAAACATCTTGGTCGACCGAGAGGTCGAGCGGAACACAGAAGACGGTTCAGCGTACAGAGTCGTCGCTCGACCCGAGCAGAGTTGCAGTTTCGCGAATAAAAGGTAAGTTTCTGTTCTGCTCCACCATTTCTCACCATCTTTTCTCGAGCAACCACCCCGAACTGTAAGATTCTCACCCTAATTACTTAGTATATTCATCTTTACCCAAACCACACACATTCCACCTCAATTTTGGAAGATTCAAGTCGAATTTGGGGCTTTTCTTATCAATTTTGTATTCTCACTTCCCGTCACTTCTACGCACCTATGGCTGGAGATAGAGGTATGTTTTCTCAACTTATTTCCCTTGAATTGGATTTTGTTCTATTTAGTTTAGTTGGGTAAGTTGATGAAGCATGTCCTTGGTTTGAATTGAGAATATGAATTTGGGTGTAGTTGTTGAAATTGTACATGAATTTGCATGAGTTCAATTTTACATTGGATTGATGGAATTTTATGAAATTTATGATGTATATGTCACGGGCTTGAGTTTAATTGTTTAATTTTTGCATGGGCTCGTTGATTTGGAGTGATGATAGTGATTAATTTGAAATGTGGAATAGTGTTGATGCTTAGGATTGAGTTTAAATTTTTGAATATCTTTTTGAATTTCCTATTGAAGCATGTTGGTATTTTGAATCCTTTCGTGATACTTAGGACATAGAATATCGATTTTTTCATGATTTAATGTGTCAAGATTTATCGTATGATTTGTTTATCCATGTGAGAATGTGGAGAAGTTGAGTTTAAATTATTGGGGATATAATTTGAACTCTTGAGTGGAATCTATGTGAATTGTCCTAAGGGTGTCATACTTGTTTCTTTGCCTGTATTGAAGTATAATCTTTATAGGTAAGGGCATTGCTGCTTGTTCCAAGAGGAAGGATAGTAGAGTACTGTTGAGAGTGAAATTCACGCATTTTATGTTTGCACATTACACCGTTTTGCTTAGAAAAGTTATTATTTTTGTATGGAATTGTGTATATTTGAGTATTTACATGATTATAATACTACTAAGGTGTTTTGTTGAGTTTTGAAGGGTAAAATATGATCAAAAGTTCAAAATTGGAATGAAGAGTGAAAGTGTGAAGGAATGTTGAAAAACACACGTCCACTTAAATAATTTTTCTGTGTTTGTTTAGAAGTCTAAATTGAACAAGTAATATATGGTTAGAAGGCCATGGAAGAGAGGATAATTTTGGCATAAAAACCACTCAAATCGGAGTCCGTATGAGGAAGTTATGCTCGAAACGGTTAGATCGCGCAGCTGCAAGCAGGAATTTCCAAAAATTTCCGAAAATTAGCCAATCTTTCCTATTCTTGGAGCACAATTCTTTCCTTATCTCATTCCCTACTCACACCTATATATATTTCACATCGTTATTCATAAGAGACACCACCCTCCACAAGGGGATCACCCCCCATCCATCATCTACCATCATCTACATCCATCCCATCATCCATCCACAACGAAGGAAATTCAAAGGCTATTCAAGAGGGAGATCAGTCAATCGAAGAAACGGAAAAGGAAAGTAGAATAATGCAGATACTAGGGTTTTTCTATTCCTTTTTTTATTTTCGTTTGTCAAAACTTCTAGTATGAATTTGATAGCTATGGGAGTTGCTTGTAACCCCATGGGCTAATTTTATTTACAGTTTTGAGGTTTGAAGGATAGACATAATTGATTTGATGAACTAGACTGATTTTTTTGTGAATTCATGTGGATTATTATTTTGGTTTATTTGATTCGTATTGAGACTTTGCAATCATGCTTCGTAACGTCTTCATAGTAAATTCATGACATCCGCTATAATGCTTGATTTATTATGTTATCTTGTGTGCGTTCATGAATTGAATTGTCTATCTGTTGAGAATTAAGGTAGTTCTGTAATAAACACGTTAATTCTAAGAACCGGTAAATCAGATACTTGAATTGTTTAGTGGAACAATGCAATTAGACAGTCAAGTAGAAAGTGAATAAAGCCTTGTAGTACTTTAAGAAAATATCTTGTTAGTCAAACTTGCCAGCCGGAGGTATTGTTGTTTGCGTTGATTAGTATCTAGGAAGGGGACTTGGTAATATTCACGCACCCTATGATTTAAACCAGATTATACTGTTAACTTTGAATCGGACCATATTCGGTGGGAAAATAGGGTTATGTGGTGTATTTTCATAAAATCTGTATGAATGAATAATTGGAAGTCTAGGAATTCAAATTTGGTCTATACCGGATTACCTTAGAACTGTTGATCGTTTCTTGAATTAATCTTAAATCTTTCTTCTGTGATTTATTTTAATAGTTGTTCTTTAGATAATACTCCTTCCGTCCACTGTCAATCTATCCATTTTACCATTTTGGGTCGTCCATCCTTAATCTATCCATTTTCCTTTTTGGACTATGAGACCCACATCCTCCACTAATACAAATAAAATATGGGACCCACACCCTCCCCTAATACAACTACCTACTACACATAAAGTAATAATACTCCTTAATCCACGTGCAAAAAGTAAAGTGATACATTGAGGATGGACGGAGGGAGTAATTAAATTCACAACTCCTGGATATCGGTTACTTGATTCTGATTAATTTATTAATTTTAGGAAACAAATAATTAGTTGTCCTTTTGGTTTGATAATTTAACTTGGTTGCTTGTAGCTACAATTGACATCCTTCACACTTAGGGATTTAATTGGAGTGCATAAAAAAAGTTTATCAAGTTTTTGGTGCCGTTGCCGGGGACAGTTTTAATTGTTTATTTATCTTTCATTACTAATTTAATTAGAATATTTTTGTTGAGATTTAATTGTCTTTAACTTAAATTTTTCTTGAAGATTGCTTGCACACTAGGTCAAAGAAGGGAGCACAAGATCTCAAATTTGATCCGGAGGTTGAAGCGTCTGCGAGGAAAATGAAAGGAGCAACAAAGAATCTCAACGCACCTCCTAAGGCTGTTAAGGTACCACCTCCGAAGAAGAAAACAGACACACCAGATCCTAAAACAGTCATAGAGGAGGAAGAGGAGCAGATAGAAAATCAGGTTATCCCAAAAGAGGCTGAATCAGAATCAGAATAGAAACAACAGTTATGGGAGATAGAACTCATGAGGATGACATCGTCATCCGAGAAACTTTCAAGTCCACCAATTCAGGAGGATCAGGCATAGTTGGAGCAGTTCAAGCTGATGAGACGAACGACATAAGGTCAGTCCTGATTAATATGTTGGAGAAAAACCCCTTCGCCGGAGGCATTTTCGATGAGTCATACGGACATCTTAAATGTTTCAACAGGTATATGGATACGATGAAAGTCTTATCTTCCATTTATCATTTGTAGCATCGGAGACTTTCTCCGTATCCATATAGCTGTTGAAACATTTAAGATGTTCGTATGGCTCATAAAAAATGACTCCGGTGAAAGGGTTTTTCTCCACCATATTAATCGGGACTGGCCTTATGTCGTTCACCTCATCAACTTGAACTGCTCCAACTATGCCTGATCCTCCTAAATTAGTGGACCTGAAAGTTTTTCGGATGACAATGTCATCCTCATGAATTCTATCTCCATAACTGCTGTTTTTTATTCTGATTTTGATTATGATCCAGCCTCTTCTGGGATAACCTGATTTTCTATCTGCTCCTCTGCCTCCTCTATGACTACTTTAGGATCCGGCGTGTCCATTTTCTTCTTTGGAGGTGGTACTTTAATAGTCTTAGGAGGTGCGTTGAGATTCTTTGTTGCTCCTTTCCTTTTCCTCACAGACACTTCAACCTTCAGATCAAATTTGATATCTTATGCTCCGTTCTTTGACCTAGTGTGCATGCAATCTTCAATAAAAATTCAAGTTAAAGACAATTAAATCTCAACAAAAATATTCTAATTAAATTACTAATGAAAGACAAATAAACAATTAAAACTATCATTGGCACAAAGGCGCCATAAACTTGTTATGCGTATTTTGTGCACTCCAGTTAAATCCTCAAGTATAAGGATGTTAATTTTAGTGAAAAGTACCCAAGTTAAATTATCGATCCCACTAAGATAGTTAATTATTTATTTACTATGGATTACTAACTAATCAGAATTTTGTAACCAATTTTCAAATGTTTTGAATTTAATTAACTAAAGCACTGAAATATTAAATAATTGAATTATTAAAAGTAATAAAAATAAGCAAGTTCTATTCAAGAGATAAGGTATCAGGTATAGACCAATTAATTTGGGTTCTAGACTTTCAATTGTTCATTCATGCAGCGTCAATGAAAATATACCACCTAATCATGTTAACCCACCAGATATAATCCAATTTTAAGCTAACAGTATATTCTGATTTAGTCCCTAAGGTGCGCGAATATTACCAAGCCTTATTCCTAGACACTAATCAAAGCAAACAACAATACCTCCGGATGGTAAGTTCGACTAACAAGACATTCTCTGGAATTACTACAAGGTTTATCCACTTCCTACTTGAATGTCTAATTGCATTGTTCCACTAAACAATTCAAGTATCTGATTTACCAATTCATGTAATTAAAGTTTATAGCGGAACTACTTCAATCCCTAACAGATAGACAATATCAATCATGAACACACACAAGCTAACATAATAATCCAAGCATTATAGCGGATGTCATATGAAGACGTTACAAAGTAGATAAGCAAGTCTGGATAAATTAAGTAAAATAAGAATATCAACTGCACAAAATCCCAATTTTCTTTTTATTTTCCCAAATCAATTCAATCTAACCATCAAACCCTTGAACTGTATAAGAAATTAGCCCATGAGGTCACAATCAACACTCATGGCTATGCAATTCATATCATAAATCAAGATAAAAGGAAGGAAAAGATAAAAAACACGAAACCCTAGCATAAGCGTAGTCCCACGTTCCTTCTCTGTCTCTCCGATCGTCCAATTTCCCTCAATTAACACTTGGAACCCTCTTGAAGATGGATGGATGATGAAAGAAAGATGTGAATCTGATGTGAGTGTTTCTTGGGCAGCAATTCACGATGGAATGTGATGGGCTCCCTCAATTGTGTGTTGATTTTCCCTTTTATGTCTTAGAGTGTTCGTATGTCTTTTTTCGCGTCGAAATTGATCCAAAACACGATCTAGAAGCCACAAATACACTGCAGAATCGAGTGAGACTTTTTCAATTTTCATTAGTTGATAAGACAAGGGAGTGGTATGATAAATTGACAGGATACAGTTGTTCTAACTGGGCAGAGCTGCAGGTTATTGCATTAAAATAGAAAATCAATCAGTTCAAGCAGCGGAGAGATGAATCGTTTGGAGAGGCTTGGGAAAGATTTTTAGATGTTTTGAGGAGATGCCCACTACATGGATTAAAAAAATATCAACACATCAGTGTCTTCTATAATGGCCTTGACAATGAATCAAGAGTGTTAGTTGATGCTTCTGCTGGAGGAACAATTTTTGGTAAAACATCAAATGTCATAGAAAAGTTGTTTGATGATATTTCTATGAACTCTAGGGATTGTCCATCGGAAAGATTCGAGGGACTTATATACTTGGAAAAGTTGCACAAGTTGAATAGAAGTTTTCTGAACAAACACCTGGTAACTCTGATATCAGGTAAGAATGAAGGAGGCAACCAAGGAACTGCTAGTGAGGATGTAGTCATGAACCTTCATGAGGTTGAGAACGCAAATTGGGCCATGGGACAGAGTCTCCAAAGTACAAGAGCACCTCAGATTAGCAAGGAAATAGGTACTCTCAAGGAAATTCCAACCAAAGGAATAACTGATGAGCGTTTTCTCAACACACAAAATTAATCCTCAAGTATAAAGGATATCAATTGTAGTTTTGATAGGCAACCAAGTGATTATCGAACCCAAGGGACGGATGATTATCAATTTAATTATATTCTAATTAACTAAGATTATGTTGGAAAATTTGATTTGGTTTGGTTGTGAAACTAAATAACATATAACTGAAATAGCAAAGTAAATAAGCAAGCAATAGAGAAATTCCGGTTGTGATCAAGTAAGTAATAGAGTAGTTCTTCAGGTCATCTAGTTTTTCTTATTAATTTCATTTCCATGTGTTGATGTCCAACTCTGTCTTGTGATTTATGAACACATCACTAAATCATGCAAGCGTTCTATACAAGTAAGCAAGTGTGTGATACGTGTGATTATCCTCGGAGCAAGACGTATACTTCACCCCCTTTCTAGGTACTATCATAATCAATTATTTCCCGTGCACTTAGTACTCTAACCCGATTTGATCTCCCTTTTTAGGTACTATAAAGCTATACTCTTTATCCTACTTATTAACTCGAATAAGATTCAATTAACAAGTATCTATATAAGATAGTTCTAATAAGACTTTGGAATCCCTTCACTTAGAATTATAACATGTAATCATGCTCAGCAGTGAACGCACTCAATCAATAACCAAGAGATGTATCCAGAATCTACATAACAGTTAATGATGCACAAAACGACAATCAGTATGAATTGAAAAAGCACAATCTTATATAAAATAAACCACGAATAGTGTTGTATGGAGTTTACTCATGGAAATTTAATTAACTTATAAAACTTTCATAACCCTAGAACTACCGTGGTGGTTCTAGCCCATGATTGATCTAGGAACAATCATGGGTGATTGGTATGATCTTACCTGACGCGCCAGACGAACCTCTCTCACGACCCCTTTGGATGGTAGGGTTTCGATGGTAGATGAATGATGGAAGATGTGTGTTCTTCTCTTTTCACCTGCGAAAGCTCTTCTTTTATACTCATAGGACCTTCTTATAGGCTTAGGATGGCTTTTGCTTGAAGCACACACTGTTTAGTGTGAAAATCTGCATGTTTTAGGGTCCGATTTAGCATCGTTTTGTGGAATTTACGTTCATATTTTAGCACTAAATGGTTAATTTCCATATATTTAAGATATTTGTTCATTTGAGGTGTTATTTCATATTTTTAGATGGAAAAAGGATTAAAAGTGCAAAGTTGGAAAGAAGAGTGAAATCGTGAAAGAATACTGAAAAACGTATGTCCTTTTTGCATAATTTTTCTGTATCTTTGTGGAAGTCCAAACTTATCATCTGATGTATGGTTGGAAATCCACTGAAGATAATATCATTTTGGCTCATGAAACATCTCAATTGGAGGTCAGATGAGGGAGTTATGATCAAAACGGTGAAGACGTGCAAGCTGTACCAAACCTGCACGACTCGTGCCACTTTTGCACGACTCGTGCCCTTCAAATGTTTGAATTTTTTTGATTTCTTAATATGTATAGAAATCCAAGGAAGATAGAGTCGCGTAAGTGCAAGAATCGTGTCAATCAGAGATCAGACCAAGAAGTTATGCTCAAAACTGTGAGGTCGCGCAGCTGCCAGCGAGAATTCCGAAAATTCACAAAAATTACCCTCTATTTCCTATTTTCTTGGTGACTAAGTTATTTTTTAATTTAATATCCCTCCATATCTTCCATAATTATATTTTTCCTGATTTTTTAAGATCTACTCCTTATTTTATTAAATTCTCACACCTATATATATCCATTCTCATCACCACATAAAGTGTGGAAAAACTGCATAATCTACCATACCACCACATCACTTAGGGTTTTAAACCCTAACCCATCACCTTCGGCCATCCATCTCTACCCTACACCCTACCTTTTACCTATCACCCTCAATCACGGTGTTTGCTACTTGAGAAGGAGAACAGAGGAGGATCATCAAGACAGATAATTATTCCAGACACGGGTTTTTCTTCCTTCTTTAATTTCTTATTGTTGATTTATAGACTCATGGGTAAGTTTCATTCCATAGACATGGTTGTTGCTTGTAACACCATGGGCTATTACTTTTCTGAATAGTTTTAGGTTTGAAGGTTAAATTGTTTTGAATTGATGACCTAGACTAGATTGAATTTCTGCAGTATACTTATTCCCTTATTAATGCTTTGAATTTGAGACTTATATTTTTGTCTTATATGGTCTGCCCTCATTCATGATATGTCATTGTCTTATGCATATTTATGCTTGTGCATAAAGTAGTTATATTTCTCTATCTGTTATGGGTAAAGGGGATCTAACTTTATAATATTTATTCATTAGAATAATTAATATTGGACACTTAATATATCTATTAATTACCATTTTAGAGGATTTGGTTTCTTAGATTGTTAAGTGGGAGTTGAGGATTAATTCTTAAGTACCTATAAAGGGAAGTCTAGTACTCTAGCCTATTAGGAATTTAGCATGAAGTACCTAGAAAGGGAGTAGAAATTATTCTTCTGCATCCAAGGGTTTAAACCAGGTTTACGTGTTAAGTTTACTTTAAGAGAGGGATTTAACATATTTACGTGATGGCTTCATAACAACTGCAGGAATTCTAACTGATTGTCTAGTGGTTTAGTTTAACCAATTTAAACTAGATTTACTAGAGCTATCTTGTCTTCTCTCTTGAAACACTTGTGATTATTTGTGATTTTTATTTTTATTTATTTTATTCAATATTTATTTTTCTGCATAATTAGTTTAATAATTTCCAAAATCATAAAAGGTTACTTTGTCTTAATTATTAGTGGTGCGAATTAGTTAGTGTGTATCTTATTTAACGCCAATCCCTTGGGTTCGATATTTTTACTTGGTCGCACGTTGAGCTACAATTGATTCCCTACACTTGGGGACACATACAAAATTACGAACAAGCAAATGGCGCCGTTGCCAGGGATTAGATTGTTTAAATAGGAAACCATTAAATTATTTGTTATCACTTTTAATTAGGATTTTTTATTGCTTTATTTTATTTTTATTTATTTATTTGAACATATTCTGACTTTAAATATTTTCGAGGTACAAGAGATGGAATTCTATGGAAATCAGAATGATATGGTTCATCCTCCATATTACATGGATGAGAGGTACTATGGTTATGATTTTCCAATGAAAAAAGTTCCTTCTCAATACTAAAATAAGTCAGATATGAAGATGAATGGTCTTGTGTTTACTATGGAAATTCATATCCACTTCATCTAGAGAACATTTACAAAGTGATTGCTATTCAAAAGATAAGATGTGTCTCTGGCTACTCTGAAAGCACATTCTAAAAAATAAGTCATACATCTCGAGATAAGTTAGTGTGACCCTCGTTGTGAAGTATCATCAATGGTGATCTCAACTAATTTTGAGGACGGGTTTATAGAAAGTCATATGATGTGATTATCCACTTAAAACTTTTAATGGTCTTGATCACAAAATCAATCAAACCAGTGTCCCAAATGGATTTCCTCGCCCCGTCTCTCAGTTCTTGCCTAGACATTTTAACTTCACTTCCAACACTTTTTTTGCTTTCTGCTCTTTTAACAGATCAACAATCACAAAAAACACATTTTCCAGCCTTCTAGGAGGAACATCTACAATTTTGACATTCAACACATGGAAATACACTAACCTTAAAATCTCTGTTCCATTTGAACCTGCAAGCATGGCTTTAGTCAGTATTTAAGAAATGACTAGATTTATTAAAAAAAAATGGCTTCCATAGAAAATAAAAAATGAGAGTGGGATACAAAACATTATACAAAAAATTTAACCAAGCAATTGAAAAAAAAATTAAAATAGAAAAGCCAATGTGTTTATCATGCAAAAGTTGACATCCATTATGTCTCTGTTAAACTGAAATCTGGAATGATGAGATATTGCATAGCTTATTATTCATCTCACTAAACTCAATCCATGAGATGGTACTTTTTGTCAATAAAAATGATAACATTTATAATAAAATGTGATAGTATTTGATTAAAAAAAGTGACAATCATCCGAATAAATTATTTCATTAACAATCTGTGTGACGAATAAAAAGTGATAATTTTTTAATACAAAGTGATATTTGATCAATGAAAAGTGATAAACATTTGTTGAACTATTTTATGCATAAAGAATTTATAGGACACATAAAAATTGATAATATTTTAATGAAAAGTTATATATAATCATGGAAATGTGATAATCGTATGATTAAACTATTTCATAAATCATTTGTAGGATAAATAAAGCCATAATAAATTTTGAATGAGGCTTGAGTGCACCCGGGTGCACACTGTGCGCCTTTAGAATTTTGTATTATGGATAAGAGTACATTATTTTGTTCTAAAGAGTATACACTTTTCATTAATATTTTTATTTTTCTTCAGAAAATAAAGGGTACACAACTTTATACTAAAGGGTACACAATTTAAAATAAAATTCTAAAGGTACACGAAGTGTGCTCCGTGCACCCGGGTGCATACAAGTTTTTGCCATAAATTTTTTAAGAAAATGTAATAAATGAATAATAAAAAGTGATAACATCAAATTAAACTATTTAATAAATAATTCATAAAATATATAAATGTAATATTATGTTTTAATACTCCTTCCGTCTGATTCTAAGGTATCCATTTGCTTCTTGCACATGGATTAAGGAGTATTATTATTATATGTAAGTGGGTAGTTTGTATTAGAGGGAAATGGTGGGTCATATTGTGTACTTTTTTACTAAATATGGGAATGAATACCTTTGAAGCGGACGCCAAAAATAGTAAAATGGATACCTTAGAAGCGAATGGAGGGAGTAATAAATAAAACTTCATTCGTCCAACATCAATCTATACGTTTGCATTTTTGTGCGTAGATTAAGGAATATTATTATTTTATGTGTAGTGAGTAGTTGTATTAGTGAGGTGTGTTGATCCCATATTTTAATTGTATTAGTGTGTGAGTGTGTCCCATGTGTCTTAAAAGGAAAATAAATATATTAAGAGTGGATGACTCGAAATGGTATAATGAATAGATTGAAAGTGGACGGGGGAGTACCTAATTATAAAAGAAGTGAAAAAAATAGGGGGCGACTATTTGCACCCCGATAATACTAAACATATCTCATAAAAACATTAAACAAAAATATTTCAAACTGAAAAGACTAAAATATCCTTATATAAGTATGATTAAAAAAATTAGTTTAATTGGCCACCAGATTCAGTTTAGGAAAACAGAATTATTGAGCTGCAACTAAAGAAAGAGAAAGGTCGAAGGCGTGACATCAGAAACTCTATGTATAAACTTAAACTCAACTACCATAAACCACACTCTTTAGCTATATAGACAAGATGATGGCAGAGAAAGAATAGATGAGATGAATTATGTCAACATATTCTTTTCATGAGGTTTGTAACATTGCATGCCCCCACCTTTTATATTGCTCTCCAAACCACGACAATCAAGGACAAAACGCACAAAACATCTCTTCTGCCCAACCATTCAATTTCTTTGGTCTAAATCATCACCTTTCTTCCTCCAATGTTAGGGAAAACAATGAATCAAGGATTTGGCCACTGAAGAAATTTGTGCTGTACTTTCTATTCCGATTAGTAAGATTAAGAGAGCAGTCGATGTCTTCGATTATGATTATGGATTTTGAACTCGTCTTCATCAGTAGCTTCATCAACTCGAAATTCGTGCTCACTTCCGTCAATTCTAGATGGTAGATGTTGTACCTTAGATAATTCGCCATGGTACGATCATGCTGGATTTTCGGATGCCCGGCGGACCGTACAATAAATACCCTCTCTTCCACGCCCTATCCATTTTCTGATAAAATTGTTCTCCATTGGCGAAGTCCTTCAAATCCTCCATAAGTTCAGCTTTCTTCAACGGATCCATCACCACTGTATCGAACGTGCTTGGATCCTTGAATGGTACGGATTCCCATGGATACCCTCTGGAATTGGTGTACAGAAATCGATCCTAAGTTCTCCGGTGGATTTCATTGGCAGTTTTCATGAGATAATAGAGGAAGGAATTGAGCACCCAGTGTCTGTTCTTCTTGAGGGTGAACCATGTCCTCTCCTCCGACAAACTTCTCAGTTTTTCTTAATTTCTAACGAACCGGGTATGTTTAGTAAAAGTTCTTAATGAATGAGGTATGTTTAGTAATT
This sequence comes from Pogostemon cablin, assembly GCA_023678885.1. NCBI lineage: Eukaryota > Viridiplantae > Streptophyta > Magnoliopsida > Lamiales > Lamiaceae > Pogostemon > Pogostemon cablin. The sequence goes on along the minus strand of CM042952.1, from coordinate 15,834,736 downwards.
TGGTGTATGAATAATTTTATAAGGGTATTTTAGTGATAAGTCGTAATTTTACATGATTATTTTGGATGAAATTCACTTCTTTAAGTGTGAGTTGTGAATTATTTAGTGTAATTATAACTTATTTATATTCTTCTTAGTTGAACCTTAATTATTTTATTTCTTATTAAAACAGACCAAAATTGAGATAAATTATACAGTCACATAATTTATTTTGTGAATAGTTACAATAATTTTAATTACAGGAAAATAAAGAGTTGACCAAGATAATTAAGGAAAAGAAGGATTTGGTAATCAACAATGAATAAAAACTTATCAAAGATGAGATACAAGGAATCTGGACACACATTCAAGAAGGAAGGTCAAAGATAAATTAATTCAGGATCTTTATATTAATCTTGAACATCATTCACGCCTCAACACATCATGATCCGGGTTGCAAACTCACATTCAAGAAGGAAGGTCAAAGATAAATTAATTCAGGATCTTTATATTAATCTTGAACATCATTCACGCCTCAACACATCATGATCCGGGCTGCATACTCACGCTAGAAGCAGATTAGGAGGTGACGGGAAGAACTCCACCACTTAGAACATCGATTTAGTCTTTTTAATTTATTTTATTTTATTTCAATTATGTAATTTCGATTCTAGTCCAGTGATTGTGAACTTCCGTAGAATAATTACATGTTTGATTAGGAATAATATTATCAACTTGTTTTATGAATTTATTTTGTGATTGACTTTGATGTGAATCTTGAATTTTCAATTGCTTTTTTGGACTACCCCTCTAATAGGTGATTGATTGTTCAATAGCTATTTTACATATTATAATCCGTAATTGTTATAAAAAGTGAATCAAGTAGCAAAATGAGGAAGTATCTCTTGAAATCACAAAATCTAGGTTGTATGATTCGCTACCCCCGTTTTCATAGCCTAGTAGTCCTAATATCTAAACCCTAATACATTGTCGAGTTTGAATCCATAAGGTCACTCGAGAATAGTTTAATCTAGAGGTCGTACCATATGTTATTAAACTTAAGGATATTTCGAGTTAATTGGTCGTACCGTTAGCTTAGGGACTTGAGTTTATGAATTTGTTGGTGTTTTAGAAATTTCATACATGTGAATTAGGATATGGGAGGGGATCAAATCCTTGGACTAGGATTTTATTTTAATTGTTGTCTCAATTTTATCCTTTTTGCATTTTTAAATTATTTATATTATTTTCATGCTTGTTAGTAGTTGTTAAACTCAATCCAATCCCCCCTTGTTTCTCTTTAAAAAAACACAAATTATTCAATTGAAATTCGATTATTCCCTGTGGGTTCGACCCTTACTTACCCTACTACATTCTTAGTGGGTTTGTTTGGAAAATTACAAATCTTATTTTTGGGTGCCGGCGACAGCACACCATTTAGTCTTTTCAATTAAAAATATTTTAGTTTAATATTTTTATGGGTATGTTTAGTATTATTGTGGTGCAAATAGTCACCCAAAAAATATTTATGACAATGAAAATGCATATCACTTTTAAAAATTTTTAAAAATATAAAAAAATAAAGATTCATATAAATTTTTATAGTGAAAGAAAGGGATAAAATATATTACTTAACCTAATTTATTTCATATTTCCATTGCATAATTTTATTAATCGCAAAACTAATTAGCCCACAAAGACATTAACGACGGCCCACTTTGTTTTTTATTTATTTATTCGCTTATTTAATGTATTAATTGGTTAATGTATAATATCTTAGCTCAACTAGATTTTTTTTTAGAAAGCCCAAAACCTATTTATTTATTTTTATGGCCCAAAAGGCCAGCCCTATCTTAGCCCAACTAGATTTATTTTAGAAAGCTCAAAACCTATTTATTTATTTATATGGCCCAAAAGGCCAGCCTTATCTTAGCCCAACTAGATTTTTTTAGAAAGCCCAAACTTATTTATTTATTTATTTTGTGGCCCAAAGTTTTAGCCCACTTAAATGGCCTGATATATATAATTATTAAGGCTAAAGTTAAAAAAAAAGAGAGAAGAACGGGAGAAGAAAAACAAAAGAGGGGAAAGAAGAGAGTGAAGAGAAGAAACCCTTGTTGATCAAATTCTCCCTTACAACCCTCATCCTAGGTGGTTTCTAAGTTGTTTTGAGGTAAGTGGTGTGTGAATTAAGCTTCCTTCTTCCATGGTTTTGTAATTTTGTGGGGTTTTTCTTTTTGGTATGTGGGTAATTCGCAGACTGTTCGAACTAATTTTGACATAGCTATTGCCATCGAAAGTTTGCAAACTTAATTTCTGTATGTAGCTGAACTCGTTAGCTTTCCGTAGCCACTTGAAACGCCTCAATCTGATTATTGTACAATTAGTTATGATTTTTCTCGTAAACTGCCGCTAGCTGAAAAATTTCAGAATTTTTATGTTGAATTCAAACTTATTTTCTATCGTTTTGTTTAGTTAATATATCGAAACGGGTTATGTGGGATTGAGAACTGATGTTAAGGAGTTACATACCATTTTTATTTAATATCGACTCGTTCGAACTCAATTAGGATTTATTTTTAGCAATGAAAGGGATGTTATCGCTAATAGTTAGTTATATTTAATTTGTCTTTAATTGCTCATCTCCTTTCTAGGTAAAGAACCATCGACGAAGGGCAAGGGACCGACTTCAGATTCCGGAGAGAGTTAATCACTTCCTTGTGAGTTGATAATTCGGGAACGCCTTCTCTTGTGGGAAGTGTGGACCCTCGATAAATGTGCATTTGTTTTAGTTTTAGTTAATTGACAAGAAAATTATTTGGTATTGTGTTATGTGGTAAAGAGCCTGATTGGCTCGATTGCTCTGGTTAGAGTCCTGTTAGCCATTTTATGAGTATTATTGATTTTAACTTATGTTGAAGAGCCTTGTCGGCTCGATATCTGATAGCATTTATTGTGAATTATTTGAGAATTGATTTCTGGTTATTCTTGTGTGCCAATTAAGACTCTAACTTGAGTCGTTATTCATCTTATGATGCATATGCATATGTATGCCTGGTACCAAGGTTAAGTAGCCCGAATTGGTCATGGTTCGGGTGAGTTGGAGCGACATTGGTTAAGTAGCTCGAATTGTCGCGGTTCGGGTGAGTTAGAGTGACAACCAAGTTGCCCGGGATTGGCAAACCCGGGTGAGTTAGATCTAAAGGGGCACCTGTCCATTTGCCAAATACTGATACTCTGGAGGGTGATCGTTAGATGGATTAGTCTATTATAGGCTCAGTCAACGTCACCGGTGTGGGACATGCATGTCATATATGTTTATATGTTTGATCATTTCAAGTATTCACGTCGATATTGAATTGTGAACTTTAGCACTTGGCGTGTTGAGAAAGAATATTAATGTGCATTTTATCTAGAATAACGGTGACGGGCTTGGACTGTCTCTCGACGGAAAGCTCAGTTCGAGGAGGATATTGACTACCCACGCGTCTTTTATGTGATAACTGTTTGAACTAATTGTGTTATTCGTAAATGTACACTAAGGTTTTTATTTTCATTAATATGTATACTGAGTGAGAAATAGTTATTGTGGGACGAAATGTGGGATTTTATGTTATGAACCGCGAGTGGATTACATGCTTCGTATAAGGGTCGGGGTGACCGGCTTATCACCTCACTGAGCTAGTGGTTTTGCTCACCCCCATCATTCTTTCCTTTCCAGGCTGTTGATATCGTTTTGGTTGGAGGTTTTCCTATCGTTTGCTCGTCATCCAATCCGTGTTTTGGGTACTTTCTCTTTTATGTAAATTGACGGATTCATTGGCGAGATTGTATAGTTTATATTTGGTGACACCCTTGATGTTCTTTTTGTACCTTCGCGATGTTATATCGTTCATGTATATTTTCTTTAAACTAAGTTACACCATTGATGTCCTCGGGTTGTACCCGTTGTTATCAGTTGTTCAACTTTACTGGTACTTTATAGCAAGCCTTATGTTTTCTATAAACTTTGTGGAGTGGAGTGCACCCATTCTGCGAAATTTATGGTTAACATGGCGGTTGTCGCATTTTGTCTGGGGTCGGGGCGTGACAACTTTCTTGGTATCAGAGCCTGGTTTTATGATTCTCATTCTTTTTGAGTCGAGCCAATGAGTCCAACTTTGTTTCTATGTCATCCTAAGGTATCGTATTGCCTTGACGTTGACCTTGCATTTTCTTTCCTTTCTTCCTTTCAGTCATTATAGCACCTCCAGTTCGTCGTCGAGGTCGAGGACACGCTCCTCGTGATCCTCCGAGTCCTCTACTCTCTTCTGTTCCTTGTAGACCTCGATGACATGTTTCTTCTGATCATGTCGTTCCTCCGACGGTTACGGACCCTATCAATTCTGATCATAGGGTGCCAGTTTCCCAGGTAGAGCAACCACGGGCCCAGTTGCGGGTTGAGCACATGATGACACCCGAGCAGTACCAATTGTATTATGATCACATTCGAATACATGGTGTTTCACCACCTACAACGGCTCATACGACTACGACTGTTACTGAAGAGGTTCTTCGTGCTAATGAACCGATTCGACTACAACTAATGTACCAGTTTTTACTCCAGAAATGGCTTTAGGAGGTTCTACTTCTCGAGGTGCACTTTTTATACCAGAATTGGTGAAAGCAGTTGAAAACATGGGGACTTCGAAATTTGACGGTGCAAGAGATGTTTCTAAAGCGGGGGCATGGTTAAAGGAGATTACAGAGACCTTTGACACTTTGATGATTGAAGAATGTTATCGTGTGGTCATTGCAACCAAGCTGTTAGGCCCAGATGCACGACGATGGTGGCAGAATCTAAAAGAGACATCTTCGGTTACTATTACGTGGGCTATCTTTGTGGAACGATTCAAAGATCGATACTTCTCTCAGTACATCAATGATCAGAAGAGAAAGGAGTTCTTCAACCTCTTTCAAGGCATTATGTCGGTCGTGGAGTACGAAAGCAAATTTCTAGAATTGTGAGAATTCGCTCCTGAGTCATATACGACGAGAGACTTATGCAAGAGATTTGAAGATGGTCTTAATTTAAATATTCGAGATCGCATCAAGTCTGGAGACAAGTACGAGAGTCTTGACGATCTCGTAGAAGAAGCCCTGAGGGTAGAAGGTTTAGTTCAGGCGAGACATAAGCTTGCAGAACGATCTCAAAAGAAAAGACAATGGAGCGCATTTCCAGGAAATGCATCGAAGGTGTATAGGGGTGTGGGATCTTCGCGTGGCACACCAAGTTCGGTATCTATTAGTTTTTCCCAACCTCGGGAGCAGTTTAATAGAGGCGGGAGCAATGTCTCGGGATCGGTTGGTGAAAATCGCAAGTGCCAGAATTGCTTAAAATATCACGACGGCCCCTGTAAGGCTCCTCAAGTATGTTTTCAGTGTTGACAGCCGGGGCATATGCGAAGTTCTTGTCCTCAACTTATGGGAACGAGCAGTCAGGGTTCTGGTCAGCTTCGTGGTAAACTAACATATTCTACACCCAGAGATACTCGATCTGCAGTTACCAGAGTGCCCGATGCCGCAAGCGGCCCTAGTACTCAATCACCTATGCAAGGAAGGAAGCAAACTAGAGTATTTCATATTTCCCAGGAAGAGGCTCGCTCAGATCCAAAGGTTGTGACAGGTAATTTATAATCTTAGTATTTTCACATGCTAAATCTAACCCCGTCTTGTTATGCCACTTGATTACGAATAAAACATTCGTAAGAAATTCTATCTTTCCGAATTTTTAAATCACAATCTCACCTAATATTGCTTCTTTAGGCCATGTGTTTGTGGGAGACCATCAGGTCTACGCTTTATTTGACCCAGGTTCTGATAGGTCTTATATCCGGGATGATCTTACTGCGATCTTAGATTATCCTATCTCTCATTTGTCACCTGGAATCATCGTTCTTACCCCTCTTGGAGAGCGTCTAATTCATGATTCGGTATTCCTTGGTTGTCTATTGAAGATCAAAGATGTCATTTTAGAGGCTGAATTGATACCATTGCCTTTGATTGATCTTGATGTTATTCTTGGCATGGATTGACTTTCTTCTCATCATGCAATTCTCGATTGCCACGAGAAGCTTGTTATTTTTCGTAGACCAGGATTCTCAGAACTTGTTTTTGAAGGTAAACTTCAAACGAGATCCCTCTCTTTTATTTCAATGTTGACTGCGCATAAATTAATGCGTAAGGGTTGTGAGGCATTCTTGGCATTTGTCATCGATACTTCTCTTTCTGAAACTAAACTAGATGACATCCCGATCGTGAATGAATTTCCTGATGTCTTTCCCGAAGACTTACCAGGACAACCTCCGAATCGAGAGATTGATTTTTCCATTGACGTACTTCCTGGAATCACACCTATATCGATTACTCCATATCGAATGTCGCCTGCTGAGCTCAAGGAACTCCAGACACAACTTGGAAAATTATTGGAGAAGGGGTTCATACGACCTAGCACATCTCCGTGGGGTGCTCCAGTTCTTTTTGTCAAGAAGAAAGATGGATCACTACGCCTATGTGTCGACTACCGTCAATTGAACAAGGTGACAATTAAGAACAAATATCCTCTTCCAAGAATCGATGATCTGTTTGATCAATTGCAAAGAGCAACTGTGTTCTCAAAAATTGATTTGCGATCCGGTTATCACCAACTCAAGATTAGGGAATCTTATATCCCTAAGTCTGCTTTTCGAACCAGATACGGTCATTTTGAATTCTGTGTTATGCCTTTTGGACTCACAAATACTCCTGCAGCTTTTATGGATCTTATGAATCGGGTCTTTCGGCAGTACTTAGATAAGTTTGTCATCATCTTCATTGATGACATTTTTATTTATTCAAAATCGGACGACGAGCATTATCGTCATCTAAGAATTGCTCTGAACATTCTCAGAGAAAATCAGCTTTATGTTAAATTCTCGAAGTGTGAATTTTGGCTTCGTGAGGTAAGTTTTTTGGGTCATCACATTTCTAAAGAAGGAATCTACGTCGATCCAGTGAAGATTCAAGCTATACTAGATTGGGAGCGTCCAAAGAACGTGACAGAGATTCGTAGTTTTCTGGGATTAGCTGGATATTATTGACGGTTTGTCAAAGACTTTTCGTTATTGGCTTCATCTTTGACTAAATTGACTCGGAAAGGGGTAAAATTTGAATGGAGTGAAGAATGCGAGGAAGCATTTCAAGAATTGAAAAGACGACTCGTTTCAGCTCCTATTCTTGCTTTGCCAGACCTAGCGATTGGAGAATTTACCATTTATAGCGACGCCTCGAGACAAGGATTAGGATGCGTCATGCAAGAAGGAAAGGTTATTGCCTACGCTTCAAGGCTATTGAAGAAGAACGAAGAAAATTATCCTACACATGATTTAGAGTTGGCTGCAATCGTCTTTGCATTGAAGATCTGGAGGCACTATCTGTATGGTGCAACTTGTCGGGTTTTCACTGATCACAAGAGCTTAAAGTATATCACCACGCAAAGGAGCTCAACCTCAGGCAAAGGCGATGGATGGAGTTGATTAGTGACTATTACTTAGTCATCGATTATCATCCTGGCAAGGCGAACGTTGTTGCAGATGCTCTGAGTAGGAAGTCTTCTACCTCACTTGCTTCGATTCAATCTTTTTATCTTCCTATGTTGGAGCAATTTAAATCTTTACACATTTCGCTCGATTGTGAAAAGTCTAATGATTCTGCCTTAATCGCCAAATTCGAGGTTAGACCTACCTTGTTCGAGAAAATTCGAGAATGATAATCACACGATGTTTATTTACAACAGAAGATGGCGAAGCTAAATCAAGGAAAAGAAATAGAATTTCAAATTCGGGATGATGGACTTCTTACTTTTAAAAATCGTGTTTGTGTTCCATCAGAACTTGATGTTCGTAGAGCTATTCTTGAGGAAGCCCATTCTTCGGCCTATGCTATGCATCCTGGTAGTACCAAAATGTACAGAACACTTCGGGAGCATTATTGGTGGCCAGGTATGAAACGGGACACTACTGAATTTGTATCAAAGTGCTTATCATGCCAACAGATTAAAGCGGAACACCAAAAACCAGCCGGCATGCTTCAACCACTACCTATTCCTGAGTGGAAATGGGAAAACGTCACAATGGATTTTGTTTCTGGTTTACCTCGAACCCAAAAGGGTCATGACTCAATTTGGGTCATTGTCGATCGTCTGACGAAATCGGCACATTTCCTTCCAGTGCATACCAACGAATCTTTAGAGAAACTTGCCAAGTTATATGTCGATAAGATCGTGAGATTACACGGAGTACCAGTGTCAATCATATCTGACCGTGATCCAAGATTCACTTCCCTTTTTGGCCTAGTCTGCAGAAAGCGCTAGGTACAAAATTACTATTCAGTACCTCGTTTCATCCACAGACTGATGGACAGTCAGAGAGAACTATACAGACACTAGAAGACATGCTACGTGCAGTGGTGTTGAATTTGGGAGGTAGCTGGGATAAGTACGTGACTTTGGTGGAGTTCGCTTATAACAACAGTTATCATTCAAGCATTGGAATGCACCCGTACGAAGCTCTGTATGACCGAAAGTGTCGAACACCGCTCTTTTGGGATGACGTTGGCGAGAGACAAATCGAACAAGTAGTGCTTATCGAAGATGCGAAGGCAAAAATACAACTTATTCGAGACAGACTTAAGGCAGCGCAAGATCGACAGAAAAGCTACGCGATAATAGGAGGCGCGATTTGGAGTTTAATGAAGGAGACAGTTTTTCTGAAAGTTTCTCCATGGAAGGGCGTGTTGCGATTCCGCCGTCGAGGAAAGTTGAGTCCAAGGTATCGTGCAAAGGATTGGTCGTGTCGCATATCGACTTGAGCTACCATCGGAATTGTCGAAGATTCACGATGTCTTACATGTCTCTATGCTTAGAAAATATGAACCAGAACCTTCGCACGTGCTCAAAGATCCCCCAGTTGTATTAAAGGAAAATCTATCGTACGAAGTACAACCTGTTCAAATTGTAGATCGCCGAGAGAAAATGTTTCGTAACAAATCCATTCCTATGGTGAGAATTCTATGGAGAAGTGATCAAATTGAAGAAGAAACATGGGAACCAGAGTCAGTCATGCGTCAACACCATCCAAATCTCTTTTCATCTCTAGGTACGTTTATGTTTCGAGGACGAAACTTTTTAGAGGAGGGGATACTTTATAATATCTTAGCTCAACTAGATTTTTTTTTAGAAAGTCCAAAACCTATTTATTTATTTTTATGGCCCAAAAGGCCAGCCCTATCTTAGCCCAACTAGATTTATTTTAGAAAGCTCAAAACCTATTTATTTATTTATATGGCCCAAAAGGCCAGCCTTATCTTAGCCCAACTAGATTTTTTTAGAAAGCCCAAACTTATTTATTTATTTATTTTGTGGCCCAAAGTTTTAGCCCACTTAAATGGCCTGATATATATAATTATTAAGGCTAAAGTTAAAAAAAAAAGAGAGAAGAACGGGAGAAGAAAAACAAAAGAGGGGAAAGAAGAGAGTGAAGAGAAGAAACCCTTGTTGATCAAATTCTCCCTTACAACCCTCATCCTAGGTGGTTTCTAAGTTTTTTTGAGGTAAGTGGTGTGTGAATTAAGCTTCCTTCTTCCATGATTTTGTAATTTTGTGGGGTTTTTCTTTTTGGTATGTGGGTAATTCGCAGACTGTTCGAACTAATTTTGACATAGCTATTGCCATCGAAAGTTTGCAAACTTAATTTCTGTATGTAGCTGAACTCGTTAGCTTTCCGTAGCCACTTGAAACGCCTCAATCTGATTATTGTACAATTAGTTATGATTTTTCTCGTAAACTGCCGCTAGCTGGAAAATTTCAGAATTTTTATGTTGAATTCAAACTTATTTTCTATCGTTTTGTTTAGTTAATGTATTGAAACGGGTTATGTGGGATTGAGAACTGATGTTAAGGAGTTACATACCATTTTTATTTAATATCGACTCGTTCGAACTCAATTAGGATTTATTTTTAGCAATGAAAGGGATGTTACCGCTAATAGTTAGTTATATTTAATTTGTCTTTAATTGCTCATCTCCTTTCTAGGTAAAGAACCATCGACGAAGGGCAAGGGACCGACTTCAGATTCCGGAGAGAGTTAATCACTTCCTTGTGAGTTGATAATTCGGGAACGCCTTCTCTTGTGGGAAGTGTGGACCCTCGATAAATGTGCATTTGTTTTAGTTTTAGTTAATTGACAAGAAAATTATTTGGTATTGTGTTATGTGGTAAAGAGCCTGATTGGCTCGATTGCTCTGGTTAGAGTCCTGTTAGTCATTTTATGAGTATTATTGATTTTAACTTATGTTGAAGAGCCTTGTCGGCTCGATATCTGATAGCATTTATTGTGAATTATTTGAGAATTGATTTCTAGTTATTCTTGTGTGCCAATTAAGACTCTAACTTGAGTCGTTATTCATCTTATGATGCATATGCATATGTATGCCTGGTACCAAGGTTAAGTAGCCCGAATTGGTCATGGTTCGGGTGAGTTGGAGCGACATTGGTTAAGTAGCCCGAATTGTCGCGGTTCGGGTGAGTTAGAGTGACAACCAAGTTGCCCGGGATTGGCAAACCCGGGTGAGTTAGATCTAAAGGGGCACCTGTCCATTTGCCAAATACTGATACTCTGGAGGGTGATCGTTAGATGGATTAGTCTATTATAGGCTCAGTCAACGTCACCGGTGTGGGACATGCATGTCATATATGTTTATATGTTTGATCATTTCAAGTATTCACGTCGATATTGAATTGTGAACTTTAGCACTTGGCGTGTTGAGAAAGAATATTAATATGCATTTTATCTAGAATAACGGTGACGGGCTTGGACTGTCTCTCGACGGAAAGCTCAGTCCGAGGAGGATATTGACTACCCACGCGTCTTTTATGTGATAACTGTTTGAACTAATTGTGTTATTCGTAAATGTACACTAAGGTTTTTATTTTCATTAATATGTATACTGAGTGAGAAATAGTTATTGTGGGACGAAATGTGGGATTTTATGTTATGAACCGCGAGTGGATTACATGCTTCGTATAAGGGTCGGGGTGACCGGCTTATCACCTCACTGAGCTAGTGGTTTTGCTCACCCCCATCATTCTTTCCTTTCCAGGCTGTTGATATCGTTTTGGTTGGAGGTTTTCCTATCGTTTGCTCGTCATCCAATCCGTGTTTTGGGTACTTTCTCTTTTATGTAAATTGACGGATTCATTGGCGAGATTGTATAGTTTATATTTGGTGACACCCTTGATGTTCTTTTTGTACCTTCGCGATGTTATATCGTTCATGTATATTTTCTTTAAACTAAGTTACACCATTGATGTCCTCGGGTTGTACCCGTTGTTATCAGTTGTTCAGCTCTACAGGTACTTGATAGCAAGCCTTATGTTTTCTATAAACTTTGTGGAGTGGAGTGCACCCATTCTGCGAAATTTATGGTTAACGTGGCGGTTGTCGCGTTCTGTCTGGGGTCGGGGCGTGACATAATGAATGGTCCATCTCATGAAAGGAGATCCGTGAGACGGTTTCCTGTAAGTTTTTTCCATATAATACTAACTGGTGTGAGAAAAAAAGATGAAAAAGAAAAAAAAATTAATTGAGAAGTGGGAATATAAAGTTTAAAGCATAAATTGTCTCGTATTTTTTTATTTTGTCAAAAAATGTTCCAAAATAGTTAGGACATGTATTTTCATCATAATATATATATATATATATATATATATATATATATATATATTAAATATTTCGTCTCATGTCTTTGTAAAAGCTCCGATTCATTGCATGAAATTAGAAAATTCAACATTTTTAGTAAAAAGGATAATTTCGATGAGAATTAAAAGTTACTTGGTTGTTTTATATTCCCGTCCATCTCCAATCTATACATTTGTTTTTTGCGCGTGTATTAAAAAGTATTATTATTTAATATGTAGTAGGTAGTTGTATTAGTGGGCAGTGTAGGTCCCATACTTTAATTGTATTAATGGGTGGGTGTGTCTCATGTGTCTAAAAATGAAAATTGATAGATTAAGAATGACCGACCCATAATGATTAAATGAATAGATTATTGACAGTACACGAAAGGAGTAAAAATTAAATTTTTTGAAACCATTTTGACTAAATTAAATTTGTATGAGAAACGATTTCAATTTTAGAAGTTGAGAATATTTTTTAAGGTCCATATATAGGTTTAGATATGTTTGTGAGTATATACATGATTTTTTCTTTTATATAAATAAGTATTTTTATGAAATCAATTTCAACTATTTTGTATTAGGCTGCGGATCCGATTTTCCTGTGAACTCGAGATTATTATTTATTACTCTTTGTGTCTAGTTGAAAGGTCTTCATTTTATTATATTGGGTATCTCATTCGAATGTCATTTTTTAATAAAAAGACCCACAATTACCTATCATATCATTCTAATACAACTACCTAATACACATAAAATAATAATACTCTTTAATCTACGTGTAAAAAGTAAACGACCACTTTTGTTCGGGACGGAGGGAGTACAATAGAGTGTTAGAGTCTTTAGGCAAATTATTATGTGCACCCTGTGCAAAGTGTATCCACTTCTAGAAACATATATAAATATGAATAAAAACATACTTCACTAATAAATAAAAATGTATATATTTTATTAGCAAAATTTCTATTAATTTTTCTTAATGAAAAAACTGAATTAAGAAATATATATACACAATTAAATAAAAATTTATACATATATAAATGGAAATACAAATACACATGTTCACCCAACTACTGCATATCATAAAGATTTCAGTTTGTTTGTTGCACAGTACCGTCTCTTTTTATTACTCCATAAGGAAAACTTAACTAAAATATTAATAAAATTGTGTTCTATATCAAAACTTTAAATTTATAAAGACACGCATATACATATTAACACACTTTTTATAGCTATATATTTTAGCTTCCAAACAAAAAATAAAATTGTGTTCTATAGTTATAATTTTTTCTTTTTTTTTTTTATAAATGATTTTAAGGGACAAGTGACTCCTGGACCTCACGTAGCGCCATCTCTTTCATGTACAATGAAATTCAATCATACGTTTGAAGCATAATTATTGATGAAGGCGAGAGAAATACTTGTGAAACGAGCAATCCTGAGCACCAATACTCGTACCAAAATCTTCATCTTCCCCCTTGTCGTAAAATCATCCATGCAAGTGTCCTCATCCGTCAAAGCAGCGCTCACCCACGTCTGAACATCGTTCATTCGGAGCTCGAAATCGGCTCGACTCTTTCGAGTGTGGTTCAGTTTCTTCACCGCCTTATGAAGCTCGTACACCGAGTCGGCCACCTCCTTCACGCACTCGATGAGGGCCGCCTTCTCGCCCCGTTTCAGCCCCCGATTTCTCGACAGGTTCCTCAATATTCTAGATGTGGATACGGTGGTGTTGAAGGTGACAAGAAGGGCAGTGATAGCTAGGCGTTTGGGGCTTCTCTTGATTATGTGTGAGTAGTTGGAGAGAGTTTTGTGGCATAAGTTTGGGTACAACGTTGTTTGACATGAGGTGGTGATGAAGTCAGAGGTTGGAGGAGGGTTGATTATGGCGATGCAAAGGTTTAGGTGGGTGGTTATGGTGGATAGAAGAATGCATACAAGTATTAGGTGGTGAGATAAATGAGTGATTTTGATCATTTCTTTTGAGGGGAGATGAATGAGGTAGCTAGTCGATTTTATGATTTAGTAAGAGAAAGGGAGTGTGGCTTACATTTATTTGAAGGGACATATCTTGATCCAAATTTCATTTTTCATTTGCTGTTTATAGATACCACACCACATGCCATTTATATGATACGGAATATCAGATGAAACAACTCATAGAATAAATAGGTGATTTAGTTTCACATATTCATGGAAAAAGCAAGTCTAGAACGTTTAAAATTTTAAGTTATTACTCCTCCGTCCCAAAATTATTTGAAGTTTAAGAAAATTACTTTTTCACCAATTTTAATGACTTTTAAAGAATAGTGTACGTAGTATGTTATGTACATTAGGTGAGAATCGTAAATTTAAAATTAAAATGTATTTTGAAGTTATATATTGATGTGACGTTTCTTTTTAGGATGAGACATTTATTATAGGACAGACGAAAATGAAAAGTAAAATACTTATTGTGAGATAGAAAATATTTTTTTTTATTAAAGTTATTATGAATTTTTATAAAATTTAATAAATTTTTTTTATAAATTATTTATAAATAATTCAATTAAACTATTTTCACTTAGGTAGGTTTTGCGTGAGACCGTCTCACATGAGACCATTTTTTACTTTTTAAAATAGTTTCGCTATAAAATGTTATCACTTTTTATTTATACTATAAATTGTTCATGAAATAACATTATCACTTTTCATTAATTTATTATCACTTTTCTGTATGAAAGTTGTCATTTTTTGGCCGTCTCACGTAAGCCCTTACGTGAGACGGTTTCACACAAGTCTTTGCCTTATCACTTTACGCTCATAAGTAAAAATTTTATATTCCCTCCGTCCGGTTCTAAAGTATTCATTTGTTTTTTGCATGTGGATTAAGAAATATTATTATTATATGTAAAGTGAGTAGTTGTATTAGAGGGAAATGGTGGGTCATATTGTGTACTTTTTTATTAAATATGAGTATTGATACATTTGAAGTAGACGTAAAAAATAATAAAATGGATACCTTATAAGCGGAAGAGGGAGTATAAAATTATTATCGCTTCTTAGCCATTCACAAATCTTACTTGAATCGATGTCACAAAAATTTATGAATGTGAAAACTATGTGTTGACAATGAGTCTAAGTTTTGTTTGTTTATTCCAAGGGGGATGATTTTTATGTATATTTTAATTTTCTGCGGGATTTATGTCGCCTTCCACGATATTAATTAAATGGTAAGCACTAATAAATGACATATTGCATTTTATAGTTTATTTATGACTTATTTTTCTTTTAAAATTTAACATTTATTCTTTATATAATTTAGAATTAACTTTAAAAGTGTAATTGTAATTAGCAAAGACTTGTGAGATCGTCTCACGTAAAGGTTTACGTGATACAAATAAAAAGTGATAACTTCTATATTAATAAAAGTGATAATGTTATTTCATGAACAATTTTAGTATAAATAAAAAATAATAATATTTTATAATATTTTATAACGAAAACGTAAAATTATCCATAAGACGGTCTCGACTTGACCATTGTAATTAATCTTTTTAAAATTCACAAAAATTTCACATGAATGGAATTGGTTCCATGGGATGTTACACCCTCAATCAAATTATCACTCAATCTTATTTTATTTTTATATTAGCAAACACTTGTGAGAGATCATATCACAAAATGAATTTTAAAAGATATTTAAGAAGTGATAATATTTTATTAAAAGTGATACTTTATCGATCAAAAGATTTAATTGTTCAAATTAACTATTTTATGAACAATTCGTAATATAAATGAAAATTTATAATATTTTAATAAAAGAATAATATTGCCTCTTCCACTGATAAGATATTAATTTTGTCATTTTAATTGTCCATTCTAAAAGTATTATTTTTTTAGTAAAAGAGATCACACAGATCAACCATTCATTAACAATACAATTGTTCGCTTTATATAAGAAAATTTATTGTCATAGGCCCACATACATCTCTAATATAACTATCAATTACACATTAAATATTATTTCTCTCACTTCACTATACATTAAATTATTATATACTCCTTAATCTCTGTGACAAAAAAAAAGTGATAACAACTCTGAAACAGAGAGATTAATATTTATTGTTTGAATTTATAATTTTTGTAATTTTAAAATTTATAATTATTATTTTTTAAAATATTATAGTAAAAATTAATATTAAATGAACATAATCCATAATCATATCAAAAAATATTTTTTATTAAATAGGATTTGGTGGTTAAATCTTTCAAGTACAGAAGATTGATTAAATAAATTAATAAATAAAATTTTCTTAAAAATATAATATTCATCATACTTGCATTATTCATCATATTTTAAAAAATATATATTTTAACTAACAAAAAGCAAAATTTAACTATATAACAATCATACTTTAATACGTCTCAAACGTCTCGACCCTCTCACATAAATACCATCTTACAGTAGATTTGTCTCAATAGGTGGGACATATATAAATGGTAAAAATTCTTGTGCCCCCATGTGCACGGATTTAGACCGATGCGCTTAAGTCCAACCCTGCCCATATTGAGTTTTTTTTTAATTTATAAATGATCTGCTTAATAAATAGGACAGGTTGAGCGCACGGGTCAAGTAGATGTCCTCACACACAAGATACTAACTCTATATAAATATTTATGAGAAAAATTGTGGTGCAGCCTCATGTGTTTTTGAAAAAAAAAATTATAAATAGTAATTAAGTTTTGAGAAGAATTGTGATATTTGTCATTTGGAAAATTTTATATGCGTGGGACAGATGTAACAAGAAGCTGAAGTCTACTCAACCAATTGAATCCATTGATTTCTCTACCAATTAAACCTACCAAATACAATAAATCATTATGGAAACAGATATATGTGCACTGACGTCCAAACAAGAGTCGAAACGTGCAATCAATCTATTGAATGATTTATTGATTCAATTACTCTCTTGAATTATTTATGCCCACATGTATCTATGTTTACAAATTACCAAAAGGTACTTAATTGCGACTTGTAAGAGGCATGTAATTGTTCATTATCAGATTTCGAAGAATAAATATCTCTTAATAATTGAAGTTCAACAACCAGCAGCCCACTTACTAATCTTGTTGATTAACATTATACTAGTCAGGTTTGTTTCTTTCTTATCCAAAATTAATTTGCTACATTCATGATTTTAATATAGGTACATTTTCCTGTTCACATGTGGTACAATAAATGTTATTATTATAAGTCTTATTAAAAAATTATACCCCTTCGCAAACAATAAGGTATCATTTTTTTAAGTGGATAAAAAATATTAAATATAAAGTGAGTAATTGTATTAGTGATATGTGTGGAGTCATGGATGGGATCTTTTTTTCGAGAAAAGAAAAATGAATACATTTAGAGTGTACATCCAAAATAATAAAATTTATACTTTATTAGAAGAAGGAAAGTTATGAATTATTACTCATCTTAATAAAAAAAAAGTAGTACTCGTATTCAAATTCAGTTATATCGTGAAGTTTACGCTATTGTTGAGATGAATAATGGTTTGTCATTCATATATTAGGAGTAATAGGTAATCATTTTAATGAGTAATAATTTTTTAATCGATGTACAATAATCTTAATGGAGAATTTTAAAAATACCCAATTCTCAAATTTTAAAATTAATATCATCACTTTTTCTCATTCCTATGAATAGAAACATTTCTGGACTTTAATACCTTTGCATCAGTAACTTTGTCGGTTACCACTATGGTGGCCTACATGGTTGCCAGCCTGGTGACTTGTCGGTTTTAAACTCATTTTAACTTAACTTTCAACATTTTCCTTTTCCTCAAAATAAACTAGTCTATTACGACCATATCAGACCCAACATGCTTCCGTATATTAGTTAAACATCATTAATCTCGTAATTAACCAACTTAAAAGAGTAACAAGACTTTTTTTAACCGTCAATCCACTGGTTATCCGGGAGGTTTTATGTCTGCTCCTCACAGCCAACCACGCGCCCCCCAGTGTGATGGTTCAATCTCGTTCCTTCAGCGGACTTCACCACAACCCTGGCTCGTTTCGTACACCGGGTGTACAGGATGCTGCTACTGTTTCTCGTCGGAAAGTGTGGAGATTAAGGTTGCAGAAAAATGGAAGATTACATGTGGGCAATAGCCCAAGATTATTTATTTATTGAATGGAAGTACTTATTACACACTTATAATACTTGAACAAGAGGAGAAGACTCCTCTAGTTACCTATTGTAGCTGAAACAGAAATACTCATACAAGAAAAAAGACTACTACAATGTTTATTGAGAGAGAAAACAGATGGGAACAGTTCATGTCTTTTGCTTTCTCAGACTTTTTACTTATAGAGGCCCTCGGACTTGAAATTCGAATTTCAAAGCCCCTTAACTTTCCATGGCGTCACCGCTTACGTCATTTTGCTTACGTCAGCGCTTATATCATTTTTATTGGATTCCAACTTTAGCAGTTGGCTGGTCCCTTTCTTTTCCTTAGATGCCCTTCTCTGGTCCATCCAACTTGTCTTTTTGCAGGGGGTCACATGGCTCTTACCCCTTTGGAAAAGTCATCCGACTCTTTCTTTTTGAAGAGTCATTTTTCTCCTCGGGTACCTGAAGGGTCCTCCGTCTCTTGGTTGTTTTGAAGAGGTTTCATCCTCTTTTTTCCTCGTGTATCCTTTGCTGGAAGAGGTCCAGCATTCTTATTCCTTTCTATGCTCAATTGTACTCCTTTTCCAAACTCTAGTTCAGTCTGGATGGGGCAACTGGTGCATATCCTCTCCTTCCACCTTCCCCGGTGGATCATACTGCAAAATTTCCGATGAGTTTTCCTACTCATTGGCAGCTTGTTTTTCCATAGCAGATCTTTCTTTCCAGATATAATGGTCTTGTGGTGTGGAGAAGGCTATAAACTTCTTGCTTCCTTCTTCCATCATAATCTAGTAAAACCCAAATTTGCAATTGAACTTTGAGAATACATTGGCATTCTTGATACAGTTGACCAAGTGTTTCCTACTTCGTATGTAGTATCATCGAACTCCAAGATTTTGTTGATCCCTTTGTAGTTGATCACAAGTCTTGGCTTTCCTCGCTTGACTTCTCCATGATTTCGAACCAGAGATCCTAGACTGTTGTATGGAGATACTCTTGGTCATATCAACTTAAGGTCCAGATGTTCCTCAAGTATTTGTTGCATATCCTTTCGATCCTCTTGGTTCATCAGGATAGGCTTGTATCTCACGAACTCATGTTCTTTTCCTTCTTTCACTTTGAGTGAGGCTTTGAGCTTATTTTTGTCCCACCAGGCTAGAGGATACTCGTTGAAGTTCCTTTGTGTCTTCTTTTTGACGTCCTCCAAAGATGTTTTTTCTTCGATTGTGACGTCTCTCTGTAAGCTATCTCCCAAGCTTGCTTTGAAAAGGTGGATCGTTTTTTCTTTTAGTTTTTCCATCTTCCATCCTCCTTCAGTCTCGGTTCTTATCTAAAGGACTGCTTCGCCATATTTCCTTCGATCGTTCATCTTTGGATGGCTAAGTTTTCCTTCATTATTACCACGCTTGCTGCAAAATTGGATTGACATTTTTCTCTGAAATGTAGTTCGCAGTCTAGGGGCAATGATGTTATGTTCACAAAGGGTTGTAAAAATAAGCCTTCTTGTTGCGTTTTCTTGGGTAAAATGTTTGAATGTCTGTAGGAAATTATTTCCCAATAGAATATTTGTTCCAGTGTCATGAAAATATATCAGTGGAGTCTTCACCTTGTACCATGCGGTACTATCCGCTCATCCGATCATGATTTCTGCTTATAACCCCGAGCTTCTGTTATTAGACTTTGTATCTTTTCCCTTTGAACGTGAATCCATCCCATCTTGTAATCGTTCCCAAGGTTTATGATCCTCGAGAAACTCCAATCCCAACACTAGTTGCTCTGGGAATCTTCCTGCTACTCCTTCGATCACCAGCTCAAGTTCTCTGAGTTTGAGTTGTCCTCGATACCTCCTAGTTGTTGGTTGTTGGAGATAATATAGGACATCACAAGAAATAGAGTTTTCTTTTATAGTGATGTCGAATATTACTTCGACTCCTCTCCATCCTTCTGGGCATTTTAGTTCGCCTTTGGTTGCGAACTTCTCGGACTCCTGTACTACTTCTATGATATGTTTATTTCCCCATCTTTCACTGATCATTCTATTTTCTTGGAATGAAATCATTCTCTGCTCGAATTTGAGTCTACCTTGCCTACTCCAGACAGGCTTATCCTTGATTCACAAATCCATGTCGTGGATTGGCGTGGCATAGTTGCTCATGCAACCCTTTCAAATACTTCTGGTATCTCAATATACTCCTTCATTTGGAATAGATTCGAATGATGAGTGTTGGAGAGAGCATATGAGATACTATATGTGATAGAGTACAGTCGGTTCCCTTCTTTCATCAAATTTTTATTCTTGAATTCTTGATGAAGGGTGAGTACTCTACTGAAATCTTTATCTGTCAGATTATAAGCAATCCTTGGGTAGATGTAAGATTCTACCTTGCCCGTGTACAGGTTTCCTGAGATTCCTTCCAGGCATGCCTCTCTTGTATTCTTGATTCTCTTATCAAAGATTGCTATATCAATTGGTGTATCGATACCTTCTTTGAGTGTTGCTTTGATAAGGATTCAAATGGCTCCAATATGGATCCAAGACATGGTCTTGGCAACTTCTCTCTGGAGTTTACTGAGTTCCTTCTTGATCTCATCCACAGGAACTAGTTGCATTTTCATTACATTTTCTGTGAGCTCCATGGGGATGACAATTTTCCTTCGGTCACCTTGTATATAATATTGTGCTTTCTTCTTTTGAAGCTGAGGAACTGCTCTAATCGTCCCACGGTGAATGCATCGTATAAATCGAGTCTTTGGTCCTCTCTCATGATTCTCATAAGAGTCCTATGAGATATAGATATCTGGGAAAAAAATCCAGACATGTCCTCTTACATCTCCTGTCTGAAGTTTTCTTCTTCACTTTGACTCATCTTCAGAGGATTTGTCTTGGCTGAATAATTCTTCTTCATAGATGCTCTCGTCTGAGGGTATATCTTCAAACTGATATACCTGTACCAGATCTTGGAAGTAAACTGCTTCCTTCATTTCTGGAGTGGTTTCGGACTGTCGCATTTACCACTTCTGGTTCTCTAGGCAATCTGGTGAGATATGCCCTCTTGCTCCACACGTGTAGCAATTACAATCCTTGAATCTTTCATTGGTTCATGTGGATGCTCTTCGAAACATTTTTCTTGTGGGAGTTCTTACTGTACTCCTTTGATTTGATCCTGAGGATGAGGCTTGACTTCTTGAACTCCATCTTGTTGGTCCAGACCTTTGCCTTGATTTATAGCTTCGGGCCTTCTGTTTGGACCAAAAGGATCTCGGTCTTCTGTACCTCCATCCTCCGCTCATTTGAGTGTAAGGATGATTTTTTTTCATCCTTTTCTGCTTCCTTGGACTTCTTCCAATGATGGTTGGAATATCGTTACTCTCGCAACATAAGGGTATTGTCTTGTTGATTCCCCTTAATCTTTTGTAGTTTTTGTGCAGTGATGCTTGATGACGCCACTTCACAATCTTGACTTTGAGGAAAGACATTATCCTTGTTATTGAATTCAGCTCACATGATTCATACTCTTTTATTAGCATTTCTCTCCATGGGTTTGGAATCTTGGCAAAGAACATGTGGAATACTTCCTCCCCCTTGATCTTCGATTTCCATCTATACTCTATGAAGAGTTTGATGTACTCATCTACGTAACAGATGTCAAGTAGTTCCAGGTTTTATATGGCATTCCTACACTTATTCTTCTATTCCTTTGAAGTAATCTACTCCGATGAAGTGGATCTTGAAGATCTTGGCCATGCAATCAACAATATTGCCTAGGTCTTCGCCTTCCATGGCCTCCTTCTTGACTTCATCTGAGAGTACTTCACAGGCGCACTTTACTGATCCTTCCAGACTCATAGTTAGGAATCTTATGAACCCTTCTTTATCCAGCTCCACTGCCCCTCCTGCAATCTTCATTGCATTTGTCCACTCATCGATCAATGTCTCTCTATTCTTGAAGTCTAGAGTGTCGAGATTTAAGATCAACCCGTATGGATTTATCGTTTAAAGTTAGATCGACCATATGTGGTGTTGTGTAGATTAGATCCTCAAACTCGACTTGCTGCTGTTGACATTCCTATCGCCTTCATCTTGAAATTTCCTTGGTTATGAAATGTCTCTTTTTGTCTTACTTCATGGACTCCATGTGATCCAGAAGTTCCTTCATTTTGGCTCAGATCATGTTGTGTCTGAGGAGCCTGAGACTGTTGTTGAGAGTTTGAAGTTTCTCCAACATTCATTTTCAGATCTACGATAGTTAGTCCTTGGAAGGACTCATATAGATCTTGTAGATCTTCAAGATTCGCTCTTTCCATCCGAAAATGTGTATTTTCCTCGAAGGATAGCGATCATCTTCCCACTCTCCGTCTTTGGCCTTGTGACCTCCGTTATCTTTCCTTTTTGGTGTAAAAGGGGTTCTATTCCAAAGGTTGTTGGCAACCTTCCTCCTGGCCTTCTCCCCGTCACCTTGATTTGGCCGTCTTCTCCATTGTTCGTATCTGGGGACACGTCCATGAATCTCTGTAAAACTGTGGAGTTCGACTATATTTCTTGACACTTCCTTGGAGTATCTTATTTCCATCTGACGGCTTTCCTCTAGGTGTTCTTCCTCTGTGTAATTGGAATGAGCCTCAGCTCGTTTCTATTCTTCTTCGAGTCCATTCCAGATTCGGTTATGGCCTCAACTTTCTTTTTTGCTTGTTGTCTTTTTAAAATATTATAGTATTGTTGTATAGAGCAGCTTGTTTCATCATATCCAACAAGCTAGAGGGTAATGTTGCTCCAGCCTTGAACAGGGCTAATTGTCCTGTCACACTCGGATGTCGAACTTTTGTTCGGATCCATATGTCTTTGAAACTCTCCTCTCGTTAACTAATATGAGTTTATAATAATTTTTCTTTCATAAATAAATAAACCTAGGGCTCTGATACTATTTTGATGCATGAGGAAATTGAGGAAAATTAAGTTGAAATGATGTTGTGTTTTAGAGTATAATTTGAACTACCAGCATAGGCACCATTGCGTCTACCAGCATGGTTACCGTTGCATCTACCACCATGGTTACCGGCAAGTACTGACAAGTGACTTGGGTATTTTTGTATATTGGCCCTAATCTTAATGTACAATTGATTCATGCAAGACAAACTCTTATATATTCCATTCGTCTCAACTTCAACTTTACATTTTCCGTATTAGTTCATTCCAATTTAACTTCAAACTTTTATAAAAGGAAACGATCCTCAACTACTGAAGATAATAAAAACTCATGTATTTTTAGATCTGATATAATACCTCTTTGAGTGGTTTAATTGTCATATTCAGCACTTTACTTTACATATAATTTTAAAAAATACATTTTGTTGTGTCTTGCAATGAAAATAAGGATGAGAAGGCCAAAAGTTGAAGTTAGTTTGTTCCAATAGAATGCACAATAAACGAGGATTATCCGAGTTGTAGTGAATCCGGCCGGACTGCGACCATTCAATGACGGAGGAGAACTACCCGGCCGAGCATTTTCATCCAATGGAGAAACTAACGAACTCATGGCAATCTGGCGACGAGCGGATGGCAATTCGGTCGAGTGGAAGAGGGTGCAAACCACCATTTGAACAAGCAGCGTACTATGCAATGCCAATCCGATCATCAATCCGGATGTATGAAAGCTTCCAACACCAACAATCCGGATAAAATATGGGAGCAAAATGCAGCCATCAGACAATCCGACCGGATTTGTGGCCAAGACCCCTCATTCGGTTGATTTTTTTGAGCTCCTTAGATAGTTAGATAGTAAAGGGAGGGTCGTTTTTTCATAGGATTAGCTTAAATCAAAGTTCAGATGAAAAAGTTATGCCCAAATCCGTGAGGTCAGCAATCTGCGATGGGAATACAAAAAATTACTCTCTGTTTCCTATTTCTTGGAGGCTAAATAATTTTCTTATCATATATGCCTCTGTATCTTCCATAATTATATTCTTCCTTATTTTTTCAAGATACCATACCTCTTACTACTTATCTTATTCCATTCTCTCTAATAATTATATCATCCCACATCCACGTGAGAATTCTATTCACCACCAAACCATCACCACATGTCATCACCCACGTACTTTCAGATATGCCATCCACCACCTTTCATTATAACCCAAATCCCATTTACTATCCGTAGATGATTTAAGAGAGTATTTGTCTACTTGATCGGAGATGAAAATTCTAGCAAGAACGGAGTTGAAGACGAAGAATCAAGCTAATAGGGTTTTTCTTCTCTCTACTTTATTTCTATTAGTTTTTAGACTCATAGGTAAGTGAAACTCCATCTCTATGTTTGTTGCTTGTAACACCATGAGCTAAGCATTTTTTTTGTAGTGTTAGGGTTTTAAAATTTCATCATGTTTGATTTATAACCTAGACGTTGGATTTATTATTTCTTGTGGACTTCTTATTCTTATATTGAAGCAAACCACTTTAAGACTCCTATGATCATTTTCTTAATTCTTATTTTTGTTATAGATGCATGAAGCTGACTCGAATTGCTATATAATTTGGATTATGATGTGTGCATGATTATTTTTGTATCTATGGTGATTGAAGGGAATTAATCCATATAACCATTAATTATTAGACATTTAATATAGAATGTCTGATTTCTTGTAAAACATCATTGTAGGAATATTTTGATAAGGAAACCCTAAAATCACTTCCTTTAGTACCTATAGAGAAGCAATTTTTCATTAGCCTTTTATGGAACTTTGCATAAATCACTTAAAAAGAGAATAAGGGGTTGTGGGCATTTGCAGAATTAATTATTATTACAAAAAGAAGGTGGAATAGGAGTTATTTTCTTATTTGATCTTAATATTTTATTTTCGTTTAAGATTGTTAAATCTCGCTTGTCAAAGTGGTTTAGCATGTTTGAGTTATCTTTCCTATGAGTGTCTATATGAATGTGAATTTCTAATCTATAGAATTATTTGGCATGATTAAACTAGATGTCCTTAGAATTACTAGTCTCTTATCTTGGAACACTTGATTGATTTCTCGTCATCTTATTTTATTTAATCATTTATTATTTTAGTTTAATTAGTTTATTAATTAATTTTTTAAAATGTGGGAAGGAGTTGCTGGGTCTCATGATAATGAAATTCAATTTCCAAGATCATAGTACTGGTACACCAAGAGAAGACCGAGTCTATAAGTAAGAGCCCTAATTCGTGTTCAAACTTATAATTCATGAGAGACAGCACTAAAGTACGGCAATGATGCCTTCTACCCTTTCAAGGGATGAAAGACGACGTTAATTATTAGGCGACGCTCTATCACATGATACATATCCATCTTTTATTTCCAAGATTATAGAGTCTAGAACCCCTAAGACTGGGGTAATAAATGTGGTAATTGATACATATGTATTTTTTATGCACAAAAGAGCAAGTGTACTCTATCGATGTAGTTCACGAGCAACCAAGTTAAATTATCGAACCATGGGAAATTAAGAATTTAAACGATGTTAAGTTTATTGTGATTTTATAAGGACGACGGAAGAATGGGATAGATAAGCATGCAATGAAAAGCAATTATAGTAATGCAAGAAATAAAAGATATGATAGATGCAAGAATGAATCGATTCCAAATGATGCAATGATGAGATTAGCAACAATCATGACATGAAAATAAAAAAATTATGCAATCAATTCGAATCTATCCTGGACATGGCATAATTACGATCACAAAAGTATCCTAAGCTCTCTCCCAAGTCACTTAGGTTGTAGACCCTCAACAAAACTCTCAAAAGCTCTTAAAATCGAGACCAAAGCGAACACCTCTCAATACGTACTAACTACTCTACGAGTTTCTAATAGGTACTAAATCATAGTCAATATTCTTTTCTAGATATTATGAATTCACTAATAGTTTAGGTCTCCTCACCTAATTAACCAATCTCTCAATAAAGCCAATGAGATCAACCAATTTCTCGATAAAGCCAACGAGGTGTTTTATTAAAGGGTTCTAAATATAGAAAGATATCTCTATCTCATTCTAAATTAATGCACACTAAATGTATGATGAAATGATTCAACTAATAATCCTAAACACATTATTGAATTCTCATTCTAATCATATGGCCATGACAATTAATCACACAAATCAAACATATAAATTAACCAATTAACATCAATGATAGAAATAACTTAATACCCAATTAAGATTAATATTAAATTTCATAGAAACTAAATTATCAAATATCAATCATAGAGCTAATCTCACGAAGAGATTAGCCTAACATAGTATTAACTAAAACAAAATAAATTGTCTTACAAAATTCATAAATAAACCAAAGAACATTACAAAATAAAATAAATTCTCCCATTGAATTTCTTCACTAGGACATTTATCTTTTCTTGTAATCTTTAATTCCTTTACTTCCTTGATCAGTTGGAATAAATGATAGAGAGAATTAGTGAATTAAAATAGGTGAGATTGATGATAGATGAAATTTGGGAAATGGTGAATAATGGGGATGAAGGAAATTTGAAATTCAATTCTGCTCTCCCTAGGTTCTGATGCCCTCTCTTTTTATCATGATGAAAAATTTCTTTTATACAAGTGGACCCTCAAATATAAATCAAGTCATTCATTCGGTGAGAACTGAGAAATGTGATTAGCGTCTATTTGATGATCAACAAACATTTGCAATTGGTGGGCCTCCTTGAATTTGTTGGGTTTGAATTCAAGACTTGCCCTTCAATTTAATTTACTTGGGCTGAAATTTTATTTTTGGGCTCAGAAAAATTAGTATTGGAATGTTGTTGGGCCGTAGTACCGCACACATGCAACAAGAAAATTTCAATATGCACACACTTTTTGTATTTGCCCGTTTTTGTTTGTTTTAATTTCGAATCGAACTCCGTTTTTTTTCATGACTTCGTAACTAAATGAAGAAGCTCATTTTAAGTATAAATCCTACAAATTCCAACAAGAGAATCCTTTCCCACAAAATCAAAGAATTAAAAAAATTAATCACTAAAACTAACCTTAATTATATAAAATCTTATGATTTTATTTTTTATTTTATAATTGCATGTATGAATACTTGCGCAAAAATATTCAATAATATCAGAAGTATTATTTTATGTTGATTTGTTAGATGAGTGTCCCTTTACGTTGTGATTCTGAAGGCGCTCGAGTCATAAAGGCGCAGTGTGCTACCTTCATTGCCTTTAGAACTGTGAGTGAGAGAGTGCGACTTTTCTTACAAATGGGGATTAAGCTTATGACTATACAATTAATGTATAATGTAATGAATGAAAAAAAATCATAATCATAATCATAATCATCATGTTTATATAGTGTTATTCCCCTTTGTGCACGAGTGGAATCAATCATCAAACTAAGTTCTAAATAAATAAAAATAATGATCACACTCAACATTAATTGAGTGAGGCGTTTTATTTTTAATTATTTTTTATTTTAATTAATAATACATTTTCATAATAATATTATAATTTTTCATTAAAAATATGATTAGTTTTTATTTATATTACAAATTTTCATAAAATAGTTTATTTGGATAGTTATCCATTTTATCAATATATAATTTTTTAGGATCAATATTGAGTGAGACCGTTTCAATGAGACTCTTTGAAATAGACGATTAAAATGGAAAAAAGATCATCATTCGAGTGTACAAAGGGAGTATATATTATGAATTGTTATTTAAAATGCGTAATTATTATTATGGGACAGAGAGATTAGTTAATTTGGACAGTTATTATTTTTCATCAATCAAGTATTACTTTTTTTATTAAAATATTATAATTTTTTATCGGTATTATGACACTCTCTTGTGAAACATGTAATACTTTACCTATTTATATAAATTGCGCAAAACTTGCATGAGACTGTCGTACATAAGATCGTCTTTACGTTCTCCTCAATAGTCATTCCATTTTATAAAAAATATATATTATTTTTCATTTAAAATAATACTCCATTATATTTTTATTTATATTACAAACTATTCACTTACCACTATTAATTTTTATTTTTCTTGTATTATATTTTATTAAAATACTTTTACTCCTTATTTGTCTAAAATCTTCGCTATAATATTCCACAAGTGTTTCCACACAGATAATATGATTCATATACTCAAAGGTAGGGGTGGGCATCATATCGATTTTTGAGTATTTTGGGTTTTTAGATTGGGTACCCAAAAATTCGGGTTGGGAATTTTATTATCCGAAATTTCTTAGATCCAAAAATTCGGGTACCCAATATGCGGGTACCCGAAAATACTTTTTTTTTTAAGTATTCTTATAATAAATTAATTAGGTTTGATTTAAATAATTTTTTTAATGTTTAATCTTTGAAGCAATATTTTATTTGATCTCTTTTATCATTTTTTTTTTCGTTTTTAAATAATTATAAAAGAATATAATAAATTCATATCACATCATAATAATATTAATTTTTATACTAATGTTAGGATTTAGATAGTATACTTTAATTATGTTGTGAGATATTTAAATTTATATATTTTTATATTTTATTTTTATCTAATTAATTAAAAATATTTATACATTAAAGTATATTATAACTTAAATCATATTAAAATTAATGATATAAGGAGAATTCAAATTTAAATTTGATAAGATAAGGATGTAATAATACAAAATTATATTTTTATTATGTAAAAATAATTGATAATTTAAAATGTTTAAAGGATAATAAATATATTTTATGATTAAAAATTTAAGAATGCATCAAAATTTTAATATTTTCAAATTATTTTTTAAATTAATATAAGAGTGTAAAAAAAAAACTTCGGATACCTGATCGGGTAATTCGAGTACATTTTTAATACCCGAAACCCGAACCGAAGTTATAGCTTCGGGTTCGAATAAACTCGAAATACGGAAAAATTGGATTTTTTGGTTAATTTTTTTCAGATCGGGTACCAAAAAAAATGCCCACCCCTCTTCAAAGGGTTTCCACTTTCCATACAGATTATATGACTCATATATTCAAATAACACGTGGTTGATCATCAATACTTCTTATTGTTGGGAAATTTTAGGCAAATAGCATCTGTATATTTGTGATTGAGACTTGCAATTTATATTAATCAATTTATTGCGTTATTTTTTTCAATTTGTGTTTCCTTATGGGGAAAGTTTATGCATACATGCATGTAAACTATTTTATTCGAGTATAAGAAATCAATAATATTACACTCCATCTATCAAAAGATAAGTGTGATTGAAAATATAAGTTCACACCTATTATAAAAAAACATATTAAGATAATTAATTTTTTAATCAACTTATATGTATGTGTATTAAAATTAAATTTTCATTTTTTTTAAATTAAAATGTATCATATGATTAACTTGAGTGTCAATATCTTGGAGTTATTTGGTTTAAATTTCAGAATTATATAATAATTTATTAATAAAGTAATTATAATGAGAATAAAATTTAATAAGAAGTCTCGAATGAGATCGTCTCACGGTAAAATAATTTTACTTTTCGTAATTAGTTATTATATTTTATTAAAAATATTATCACTTTTTATTTATACTATAAATTGTTAATAAAATAGTTCACCGTATCATTATCACTTTTCATTAATTGAGTAATATCATTTTTTTTTAAAATTGTTATTACTTTTTATCCATCTCACGAAATAAAACGGTGTCACGGCTTTGCTAAATTTAATTGAAGCGAAGTAATAATCAAAATTAATAATTAAATTAATGTCAATTAAGCACATAAAATGAAAATCACAATCATTTAATTCTTCCAGCTAGCAAGTACCTTTAGTTCATCGCCTTAGTTTAAATAACAATGCCAAGAGTCCAGTTAACTTATATCTTGTAGTTGAGAAAATTGCAAAACCAGTCCCACCAGTCACGGTCCTGTTTGGGTTTGGTCCCGATAGTCTTGACTTCAGTCCCAAACCTTTTTTTCTGCAATAATAGTCTCACCGTCAAGAGTGAAATTCGCAAAATTCGCGTCTCATTCGGAAGAAAAGCAAACAGCGGCGGTGGGAAGAAAACGACGACTAGGAATCGGGGGCCATGAATAGAACCAGAGCGAATCCTCGCGTCTGGTTTATTGTCGTGAAGGCGCGGCCCACGTCGATTGGGGAAAAGACTCCGAGATTGAATTTGAGATGGTGGAGGACTGAGCGGACCGCCATAGGATGATGGTGGAGATAAGACGGCAGCCCTGTAATTGGAGGATCCATAGTGGGTTACTCCGGCGTCTGCTGCAGCGATAGCAGGCGATCTCCACACCGCGCCGACGTTGGCTAAGGATGGACCTTCGCCCAATGCTCCACCGGACTCCGCCGTTTACACCACGAGAATTGCTCTGATTTGGTGGGAAAAAATTAGGAATTTGGGAAGAAAAATTAGAATAGACACGAATTGGGAGATTAGTTTGAATTTGGGAGAGAAATCCCAATTCTAACGACTTAACGGACGCGTGGTATGCACATGTGAGGCTTCCGTAAGTTTTAAACGATTGGGGGATGTAAATTGCAAAAAAAATATTGTGTGGGACCATTATTGCATGAAAAAAATATTTGGGAATAAAATCAAGACTATCGGGACCAAACCCAAATGGGACCGTGACGGGTGGGACTGGTATTGCAATTTTCTCTCTTGTAGATCATGTCATGTCCCATTCATACTAAACAAGTTGCCTGAATGTTAGCAGCTTTATACTTAATTCTGTTTTATTTGTCGAGGGAAAGGTCATCGTAATATAATTGTTACAAAATATTTATGTGATAGTATGATGAAATTCATTATATAAATGAAAAATAAGAATTAATATTAGTTACCACCACTTTTAAACCAATTATTTATTATTTTCACGTAAATTAAGAAATAATATTATTTTATATGCAATGATTAATTATATTAAAGGGTTATTCTACTGTACGAAAGTGTATACTAACTAACATATTCATATTTTATAATGGATCAAATGTTAAACCTGAATGTTGACGTCATTTCCTTTTTACTCATGTTTCTTTCCATTGCTTACTGATACAATTAGTTATTAATAAGTATACATTTATTAATAAAATATTATGCACTTGTTCAATAAAACTTATACACTTTGATTATAAAACGGGTTAAAATCAGTCATTCCTCAAACACAATTCTCATTATGAATATGGTGAAACTCTTCATCAATTGCAATCAAATCACTCTTTGAACACTCCAGCTGTTATTAAAAAACGTTATACACTTATTCAATAAAATGTATATACTATATATTTAAAAAGTATACATTAATAAATCAGTCTTTGAACACCTCAACTGTTTATTAATAATAAGATATACATTTGTTCAATAAAATGTATATACTTTATCCTTAAAAAATATACATTAATAAACATTTGCATTCTCCGCCACAATTCTCAATTCTCGGTGATTCAATCGCAACCAAATATCTCTTCCAATTCACGGGACATTTAACGAAATTTGGCCAAAATTATGACAAAAATTAAAAATCGACAATTCAAATAGAAATGGCGTGAAGAGAAAAAGGGGAGAAAATGGGAGTCAACGTGAAGAATCGGAGAACCAAATTGCAGTGCCTTCAAGAAGAATCAAACATCGATGAAGTAAATTTACCTGATCTGAACCGTGGAATATTACGGAGTGAAAAATCAGCGGCGGTGGTGGTGGAGCGGCAGCTGCAACGATAGAACGACACCATTACAGTGAGCAATTGTAGCTTGCAATTCCTCCATGGTGCTATCACTCCCACTAACAATCTGATGTTCACATCTGAGATGTTATTATCGATGTCGAAGACAGTGGTGGGTATTAGGCATAAATTTTGCACTCCAATTTGCAATCCCCAAGTGTAGGGATGTCAATTGTAATGGCAAGTACCCCAGTTAAACATCGTTCCCACTACGACAGTTAATTATCTATCCAATTTATATTACTATTTAACTAGAATTGTTGTAACCAATTTCCAAGTGTTTGAATTTAATTAATTATTAAAGTGCTGAAATAATAAAAAATAACTTAATGAATAGAAGCAAAAAATTGTTCAAAATTGAATTTAGAGAGAAATAACAGCTCTAAGGTATCAGGTGTAATGCAATTGATTTGGTTTCCTGGACATCCTACTGTTCATTCATGCTATTTTAATGGAAATACATCACAAAACCCTATTAACCCACCATGATTTGTTTTCAAGTTAATAGTATTGTTCAATTAATAACAAAAATGCGTGAACAGTTTTGAACTCCCTTCCTAGATACTAATAAGGCAAACTTAAGAAACCTCCGGATGACCAGTTTAACTAACATATATTCTCTGAAAGTACTACTTAATCTTATTCACTCCCTACTTGAATTCTTAATTGCATTGTTCCACTAAGAATATCAAGTATCTAGTTTATCAGCCCTTAGGATTATCGTGTCCACGGGCAAACTACTATAATCCCTAGCAAATGGACAATATTAAGTATGTATGCACACAAGCTAACACAACATACCAAGCATCACGGGCAACATCAATAGCATGTTATGAAGACGTTACAAACATATAATATAGTCTGAATAAATCGAATAAACAAGAATAATCAATAGCATGAATTCACAATATTTGTCTAGGTTTCCAAATCAACTACATTAACCTTCAATCCTTAGAACTGTAAAAAGGTTTTTAGCCCATGAGGTTACACACAACCCTCATGGCTGAAATTTCATATAAAAACAACAAAAGAAAAGATTGAGAGAAATACGAAACCCTAGTGTCACGTGGTTCACATTTTTTCCCCGTCTCTCTGATTGGGTTGACTCTCAAAACCACACTTGAATCTTCCTCCAAACCGATGGAATGGATGATGGATGAATTTTGATGTGAGTGGATGTGGGTGGATGATGCGTGAATGGAATTCACGATCTGTTCTAATGGTTTTCGATCAGTTTTCTTTTCTCCAGGTGTCTTGATCCATTTTAATACCTTGGGCCACGATTTTTACTCTACTGGCTGTTTTTCCACGTTGTCATGCACAGGAAATTAAAAATCCCAATTTTTGGCCCAAAATAACCTAACTCGAGTTGCAACACGAGTCGAGTTGCATATATTGTAACTCGTGTTGACATAGCTCGACTCATGTTGTCAACTCATGCTCTCGCCTGTTCAATCATGTTGCGATGTTCTGAAACTGGACTACCTTAGGGACCCAACTCGACTCGAGTTGCAAGTCGAGTAACGACTTGCCAACTCGAGTTGGCTCACTGGACGATTTTTTACTTTGCTCTGCCCTCAACTCGACTCGAGTTGCAAGTCTAGTTGGACCTTGCAACTCGAGTAAGCTCTCTGGATGATTCTGGACAAATTTCAGACCCCAACTCGACTTGAGTTGCAAGTCGAGTTGGGTCTTGCAACTCGAGTTGGGTCTTTTCAACCCGTTTCTTGCTCATTTTTGTTTCTACTTCATTTTCACATGTTTTTAACCTTCAAACCTCAACAAAACACCTTAGTAGCACCATAATCATGCAAAATACGTAAATGACACAATCCCACATGAATATATAGTCTTATTCTAATAAAAACAGTATAAAGTGAGATAAAAAATACATAAATTTCCACTCTCATCAACCCCCCAAACTACCATGTTGTTCGTCCTCGAACAACGAATTTATAACAAGAGAGAAATGAGAGTTGAAATTCTACAGCAAATAATGAATTACACATATCAAAACCAAGATAATATACTCAAAGGCCAAAATCCTATCAATCGAAACATGCACGTCAAATTAGTCACTTCCCATTTCAAAATGCTCATCATCCACTCTCGCAAAAGGTATTTACACTCATCGCTCAAGTGTGAGCTAGACACTCTCATGGCTGAAATATATTCACTCAAATCAATTCATATGCACGCGTTACCATAAGCTTGACAATTATCTAGACTCTCACTAACTTTGAAAGACTTAACGATGGGATCACAAAGGACTTGCTTAAGGTTGTAATGTTGGCTCTTTGGACAAGGGTAGGAAAATATGGGATGAGTGACTCGATCACTAGTAGAGAATCAACAGTAAAGATACATTTTCAACACATATACTTGACAATTCAATCTCCTACTCTTTTTTCCTCTTTCCATTTCTTTTCATAATTCAATCCTCCCTTAACTACAAGAACAACGTCTTCTTTTTTTTTCCACCTCCTCTTTTTCAAATAAGGTACCAGTTTTAGGCACTACCCTATAAATGAGGTACCAGTTTCAGGCACTATCCCCATTTTGCAAGATTTAACCATCATTCATCTTCAATCACTTTCCACCAACATTCATCTTTCTTTTAAACCACACCAAACCGACTCCTTTAATTCTCTACTAGGATAGGTATTTAAAGGCTTTTAAAGGATTAAATTGACTATCTTCATAGGCTTCCAATGAATAAGGCTTACAGGCTCAAACGGGAAACTATGATAATCTTACAAGGTAGGATAAAAAATTGGCTAGTGACTCAATAAAGAACAAAATGGCCTAAGTTCATTTCCCATCATCTAATCAATCATCTAGCCTTAAGTAGATTAAGAGTCAAGTTCTAGAATACATGCATGTAAACGATGCCCTCAAAAACAATCCAATCATGTATAATTTTTATGATTATAAGAAGCTCAAATCTCACATGGGTATAATAAAATAATGAGCATTCCTACATAGACTTATGAACCAATTTTAATATATGCAACAATCTTAAGTATTTCAACATCCAAATACATCTCTTGATTAATCATTACATAATATCAAATCACCACATCTTCAATTAATTCATAAATTCAATTCAACCAAGTGCTTAGAAAGATCCAACAATTATCCTCAAGACCCCAAAAATAACCACACTGAAAC
The DNA here is from genome assembly GCA_023678885.1 of Pogostemon cablin. Classification (NCBI taxonomy): domain Eukaryota; kingdom Viridiplantae; phylum Streptophyta; class Magnoliopsida; order Lamiales; family Lamiaceae; genus Pogostemon; species Pogostemon cablin. The sequence goes on along the minus strand of CM042952.1, from coordinate 15,799,962 downwards.
TAAGATAAACACGCAACAAAGACAAACTAACAACACACCTGGACAATCACAAAAAATCGATAACTCAATATAATCAAATGAATCGAAGATACTGAAAAATCGCAAAAAAAATTAATTATCCAAGCGCACCACACAATGAAAAAAAATTTACTTCGGTACGGCGAGACAATGTATGTGCGATACCCCTCCAAACTTAGGCCAAACAAAGTGAGAGCATATGTTTGTAAAGAAGTGTATACCATAATCGAGCAGTACCTAATAAAATTACTGCATCGACACAGACTCAATAAAGCAAATAAAAATGGGAGGGTCGGCCCCCAACAGGTGCTCATGTTTAACGTCGGAGAGTCACGACGGAGTACATCTTATTGACTATTGGCCTAGAGAAAAGTCTTCTCGCATTCTTACCTTCAAGTGCTTCTTCCCTCTCTTGTTCTTTGTAGCTATTATCTCCCCGTCTTTTGTTTTAGAAGCAAGAACCTTTGAATTTCCTCTCTCCCAAGATTGTCGCCTTTCGTCCTTGTCAATCCTCCTCTCAATTATAGAGTCAACCTGCGTAGCAAAATAAGGATTGTACAAGTTAGAACTTTCAACACAATATATGAATGAAAATCCGGAGGTAGGTTCGGAGGCTTCAGATATTGATCCTCAGCTTTTCCTGCACGCAAAAGATTATAAAAAATAACATCAGAGTTAGTAAAAGGAAAAGTAAGAGATTTGTTTGTTTCTTTGATCTTCTCTACTACTTCCACAGACTTGCACTGCTGCTGATCTATGGGCCACTGCATCGCCTTGTTCAATGAAAAGATGATTTCTTTATCATTTACCCTCAGCCTCAACTCTCCTTTGAAAACATGAATAAGAGCCCTTCCAGTTGCAAGAGAAGGATGCCCAATATCAGAGGTGTTCCATCCATGTTATCTTCCATGTCAAGAACAAGGAAATCTACCGAAAAAACCAAGTTTGACACCTTCACCAGTACACTTTGATAACTCCCTCGGGATAAGTTAATGATCTGTCTACTAACAATAAAGCCACAGATGTAGGCTTCAGCTCCCCCAAACCAAGCTTCTTGAAAACTGAAAGGGGCATCAAATTTATACTGGCTCCCAGATCACACAATGCTTTCTTTGTAGGCCCTTCTCCTATCTCACAAGGAATATGAAACTACCAGGATCCTTCAACTTTTTGGGTAACTTTCTCTGGATTATGGAGCTGCAGTTCTCAATCAGGTTAACCGTCTCCATATTGTTCAAGCTTCTTTTTCTGGAGATGAGCTCCTTGATAAACCTCACATAGTTTGACATCTGATTCAAGGCCTCTGAAAAGGGAATTGTGACATAGACATTGATGCGCGTTTTCTTTGCACGCAAAATTAATCCCAAGTATTAAGGATATCAATTGCAGCTTAAGCAAGCGACCAAGTGAATTATCGAACCCAAAAGACGGCGTATTATCAATTTAATTATTTACTAAATTAATTAAGACAAGTTGACAATAAAGTTTGGGATTTAATTATTAAACTACTAAACAATTAATTTAAATAACAAATAAAAAATGTACTAGAAGAATACAAAAGTGGATCAAGTAGGAGAATAGGTAGCTCTAGGGGAATCCAGTTTCACTCATTAATTTTCCTTCCGTGTATTGGTGTCCGACTCTGCCTTGTGGAATATGGACGCATCACTAAACCATGCATATCTACTCTATAGACACAAGTAAAAATGCATGTAACAGTTAATGATGTACAAAACGACCGTTAGTATGAAATTAAAAGGCACAATCATACATAAAATAAATTCACAAGTAGTGTTGTACGGAGTTTACATACAAAAGTTCAATTAATTGGTAAAAATCTTCAAAACCCTATTTCTACCAAAAAGACTCTAGCCCATGATGTTACGATGAACAATCATGGGTGTTGGATAGATCTTACCCGGATATCTGAAAAATACAAGATAAATTAGGAAACAAATAAAACCCTAGATGTGGGCGTCGTCGTGTCCTTCTCCATCATGAATTCTTCTCTTGGTTCTCCTCTTGATTCCACGAACGAATCTTCAAAGTGATGGATGGATGGAGGAAAAGATGTAGATGATGGTTGGGGGGTGATCCCCCCTTGTATGGTGTAGTATTGTTGTGGCCTCTATCCAATTCAATCTCTATTCAATTGTCTTCCCATCTTGTTGTGATCTACATCCCCTTTTATACTTGTAAGTTCTCCTTATGGACCTAGGATGGACTTTTTGAGTGAACACACGCACTGAAGGTGTAAAAATATGAATTTGGTAAGTTTCCGGACATCAATTCGACCAAACAAGTTGGTCGAACTCTTCCCTGCAGGTCGAATCCCAAGTCGAATCCGTTTGTAACTTGGCCTTTGATTCCGAATTCGACCAGAGCATTGGTCTAACCGACACTGCTTCTGTTTAGGCTTTTAGTTCGACCATGGTTTGATCAAGTGGTTTGGTCGAACTCCCTTATCGTGGTCGAACGACACTTTTCCGCTCTCAGTTCGACCAGAAGTGTTGGTCGAACTCTCTCCTTCTTGGTCGAATCCGACCCCTGTGTGGTCGAATCGCACACCTGTTTCTTTCTATTTTCGGATCCGATCACTTCCAACTCCTTTCCATCAAAAATCAGCTCAAATAGCCTTGTAGACACCTGATTCGTGACTTTCCACTTTGTATATCGAATCACATCGAATTACAATCATTTATTACACCATAAACACACTAATCCGGGCTCAAAACTAGTGAATTTTCACTCTCATCAGACATCCCTCATAACCTTAGCAATCTTTCTGAACTTCTCATCTAAGCTTTTCGACAAAAATCTCTGAGGGAATGCAATTGCTAGTTTTGTTTTTGGGAGACCCAAACTATCTTTCTTGAACACCTCTTCCACTTCTCTCAACTTCTTCGCTCGCTGTCATTTTTATCAGTGATGGCCTGATCATACTGGTTCACTATAGAATTTGGATGCGTAGGGAAGACCAGAGGTGAGTTTGTATCTCGCTGAGGTTGAACTACACCCTGAGGCTCTGCGTGTTCAACAGGAATGCTGCTTGGCTCGATTTGGTCATCCCCCCAATCCTATCTCAGCTTGATCAGGTGCCGAGCTAGTGGCCAAGTGACCTTGCTCTTCTTTTGTTCTATCCTGCATCAGTTCTGTTACGTCTTGCATCAGTTCAGCACCTTTACACTGCTTCCCAGACCTCAAAGTGATCGCATTTGCACTCTCCTTCGGGTTGATTTTTGTATCTAAAGGAAACTTCCATTTCTAAAATCTTTGCTGTTGCTGATTCACTGTGGCGGATATCTGTCCCATGGTATTTGACAAATTCTGTAATTGCTTGTTCACTTCCTCATTCTGTTTTGTCATGTTTGAGTCCATGAGTACTATGCAGTTATTGATCTTGTTGATGTCAGCATCATTCTTCTGCATGTATTTTGCCAACACTTCATAAATACTGGCCTTCCCTTCTTCGGTCTTAGCTCCATGATCAAAATTGGAATGGTATGAAACTGCATTATTCAGATTTGAATATGCTAAGTTCTCATGCATGTGGTTCTGCCAGTTTCCTCCTTGATTACTAGGTCCTCCCCCTAGGTTATTCCTTTGGTTGGAATTCCCTTGAGGGTACCTGTTTCCTTGCCAATTCTGAGGTGCCCTTGAACCTTGGAAACTTTGCCCCATTGCCTAATTAGCGCCTTCGACCTTTTTAAGGTTCATCACCACATCATCACTTGCAGGCCCTTGGTTGCCTCCCCCACTATTACCTGATATCAGAGTAACCAGGTGCTTGTTCATTTGCTCCAACTGGTAGACAACTTTATCATTCTTATCAGCTTCAGAAAACTTTTCTTCAATCTGAACAACTCTTCCAAGTACATAATCTCCACGGACTCTTTCAGATGGTCAATCTCTAGAGTTCATAGAGATATCATCAAACAACTTCTCTACAAAATTTGATGTTTTTCCAAAGAATGTTCCTCCAGCAGATGCACAACTAACACCCTTGATTCATTGTCGAGGCCATTATAAAAGACACTGATGAGCTGAGACTTCTTGAATCCATGCTGTGGGCATCTCCTCAGTGCATCAGTAAACCTTTCCCAAGCCTCTCCAAATGATTCATCTCTCCTCTGCTTGAACTGATTTATTTCTTGCTTCAGTGCAAGAATCTTACCTGGTCGTATAAAACGATCAACGAACAGCTGCTGCAGCTCAGTCCAATTCAAGCAACTGTCTCCTACCAACTTGTCATACCACTGCCTCACCTTGTCAACCAAGGAAAACTGAAAAAACCTCATCTTCCATCTATCATTTGTAGTATCAGCTTTCACTGTATCCATGTAGCTGTTGAAACTCTTCAGATATCTGTATGGTTCATCGATAATGCCTCCGACGTAGGGGTTTTTCTCCACCATGTTAATCAAGGCCGGCCTTATGTCATTCGCTTCATCAGCTTGAAGCCCCAACTATGTCTGATCCTCCTAGGGTGGTGGATTTGAACGTTTCCCGAATGATAATGTCATCCTCATGTGTCGGTCTTTCTCCCATTTCTGCTGCTTCTGATTCAGCCTCTTCTGGGATAGCCTGATTTTCAATCTGCTCTTCTTCCTCCTCTACAACTGCTTTAGGCTTCAGAGTAACTGCTTTCTTTCTCAGAATTGGTACCTTAGCAGCCTTAGGAGGTGCTTTAAGATTTTTCGCTGCTCCTCTCCTTCTCCTCGCAGACGCTTCAACTTTTGAATCAAATTCGAGATCTTGTGTTTCCTTCTTTGACCTGGTGTGCATGCAACTTCAAGAAAAATTCAAGGTACAATTAAATCTCAAAAGAAATATTCTAACTAAATAAGTAATAAAAATAAATAAATAATTTACTATCCCCGACATCATGGCGCCATAAACTTGTTAGGAATAAATTGCGCACTCCAATTTACAATCCCCAAGTGTAGGGATATCAATTGTAATGGCAAGTACCCCAGTTAAATATCGTTCTCATTGAGACAGTTAATTATCTATTCAATTTATATTACTATTTAACAGGAATTGTTGTAACCAATTTCCAAGTGTTTGAATTTAATTAATTATTAAAGTGCTGAAATAATAAATAAATAAGTTAATGAATTGAAGCAAAGAATTATTCAAGATTGAATTTAGAGAGAAATAACAGCTCTAAGGTATCAGGTATAATCAATTGATTTGGTTTCCTAGACATCTCATTGTTCATTCATGTTATTTTAATGGAAATATATCACAAAACCCTATTAACCCACCAAATATGATTTGTTTTCAAGTTAATAGTATTGTTCAATTAATAACAAAAGATGCGTGAACAGTTTTGAACCCCCCTTCCTAAATACTAATAAGGCAAACTTAAAAAACCTCCAGATGGCCAGTTTGACTAATATATATTCTCTGAAAGTACTACTCAATCATATTCACTCCCTACTTGAATTCTTAATTGCGTTGTTTCACTAAGAATATCAAGTATCTAGTTTACTAGCTCTTAGGATTATCGTGTTCACGGGGAAACTACTATAATCCCTAGCAAATAGATAATATTAAGTACGTATGCACACAAACTAACACAATATACCAAGCATCACGGGCAACATCAATAACATATTATGAAGACATTACAAATATATAATATAGTCTGAATAAATCGAATAAACAAGAATAATCAATAGCATGAATTCACAATATTTGTCTAGGTTTCCAAATCAACTACCTTAACCTTCAATCCTTAGAACTGTAAAAAGGTTTTTAGCCTATGAGGTTACACACAACCCTCATAGCTGATAATTTCATATTAAAAACAACAAAAGAAAAGATAGAGAGAAATACGAAACCTTAGTGTCACGTGGTTCGCGTTCTTTTCCCATCTCTCCAGTTAGGTTGACTCTCAAAACCACACTTGAATCTTCCTTGGAACCGATGGAATGGATGATGGATGAATTCTGATGTGAGTGGATGTGGTTGGATGATGCGTGAATGGAATTCATGATCTGTTCTGATGGTGTCTGATCGGTTCTCTTTTCTCCAGGTGTCTTGATCCCTTTTTATACCCTGGGCCACGATTTTTACTCCACTGGGCTATTTTTCCATGTTGTCACGTACAGGAAATTAAAAATCCCAATTTTGGCCCAAAATAACCCAACTAGAGTTGGGAGTACCCAACTCGAGTTGCAACACGAGTAGAGTTGCATATATTGTAACTCGTGTTGACATAGCTCGACTCGTGTTGTCAACTTGTTCTCTCGACTGTTCGGTCATGTTACGAGGTTCTGAAACTGGACTGCCTTCGGGACCCAACTCGACTCGAGTTGCAAGTAGAATAATGACTTGCCAACTCGAGTTGGCTCACTAGACGATTTTTTACTTTACTCTGCCCTCAACTCGACTCGAGTTGCAAGTAGAGTTGGACCTTGCAACTTGAGCAAGCTCTCTGGATGATTCTGGATAAATTTCAGACTCCAACTCAACTCAAGTTACAAGTCGAGTTGGGTCTTGCAACTCGAGTTGGATTTTTTCAGCCCGTTTCTTGCTTGTTTTCGTTTTTACTTCATTTTTACCTATTTTTAACCTTCAAAATTCAACAAAACACCTTAGTAGCACCATAATCATGCAAAATATGTAAACGACGCAATCCCACACGAATATATGGACTTATTCTATTAAAAATAGTGTAAAGTTAGATCGAAAATACGTAAATTTCTACTCTCATCAGTGGACGGTGGTTGGGAGAGAGAAGAGAGAATTGGAGGCAGTAGTGGATGGGGAGAGAGAGGGCAGAGAATAAGGGGACCGTGGGAAGAGAGAGATGAGAGAATGAGGAGGAGAAATAAAAATAGGGCTTCATTTACTTTATATATGTCGGGTCATGGGTTTGGATATGATCCGATTGAACCTTAACAATTGGGTACATTAGTTTTTGCCTATATTAAATGAATGTGTGAGACTCTGTTTCCAAAAAGTGGAAATTGATATCTTTGTAGTGCACATCCAAAATAATAAAATTGATAATTTATATAAAGCACAGAATTCTATACACAAATCTCTTCACTCTTGAGACCGAGTGTAGAGAATTCGGGACGTCACTTAGAAAACTCTCCTTCTCTAATTTTTTAAAGAACTATTATGAGAACCTGAAAGATTACAAGTCTTTATCGAAAGATATTGATCGCCATTTTTTATGCAAATTAAAAACTAACTATACTTCTATCATAGTAGCCACGATTAACCAGGTTTAATTATCAATCCATGGGAAATCAAGCAATTTAGAGTTTAAGTGATCTCAAGTTTATTATGATTTTATAAGGACTAACACAAAATAGTGAGATATAAGAGCATATAAAATACGAAGAAGTGAAATAAATAAGCAATATACAAGATAAAGGAACAAATAGGATTCATCAGTGAATATGAATGTAGATGGATTCTAAATGATGCAAGGATGATATTAACAAAATCATAGCATGAAAAATCTAGAGTTTATGCAACTAATTCTAATATGTCAAAAGCAATGGAATAAAGGCAGTCACTAATTCCACCTAAACTCCTTTACAAGATACTTAAAATGTAAATTATCAAGGCAACCTCTAAAGGCTCTTGAGAATGTATCCAACACTCACAGTTCCCTTTAAGGTACCATGCTCTTATTGGTAGGTTCTCTCATTAGTTCAAACACCTCCACAAGTAATCCACACAAGTGTCCTATCATGAGATTCTAAGTATGCAATGGTCTTCACAAACTCAAGTCACACTTAATTAGAATAATCCACATGAAGACATGATTCAATTAACACCTGCACTATATAATTGAGTTCACACTCTAATTATCAAATGAGATATAAAATTAACCACACAAATCATCACATGAATTAAGAAATAAGCATCCATGATATAAATTACATTTTTCAATACATCACAACGAATCCACAAGTCTAAATTTCCTAACCAATCATGTTGCTAGTCTCACTAATGAGACTAGCCCAACAATGTTATCATGAATCCATTACACAATGTCTCACAAGACTCCGTTGAAGCAAAAAATTGAGAAAAAGAACAAATCAAAAGATAACTTGCTTCCCTTGTCAATTGGGGAGATTCTTTCTGTTTAGCGTGCAAATTTGCTAGATTTTAGAGTCTTGTTCGTGTGATTTTTACATGTTTTATCTTATTATTGGTTTTATTATCGTATATTGTAGTGTTTTTTAATTTTTAGAGGAAAGTGTGTGAATCATGCTAATTTTCATATAGGAATGAGATATTATTGAGCTTAAATCAGAAAAGCAGGAAAAGAGAATTATTTGAGATGAAATAAGCTCAAAAATAGATGCAAAACTCATAAGGAATGCATAGGAAGAAACGGGGCTCAATTCCGAGTTGAAGCAAGCAAGAAAATGATAATAGAAAAAACACGGGCTTGAAGGAGAAACACGGCCAACCGTGGCCGTGTTCATGATTCAGATTTCATTACAGAAGAAACACATGCTTTTTAGGCCGTGTGAGGTGGCATGACCGTGTTCCTAAAGAATTCAAAAATTGCAAGAAAAAATCAATTTCCCACTTAAGCCTATGATCCAATTTTTGTCATATTTCTCTTGATCCTCCACCACTATAAATACCTTTATTTCCAAATTTTGGGCAACAAAAAAGATTCATTTCATTTTGGAGGCTACACACACCACACACACTTTCTCTCTAGTACTTTCTCCCTTCTCCATTTTTTTAATTTTTCTTTCACTCATGCCACAACCCATCTTCTAATCTTTCACTCATCTATCATTCGGTGTTTTGAGACTACTTGGAACTTCGACAAGAAGTGGAAATCAAGAAGAATTGAAGGTCTCCAACAAGAAATTGAAGGGGATTTTTAATTATTTTTGTATTTTCATTTGAATTTTAGACTCCATGGAATATTGTAATGAATCAATTTTTTTTGTTACTTTAATTATGCTAGGCTAATCCCTCTTGTGGGGTTAGAGACATGATTAGTGCTTAACATATTTTATTATGAAAATTAAATGTGGTTTGGACATGATTTAGTATTTGATTTCTTCTCATGGGTCTTGTGATGCATGAATTATATGTTGGCATGGTTTGTTAATTATTGGTAGCATGTTAATCTAATGGATTATTGGTTAATTTATTGCTTATGTTAATTAAGTTTCATCATATTAATTAATGTGGATATTGCTTGGGGTGGCGGAGACGACCCTCTAAAGTATTAGAATTACCATGAGAGGACATTGGGTTTAGGTTTGATAGAGAGGATATTTGAACCTGGTGAGAGAAATCAATTCATCTTTGGCCTTAGTACGCACAAAAGGGAGAATTACCTCTAGATAGTATCTTTTAAGGGAGATTTAGAGAATAATTAGTACCTAGATGGAAGGATTAGTGTTGGGCATCGATCCTAGGTGCGTTTGGGAGTCTCTAGGAGATCTACAACCTTAGTAACCCGACCGAGAGAGAGCTTTGGATACATTCGTGATCGCCTCTAGTCCAATATTTATCTCGTATAATCCTTTTGCATCATAAAATGAATTTTAAGGCACTTTAATTATTTCTAGTCTCATTTCTTACTACTTGCCCTTAATCACAAATTCTCAATATTTTATTTTCTCCTATTTTATCTTACTTTCTTTTATTTGATTTCTTGATTATCTACTTCTTTGTTTGTCCTTATAAAAACGATAAAAACACGAGCTAACATGTTCTTTCAATCTAAACTTAAACTCCCTAGGGTTTGATATTTTGATTACTTGGGTATTTCTCTACGACGACCGGGTACACTTGCTCATGAGTTGAAAACTACGCAAATACTTCCTTCATCATGTCAATTCCTCTTCAAAACTTGAGCTTCTTATTAATATGATGATGGGTGAATGATGTATGGAAGAATTTATGGAATTTGATGGAGAATTAATGGTGAATTTGATTGGAATAGAGATGGAGATGTAGAGAGGAAAAGTGTGTGAAAAAGTGCGAGAAAAAATTTGTTATTGATCCAGAAATCGTAAACTGATTTTTAATATAAGGGAGAGTAGTTATAAGCACATGGAAGATTTCATAATCTTCTTAAATAGATGAACAATTTTTGAGCAAGCTCGAGTCGAGTTGTGACATTTACCAGCTAGAATTCGCTCTGAGTCAAAACTCGAGTCGAGTTCCGGACTCGAATTCAGCAGGATCGAGTTCACATTACAGGTCTTCGAGCTCGACTTCGTGCAGGGCCGAGGCTAGAACTCGATGCATGTTTAGGATCGTACTCGAGTCGAGTCCTGATACGTTTCAGCCTTCGATGCTCCTTCATTTCCCGACTATGTTTTGCTCCTTTTTAGCACTAGATTTAAACATATTTAACTCAATTTCAAAATATTTCTCTCACAACTAAAAAATTGCACACAAATGCTAATAATACACCACTAATTATACAAAATACAGACAAAATACATGAAAATAACAACTAAACAAAACTACAATATAGTTGAAAATGACTATATATATATATATCAAATCTCACACCCATAGTAAATTGTTTGTCTAAAAAAAGAAACCTGCGGTTTTCTTTCATTCCCCAGACTCATTTCTGTTGGTTCTACTTTATTTTATTCTGCAATAATAATTTGAGTTCGTTTAGGCATTTTGGATCGTGGCGGAAGCAGTGACGGGACATAGAGTCTACCCTTCCCTGTGCAAAAGTATGATAGTAAAATCATATTAAGGCTTTCTAAAATCAAATTTGTGTAATACCTTATGAACTTTTCTACCCTCGCATGTTCTGTCAAATCGTCTCAAAAATCGTAATCTAAAAAACCATCTTAAACGCTATCTCTAAACTGCACCAATCAGGTGGTTCTCTATGTCAGCTGATCGGACCGAAAAAAAATCATCTCATATTTTGTCTCTAAAAGAACCTGTCTCAAAACTCATCGCTAAGTTGAACCAGTCTGTCAATTCCTGATGTAAACCGCTCCTGTCTTAGGAGTTGTCTTTAATTGAGACGGTTTAAAATCCGTGTATACGCTTATTATTTTTTGTAGCGAAAATTATTTGTAACATTAAAAACTCCATTTAAAAGCCAATAAAATTAGTATAAATAAATAAAATTTTAAAATGTGATGAATAATATGGGTTAGAGGGAGTATCCACTCTTTACATTTAATTTGCCAAAGTTAACAACTTAATTATACTTTTCTCCCTCATGAATTATTATAAATACTCCTACTTTTTCTTACATTATACACTTTAAAAGCTTAATTTATTTGCTCTCATACACGTGAAAAAAAAAAAGGAAATAGAATGAGTATTATTTTGGGAGTATATATACTTTTTATTATCATTAATTTTTGTCTTAAGCTTTACATGTGAATTTTTTTTATAAATAGGTGATGGTGAGATTTGAACTCTGAACTTTACTAATTATGATTCTTATACCATGTTAAATGATTATCTCAACTAAATAGTTAAGCTTATAAAAAGGGGAATAGTATAATACTCAAGTCATTTTACCATGCACGCGAATAATCATATAGTGAATGGTCTCAAATTGAGCTGATTTTAGAACATCTCTTCAGTTCATGTCTTATAATATTGCAAAGATGCGAGTAGAGTTGATGATTTCTTTGAGAAATAAAAAATAAAAAATTATGTCAATCTTATCTCGGGAGTCCACAAAAATCAAAGTCTGAGGGCACAAGTAGCCGAGACAAGAGGTCCATATTGAAGGAGAAGTCAACTGAATCATGGTTGAGGAAATTGATGAATTTGTGTCCATAGGAATTATTGGGTGTTTAAGTAATTGCTGTATAGAAGACACGTGGAGTTACACACGTCATGAATAACATTGGATACAAATCCCACGTGGCTTATCAAATTAAACTTGTACCCATTCAATAAACAAGATCAATTGGTTCACATTCATTAATCCAAGTTGCATACAGGATCTGGTCTAACAAAACGGGTTACCTTAAAATATTGTTTGTTTACAATCCAAGAAACTGCTGCTTATTATTCATACACAGGATTAATGTACGTGTAATTGAATGACTCACATTTATAAATATTATTTTGGATTCTATAATATCATTGTCGTAATTAGTTGTATTTTCAAAGTGTTCATGGCTACGTCTCTTAATTGAGTGTACCGCCAAGCTTGCCCCAAATGGTTTCACAAATTCATTTTTCACAAAATATTACAATCATTACAATACTTGCTTGAGACAGTTTTACATTATACTGCCTCCGTATCAAATTCATCTTCACATTTACGGTAGATACAGAGTTTAAGAAAAATCATTTTTAACTTATTTTTAGGGGTAATATGGTATTTTTGGGTAATAAATAAATGATAAAGTATGTTAAGTGTGTTAAAAAAGTGATTGCAAATTTGAAATTAAAGTAGTTTAGAGTGATATTAGTTAGTTGTTTTTTTTCCTTTTATGGAAGTGTGAAGTTGAATTTTGATGGACCAAAACGGAAAGTGTGAAATTGAAGTTGGGACAGAGGGAGTAATAGTCTCAAAATGAGATACTTTTCTTCTTTTTATAATTTATTACTCATCACTTTTCATAGAAAATATTACTTCTTCTGTCCCAAAAATACATGCACGTTTTAGTAGCACAGAGTTTAAGAAAAAATAATTTTTATTGTAATAATTTAAGAAAGAGAAGGTGTATTTTGAATAAATTGAATGAAATAAATATATAGTTAACTTTGACTAGATTGTGTATAACAAAAATGTGTCATTTTTTGTAATATTGTAACATTGTAAAGTTATTGATATTGTGTATTGTTCCAATTTTTATGGTGTCCAAGTATTAATTTTTTGGATAGATCAAAATAGAAAGTGTGCATATATTTTTTGGACGGGGGGGTATTATTTTTTATTAATTATATTATCATTTTTTATTTATATTTTGAATTGTTCATGAAATAGTTCATTGCATCATTGTCACTTTTTATCAATAGGGTATCATTTTTTATTTAAAATGTAATTTCTTCTTATTCGTCTTACAAAATTCATTCTGTGTGAGAACGTTTCACACAAACACTCCCTCCGTCTCTCAAAGAAGGTCTTTTACTTTTTGCATGTGGATTAAGGAGTATTATTATTAAAATTGTAGTGGATAGTTGTATTAGTGGATATTAACCTCATATTTTAATTGTATTAGAAAGTGTGCGGGTTTCAATGTTTCATGTGTGTATAAAAGGAAAAGAGACTCTTTAAGCGGGACAACGGAAATGAAAAAAAAGATCTTCTAAGGGGGACGGATGGAGTATTTGCTAAAATACATTTTGTGAGATAAAAAATAAAGAATTAAAATAACAATTATTATAGCAATGTGTTAAAAGAAATTTTGACTATTTCTATATATTGTATTTTTAGTGTTTGCCCAAATACATTCTGTGAGTTAAAAAATACATTCTGTGAGATAAAAAATTGCGTTCTCCTTAATAATATCAGATTGAATGGCTAAATACATTCTGTGAGATAAAAATAAAGAATTAAAAAATTAATTATTGCATTTTTAGTTAATGAATATGAGAAAAAAATGTGTGTAAGATCATCTCACGAAATTCATTCAATGGGATGAATATAAAATAATAATATTTATTTTTAAGTTTTTTTGTTTTAATCATATCATTGGATCTTATACGTAGGTAACCCAAGCTATGTTTTACAACTAAATCCTTAAAATAAACCGTGAACCATAAAAGTTAAATAGCAGGAAAAATAAACGAAATATAGCCATGAATTTTCTTTTGATTGAGAAACCTTCTTGAAAAAACTGTCGCTCTTGTCTTTTAAAAAACCCTTCTTAATAATACATCTCATGTAAAATGTTATTACGTACACTTCTTTAGGAATTGTTTCACGGATTCTACCTTGTAAAACGACTCTCAAATATAATTAATGTAGTTTAAATAATATTTGACAAATTATTCTGCATTCGGACTCAAAATTGCACTCTGATCTAGATGATTAAGTAGAGGGGAGCTTTGTGTAGATTACCCAAGGAAAACTTTGAAAGAAAATACTTGTGTGAGACTGACTTACATAATAACTTACGTAAGATAGATAAAAGTTTATAATATTATTATTACTTTCGTTATAAAAAATATTATCACTTTAGCTATTAAATACTATTATCAAATTTTATTTATACTATAAATTGTTAATGAAATAATTTACTGCAACATTATTACTTTTCGTTAAATGTTATCATGTTTTATTCTGTCTCATATAAGAATTTTCGTGAGACAATCTTACATAAGACTTTGAACGATGACTAAAATTTGTTATTAAATAAAAAATGATACTGTCTTATGAAATAAATTTCGTAAAAGGGCCTGAAATTAGTGTTTAGCACTTTTATTAATTATTATATCCGAGTATAGACAATTACGATTAAATATATTTTTTTCCATAAAAAGAAATAAATTCATAAAATAAAACGCCGTGTTATTATTTGTGTGAGTACGAAGTGAAAAGGACAACGGCGTTACGGCGGTCCGTAGCTTATATTGAATAAATACTCAGCAACTGAATGAAGTAACTTCAAATAAATACGCTCATATGAGTGTAATAAAAACTTCACTTAAAACCTTAATAAAACTTTTAACAACGTTACTGTTTAATTATCAAGTATACTCTTTTAAATTACCTTATCTATGAATTACCAAATACTCCCGTAGTCTCAACAAAAAATATATGTCTATTTTTTACGCATAAATTAATAGATGTAATATTTTAATATATTATGAATTAAGAGATACTATTATTTCAAGGCAAATAACCATGTACACTTATACACTTATAAATAAAAACATATATATATACTAATGAATAAAAATGTATACACTTTGTTAGCGAATTTTCTATTAGTTTTTTTAATGATAAATTAGATGAAAAAAATTATACAATTATTAAGAAACATATTGTAGACACTTTAATTTTATTGCCTATTAAATAAAAATATATGAAAATTTCATAGTGTTATGACCTTCTATTGTCATGGTTCAACAACATTATCCATCACAAAACAATTTAACACCAATGCAATCACATAAGATAAGATCATGTCATAAGCAACATAAAGTAAGAAACATGTGAACATAATTCTGAACAATCAGTCACAACTAACATAGTTCTTACCAACATTCTAAATCATAGTCTGAATCAACATAAATCAACAAAAAGATAAACATAGTTCAACATTCATTAAAAATTCAATAAAGTAGAAATCAACTACTTTTCTCTGCTTCTTACTGTTTTGTGTAGCCTTTTTCTTCAACTTAGATGTCTCCGTGAGAGTGTTAATAGTCACAAACTTCTTATCCCCTTTTTCTATGACTTTCATACCCTCTCTCCTGCTACTTTCACCACCTACATTCACATATATTGTATCCAATGAATGTATTTGGACTGAGAAGTGTTGTATGCGTGGCTGACTTACTAGTGCTTGTATCCCCGAAGTGCACCTGACCTCCAATGAAATTATGTGTATGAAAAGTCACTAGTAGAGGAATCCTAAACTTCACTCCAGATAGACCTTGGCTACAAGTGTCTTCTGTCATCTATTGTCAAAATTCGCACATGTAAATAAGTAATAAAAATCAATAGGATCAAACAAAATTGTTACTTTTAATTGAATATGTACCTCAGTCATAGTTCCTTCAATCTCAGTAGATTTTTTTGCAGCAACCTTTGGTCTTGCACTAGGAGCCCTTAACTTCATCTTCCCTTTTATTAAAAAAGAATAACACGAATATAAATATCTATATATGAACATAATGTATTATCTACTTAAATAGAAATATTACCAGAGCTTGTCTTCCTTTTCTTATTGTAGGTCTATTACTTGTAGCGTGAGATTCAGTCTAAACAATATTACAAAAATAATTATGTTGTATTCAACACTATAAGAAAATTAATATAAGAAGATAAGTACAATATTACTTACGTTGATGGGATATATATCAGACTAATGAACTTTATCATCTTGTGTCATTGGTGGACAATCATCAGATTGTGTAATCTTTACTGGCTCAGTAGATGGTTTAGTTGATCGTGTTCGTGGTTCAACTTCTCTTTCTTGTTCACAAACAGCCTCAACCTCATCAGGTTCATCCAACTCATCTAATAAGCTAGTAGCAGCCTTCTTCAACGAACAACCCTTTTGATTGTGTCCCTTTTCACCATAGTATTTGCAAGTAATTTTGAATGATTGTCTTGGCATTCTTTGGACACCTCTTGTCCTTTTTCCTCCAATTTTGTCTGCTTCTACTCTCCTTCTGCTCTCCAGTCTACCCTTCTTTTTCCTTTTCCTAAAATTTGGTGGCAAGGGTGGAATGTACCCTGTCTTAGATCATAACTCTTCTCCATTCATTGGGTTGATAGACATCCGATAAACTGCCATGTATATATCCACAGAATAGCATTTGTTGACATAATCTTCCACATCATGACCCTGTGCACATATTGCACTGATTACATGCTTACAAGAGATGCCGGACAACTCCCACAATCTGCAATCACAAGTGTGTGCTTTCAAGTTAACTGCATAATTCGATCCATCAAAACTTATTACCTCATAGTTGTACTCATTGGATTTGGTAGGGGTACAATCTTTGCTTCTCTTCATAGCATCATACACTAATGCTCATATCCATCCACATATTTTTTGGCCCTCCCATTTCCTTTCACAATCATCTTTGTTTTTTTTGAAGCCTTAACATCATGTATTCTCGTATCCATTCTAACATGGTCAAGATTGGCTTAGATCTTGCTTCAACTAATACATTGTTAAATATCTCACACATGTTGTTCACAAGGGTATCATACTTGGAAAAGACACCAAAATGTGACCTCGACCACTGAGATTGAGGTTTTTCTTTTAGCTCTAAACATCTATGATCTGATCTCCAACTTTCTTCATTGATGTGTCAAAGTCAGGGATAGTGGTACTCTTTACTGCAGCCCACAACAACTTTTTAAATGCATCACCCATGTATGCAGCTTACCTCATGTTACCATGTAAATGCCTTACACAAAACTTATGTTCAATCCCAGGAAATACACTTTCAAATGCTGGAATCAACCCCTTCTACTTGTCTGATATAAAAGTATAGAGACTCGGATTTCCATCTAACAGACCTTCCTTCAACAGCTGCAGGAACCACTCCCAATCTTCTTTAGTTTCACTCTTAACAATAGCATATGCTATGGGATATGGATCACTGTTTGGATCCATGCCTACTGCAGTCATTAGAACTCTAGTGGTGGGACCTTTTAGGTGGCAAACGTCCACACACCAATCCATGGTCTACACCCATTCTTGAATCCATATTTTAGTGCACCCAAGCAAATATAAACTTTACTGAATTTGTTGCCATCAGGTGAGTTGTCCACTTTCAAGACCACAGTTGAGTTGGGATTTTTATCAGTCAGTATTCTAGCATAGTCCCAGAGCTTTGTGTATGGCTCATTGTTTTCACCGTCGATATTCTTCAAAGTCAACAATTTTTCTCTGTATGCTTGATAGGGAGAAACATAACACCCTGTCTTCTTCGATGCTAAATGCTTAAAACCTTTACTACTTTTCTTGGGATCAGCCCTGAATTGGCCCTCAAATCTTTTCGCCAACCAAGCTAATTTTACATTATCAATAGTATATGGTCGAGCACATGAGTGATCTAGATTGTATTCTCTAATCCAAAACCCTTCTTCACCAGCCATTTTCAATGCATTAATCCTCCAATCACAACCTTTTTATTTACACCTTGCATAGATTCTTCGACCATCATTCTTTTGAAACCACAATGATCTACATGTCTTAATACTGTAGTGTGTCACAACCTCCTTGAATAATTTTTTGGTTGCAAAAATTTGCTCTAGGAAGAAATTAGGATTTCTCACTTGAGATGCCTTGAAAATCATATCTGGATTCCTAGAGTTATCATCCTTTGCTTCAGAATCTTCCTCAATACTATCGAAGTCTTCTTCATTGTCTAGGTACTCTTCTTCGCTGGAAGAAGATGTAACTGCTTTATCTACGCAGCCTAAACTAGACCACTCTACTTCATTGTCAATGTTTTCATCAAACATGATATCATCAAGAATGTCATCAACACTATCTTCCTTGTATGCGAATTCATCTTCCTCTCCTAATCATCATCATTAACATCTTTATCCATTGGCACTATATCTCTTATTCCACTCAAGTTTACCACTGGTTCTTCCTCATTTCTGTCTCCACCAATAACTTCAATCTCATTAATATCATCCTTATCCACCAACACTGGTTCTTCCACCATAGTTTTTCTCTACTAATTCCTGCATCTTCATAGTACTCTGCCTCCACCTCAATGTCACTATCATCACCCAAAAAATCTTCTGATCTTGCAGCATCAAGGAACATAATACATATCATATTCTTTGCAGCATTAATACACATATCAATATTAAATACACAATCAACTATGTCCAATTTTCCATCTTTTCTCATTCCATAATACTTTTTACTCCCAACATATCCTAACTGTTCACACATCCTGTCAAGATATCCTAAATCCACCTTGGAGCAGTTAACAAAATCATATGCGCTTATTGTCCCTCTAAGTTACTCAAAATCATCTATGGTATTCCTAGTCATCATTCCACCATGATGCAACTTAATAGTGTACAAATTCAGAGAATAACCCCCCAAACTTAAGGTGTTGTTCGTTCTCGAACAATGAAATGACAAACTAAGAGAATAATGAGATGAAAAGTCATGTTCTAAAGGACGATTAAAATATCAATTAAGTCTTCAAAAGATGTAATTAATCTTAAATTGGTTGACATAACATCAAATTCAAAAGCATCAATTCATTCAAAACATGCAAGTTAAGATAATTACTTCACCTATTCAAGTACTCAATCCAACTATGCTCACAGGATATATATATATATATATATATATATATATATATATATATATATATATATATATATATATATATATATATATATAATGTAATTCTCACGCTCAAGGTGTATAAAGTGTATACCGTTTGGGTTATATATAGGTGCTCTCAAATTCAATTCAAGTGTATGCGTAACCATAAACTTGCGCATTGTCTCAACTATCCTTTTATTTGTAGCTAGCAAATCATGAATTAAAAAGTTTTTTTATTTGGTTGTAACATAGGCTCTTTGGACAAGGTAGGAAATTTATGGATAAGTGACTCAAATGATAATTGTATGCATGATGGACATGATATGAAATGATCAGAGGTTGAATGAAAATAAAAAATTGAAAACAATAATATTTGAATAAACTTACTTTGAATTACTGGAAATATGAATTACAGAGGTATGAAATACAAGGGTATGAAAAGGGATATGAGAGTTTACAAGAAAAGATTTAGAGGTTGATTTTTCGACTCTCTAATTTCGAATGTCTTTGAACGAAATGAGATGCCTTATTTATAGGCAGAGTCTGCATTTGAATCTTCATTTGAATTTGAATTTCATCTGAATTTGAATTTGAGTTGAGTGCAGCAGATGCTATGCCTCCATTAGTGGTTGGAATGATGACATGAATAGTGATTGCTACAGTGCTTGTCGTCTGCTACAGTGATGTAAACAGTGACTTATCGGCTGCTACAGTGATATGAATAGTGACTTTGTTACAGTGATTGAATGCTGCCTTTTGAATAGTAGATGACTGCTTTTGACGAATTTAGCCAACTTTTGACAAAAGTGGCTGGCTTCTTTTGAAATAAATGCGTGCTTTTGACAAATGGGTACTGCATTTGAATAATTGGCCAGAGAGGCTGGCTTATATTTATCAAAATTATTCAGTAATCGTTTCACCGAGAAACTTTTGACTCAAGATTTAATAAATTTTTTTGCTGAAAGAAATTTTGAATTTTTCTTCTTTTCTTCTTTTGTTTTTCTTTATCTCTTTTTCTCTTTTTTCTTCTTTTCTTTTTCATATTTTCTCTTTTTTCTTTCTTTCTTTTTCTTTTCTTTTGAATATTTCTTTTCTTTTCTTTTGAATTATCCAAAGATAGTCATAGATCAAATGGATCCTGATCACAAGGACCACCAAAAGGATCAAAGTCTGATTTTGAGTCGCCTGATGAAATGTCTTCAGCATCTGAATTCATCTTTTTGAATTTACAAAATTGGAGGTATTCTTTAATAATACCTGGATCTTTCTCCATCATCTGAAATACTCCAATCTATTCTTTAGAAAGAGAACAAACATTAGTATTTATTTATTTTTTATTCTTGCTGGTTGACGAATCATTGTTGACTGGTTTTTCCCATTGAGGTTTTACGCCAGTGGCAAAGAAGTTTTGACTACTTCAAGGTTGCAATATTTTGTGGAGTAATTTGATCACCATTTAACTTTGAATTCTCTAACAATAGAGAGGGGATTAGGAATAGGAAAAAATTGCTTGAAGGCAAAGCTCCAACAAATTATCCAAGGGACTTTGAATTCAGAGAAAATGTGAATCTCTGTATGAGACTTTTCTACAGGAGTTTTTGAGGTCTTTGAACTGTAGTAGGAATATGCTTCCATGACTTCAAGAGGTAGAATGGAAAGGATAGGATGAAAATCAATCCACCATTCTAAGAACCAAATAGGAAATGGATTCTTTATGAAATCATGATGGAAGGTAAAGAACCATGAATGATCAAATGGCCTAAAAATAAAGGTTCTGAACCAGGCCATTTTATAGTTAGGATAACTATATCCTCTGGGATTAAAAGGAACAGAGAAATGTTTCTCATTGAACGGGAAAGTCCATTCGTGTGATTTAAAAACTCTTTTGATAATGCATTTTGAATATGAAACACGATCTGGATTGGTAGGGTCAGGAGTATGAACTAGCTCAATAGATCCAGAATCAATAAGAATAAGTTCATAAAACCTTTGAGTTTTTAAAGGATTGTCAAGATACCATTGGTATCCTTTAGGAAGGTATTTTGAAATGATATTCTTTAAAGTGGTTAAATCTGGAGTAGTATGATATCGGGTGAGGGTTAATAGATTCCTGGTGTGAAGGAATAGGAGTTTTGAAATTGACTTTGAGGTTTTGATAACCAGAGTTATCAGAAAAGGAGGAACGAGAATTGATTTCTTGATTCCTGATGTTGGGAACAACATCATTCTGTCTCAAAGAGTTGAATCTGAGAAGTATTATTCCTTCAGAATCTTCCTCTATTTCGGAGACTACGTGTCTTTCTATTCCTCTTGGTATTTGAGGATTATTGATTATGAATTCTGTGGGAATGATTATTTCATTCCACTTGAGTCTTTTTGGAATTAAGAAATTTGAACTGCCTGCTTCTATTTGAAGCATAACAGTTTCTTCTTTTGAAGTAGGATGCAAAATGAATTTTGGATTGAGCTGTGAAGACATAACATGAAAGTAAACACGATAAATAATAGCAAAATTTTTGCAAAGATTTTTGAACTCATTACTCTGTAAATGAATATCAAGAATTAATGAATCAATTAATAAAGGATCTGTAATATCAACAAAGAAATCAGGAGCACAATTGAAATAAATAGGACCATTTAAAATATTCGTTTGAATCATAGCAAGTAAAGAAGATTTGTATTTTTTTAATCTGTTATCTCTAAGAGCGAGATAAACAGGAGCATCAACACCAATATGAACAAGAGGTTTAATAGCAACTTGAATTAAACCCAAATGAATATATATGTAACCTTTTTCCAAATACTTTTTAATAGATACTTTGGATAAAAGAGGTAAACTTTGAAATTCTTTTTGAATTGAAATGGTTTCTTCTTGAGTTTTAACAGAAAAAGCTAATTTGTAATCAGGAGTACCGATATGATACATAGTTTCAATTTGTTATTCAGGTATAGTCCAATTTGAGTAATTATTATCTGAATATGCAATTCATGAGATTGAACAATATTAGAGCTACTCGAACTGTGTTTCAAAAATAAATTTCTAAATCTTGACGCCATGAATATTTTGTTTAAGAACAATAAGTATAATTGCTTTGCTAAAGTATGAAAATATTACTTAACAAAAGTAAGTATATATTTGCTTTGCCATAAGTCTGGGAACACTACCGGGACCGCCAATCACCTGGCTGATCACGATTTCTAACAAACTATCCAAGTTCAGCAAATAATACTTATAGAATTAAGTAAATATTCAGAACCTAAGTTCAGCAATTAATACTTATGAAATTCTCACAAATATTCAGAAATCAAAATTTTGAAATTGTCTTTTCGTATCACAGCCAATAAGGCTCTGATACCATTCGGGGATGGATCGGCGTATTCAGGATAATTGTATGCATGATGGACATGATATGAAATGATCAGAGTATGAATGGAAATAACAAATTGAAAACAATAAGATTTGAATAAACTTACTTTGGTAATAATAGACTTTTCATTGAAACCAGTAATATAAGGTAGAGAAATAATATGCTTCTTTCTTTCCCAGAAAGCATTGGGAAGGTCAGAGCATACTTCTTTTTTCAAGATATTTTCAAAATTTAAAATTTTATTTTGAATATCCTTTTTGAGTAAATTTTCTTCAATACGAAAATAAGAAACTTCTTCTTTGAGGAAATTTAAATGAGACTTTTTAGACTTAATAACATTTATTTGAGAAATGTAATAATTTTGAAGAAATGAGATTTCTCTATCTTTGATAGGATGAAGAAATTTGAAATGAATATCTTTTCCCATGATATTGATAGTAATACCAGTACCATCAACTTTGAAAGGATAAATAGTAGTTAAAAAAGGATTTCCTAAAATAATATCTTGACTCAAGTTTTTGACAAGAATGAAAGGGGTTTTGAAACAATAACCATCATTGCAAATAAAAGCTTTTGAAAGTTTATACTTAATATGAAGAGGAGTAGCATTAGCAGCTACAAGCCTTTCATTAGTTTTTTCATAATAAATTGAAGGAATAAGACCTTCTTTTATGCAATTTTGATCAGCTCCACTATCTATAATACAGGAAACATTGATCTTGAAATCGCTTATGACCAAAGTTATTCACTTAATTTGTATTATGATATGTGTGTGGTTGAATTCTCTAGTTATAGTATTAGGAGAGCCAATCCAATATTGTGATTAGGGTTTTGATTGAATCATGTTATAATATGAATTTTTATGTTAGTATGTGA
Source organism: Pogostemon cablin (assembly GCA_023678885.1). NCBI lineage: Eukaryota > Viridiplantae > Streptophyta > Magnoliopsida > Lamiales > Lamiaceae > Pogostemon > Pogostemon cablin. Next base: position 15,776,756 of record CM042952.1, on the reverse strand, counting down.
AGTATGTGGTAGGATTTTCATATGCTTAGAACATTCATGTGAGAACACTTAATTGGTTTATCATATTTGATTGATTAATTGAGTGAGGAGACCAATCTTGTTATCATAGTACCTAAAGGGAATTGAGAGTGAGCTTCAATCTTTTGTGCTTAAAACTTGTAATAAGTTTAGAACATAATTACCTTGACATAGGGATTAGGGGTGTATATGTGATTGCTTCTATTCCAATGATCATTGATATTTTCCATTTGAATTCAACAAACCATGTTGTGTCCTTAATCTTGAATGCGGTTATCCTTGCTCTTCTTTAGATTGTCCTACATCCATTTCATTTTAATTGTGTTTATTTGATACTTTGTTTGATCATCTTAGTTGTTAATTGCTTTTATTTGTGACTTGCTTAGTTAATTGGTAGTTTAATTGCTCTTTTCTATTTTCAAAACTCAAAATCCGATCACTTCTATAAAGTATGATTGAAAACATACACGGATACACTCTTGATTTAAATCTCCCTTTGTTCGATATTTAAACTTGGTCACTCACTACAAACGATAAGGTTCGCTTACCTTAATCAATTTATAACCTAAATTGAGTCTAAGTTTAACCTGATTGATCAGAACATTTTTTTTGACAATTTTAATAATTGATTGCATAGCCCTAGTTTCTGCTAAACAATCAATTCAATGATTATTGGATCCATATCTCTACAACTAAAAAAGAGATCATGTCTTACTTGGCTTTTTAAAATCGATTATGTTTTCTCAAGAAGGATTTTATACATTTGTGCAATTCAATAAATAATTATTAGAAATATTAAGTTGCATGAGGAATCAGTGAGCCTCTGCATTTCTTTGAATGAAAATGTTTAGCTGAAATGTCTTTTTCCATTGTTTTATGCTTATATGATGTTAGGTTTGTCATCTCTCTCTGTTTGTTTTATATCTCTACTTTTAGTGTTTATGCTTTGCGTTTACTCATTATTTTGGTGGATCAAAATTGTATTTTATTTTAGTTTTACATGTTCTGTATCGTATTGATTGCATTTCTTCCATTGCAAACTCAATTAAAATTAACCTGTCATCTTTGATTTTTTTTCATGGTGAAGATATACATACTGAAACACTTTCATGAAAGTCTTGGGTGAGACCAATTTACATTCTTTTAATTAGTTAAATTATATCACTTTTTATTAAAAATATTATCACTTTTATTTATAAATATTGTCACTTTTTATTTAAATTATAATTATTCATGAAATTGACAAAAATAAAATATTGTGATAAAATTGAAAATATTAAATAGATCGTGTACTGAATTGACAAAAATAAAATATCGTGATAGATTTTAAAATTACCTTAGAAATTAACCCTAAATAAAACATATACTATATTGAATTACTCTATATTTAAATTTATTGATTACTATATTTAAGTTGAATCCAATATTTAAGTATAAATTTACGTACATTTTTTTTTGTTTATATTCAATAAATAAAATGAATTACTAAAGATTTTATGGATTTTAATTATTGAATATTTTATGATCAGTAATAAATTAACATTATCATTTGATTCTGATTGTCGTATTATTCCATAATAACTTAGTATAATAGCACTAATTGTACACTTATTGATTACCATATTTAAGTTGAATCCATTATTTAAGTATAAATGTACCTATATTTTTTTTATTGTTTTAATATATATTGTTTGTGCAATCTTAATTTCACTTTTGAAATATGCATAATCTTTCAAGGTTCTTCTTTAATAGTTCCACACATTTTGACTGAATATGATAAATTGATAGTAAGCGTTAATAATTTTTCATATATTGTCTAATGAATTATTTGCATAATTTTTTTTACGTCTCTTCAATATGTGTTTTTGTTTGTAATTCCCACTACTTTTTATACTTATAATTCTGTTGTAATTCCTACTACTTTTTATACAAGCCATTGACTAAACAATGGTGTTGAATTATAACATTTATATTTCTACTGACGATCCCCACCACAGAGGGCTTATCCATCCCCACCACAGCCGTTGTCACTACCGACAAGGCTTACCTTAACGTGCATCTAACAGTATTCTGTCTTTGGAGGGGACTTCCATAGAAATAAGATAATTTTACTACAAGATTTATTTATACTATGAGATTCTAGGTTTTACACCGAGATTCTAGAACTTTGATGTATATCACCTTGAATTAACTAACCTTACTCTATTAAAATCTGTAATAGTTTCATCTCTATTCTTATTCTCATTTATTCATCTAATTTGATTTCCATTATTTTGTTAAGTATATCGCTGCAGTGTTTATCATGCCTTGTGTTAATTTATTTGAATCAAGTAACTTAAATGTTCTGCCTGTGGAAAGATTAAGATCACACATAATTCAAAATTAAATATTCGGTGTTTTTTTAGTAATTCATCGATGATTTGGAAATTTTAAATATACAATAGACACGTTTCTTTGCATTACCATTTGAGGTATTCTCATATTTTTACTATAGAATGAAGTGTTCTCATTTTATCTAACTATTGAGTTTAGTGTTCTTTATTCTTTTTCTTTTATTACTGAGTTTTTATTTTTTTGGTAAATGCTTATCTTCTTATATTATTTTTCACAGACTCTTCCTCAACCCATCGGTGATAAATCAGTGTGCATAGGAGGTATTCTCTTGATCATTTATCCATAGAATGAATCTCTCCTTTCATTTGTTCGACCAATTTTCTAAGCAATTTTGGTATTGATAATGGTGGATTTATTATTGTATTAAAACCCGTGCGTTTAAATTAGATAATTAAACGATAGTCAACGAATGAGGTGAAGACTATTAAATGGTCGTGGTATTAATCTTTTCACTCATTGTTAGAATGACAAGGACTGCAACGAATGCCTCTATTTTGTTTTGTTTTGATATTAATTAGAAACAATATGAGTTTAGAGTATGTTTTGCGCATGAAAAAATATGATCCATTTGGTTGCTGGTATCTTTATAAAATCTCAACTAATTAAGTTATGTAATTATAGCTTTGTATTCTAAAGCCTTTAATAGTTGTTGATTGTTGTCTTCATATACAAGAGGGAGGGAGAGAGACAGAAACAATATATATTTACTCTATTAAACTGTGAAAGAGTTAATATATTTTGTAACGACGATTTTAAAATAAAGACAAAGTTTCTTGTAGGACGAGTTATTTGTGAGACGTGTCGACCCATCATTAAAGTATGTTTATTATATAGATAAAGTATGTTTAATGGTTGTTAAAGTATGTTTTCTAAGTATGCATGATTATGCATTAAAGTATGATTTTAGCGTATTATAATATGATTTATTATTAACATACTTTAACTATAAATAATCATACTTTATCTATATAATAAGCATACTTTAGTGATGGATCGACCCCTCTCACAAATAACCTGTGGCACAAGAGAGCTTCTCTAAAATAAAATAGTACTCCATATTTTGAGTTATTTAATGTAAACATATTAATTTTTATATAGAGTTTATATTTAGTTTTTGTTTTGATTTTATTAATACTAACATTTATCTTACATTATTTATTTTATACACGAGTTTTGCACAATAAAGTAATAATAATAATAATAATAAATATATGAAATATAGTTAAACTAAAGATTCTTTTAAAATAAAAGGACTCAAGGATAGATTAGTTGTGTGTGTGTGTGTGTTTTTTTTTTAATAATGAATTTCAATATAGAAGTTGTGGGGAGTAACTTGTAAGCTAGCAGTAGAAGCGTTAACAGGGCTTGTAGGTTCTTAGAAGAATGAGAGTTAGTGCAGTTTAGAGGACTTTTAAGACAAACATCTAATGTATGTCAAGAATTACACAAACCACTCACATTTTTCTCAAAACTAAATGTAGACGGAAATTTTTTTTATTTTTTTTTTGACATCTCTGAGATTGATATTGGCATGATTTTGAGAGATGATACAGGAAGCTTTGTTGTATGTCATTCACTAGTAATACCTGGATACTTTCGAGTGGATGAAAGAGAAGTTATAAGTGTGTATGAAACACTTTCATGGTTAAAGGACTTGAGATTGAATTGAGTTATTATAGAATTTTATGCAAAGATTGTGGATGATGATACGCTACAAGCCCCAATTGTGAAAGACTCAATATTTTGGAATTATGTATTAGCTTGTAAACACTTTTTTACTTCAATCTCATTATTTTCAATTCATCGTGTTAATCGTGTTGAAAATAACCATTCGGGGATGGATCGGCGTATTCAGGATAATTGTATGCATGATGGACATGATATGAAATGATCAGAGTATGAATGGAAATAACAAATTGAAAACAATAAGATTTGAATAAACTTACTTTGAATTACTGGAAATATGAATTACAGAGGTATGAAATACAAGGGTATGAAAAGGGATATGAGAGTTTACAAGAAAAGATTTAGAGGTTGATTTCTCGACTCTCTAATTTCGAATGCCTTTGAATGAAATAAGATGCCTTATTTATAGGCAGAGTCTGCATTTGAATCTTCATTTGAATTTGAATTTCATCAAAATTTGAATTTGAGTTGAGTGCAGCAGATGGTATGTCTACATCAGTGGTTGGAATGATGACATGAATAGTGACTGCTACAGTGCTTGTCGGCTGCTACAGTGATGTGAACAGTGACTTGTCGGTTGCTACAATTATATGAATAGTGACTTTGCTACAGTGATTGGCTGCAGCCTTTTGAATAGTAGATGACTGCTTTTGACAAATTTAGCCAACTTTTGACTAAAGTGGCTGGCTTATTTTGAAATAAATGCCTGCTTTTAACAAATGGGTACTGCTTTTGAATAATTGGCCAGAGAGGCTGGCCTATATTTATCAAAATTATTGAGTACTCGTTTCACCGAGAAACTTCTGACTTAACATTTTAATAAATCTTTCTGCTGAAAGAAATGTTGAATTTTTCTTCTTTTCTTATTCTTTTTCTCTTTTTTTCTTTTTTCTTTTTTCTTTTTCATATTTTCTCTTTTTTCTTTCTTTCTTTTTCTTTTCTCTTGAATATTTCTTTTTCTTTTCTTTTGAATTATCCAAAGATAGTCATAGATCAAATGGATCCTGATCACAAGGACCACCAAAAGGATCAAAGACTGATTTTGAGTCGCCTGATGAAATGTCTTCAGCATCTGAATTCATCTTTTTGAATTTACAAAATTGGAGGTATTCTTTAATAATACCTGGATCTTTCTCCATCATCTGAAATACATCAATCTGTTCTTTAGAAAGAGAATAGACATTAGTATTTATCTTCTTTTTATTCTTACTGGTTGATGAATCATTGTTGGCTGATTTTTCCCATTAAGGTTTTTCGCCAGTGGCAAAGAAAGTTTTGACTACTTCAAGGTTGCAATATTTTGTGGAGTAATTTGACCATCATTTAACTTTGAATTCTCTAACAATCGAGAGGGGATTAGGAATAGGAAAAAATTGCTTGAAGGTAAAGCTCCAACAAATTATCCAAGGGACTTTGAATTCAGAGAAAATATTAATCTCTGTATGAGACTTTTCAACAGGAGTTTTTGAGGTCTTTGAACTGTAGTAGGAATATGCTTCCACGACTTCAGGAGGTAGAATGGAAATGATAGGACCAAAATCAATCCACCATTCTAAGAACCAAATAGGAAATGGATTATTTATGAAATCAGGATGGAAGGTAAAGAACCATGAATGATCTAATGGCCTAAAAGAAAGGTTCTGAACCAGGCCATTTTATAGTCAGGGTAATTATATCCTCTGGGATTAAAAGGAACAGAGAAATGTTTCTCATTGAATGGAAAAGTCCATTAATATGATTTAAAAACTCTTTTGATAATGTATTTTGAATATGAAACACGATCTGGATTGGTAGGGTCAGGAGTATGAACTAGCTCAATAGATCCAGAATCAATAAGAATAAGTTCATAAAACCTTTGAGTTTTTGAAGGATTGTCAGGATACCATTGGCATCCTTTAGGAATGTAATTTGAAATGATATTCTTTAAAGTGGTTAGATCTGGAGTAGTATGGTATCGGGTGAGGGTTAATAGATTCCTGGTATAAAGGAATAAGAGTTTTGAAATTGACTATGAGGTTTTGATAACCACAGTTATCAGAAAAGGAGGAACGAGAATTGATTTCCTGAATCCTGATGTTGGGAACAACATCATTCTGTCTCAAAGAGCTGAATCTGAGAAGTATACTTCCTTCAGAATCTTCCTTTATTTCGGAGACTTCGTGTCTTTCTATTCCTCTTGGTATTTGAGGATTATTGATTATGAATTTTGTGGGAATGGTTATTTCATTCCACTTGAGTCTTTTTGGAACAAATAAATTTGACATGCCTACTTCTATTTGAAGCATAACAGTTTCTTCTTTTGAAGTAGGATGCAAAATGAATTTTGGATTGAGCTGTGAAGACATAACACGAAAGTAAACACGATAAATAACAACAAAATTTTTGCAAAGATTTTTGAACCCGTTACTATGTAAATGAATATCAAGAATTAATGAATCAATTAATAAAGGATCTTTAATATCAACAGAGAAATCAGGAGCACAATTGAAATAAATAGGACAATTGCAAATATTTGTTTGAATCATAGCAAGTAAAGAAGACTTGTATTTTTTTAATCTGTTATCCCTAAGAGCGAGATAAACAGGAGCATCAACAACAATATGAACAAGACGTTTAATAGCAACTTGAATTAAACCAAAATGAATATATATGTAACCTTTTTCCAAATACTTTTTAATAGATACTTTGGATAAAAGAGGTAATCTTTGAAATTCTTTTTGAATTGAAATAGTTTCTTCATGAGTTTTAACAAAAAAAGCTATTTTGAAATCAAAAGTACCGATACGATACATAGTTTCAATTTGTTGTACAGGTATAGTCTAATTTGAGTAATTATTATCCTGAATATGCAATTCATGAGATTGAACAATATTATAGCTACTCGAACTGTGTTTCGAAAATAAATTTCTAAAACTTGACGCCATGAATAATTTGTTTAACAACAATAAGTATAATTGCTTTGCTATAAGTATGAAAATATTACTTAACAAAAGTAAGTATATATTTGTTTTGCCATAAGTTTGGAAACACTACCGGGACCACCAATCACCAGGCTGACCAACGGATTCACGCTTACCAATAAACTATCCAAGTTCAGCAAATAATACTTATAGAATTAAGTAAATATTCAGAACCTAAGTTCAGCAATTAATACTTATGAAATTTCCACAAATATTCAGAAATCAAAATTTTGAAATTGTCTTTTCGTATCACAGCCAACAAGGCTCTGATACCATTCGAGAACCTCATTGAGTGGTTTGTAATTAATGACGAGTCTGGGACTCCTCTTTCCTTCTCTGCTAGATTATTAACATAGAAGGCAGGGCAACTCCAAGGAGAGTTAGAGGGCCTTATGAGTTTTTTTGGAAAGAAGGGATTTGATTTCTTCTTTACAGATGTTAAGAAGATCGTGATTCATTTGAATAGGTCTTGCATTGGTAATAATAGACTTTTCATTGAAACCAGTAATATAAGGTAGAGAAACAATATGCTTCTTTCTTTACCAGAAAGCATTGGGAAGGTCAGAGCATACTTCTTTTTTCAAGATATTTTCATAATCTAAAATTTTGTTTTGAATATCCTTTTTGAGTAAATTTTCTTCAATACGAAAATAAGAAACTTCTTATTTGAGGAAATTTAAATAAGACTTTTTAGACTTAATAACATTTATTTGAAAAATGTAATAATTTTGAAGAAGGAAGATTTCTCTATCTTTGATAGGATGAAGAAATTTGAAATGAATATCTTTTCACATGATATTGGTAGTAATACCAGTACCATCAACTTTGAAAGGATAAATAGTAGTTAAAAAATGATTTTCTAAAATAATATCTTGACTCAAATTTTTGACAAGAATGAAAGGGGTTTTGAAACAATAACCATTATTGCAAATAAAAGCTTTTGAAAGTTTATATTTAATTTGAAAAGGAGTAGCATTAGCAGCTATAAGTCTTTCATTAGTTTTTTCATAATAAATTGAAGGAATAAGACCTTCTTTTATGCAATTTTGATCAGCTCCACTTTCTATAAGACAGGAAACATTGATCTTGAAATCGCTTATGACTAAAGTTATGATAGAATTCCATTTTTGAAAAGCTATATGTTCAATACTTTGGATAGCTTCATTATTTGAAGTATCAGGAATAGCATCGATCACTTGATTTTTTGAAGAGCTTTCAGGAATATCTTTTTCAGAAACATTTTTGAAAATAGATAATTTGGTTTCTAATTCAAAATCTTTGAGATGAAGATCGTCAATCTCCTTATGCAGATTGCTTATCTCAGCTTTTATAGTATTAATCTCTCACTGAAAATCATTAATATTAATATCTGTTTTGATTAAGGATGAGGAAGGAACCTTGTTGAAAAGCTTTGAAATGCTGAAAGGTTCTATGATAGCAGGAGATTTGTCTTTATTGGAAATGTCATTATTAAGAACTATATTCTTTAATATAAGAAGATATTTGTGTTTTTCTTCTAGATTAGGAACATTGTCGATGAGATCGAACAAGAGTTCTTGTTCAGTCTTCTCTTTTGAAATAACATTTATGTTTAATGGACAGAATCCTTGACAAGAAGACTTGTCTATTTCAGATTCTGAGCTTGTGTAAACTTCTTCTAAATCAGAACTTGAATCAGATTTATTTGAGTAATATTTTTGAGAATTATCATCAAAAATTAAAAGAGCAGAAATCTTATCTCTTAAAACTTCATCATCATGAAAAACTTCATTAATCTTCTTTTTTAAAGGATATACATCAGCTTTGTGGCCTTTTCTGTGACATTTGAAACAAGTAATTTGAAAATTGTCAAAAATTCTTTTTAAAAGATTTTCTTTTTGAAAATTTAGGTTTTTTATAAAATTTTTCTTTGAAATCATTTTTATAGCGTTTTTTAGGAAAATGCTTTGCTTTGTTTTTGAATCTAGAGGATGGAGCTTGAATCTTTTGTAATCCAAAAGCTTCACAGAATGTACCAATCTCCTTACGATATCTATTCTTTTCAGATCTGTATTTAGATTGTATTTTTAATTCTGAACACAAAGCTAGTCCTCCTTTTTTAATGAAAGCAAATAATTGACCATATGTAATATTTTCGAAAGGAATGTCACTTTAACCAGTTGCTTCCTTAAGCTTTTGATGAATTCTTTCACCGAAAAGTTTAGAAAGTCCATCTATGAATCTTTCTTTCCAAAAAGAAGCGTTGCAATCATTTCTTTTTAAAATATGAGTAAGGAAAATATCTTTGTACCATCTATAATCAGATAAAGTAGGACATCTGATATTAGATAATACTACTTGTGTTGAATCAAGTTCTTCTTTAGGATTACCAATGAAATACATACCAATAGTGAGTATCAACACGTCACAAGCATCTTTTTTTGAAATAATAGTACCATCAGGTTCTTCAACCTCAATGGTATGTTGAATAATATTCTGTTTGTCGTTGAGAGTAAGGAAGTTATCCCACCAGTTTTTTAACTGACCAGTGAAGCCAGTGACAATGAGAGCGGCGACGCTCTCTTCTTTTTATCCTTGGGCTTTATAAGCAATACGAGCCATGCCCATTTCTTGAAGAGTATTTAGTATTTCATATTCTGATTTGCCATCAATATTCCATTCGTGTATTGAATGACCATCATATTTGACATTGTTTTTGAAATGTGCCCTTTCTTCGAATAGAATATCTGGAGGAGAATATCTATTATTATAAAAGGCTTTTGTTCCGGATTGGAAACGAATTTTATTAATCTCATTATTATCAGGTTCTGATTCGGATGAGATTTTTGATGAAATCTTTTTGGCTTTGTTCAAACAATTAATGTTTGAAGTATGAGAGGTAGAGGCTATGTGAGGAGTATATGTTTTAATAATGTTTGTAACCTGATAAGTAGAGGTTTCATTATTATGAGAGGATGAAGTCTCAATAAGTCTTTTTGAGATTTTGTCAATGAGACTGGAACTAGCAGGGAGCTGCAAATTCTTTTTCAAAAGAAATTTTTATATTTTGTAAAGGAGGATGAACAGAAGAAACAATGACACCATTGTCAAGTTCCCATTTTTTGTAAATACTTTTTTGAACATTTATTTGGTTTAAAGAATAAACATTATCAGAAATATTGTTTATTTTGCAATAAGCATCAAACCAATTTAAAATCATTATATTTGATTTATATTTATGATAAAGATCATTTCTCCATAAAATACACATTTTTCTTTGAAACTCTTCATCAAGTTTTAAATACCAATCTTTTCTATCCTATTCATCAGGATCATTGAAACAATAATCAAGGTATTTAAAATTTGGATAAAAATTTTCAAAAGAAATCATTGAAATACAATTAATCCTCCAATCACAACCTTCTTGTTTACACCTTGCATAGATTCTTCGACCATCATTCTTTTGAAACCACAATGATCTACATGTCTTAATACTGTGGTGTGTCACAACCTCCTTAAATAATTTTTTGGTTGCAAAAATTTGCTCTAGGAAGAAATTAGGATTTCTCACTTGAGATGCCTTGAAAATCATATCAGGATTCCTAGAGTTATCATCCTTTGCTTCAGAATCCTCCTCAATACTATCGAAGTCTTCATCATTGTCTAGGTACTCTTCTTCGCTGGAAGAAGATGTAACTGCTTTATCAACGCAGCCTAAACCAGCCCACTCTACTTCATTGTCAATGTTTTCATCAAATATGATATCATCAAAAATGTCATCAACAATATCTTCCTTGTATGCAAATTCATCTTTCTCTCCTAATCATCATCATTAACATCTTTATCCATTGGCACTATATCTCTTATTCCACTCAAGTTTACCACTGGTTCTTCCTCATTTCTGTCTCCACTAATAACTTCAATCTCATTAATATCATCCTTATCCACCAACACTGGTTCTTCCACCATAGTTTTTTCTCTACTAATTCCTGCATCTTAATAATACTCTGCCTCCACCTCAATGTCACTATCATCACCCATAAAATCTTTTGATCTGGCAGCATCAGGAACATAGTACATATCCTATTCTTTGCAGCATTAATACACCTATCAATATCAAATACACAATCAACTATGTTCAATTTTCCATCTTTTCTCATTCCATAGTACTTTTTACTCCCAACATATCCTAACTGTTCACACATCCTGTCAAGATATCCTAAATCCACCTTGGAGCAATTAACAAAATCATATGCGCTTATTGTCCCTCTAAGTTACTCAAAATCATCTATGGTATTCCCAGTCATCATTCCACCATGATGCAACTTAATAGTGTACAAATTCAGAGAATAACCCCCCAAACTTAAGGTGTTGTTCGTTCTCGAACAATGAAACGACAAACCAAGAAAATAATGAGATGGAAAGTCATGTTCTAAAGGACGATTAAAATATCAATTAAGTCTTCAAAAGATGTAATTAATCTTAAATTGGTTCACATAACATCAAATTCAAAAGCATCAATTCATTCAAAACATGCAAGTTAAGATAATTACTTCACCTATTCAAGTACTCAATCCAACTATGCTCACAGGATATATATATATATATATATATATATATATATAATGTAACTCTCACGCTCAAGGTATATAAAGTGTACACCGTTTGGGTTATATATAAGTGCTCCCAAATTCAATTCAAGTGTATGTGTAACTATAAACTTGCCCATTGTCTCAACTATCCTTTTACTTGTAGCTAGCAAATCATGAATTAAAAAGACTTTTTATTTGGTTGTAACATAGGCTCTTTGGACAAGGTAGGAAATTTATGGATAAGTGACTCAAAATTCGGATCAATCAAGCTGCAGTCCATCTTGATCTTTCATCTTTTCTCATCACTCTCATTTTAAGCACAAATCTTCCTCATCTTCGTAGGAACAACAACCTTCCTCTTTTAATTTTCTCTAAATCTATAACTCCATATTTTTTCTTTCCTTCACTTTTTCCTTTTTTGAGTGGAGCACCAGTTTTAGGCACTACCCCAATGGATCCTCTATAGGGTACTAATTTAAGCACTACTCTAGGGTGTTCATTTCATATAGTACTAGATTTAAGAACTACTCATGAATTTTTTCTTTTGATCCTTTCTTCATCATCATTTTCACTTCCAACATATTCACATTCTTCTTCTAACATCCTCTACAATTACTTAATTGATCCAAGTAAAATAAGAAAAAAAAATCAAATATTGATTAAGCTCAAACGGGTTATTCAAAGAATGGATATTTCAAGGCTCAAAGGGTTGACTAAGGATTTAATAAATACAGGTAAAGTGTATGGAAAAGATGAGCTAAAATCAAAGATGACCTAATATCATTTTCATAATCCACTAAACTATTCTCGAATATTCAAGGAGACTCAAGGTAAGTTCTAGAATACACGCACAAGAACGACACGCTCAAGAATAAAAACAATTATGCGTTAATGTATCATGATCTAGATGCTCAAATCTCACTTGGCTTTTTCATAGAATGAACGAGCACTCTTCAATGCTACGCATACATCATAAGAAGCACATCAAGAACTTCAAACACTTAAGAATTAAAGCATGTTCCCCTTATTAATTATAATCGACATCATAGGCATGATAAATTATAGCTCATAGATCCCCATGAAATTCAGGTTATAGAATTTAAACTCATGCTCCTTACTCATAAGAATCCAAAACTAACAGAAAAATTTAGAGTAAGGAACGAAGTAACCTGATTTCAATCTCCTTCACATCTTGCAAGTTCCTTGAGTTTCCCAACTTGGTCAGGCGTATGCCTCAACTAGAACTCACTTCTCTTTTCATCACCTTAAAGAATTCCTCAAGTTGCATGCAACTTGGGAAACCTCATATAGAACTCATACTTGCCACTCCACTAATCTTCTCAATCAATAAATTTTAATACAAAGCTCATCATCACAGGATTCATAACAGATAAAAATAACAGAGACATCTTGGAAATCACAAAAAATTCAAAAAATTGAAAAATCGATAATATCGAAAATCTAATAAATCGCAAAAAAAATTGACTTCTAAACTCACCGGGGATAAAAAGACACAAAACGATGCAGAGTGAACATACCTGATGCGGATGGAGCAAGGGAAGAACATCACACCCCCAAACTTACATGAAAACGTAAGTTGAATCTAAGTTCCAAAGGATGTAATTACCTTAAGTGTAAGCATGCACCTTGAGTATAAATCACCTAGCACAAGACACAATAAAATAAATAAAAAAAAACAAAATAAAGGGATGTGTTGCCTCCCATCAAGCACAAAGTTTAACATCCTAAATAAAAATAAATCACAAAAGACTTATAAATATCTAACGCTATCCCCGGAAACGGCGCCAAAAACTTGATCGCTATTTTCTTTTGAAAAATATTAATCTCACCCTCAAGTATAAGGGATCAATTGTAGTGCGTATGTGACCAATTCAAATGTCAAACCCACGAGATAGTGTCAGAGTGATAAATAAATCTAATGTGACTATTTTTATTTAAGATAAACTCAATTTATGAAAATTAATTACTAAATAATAAAATAAATAAGATACGCTTGAAAGAAAACAATCAAGTATTCCAAGATAAGAGACTGATAAAGCTAAGACCAATCCAGCTTAACCATGTGACAGATTATTCTAAACCTAAATTAATTACCTGTAAATATTTATAAGAGGATCGCTAAGTTTAGTTAAACCACCTTGATCGGGTAAGATCTAACACTTATAATGAGCTGCAAATCTTAGGACCGAATAGGAATTAACTCTCACTCTCTTTATAGGTACTTCATGCTAAATTCTATTAAAGGCTAGAGGACTAGACTTCCCTTTCTAGGTACTAAATTATTAACCCCTTGTCTCCTTACTAATTACATAATAATGATGTTTTACCAAGTAATTAATATCCCAGATTGATTGTCTAGCTGTCTTAGGAATTATAGATCAATCCTCTAAGACTGCCACAAGAAACAATTATCATGCAGAAATAAAGAATCCTAGTAACTATCAATCAGTAATAACGTCAAGAATAATTAAAAGAATCAAAACTCAAAATACAATAATTAGAAGTCTCAAAATATCTTCTTCAATAAGGACATAAATAATCTGCAGTATAAGAAATCCAAGTTTAGGGCAATCAAATCACATAATCAAAATTGTCTAAAGCTCTAACATAACCAAAAAGTTATTTAGTCCATGGTGTTACAAGCAACAACCATGTCTATGGAAAAAGACTTACCCATGAGTCTAAAAACTAGAAAGAATAAAGTAAAGAAAGAAAAACTTATTTTTTTTGGTTCTCCTTCTTCAACTTCATCTTCTCCAGAATTCCCGTCTCCAATCAAGTAGACGAATACTCTATTGAATCCTCTCCAGATGGTGGATGGCGGATGATGGGTAGAAGATGAAGGCGGATATGGTGGATTAGGGTTTTAAACCCTAGATGATGTGGTGGTGGTAGATTATGCGATTTCTCCACACTTTTATGTGGTGATGAGAATATATGGAGTATATATAGGTGTGAGAATAGAATAAGATAAAGAGTAGAAGATATGAGATCTTTGAAAAATCAGGAAAAATATAATTTTGGAAGATATGGAGGGATGTGAGATTAGGAATAACTTGGTAACCAAGAAAATAAAAAAAAAGAGGGTAATTTTCGTGAATTTTTGGATTCTCGTTGGCAGCTGGGCGACCTCACGTTTTGAGTATAACTTCTTCATCTGAACTCCGATTTAAGCGATTCTTCTGCCCACACGACCCTCTCTTTGGTATCTTTCCAATTATGTATCACACAAGTAGTTCGGGCTTCCATAAAAATACAGAAAAACTATTGAAAGTGGTCCCCTGTTTTCTTGCATGTTGCACAAATTCACCATATATTCCAACTTTGCATTTTTTATCCTTTTTCCTATAAAAATACAACAAAATACCTCTCAAGCACCTTTTAGTCAATAATCATTCAAAGTATTAAGATTTGTGCAAATAACAGCAATTAAACACTCAAGAGGTATTAAATCGGACAAAAAAATACATAAATTTTCACTCTCATCAAGCAGTTAACAAAATCATATGCGTTTATTGTCCCTCCAATATACTCAAAATCATCTATGGTATTCCCAATCATCATTCCACCGTGATGCAACTTAATAGTGTATAGATTCAGAGAATAACCTAAAACAAAAGATACCACCATTTTTTCTTAATCACAATAAATAATTTCAGCAGCTAAATAGACAGAAGCAAAAATAGAACGAGGGATTTTTCGAACTGGTGTATGAGTATGTGTGAAGTAGAATAGAAGCAGAAAGATTCACTTACCATAATTTGGAGCCGAGAATCAAATGAGGAATTTTTTCGCCACATTGTGCTGTTGAAACTGCAAAATGG
Source organism: Pogostemon cablin (assembly GCA_023678885.1). NCBI lineage: Eukaryota > Viridiplantae > Streptophyta > Magnoliopsida > Lamiales > Lamiaceae > Pogostemon > Pogostemon cablin. Next base: position 15,761,282 of record CM042952.1, on the reverse strand, counting down.
CAAAACGAGCATGGGATTCGACGGGAAGAAATCGATTAGTGAAGGGAGGAAATTACAACGGACTCAATTTTGGGGAGAAAATTAGGTATTAAAGTTCGTCTACGATCGAACGAGGGATTAGGGTTCGTCTACATTGGAAAGAAATCGATTTGTGATGTTGAAACTCCGATGGGAACGACGAGATGAGAGAGTCGATTTCTGATGTTGAAACTCCGATAGGAACAACGAGATGAGAGAGTGCTTCGATGAGAATGGCGTGCAGACTCAATTTGGGGGAGAATTAGGGATTAGGGTTTGGGGTGGTCGTTTGGGGACAGAATAGATAACATATTTCTATTGACCCTAATGGCCACGTGAGCCACTCTGTTAATTTTAGATTGCTTGGGGTTAAAATTACAAAAAAAAATTAAGCGGGACCATTATTGCTGAAAAAAATATTTGGGACTGAAGTCAAGACTATTTGGTCCAAACCCAAATGGGGCTGTGACGGGTGGGACTGAAGTCAAGACTATTGGGTCCAAACCCAAGAAATTATTTGGTTATCCAAACTATCGCATGAATTGCGTGTGTCGCCCCGCACATGACCTGTCCTTCTTTGTGACAATAAGAGTACTGCTCTTTTCCTGAGCTAAAATCTCATTGCACATAGACGAGCTAAGCACATTGACATAGATTATCATTTTGTCCAAGAGCTTGTGTCCAGTCGACATCTGGACACTAAATTCATCCCCTTCGAACTTCAGCTAGCTGATATATTTACTAAAGGACTTGCTCGCTCAATCTTTGAAGTTTAACAATCCAAGCTTAATGTATGCCAAAATCCCACTGCGGGGGTAATAGCGGAATGCTGACTAATTAGAGATATTCATATATTTTGTAAAATATTATGTTGTAATCTTCTTGATTACTTTCATTGTGCATTGTATAATTTGTTATATTCTCTCCCATATATAGTGGAAATTTTTCTTCACCAAATTCACAGTGAACCAAATCATTTCTTAACGTGTCAATTAAATTATCCAAATTACCCCTTTTTTTTTCTTACATCATGACACTCACACGAAAAAATTATTTTACTTAAATTATTTGCAACACAAAATGTATAAGTCATCTCAAAATAGAGTGAGTATAATTTTTTTATCGAATCTTATAAAACTCATTATAATAGTGATTCACATCAATTCTTACATATTAGCAAGATAACACAAACTCACACTCACACATACACAACGTGAACGTAGTGATGACGAAATATGTGATGCTATGGTTGAGTAAGATTGCATTCACAGGATGCCACGCTGTACCAAAACATGGAACTACTATTATTTCTACTTTTTCTTTCAAAATAATTTTTTACTAATAATAATGGGGTGAGGGTGGGGTGGGTTGGGGTGTACTGTAGCTCTAGCTTTGTGTTATGGTCACACTATCTCCACCTTGTGCAATCGCTGGCTTTTATAGTTCATCTGTAGTTTTCGAAAACCCAATGGTGGGCCTTCAGACACACAATATGTCATCATTTTTGTGGAGAAAACCAAACAAAGTTGGTAACTTATTTACTGCCCTTATTTCCTACTATATATAGGTGGGTACGGAGGACTTGGAGTTACTCGACAAAAAGTTTTTCATAACTTCATTCCACACCAACATATGCATACATAATTTTCTGTATCTATTTATCTATCTTGAGTTTGGTGTGTCATCGACAATGGGCAGACAACCCTGCTGTGATAAACTCGGGGTGAAGAAGGGCCCTTGGACGGCGGAGGAGGACAAGAAACTCATCAACTTTATCCTCACCAACGGCCAATGCTGCTGGCGGGCCGTCCCCAAACTGGCCGGCCTCCGACGCTGTGGGAAGAGCTGTCGCCTCCGCTGGACCAATTATCTTCGCCCCGACTTGAAGAGGGGCCTTCTTAATGACGCGGATGAGCAATTGGTTATCGACCTACATGCGAGACTCGGAAATAGGTACGTTATTATAAATAAGTTTTGTGTGAGACCGTCCTCGTGTTTTTTTTTTTTTTGGAAGTTTTGTGTGACACCGTCCACTTTTAAGGTTTCTTAAAAAAGTTATCACTTTTTATCAAAAGATATTATCACTTAATGTTAAAAATTATTACCTTTTATTTATACTACAAATTATTTATAAAATAATCAACTACACCAACATCACTTTTTTATTAATTCGAGTATAACATTTTATTAAAGTATTATTACTTCTCATCCTTCTCACAAAATTCTTTCTCTAATTTCCGTGATACGGTCTAACACTTTTTTTTTATTTATCAGTTTGTTCAAAATTCCTGGTTGAGTTCTTATCACTATCATTCCACGCGTGAGATTGATTCTTGTAAAGTCTTACATCTCACATATTATTACTAAGAGCAAATAAATTTAGAAAATTGATAATATGTATTTTATTATAGAGAGCAAGTGTACTTTTAAGTTTTTATGTTGCATTCTCATGATGGCTATCCAAAAGCTTTTTGATTAATGGTTTAAATAATGATGGTATCCTTTTTCTTTCTTAGGATGATAACATTTTACCCACTTAATATTTTTTAATTATACATAATATATATAGCTTCTCCATGAAGTTCTCTTAATTATCACTTAATTATGATTCTCATATCGAAAATGACCAATATGCACACCCTTACTAATATAACCTTGGAATCATGATATAATTTTATACAGACAATGAAGATGGATTAATAAACAAATATATTATTATATATAAGGGAAATCATGATGATGTTGTGTAGAATAAAAGAGGAAGTGTGAGACCGCTGTTTCCCTTTTTCTTTTTTAATGTTATCATTAAAGATGTTTTCTTCATGTATTACTATGTTATATTTTTTATTTGTCTAATCACAAAAATTTGTTGTATGAGATCATGATCTAATATAAGTTATTGTGAAAAAATAAAAGGGAAAATATCACAATAGTTTTCTGAGGATTCCAACTTTAGTCTTTCTTTTTTAATTTTGTAATTCTTAATTTTGGTCTATTTTTGTCAATTTGAATCCTTTTAGTTCAATTTTATTCATTTTTTCAAAAATTGGTTATTTTATTTTCACTTTTGGTCCAAATTTTGTATATTTTTAGATCAATTTTGAATATTTTTTTTAACATAAATGACTAATTTAGAAAAAAAAAAAACTAAGGTTGAGAAAAATGATTAAAATTGGACAAAAAATATCAAAATTCAGAGTTGCAAAAAAAAATGGTTGGAATCAGTATACTTACGGGATTGATATTTTCTAAAAAACAAATTTAAAAAATCATAGAGAATATCCAAGGGTAACCAAGCATTTGTATTCCAAATTATATTATGCAGGTGGTCAAAAATTGCAGCAAGATTGCCTGGAAGGACAGACAATGAGATAAAGAATCATTGGAACACACACATTAAGAAGAAGCTTCTGAAAATGGGGATTGATCCAGTTACACACCAACCCCTTCACAAGGAAACAGATCATGACCAAAACTCCAAACCTGATACTGCATCACAAGATGACTTTCCAGATTCAGAAAAGCAGGATTCAGGAGCAACCAATCTCCCTGTCTACTCTCCAACAGATCAAAACAGTTCCTCAGACGAGTCTAATTTGTTCAAAAACGACCCGTTGATCAGCTGTCTATTCCGGGATGATCCTCCCCAACTCGAGTTTCCGTGGGAGTTTCCAGCTTCCCCCCAAGAGAACAATCTCAACAGCTTCTGTGCCTCGTCGTGGGACGAGAACTGCCAGTGGCTGTTGGATTGTCAAGATTTCGGCGTTCATGACTTCGGTTTAGATATGGATATCTTAAGTGATCATTTACATCTGTGAATATTATGATCATAATTCATACGTAGAAACAGAACAGATAAAAGATATGTGGGAAAGCAAGTAATATATCCATGTTAATTACTATTAAGATCCTCTAGTCCCGTTTTGAGCTTGAAATACAAGAGATGAAACATCGTAATGGATAAGAAAATCGAGTCGTAAGTTTCATGCATGGTGCTTCTAGCTAGAGTTAATAGGTTGAATTTTGTATATGTTGATCAATTGATGGGGGTTGGTTTAATTTGGATGTGAAACCTTAATTTCTTGTGAAAAGGTTTCATGCCAACCAAAAAACTAGTGGCTTTCTTTTTTTTTTTTCTTTTTTAATGTTACAATCATGTAGCATAGTTGTTATGCTATAGCACAATGTACATGTAAATTTTTTATTTGTACTTATTATAATATTATTACATGCCTATTTATTACAAAAAAGAATAGGCCCTTTATCACTATGATCATGGATCAAAATATTATATACCAACGTACTATCAACTCGAATTCCGGCCTATTTCACATTGAGTGTCTATTACTACTATATATTTTATATCGTGGAAAAATATACTTTATAAATTATAATTTTAGGAAAAATATCAAAATTCATTATTTAAGTATAGTCGATTCTTATTTTTTAATTGCAATTTTCAATTTTGATCATTTTTTATTTGATTTTTTGGTTTTTTTTTTGTCCAAATTTAGTTTTTTCATAAAATTCAATCCTTTTTTGTCCAAATTTTGGACCAAATACAAATTCTGACATAAAGTACTGAACTTGGACAAAAACATTTGGAATAAATTTGATAAAAAGGATTAAATTTGAACAAAAAAAATTGAAAATTAAGAATTATAAATAAATAATGATTAAAATTAAAATTAGTGATAATTAAAGGACGAATTTTGATATTTTTTTCTCTAGATTATTAAATTCCTAGGACACTTAACATTAATCTATAAAACCATTATAACACGTGCAATTAAAAATTAGTGAAACATTAATAAAACATAAAGCTGGAACAGTTAGAGGATCGATCTCATTGAGTTTACTATTATATGTATGAGTGTGTTGAAACTATATACATATATGTGATATGTCCTTAGTGTACTACATCAAAACAAATAATGTTTGAGTTAGTTTTGTTGGGATCCGTACTCTTATCATTCATTCTTTCTTAATTTTCCTTGGACCTTAGTTGATCAATGGGGTTATAATTGGACAGGGTAGATGCCCTTTCAAATCGATTAAGACAGTTTTTGGTACTTTGTGATGGTGTACAATTAGATCGGTTGTTAAACAATATCAGTTCAAATTAAATGTAATTACCTAACTCAGCCATAAGCGATTACTTTACTTTTTTTTTTTTTGCAAATGTCACTTTTGGTCGCGTGAGAATTTCTTTCATTCAATTTTAGTCTTGTTGAATAAGATTGGTCCCATAGCTAGTGTTTTTAGTCCTCTCCAATCACTTTTGATTCTATTCCATTAAAACCTTGGATGATCTACTTAACAGTGGCATTTTTGGTCCCACAAGAATTTTAAAATCATAATTTTTCAAAGATTTCCATCCCAAATCAACTTATATCATATTAAATTGCCAGATTTTTATTATTTTTTACTTTTCAAAATAGACATAGTCCATTACGACCATATAAGGCCCGGCATGCTTCCGCACAGTACTTCAATAATAGTATTATACATATTAAACATCTTAGAACAATAACAATACTTTTTTGATCGGAAATTCACCGGGTATTCAGGAGGTTTTACGACTGCTCCCCACGGCCAAAAATGCGCCCCGCAGTGCAATGAATCAATCCCTCTCCTTCAGCGAATCACAACACAACCCTGATTCGTTTCTTACACCTGGTGTATAGGCTACAACTACTATTTGTTGGATGGAAAATATGAAGATTAATGTTGTAGAGGAACTGGAAAATTACATGCTAGGGCGATAGCTCAAGATTATTTATTTATTGAATGGAGATATTTATTACACACTTATCCTCACAGAACTGGAGAAACTCTTCTAACTACTAATGGTAGCTGAAAAACAAATACTCATATAAGAAAAGAATAAATATTACAATATTTTAGAAAAAGAAAATAGAGGGTGATGATCGATGCATTTTGCTTCCTCAAACTCCTTTATTTATAGAGGCTCTCGGACATGAAATTTGAATTTCAAAGCCTCTTAACTCTTTCTGACGTCACTTCTTATGTCATGCTTGCGTTAGCGCTTACATCATTTGTTGGATGCCCTCAATTTGTTCCACCTCACTTGGCTTTTGCATGGGTCACTTGGCTCTTTCACTTTAGAAAAGTTACCTGACTCTTTTTTTTTTGAAGAGTCATTTGTCTCCTATGGTGTCCGAAGGCTCATCTGGCTCTTGGGTATTTTGAAGAGGTTTTATTCTCTTCGTTCCTCATGCATCTTTCTTTGATGGAGGGGGTCCAGCAATCCTTCTCCTCTCTATGCCTAACCTAACTCATTTCCCAAACTCTGGTTTGGGTAGAGGGTAGAGCAGCTTATGCATAATTTGTCTCAAGTTCCCAAAGTGGACCATATTATAGTATTTCCGATGAGTTTGTTTACTCGTCGGTAACTTATTCCTCCAAAGAAGCTCTTACTTTTCTTTGAAAGTTTTCGGCAAACACCGTTTTCCTTCTTGCTAAGGTGTTTAATAGAAAAACCCGTTCACAGTATTGTGTTCGAATTTGAATGGGAACTTTACTTGATCCATGTCTTGAATGCAGGCATACAAACCCCTTGCTCTTCGTGTAGAGATTTGATCCTCAAAATAGGTAGAAACCAAGACCGGTCTCTTCCCAGAAGACTCTTTGATTTTGTTTGATGCCTCAACATTTGGTCTTCTTAACTTGATGAAATGAAAGACCTCGTGGTTGCCTTTCCCGACTGGTCTGGAGCTGCACTGGTGAAATAGAACTCCAATATATCTTTTCTAGATAAAGTTTCATTCATTGTCCATGCCTTCTGAACTGATTTCCTTAGCCAGTCTGGTAGTTTTGAGATAAATGGAAAGCTTGGTGTGAGGGTTTATATTGAGGTTAATGGCCTAAAATCGTACCACTGATTTACATCGTTTGAACTCGAGCCTTCTGATCGTCACTATTTTCACCTAGATTTTAGTGTCTTTTTATGCGTATTTTCGTATTATTTTATTCATTTTGTATATTTTTGTGGTGTTTTATGTTTATATGGAGATTTTGTGCTATAAATTAATAAATGTGTGAAAATGAGCTTATTTGTGCATAAAACAGGTGATAAATGGAGCAAAATGGGAAGAAATATGCAGAAGATGTCCCGACTCGAGTCAAAGAAGCAACTCGAGTCGAGTCCTAGCGCATAGCCCGTGTCGAGTTGTGCAAACTCGACCATCGACGTCGACTGTTCACATCAGAAATATGTACTCGGCCTTCCCTATTCGTCGAGCTCCGGAGCTCGTGTCGAGCTCTGAAACAGCCACAAGACCGTCGAGAAATGAGTACCGACTCGAGTAGAGCTGCATAGCTCGAATTGAGTACGATCGATTGTTGGATTTTAATCAGCGCATGTTCTAGAAGGTTCTAGTGGTATAAATACATCATTAGCTTGAAAATTACAGGAGATATTCATTCTGGGCAGTTTCCACACACAATTCACACAATTTTTCAAACACACTATCTCCTTCATCGATTTCCATCCAAATTCTATCCAATTCTTCACCAATTTCCATAGATCTTTACATCATTCATCTACCCATCCCATTCCTAAGGAGAGTTGAGGCTTGAAGTGGTGGAATGCATCTTGTAGGAAGGATTCTCCCTAATTCAATTAGGGAAGCAATTTTGCCTTTGATTTGTAATTTCTTGGGTTTATTAGCAACAATCGATTCATGTAAATATTTTAATATTGTAAGCATGATGATATTTGTTGGCTAGTCCTCTTGTGAGGCCAGCCACATGATAGATTGAGGATTTATAGACTTATTAGATTTTTGATGGTTTTATTGATATGATTTTGAAATTTCTTTCATGATCTATGATTATTTAATCCTATTATGATGTGTGTGGTTTGATCGTTGTCATTTTCACCTAGTTTTGAGTGTCTTTGTTTGTGGATTTGGATATTTTTGTCCGTATTTGTGTGACTTTTGGTGGAGTTTATGCAATTATGAGAAATGTGGTATGGATTGATAGAAATGTGTAAATGAGCTTAAATATGTGAAAAACAGGTTAAGAAATGGAGAAAAAAAGGAGACAGGAACAAAATGGAGAAGGAAGAACAGGGCACGCTCGGACACTCCCCGTGTGCGAAACACGGGCCGGTTCGAGATGGCCGTGTTCGAGCATCAAAACCTCGATCTCATCAAAACGTTAGCGCACACCCCGTGTGCAGAACACGGGCCAGTTAGAGAAAGCCATGCACAGTCGTCAGAAAACGCTACACGCCCATGGGAGAGGCCGTGTGTGGGCGCACGGGCCATGTCAGGGAACACACAAAATACGATGAACTAGGTGTGCACTACATGAGCCGTACACTGCTACACGGGCCGTGTAGGTGCAAAAGACAGACTGAATTTCAGAATGTTCTGGAAGCTTCTAGAAGGCCCCTAAGTGATATAAAAGGATGACTTGTGCGAAATTTAGGGGAGGAGATCAGAATTAGAGCAGTTACACACACTCCACACCTCATTTTCACACACTAGATCCATTTGTTTCATCTCCATGCATTTGATCCATCAATTCCACTTGATCTTCAACAATCCATCCATCAATCCATCCATCCACCATTTGAGAAGAGGAATCCATCAATGATTGAAGAAGTTAGCATTTTGAAGAGAAAAAGGTTTTCTCCACAAAAGGGAAACCAATCTACTTTTCAATTGTTGATTTTCTTCTTATTTTCGCTCAAATGGAGCAAGTCTTTGAATGTATTGATCTAAACACAATGTGTAGTGGCTAGTCCTATAGTAGGGCTAATCATATGATTGGTTGAGAAGAATGTTAGATATGTAGGATTCGAGATGTTGAATTGAGTTAATTTTGGACTTCCTTTTATGATTAATGAATCATGTTTCATTTCAATACTTGTGTGATTAAATTCTCTATTCATAGTGTTAGGATGACCATTCCAATATTATGATTAGGTGTTTAATTGAATCATATATTAAGATGAGCATGCATGTTAGTATAAGGGGGGTAAGTCATACCCTTCTTATGCTTAGAACATTCACAGAGGGACACTTAAGAAATTGAGTGAAAAGAACTAAACTTATGATCATAGTACCTTAAGGGAATTGAGATTAAGAACAATCCTAGGAAATTTAGACTTGTAAAAGAGTCGAGAACCTAATTGCCTTGGCCATTGGGATTAGGGGTAAAAACGTGATTGTTTTTAGTCCAAAATTAAAGAAGTACACCATCAAGAGTGATGCATATCTAGCTAGATTCTTAACCATGATTATGATTAGTCTTGCTCCATTCTTAAGTGAATTCTATCTTCATTCCATTCATCTTATCATTTGTTCAATATTTGATACATATAGTTGTTAGTTGAATTCTTAGTTAATTGATTAGAATAACAATTAGTCGAAATACCAAACGTTCAATCTTGTCACTTTTACAAAGCATAAATCAATGACAAATCTGCATATAACCAAAAGTTTACTTTCCATTGGGATGACATACTTATAAATTTTGTTGTTTGGTCACGCTTGTGCAACAACGATAGAGTCTCTTACTCTAAAACATTTTACTAGAAATGTGACTAAGAACATGGCACCGCTTGCCGGGGAAATGTTAAACTTTTGATTGTAACGAATTTGAATTTGATTAGTGTTGATAAGAGTATTTCTTCTATTTGTTTACTTGTTTACTTGTCTTGGTTACTTGGAGAACTAATTTGGAAATTCTTATAGGTACATGCAAACGCGTTCAAGGTCTCAATCTATTGAACCTTTGAACTTTGAATTAGAAGCTACCTTAAGAAGACAAAGAAGAGGAGTGTTAGAACCTACAGAAGAAGTTATGGATAATGCAAATATGGTTGATGAAGAAGGTAATTTGAGGAATTTTCAACAAGGGGGTGATAATGTTAGAGGAGGACATGTGAATCCGGAGTTTGTGCCACAAGTTAATGCTCAATAAGTTCACTTGCATAATCAACAATTGCAAGCAATCATTTAATACTTGATGGCACAACAAGAAGCAAGGAATAATCATCCGTTGGTGTAAAATCAACCCCGTGGTAATGGAAACAATGGAGCGGGAATGAATATCAATGATCACTTCCAATCGCAATATGGGAATTATGGAATGGGCCCGCATTGAATGTGAATAATTTTGAGATGAAAACGGTATTGATCAACATGGTGCAAGCAAATCAATTTGGTGGTGGTGCAATGGAGGATCCGAATGCTCACTTAGCCTAATTTTCGGAGTTAGCCAACACAATCAAGATAAATGGGGTAAGTGAGGATATTGTTAAAATGAAGCTTTTCTAGTTTTCATTGAGAGATAGAGCTAAAGCTTGGTATCATACTATACCACCGGGATCCTACACCGCATGGAGAGAGTTGGCACAAAGATTCTTGAACAAGTATTTTCCCCCTTCAAAGATGTTGCATCTCAAAGGACAAATCTTTCAATTCAAGCAAATGCCGCTTGAGACATTTAGTGAAGCATGGGGCCGATTCAAAGAGATGCTAAGGAGGTGTCCACAATATGGATTTCCGAAGATCAACAAGTAGGATTTTACTATGCCGGATTGAATGGGAGTGAATGAATGCTTGTTGATGCTTCGTCGGGAGGTTCTATATTAGGGCAAACTCCGGAGAGAGCAATTACTATATGTGAAGAGATTGCTTTGAATACAGGTCAATGGCTGATGGATCGAGTTGCGGGTATGTATGAAAGGGAGAGAATAGCTAAGATGGAAGAAGTGTGCTTACAACAAGTGAAAAAGGTGGAGGTGCCTAAGGAAGATACGATCGACAAGGCTATCACGGAGATACTTAAAAGGACGAATGCTAATTTGCAAGTTTCTCCGAACTCTATACCTATGGTGAATCAACAAGTGCTTGCAAATCCTCAACAAGGTGTGCCATTATCTTTGATGAATCAACAAGTGTTTCCTAATCCTCAACAAGGCATGTCTATGCCTAATATGGGTCAATCTTCTCAAAGTTGTCAAATGCCTACATCTATGCCTCAACAAGATATGTCATCTAATTTTTGAATTCAAGATACTTGGTGTCGACCGGAGATGTCACTTGAGGAAGTTGCCTTCATGCAAGGAAAGAACTTCCAAGGAAATTATGGTGGTAACTTTGGTAATCATGAAGGAGGATATCCACAAAGGCAAGGAGGATGGGGGCAATGACGAAGTCACTATAGGACCAGGGGGGCGCTGGCCCCCCCGAAATTTTCACAATTATTTGTATATATATATATTTAATAATGCCATAGTGGCGTTGATGCCTCTCAATGGAACCAACGTTGCATGTTCGATTCTAGGAAATGGCCATGTGCCCTTTATTTTATTTATTTCTTTATATCATGATTATATTAATATTAATTAATTTATTATACTAATATTTTTTTAATTAGGAAATGGGCCTTTATTTTATTTATTTCTTTATATCATGATTATATAAATATTAATTAATTTATTATATTAATATATATATATATATATATATATATATATATATATATATTTAGTTGAATAAATCTATATAAATAATAAAAGTTAATATGTGGATTAATAAAGTTTTAAGCAATATGTGAAAATGAATATTCTTTTAATTTTATTATATTACTCTAAAAACATTTAAAAATTAGTAAAAAATTAACTTTTTTTATATAAAGTAAACGATTTTATATCATGATTATATTAATATTAATTAATTTTTTATACTAATATTTTTTTATTAGGATTTTATTTATTTCTTTATATCATGATTATATTAATATTAATTAATTTATTATATTAATATATATATATATATTTAGTTGAATAAATCTATATAAATCATAAAAGTTAATATGTGGATTAATATAGTTTTAAGCAATATGCGAAAATAAATATTCTTTTAATTTTATTAAATTACTCTAAAAAAATTTAAAAATTAGTAAAAAAATAACTTTTTTTTATATAAAGTAAACAATTTTAAGTGACGTAAAGAGTATTTTATCTTACAGTGTTATATCGGACCTCCCTGAGTCCAAATCCTGGCTCCGTCACTAGATGGGGGCAAGGTAATTTTCAAGGAAATCTCAATCAACCTCGTAGGTATCAAAATTTGCCATATGGAAATCAAGGGAATGCCCTCACTCTTCCACTGGCATCAATTCAGGGGAGAAATCTTCAAATGGTGAAGGGAAGCCTACGATGGAAGATCAAATGGCTAAAATGTTTGAATTCTTGAAGGAAAATAAGGATTAAAGAAGGCAAAGAGATAAAGTGAATGATAAGAGAATCAAAGCTTTGGAAACACAAATGAGTCAAATGGCAAGTGAAAGGGAGAATGTTCATCGTCAAGGGAAGTTTCCATCTACGACCATCACTAATCCTAAGGAGCAAAATATGAAGGGCCTTCTATGCTGACGGAAGTAGAGGAAGTAGAATGTGAACTTGAGCCTATACAAAGATTGGATGAAGAAGGGAAAGAGAAAGAAGTTGAGATTGTTGAACAAGATGAAAGTACCCCTGTACTTGAAGAAGAAAATGTGAAGTCTCCAAAGAAATGGGAAAGATGTGAGAAGCAAAACATAAAGAGAGAGAAGAAAAGTTTGAAAAGGATGAATGTGGAATTCCTAAGTTGTCTGTTGAAATTCCATTTCCACAAAGATGCTTGAAAAAGGGATTAGAAGAGAAATTTGCCAAGTTTGTTGAGATGTTGAGAAGATACATGTGAATATTCCTTTTGTGGATGGTATGCTTCAAATGCCCAACTACTCCAAGTTTTTGAATGATATTTTGTCAAAGAAAAGAAGCTTGGGAGAGTTTGAAACGGTGAATTTAACAGAGGAGTGTAGTGCGATCTTGCAGAAGAAACTTTCCCCTAAATCGAAAGATTCAGGGAGTTTTACTATTCCATGTGAGATTGGAGAGCATGAAAACTATAAAGCTTTATGTGATTTGGGGGCTAGCATTAATTTGATGTCCTTGTCAATTTTCAAAAAGTTGGGTATTGGTGAGGTCAAATCAACGTCTGTCACACTTCAATTAGCCGACCGGTCATTGACACATCCAAATGGAATTGTGAAAGATGTTTTGATCAAAGTTGGCAAGTTTGTGTTCCCTGTTGATTTTGTGGTACTTGATATGGATGAAGATGCTAATGTCCCGTTGATACTTGTGCGGGCGTCCGTTTCTTACCACGGGAAAAGCATTGATAGATGTGGAGAAATGGGAGCTAACTTTAAGAGTGAATGAGGAAGAAGTGATATTTTCATTAAGAGAGGCTATGAGGTATCCTCGGAACAAGGAGGAATGTAGAAGATTGGAGGTTGTGGACAATATTGTTGAAGAGCATATGTATCACCTTCACTTCAAGGATCCGTTGGAGATTATCATAAGCCACTCTTACTCTATTGAATCTATAAAATCTAACTCCCCTTTTTGTTTAAAAATGATGAAATGATTGATGAATTGCATGGTTTAAATTCTTGTAGGGAACTCACAAGTGAGGAGGCAAAGGAAGCAAAAGTGGAGAAACTTGATGAAGAACCAAAAGAAGAAGTGCAAGAGAAAAAGAAGGTAGAGTTGAAACCATTACCGGAGCATTTGAAGTATGCTTATTTGGAAGAGAATGAAATGTATCTGGTAATTGTATCTTCTTCCCTTAATGATTTAGAATTGGAAAAGTTGTTAAGAGTGTTGAGGAAGCATAAATCTTCTATTGGGTGGAGTATAAAAAATTTGAAAGGTATTAGTCCATTTATGTATATGCATAAGATTCACTTGATTGATGATGAGAAGTCTTGTATGCAAAACCAACGATGATTAAATCATATAATGCAAGAAGTGGTAAGAAAAGAGGTGTTAAAATGGTTTGATGCGGGAATAATCTTTCTGAGTAGTGATAGTTAATATGTAATTCCCTTACATGTAGTGGCAAAAAAGGATGGTGTGATAATTGTTAGATCCGATACAAATGAAACAATTGCCACTAGAACTATCACGAGTTGGAGAGTATGTGTTGATTATCATAAATTGAATGAAAATACTCGTAAAGATCATTTCCCATTGCCATTCATAGACCAAATGTTGGATCGACTTGCGGGGCATGAGTACTATTGTTTTCTTAATGGGTATTCCGGGTATAATCAAATATTGATTGCCCCGGAAGACCAAGAGAAGACAACTTTCACATGTCCTTATGGTACGTTTGCATTTAGAATGATGTCGTTTGGTCTATGTAATGCCCCTGCCACTTTTCAGCGTTGTATGATGTCTATCTTCGATGGTTTAATTGAAAATATTATGGAGGTGTTTATGGACGATTTTTCATGTATGGTTCCTCTTATGATATTTGCTTGACTAATCTCACTATTGTATTGCAGAGGTGTGAAGAGTCGAATCTTGTGCTAAATTAAGAAAAATGCCACTTAATGGTGACCGATGGGATAGTCTTGGGGCATCATATTTTAAAGCATGGTTTAAAAGTGGATAGAGCTAATGTGATAGCCATAGAACGTCTTCCCCCTCCTACTAGTGAGAAGGGGGTGAGATCGTTCTTAGTTCATGCTGGCTTTTATAGACGCTTCATTAAGGATTTCTCTAAAATTGATAAACTTCTTTGTAAACTACTTGAAAAAGAATGTCCATTTAACTTCAATGATGAATGTTGTGTCTCATTTCAGGTGCTCTAGGATGCTCTTACTTCTTCTCCAATACTTGTTACCTCAGATGGAGTTTACAATTTGAATTATATTGTGATGCTAGCGATCAATCCATAGGAGTGGTGTTGGGGAAAAAGAGGGAGAAAAATTTTAGAGCAATCTATTACGCCTCAAAGACATTGAATTCGTGTCAAGTTAATTACACCACAATGAAGAAGGAATTTTTAGCTGTCGTGTATGCTTTTGAGAAATTTCGATCATACTTGGTTGGAACACAAACTATTGTCTATACGGATCACGCGGCTATATAATACCTAATGAATAAGGAAGATGCTAAACCTTGTTTAATCCGTTGGGTGTTACTTTTGCAGGAATTTGATATGATTATCAAGGATAAAAAGGGTGTGGAAAATGTGATCGCGGATCATTTGTCTAGATTGGATAATAGATGTGAGAATGAAGACATGAAGCCGATTGGGGATGAGTTCCCGGATGAGAAATTTTTGCTAGTTAAAGTTGAGCAAGTGTGTACTCTAATGGTGAATGTGCGGCCTTAGTATGCCGATTATGTCATCTTTTTCATTTGTGGAATCAAGCCTACATTGCTTAATGAGTACAAGGTAAAAAAAATTATGTTGAAGTGAAAAAGTACTTGTGGGATGAGCCCTTTTTGTTTAAAATTTGCAATGATGGAGTAATAAGGAAGTGTATGGCCGATGAAGAAGTCATGGGGATTCTTGAGCTATGTCATTCGTCTTTGTGTGGAGGTCACTTTAGTCATCAAAAGACGGTAGCTAAGTTCTTACAATCGGGTTTTTATTGGCCTACATTATTTAAGGATACAAAAAAGTTTGTGGGTAAATGTAATAGATGCCAAAGAATATGGGGGATTGCAAAGCGAGATGAGATGCCCATGAGTTTGAGAATTGATGTGGAAATATTTGATGTATGGGGAATTGATTTTATGAGACCGTTTTCCCCATCTAAAGGATATGTGTACATCTTACTAGCCGTGGATTATGTATCAAAGTGGGTGGAGGTAATCCCCACTAAAACAAATGATGCCTTGATTGTTCAAAGGTTCTTGAAAAAGAATATTTTTGCTAGGTTTAGAGTTCCACGCGCATTGGTAAGTGATGGAGGATCCCATTTTGTGAATAAATTGATGGAGGGATTGTTGAAAAGATATGGAGTGAAGTATAGAGTGGCTACACCTTACCACCCTCAAGCAAATGGTTTGGCGGAGGTTTCCAACCGTCAAATAAAGTTAGTATTGGAGAAGACAATCAATGGAGGGAGGAAGGATTGGTCGGAAAAGTTTGACGATGCCTTATGGGCTTATCGAATGGCTTTTAAAACCATCCTTGGTGTGTCACCGTATCAATTGGTCTATAGTAAAGCTTGTCATCTTCTCGTGGAGTTGGAACATTGTGCATTGTGGGCTATTAAACGCCTCAACATGGATGAAGGGGAGAGTGGTCAAACAAGGTTGTTGAAGTTGGTTGAGTTGGAGGAGTTTAGAGGAAGAGTATTTGATAACTCGATCATCTACAAAGAGAACATGAAGAGATGTCATGATGCTAAGGTCAAGAAAAAGACATTTGCTCCCGGGGACAAAGTTCTTGTATTCAACTCGAGGCTTAAGTTGTTCCCCAAAAAGCTTAAATCTAAATGGATGGGGCCATATGAAGTTCTTAAAGTGCTGAGTGGATATATGTTGAAGCTTAAGGGTCCTAATAATGAATTTGTGGTAAATAGTCATTGGGTGAAACATTACCTATCTCCTTCTCAAAAGAAGATAGTGTATGTGGATACCCTCTCTTCTTGAACTTCTTTGATTGTTTAGTAGTGTAGATTTTATTTTTCTTTACTTTTATTGTTTTCTTGTAGATATGGTATTTAGATGGTGAAGCTCATGGAGAAAAGTGCATATGATAAAAGACAAGAGTGCTAAAGGTAGAATAAAAATGTATGCCACACCACTCTTTACAAACTTAAATTTTAACACTTGTGTTAATTTAAGTTTGGGGGGTGCGTGGTGGTCATACTTGGATTTTAGAAAATGCACATTAGTCATCACGAGGTAAGTTCATGAAGAGCATTGGTGGAAACGACAAGAGTAAGTCTCACCACTTTTTGCAAACTTAATTCTCAACTTGTTTCGATTTAAGTTTGGGGGGAGGCGTGGTGTGACTCACCACTTGTTTATACTTGAATGTATGATGAATCATGTGTGTTTATGTTATATTGTCTTGTGGCAAAATTGGTCAATTTTAACTTTTTCTCATGAGTTAGGATTGTTTTGGTATGTTTGGTGGTGCTAAAGTACAAGATAATCATTTTTTTGATCTTAATTGTGGTGTTAATAATGTGAAGTATTTTTGAGCATGAATAGGGTATATGAGAAGTGCAAAAACAGGGCAATGATCGATGTATGATGGATGAGGTGAGAGATATGAGGCATGATCAGCAGACGTATGGAGCACAAATGAGGGAGATCTGAGAGATCCAGCAGGAGCATGGAATGCATATTCAAGAGTTGAGAGTTGGACAGCGTCGTAAGGAGTACTACGAGGAGCAGTTTTGGGTGCACTCCAACAACATGGAGGAAATGATGACGATGATGTTCAATTTCCAATTCCCAGCATCTCCTCGTGAGTATATTCCATGGAATGCCTATCATCCACCTCCACCTCCGAAGCCATGAGGGAGTCATTTTAGTGCTTATCACTTCTAGTAGTCCATTTGAAGAATTTTAGACTTGATTTAATTCGTTAGTTTTGGATTGGATTGTACTTAAATTGTTTTATTTTGGGAGGTTTTACTTTGGGATTTATTTTCAATTTTATGTGATTTAATTTTCGTTATTTTTGGTATTTTGGTTTGATTTTCATAATTTGGATGTGATGGGAATTTGATCTTACTTGTTATGAATGTGAATTGATGTGCTTTGATATCTTGAAATGAATGATTCTAGTCATGTATGTTATGTATTTGTTATGTTTCTTGTTTGGTGAGTCTTTGATATTGTGTTATGTTTGTTATTTTTATTCTTGTAAGGATTGGTTTGGTGGTAAGTTTTGGGAAGATGTTGAGTGTTTTGAATGTGAGCTATGATGCATTGTTTGTGATAGGTGATGGCAAGTATATTAATGTTTTCTACTAATTAAAAATGTGACATAGATTACATAAATTGTTCAATTTTGAGAAGTATGGAGGATAATTATATTTCTTTTGATCCAAGCAAAAACTTGTGAGAGTTGAACCTCAACTGTGCCTCCATGGTTAATTATTGATGAGAGAACCGATTGTACTTAGACAAACTAGAACTTGCTCTTGGACTATAGGAACGAAGCCGAATGATTGAAATTTGTGATATGATCTTAAGTCATCCTTGTTAAATGAAGTCATAGCCATAAAATTCCTTACCTAAACATTATTCTTAGTTAGCCAACTTGAGCCTATAAGTCTTTTCTTTGTGATTTAAGCACAATACAAGCCTTGAAAACCCACTTGAGTCTTATACATGTAACCTATGTGTGGGTAATTGAGGATGATGATGGTTTACAAGGGAAGATATGGAAAAATGTACAAGTAAATGGAAGAAAGGTTAAATCAAGAAAAAGGATGAAAGAGTTCAAGTTAAAAGCAAGTGCAACTTCAACAAAAGTGGAAAAGGAGCAAAATCATAAAATATGTTTAAGGAATACAAAAGTCAAAGAAAAGAGTATGTCATTCAAAAGAAGCTCAATGAATCCATAGTATGTTGATATTTAATGATTTTGAACAATTGACAAAGGGAGGAAGATTGAAAGTGAGGAAGTTGGAGAAAAGAATCATCTCTTCGATTATCTACACTTGAATAGTCACTATTATCCAAAGTTTCCTACCTTACCAAAGAGCCTAAACATTACATCACAAGATAAAAACTTATTTGATCACTTATTGAAACTATGGTCCATGAGCAAGCCTATGGTGAGTCAGTTCTAACCAGTTGATGAGTGTTGTTCAAAATCCTACTCCATAAAGTGTCGAAGTGAATTTGATATCCTATGAGAGGCTTGGATTGAAAGGAGTTTGATTACTCTTTTGTCATTCTTAAGATTGAACTTGTTAATCTTTCATGTTATAAGTTTGATGATGTAGGAATACTCAATGTGATTTTGTAGTCATTATTGCTTGTGATGTGTTGTGGTTTATGTTTGTTAGGCGTTTTTCTAGGTGAAAATTACTCCTCTTGTTTATCATTTTTTGTTTTCGAGGATGAACAATACTTTAAGTTTGGGGGGTTGATCGTTGTCATTTTCACCTAGATTTTAGTGTCTTTGTTTGTGGATTTTCGGATGTTTTTACCTATATTTGTGTGAATTTTGGTGGAGTTTATGCAATTATGAGAAATGTGGTATGGATTGATAGAAATGTGTAAATGAGCTTAAATATGTGCAAAACAGGTTAAGAAATAAAGAAAAACAGAGACGGGAGGAAAACGGAGAAGGAAGAACATGGCATGCTCGGACACGCCCCGTGTGCGGAACACGGGCCTGTTCGAGGTGGTCGTATTCGAGCATCAGAATGCCAAGCTCGCCCAGGAGAAGGCCTTGTTCTGGCACACGAACCGTGCGTCAGCGCACGCCCCGTGTGCAGAACAGGGGCCTGTTAGAGAAAGTCGTGCACAGTCATCAAAAAACGATACACGCCTATGGAAGAGGCCGTGTGTGGGCACACGGACCGTATTCGGGAACACACAGAACACGCTGAACTAGGTGTGCACTACACGAGCCGTACGCTGCTACACGGTCAGTGTAGGTGCAAAAGACAGAATAAATTTCATAATGTTCTGGAAGCTTCTAGAAGGCCACTAAGTGATATAAAAGGATGACTTGTGCGAAATTTAGAGGAGGAAATCAGAATTAGAGCAGTTACACAGACTCCACACCACATTTTCGCACACTAGATCCATTTGATTCATCTCCATACATTTGATCCATCAATTCCACTTGATCTTCAACAATCCATCCATCAATCCATCCATCCACCACTTGAGAAGAGGAAAACATCAATGATTGAAGAAGTTAGCATTTTGAAGAGAAGGAAGGTTTTCTCCATAAAAAGGAAGTCAATCTACTTTTCAATTGTTGATTTTCTTCTTATTTTGGCTCAAATGGAGCAAGCCTTTGAATGTATTGATCTAAACACAATGTGTAGTGGCTAGTCCTATAGTAGGGCTAATAATATGATTGGTTGAGAAGAATGTTAAATATGTAGGAATCGAGATATTGTTGAATTGAGTTAATTTTGGACTTCCTTTTATGATTAATGAATCATGTTTCATTTCAATACTTGTGTGATTAAATTCTCTATTCATAGTGTTAGGATGGTCATTCTAATATTATGATTAGGTATTTAATTGAATCATATATTAAGATGAGCATTCATGTTAGTGTAAGGGGAGGTAAGTCATACTCTTCTTATACTTAGAACGTTCATAGGGGAACACTTAAGAAATTGAGTGAAAAGAACCAAACTTATGATCATAGTACCTTAGGGGAATTGAGATTAAGAACAATCCTAGGAGATTTAGACTTGTAAAAGAGTCGATAATCTAATTGCCTTGGCCATAAGGATTAGGGATAAAAACGTGATTGCTTTTAGTCCAAAATTAATGAAGTTAACCATCAAGAGTGATGCATATCTAGCTAGATTTTTAACCATAATTATGATTATCTTTGCTCCCTTCTTAAATGAATTCTATCTTCATTCCATTCATCTTATCATTTGTTCGATATTTGATACATATAGTTGTTAGTTGAATTCATAGTTAATTGCTTAGAATAACTAGTCTAAATACCAAACCTTCAATCTTGTCACTTTTACAAAGCATAAATCAATGACAAGTCTGGATATAACCACAAGTTTACTTTCCCTTGGGACGACATACTTATAAATTTTGTTGCTTGGTCACACGTGTAAAACAACGATAGAGTATATTACTCTAAAAAATTTGACTAGAAATACGACTAAGAACATGGTTAAATTCTCTATTCATTGTGTTAGGATGTCCATTTCAATATTATGTTTAGGGTTTTAATTGAATCATTTTATAATTTGAATTAAGCATGTTAGTGTAAGGTGGAGTTCAATCATAACATTCTTGTGTTTAGAACATTCATGTGAGAACATTTAATTGATTGGTCTTAATTGATTGTTAATTGAGTGAGAAACTAAACTTATGATCATAGTACCTTCTAAGGGAATTGAGAGTAAGAATCAATCCTAGGAGCTTGCAACTTGTTAAGAGTTTAAAACCTAATCACCTTGGCATAGGGGTTAGGGGAACATATGTTATTGCTTCTATTCCATAATCATTGATATATGTCATTAGAATATAATATGTCTAGGTTGTGTATTTGAACTTGATTGTGGTTAGTCTTGCTTATTTTTAGTTGTTACTACATCCATTCCATTTCATTCTTGGTTTCTCGAAATTCTATTTGATCATCTTTAGTGTGTTGATTGCTTTTATTTGCTAATTGCTTAGATAATTGATAGTTTAATTTGCAGTTTAATTCTAAAATCTCAAAATTTTGATTACTTCTATAAAGCATGATTAAAAACGATTCCAGATACACTCTTGATTTTGATCTCCCATGGATTGATATTTGACTTGGTCACTCACGACTATTACGATACAATACGCTTGCTCTAGTTGTACTTGTTCACTATTTTATTTTACCCTTAAGTGTAAGGGATCAATTGCAGCACGTGTGATCAAGTCAAATGTCGAACCCTTGAGATAGTTATAGATCTAATAAATAATTCTATGTTTGACAATTTTAATGTAAGATGAATTCGGGGATTTTTAAAAATATTTAAGTAACTATAAAAACTAAAATTAAATTATTAAACTAAGGTAAAGAAAACAAATCACGCAGAGAAAACGATTTAAGAATTCAAGGATAGAGAATTGGTAATGCTAAGGTAAGCCAGCTTAACTATGTGACAGATTATTCTAGACCCAAATTAATTACCTGCAAATGTTTATAAAAGAATCACTAAACCTAGTTAAATCACCTTGATCGGGTAGGATCTAACACTTATAATGAACTGAAAAAACCTATGATCAATTAGGAATTAACTCTCACTCCCTCTATAGGTACTTGCGCTATTTTAGCTTTCCCTTTCTAAGTACTAAATTATTAATCCCTTTGTCTCCTTAACACTTACCTAATAATGATGTTTTACCAAGTAATTAGTATTCCAAATTGATTGTCTAATTGTCTTAGAAATTATATGCCAATCCCCGAAGACTACCACAGAAAACAACAATTATTATGCAGAAACAAAGAACCTATTAACTATCCAATTAGTGATACCATAATGAATAATCAAAGAAATCAAAACCCAAAATATAATAATATGAAGTTTCAAAAATATCTTCTTTATTATGGAAATAAAAAATTTGCAGTGTAATAAATCCAAGTCTAGGACAATAAAATCACATAATCAAAACTGTCTAACGCCCTAACATTACTAATAAAGAAACTTAGCTCATAGAATTACGAGGGCAAATCATAAAGATGTAATAAACCCCAACCATTATTTGATTCTTCAATCACAATCTTCGTTGGAATCTCCGTCTCCTATCCAAGTAGCAACTTCGAT
Source organism: Pogostemon cablin (assembly GCA_023678885.1). Classification (NCBI taxonomy): domain Eukaryota; kingdom Viridiplantae; phylum Streptophyta; class Magnoliopsida; order Lamiales; family Lamiaceae; genus Pogostemon; species Pogostemon cablin. Next base: position 15,738,941 of record CM042952.1, on the reverse strand, counting down.
CGTCTCTACGGTGGATGGATGGAAGGTGGTAAGTGAATGGTGGAAAGTGACCGTGTGGCATGAGAGTGGTGAAGGAATTGTGATTTTTTGCCTTCTGTTCTGCGCATGAACTGTTTTTGAAAACAGAGGATGGGGCGGTGAATAAGGCACTACACCTTGGGCCATTAGATGTGGATGCATTGGGCTCTATTTTATTATCTCGCTATGCCTTCTCTCTACCTACATGGGCATATTGGCGGCCTGCAATCCAATGCATTAACTATCCATAAACCAACTCATATATTAATTAATTTAATTACTCATGTGTTGCCCACTTGAGACTAGCATATGTATTCTAGAATCACCCATGACATGGCATTTGGTTGATTCTCAACTCAATTAAGATTGGATGCATGACCCACTTATTGATCAGACTTTATGAAAGAAATCCCATAAGCCCATGATGTTAGTATACATTGCATCAAAGTGTTGTTAATGGCCAAAATTCGAAATGTTTCAAAAATCCCATCAGCAGCTACGCGATTTCACCGTTTTGATCATAACTTTTTCATTCGAACTTCGATTGAGGTAATTTTTGTGCCCACGCGATCCTCTTTTCTGTGGATTTCCAACAATGTATCACATAACTAGTTTTGACTTCCATACGAATATAGAAAAGTTATAGAAAGTAGTCGTGTGTTTTCTTGCTTCTTGCATCTTGCATTCCAACTTTGCATTTTTTATCCTTTTTCCTATCAAAATACAACAAAATATCTCTCAAGAACCTTTTAGTCCATAATAATTCAAAGTATTAATATTTGTACAAATAATAGCAGTTAACACTCTCAAAGAGGTATCAAATCGGATAAAAAAATACATGAATTTCCATTCTCATCAGTACGTAATCAAAATTGCGATCAAGTTCACCTTCCATCATCCAAACTCGAGGTTATTCTCCAGATACATCTATCTCGCATTTCTCCAGACAGATTTCTTGTCTTGTATTTAATTTTTCTCAACTAGCCTAGTATTCCTGCCAATGAGAAAATTCAGATATGTTAATACAAGTTTTAGCGGTGCCCGTCATAGGCCTAAAACTGATCTCTTCCTCTTTAACTCCAGAGGTACTGGGTGAATCGACAACTATAGATGTGACTTCAAAGCCTCAATTTTTTCTCAGAACAGTTCTTCCTTCGGAAATTCCAATCCAGGACTCATACTAAGGGTACTTGAATCCCTTGCTCCGAGTTTAGAGCCCCTTTCTCAAATACTCTCCTTTTATTGATTACTATCAATAGCCCGGAGGAGTGGCTCTCGTAAGATCTTGAATAGATATATATTGCTACGGATATAGTCTCGTATACGATTGAACACTTTGGTCCGATCATTCTCTTGTAATTTTCCAGCAAGCTCGATCTGCATTGATTGCCAAATTCTCGAATTCCCTTTTGAGCAACTCAAGGTTTTCCATCAGGTGCCTTAAGCGATCATGGTGGAGTCTATCTCAGCTCCCTCCATCTCTCGTTAAGAAATCTGCCAAAACATTATCAATAGATTTAATAATGACACTGTTAAAATCATAATATTGACATTCATTTGCCATCTTAAAAGTCTAGTTTTTTTTTGTTTAGATTCAATTTCATTTTTCAAAAAGGCTTTGACTCTCGTGTTATCAATTTTAAGAATGAATTTTTTCGCAAGAAAAAATAGCGTTCATATTTTAACACCTTTCGGACTGCAATGAACACCTTCTCATTGATGTGCCATCTCCAAGCATCATTCTCTGCAAAGAGCCCAGCACAATATCTGCACGACACTTCTCCATCTGGTGTGGACTTAATGAGAACCGCACCCACAAATTTTCACTGGCATCTGTATAGAGCACCAGATCATCCTCATAATTTGGAATGACCAACTTTGTGAGCTTCTTGCAAACCTCCTTTAATTGTTTGACCATCTCTCGGTGTGATTCCTCCATTTGAATTCGGCATCTTTCTTTAATGGAGGACTGAACACCTTCTGATATTTTATTAGATTGTTGATGAACATTCCAGCAAAGTTGACAACTTCTAGAAAACTATGGAGTTGCTTCTTGTCCTTGAGATCTTCAGGAAATCCCTAAACCTTTTCTACAATATGTGGTTGTAGAATAATTTTGGACTCATCGATCTCGACTTCAAGAAACTCGATCTATCTGGTTGCTATTATTGCCCTCTTTTCAGAAATTACTAATCCTTCCTTGTGACATACTTCTGAAAATATTTCCAGATGTGCAAGATGCTCCTTCATGTTCTTCGAAACTATAAGGATGTCATGCACATATACAAACATGAATGCGAATAATCTTTGAAGAGATTATCCATCTTTCTCTGGTATATCTGGGGTGCATTCACCAAGCCTATAGGCATGACATTTCAGATATAGTGGCCTTATGGTATGGAGAAGGTTGTAAACTTCTTGCTTCCTTCCTCCATCATAATCTGGCAATACCCAGATTTATAATCGAAATTTGAGAATACCTTGGCATTCTTGATACAATTCACCAAGTGTTCCCTACTTGGTATATAGTATCCATCGAACTCCAAGATTTATTGATTCCCTTATAGTTGATCACAAGTCTCGGATTTTCTCGCTTGACTTCTCCATGATTTCCAACAAGAAATCCTGGACTGCTATATAGAGATACTCCCGGTGATATCAACTTAAGGTTCAAATGTTCCTTAAGTATTTCTTGCATATCCTTCCGATCCTCTTGGTTCATCAGGATAAGCTTGTATCTCACGAACTCATGCTCCTTTCCTTCTTTCACTTTAAGTGAGGCTTTGAGCTCATTCTTATCCCACCAGGCTAGAGGGTCTTCATTAAAGTTCCTCTAGATAGTCCTTTTGACGTCTTCGAAATATGTTTGTTTTTCGATTGTGACATCTCTCTGTATGTTTTCTCCCAAGCTTGCTTTGAGAAGGTGGATTGTTTTTCTTTTAATTTCACCATCTTCCATCCTCCTCGGGTCTCGTTTCTAATATGAAGGACTACTTTGCCATATCTTCTTCGATCGTTCATTTTTGGATAGATAAGTTTTTCTTCATCATCACCATGCTTGCTGTGAAACTGGATCGGCATTTTCCTTTGAAATGCATTCTGCAGCATTGGTGCAGTGATCTTATGTTCACAAAGGGTTATGAAAATAAGCCTTATTATTGTGTTTTCTTGGGTTAAATGCCTGAATGTCTGTAGGAAATTGTTTACTAACGGGATATCTGCTCCGGTGTTGTGAAAATATATGGATGGAGTCTTCACCTTGTGTCATGGGGTACGATCCACTCCTTCGATCATAATTTCTGCTTGCTTGATTCCTCTTTTAAGGTTTAGCACCCTCTGTGAGAAATCTCTTCCTAGTATATTTGCCAATTCGATCGAGTCTTTAGGAAAGACTCATTTCTTTGTTGTACAAACACTGGCTCCTGAATCAATCTATGCCACAAAATATTTTGCACGATGTTCTTTATATATAATCCCTACGATGATATATATCAAGAATGGACTCATCGTCATGGGCAGATCCGAGCTTATAACTCCAAGCTTTCTTCTAGTGAACCTTGTATCTTTTCCCTTTGGCCGTAAATTCCATTTAATCTTGTAGTTATTCCCAAGGTTTGAGATCCTCGAGAAAGTCCAATCCCAGTATTTGTTGCTCTTGGAATCTCCTTGAGACTTCTTCGATTATCAGCTTAAGATTACTGAGTTTGAGATTTTCTTGATATCTCCCAGTTGTTGGCTGTTGGAGGTAATACACGACATCATAAGTAATAGATTTTTCCTTTTTTATGATATCGAATATTACTTCGACTCTTCTCTATCCTTCTGGGCATTTAAGTTCACCTTTTGTTGTGAACTTTTTTGGCTCCTGTATTGCCTCCACGATTGATTTTCCCCCCATCTCTCACAGACCACTGTCGCTCTGGAAAGAAATCCTCAGTTGTTTGAATATGAGGCTGTCTTGTCTATTCAGGACCGGTTGATCTTTGATTCAAAAATTCATGTCATGAATCGGCGGTAGCTCCATTATCGCTAGCCTAGTTTTACATGCCTCTCTCTTGAATACTTTTGGCCAATGATTTCAAAATCGGACCGGACCGGCCGGTTCGACCGGTTCAACCGAGAACCGGAGCTGGAACCGGTCCGAAAGCCCCCTAAAAACCGCTTTTAAGGTCAAACCTGAAAAAACCGGGTTGAACCGGCTCAAACAAGAATAACCGGCTGAACTGGTCAAACTGGTAACCGGCGGTTCCTTTTTTTTAAATTTTTATTTTTATTTTTTAAAATTTTCACTTTGAAACTTGAATCATCGACAAATTTAAAAGCCAACAATTCCAACAATACAAGTGTAAAGAAAGGAAAGTATTGATCTTTATATGTGATCTAATACCCCTTATCTTGAATAAGAAATCAATATGGGATGAGAAAAAGAAGGGGAATCATTAGTCTTTATATAGAGTTTCAATGCTCTCTCTTTCCAATAATTAACCAATGTGGGATATTGATTAAGATGAGAAGAATTTTATTAAACAAAATATTTACTATATGTAATTTAGTACTAACTAATTATTTGTTTAAATTTGAAATAAATAAATTTATTTGCTTTGTATACAAAAAAATAAATAATTTTTTATTAAATGTTGATTAAAATTAGAATTAATTATTTTCTTTTTATATTAGAATGAACCATTTTAATTTTATTTTTATTTCAATTTCAATATTCATAATTAATTTTTTGATCCATTATTTTTAATAAATGTATATTCACATGTAAATTAATATGTTAATATAAAATTATCTATAAATAATAAATTATTAAGTTATATAAAAATATTAAATCATAAATAAAATAATAAAATATTAAATAATATATAAAATAATTAAATATTATTAAAAATAGTGAATTTCTGGTTTTTCCGGTTGAACCGTCGGTCCAACCGGTCCAACCGTGAACCGTTGGGCTCTCCTGTTTGACCTCCGGCTCGGTTATGAAAACACTGCTTTTGGTATCTCAATATACTCCTTTATTTAAAATAAATTTGAATGATGAGTGTTGGATAAGCATACGAGATACTGTAGATGATAGTGTATGGCCTGTTCCCTTCCTTCATCAGATCTTTATTTTTGAAATCTTTATGAAGGGTAAGTACTCTATTGAAATCTCGGTCCGCCAGATTATAGGTAATCCTTGGGTATATATAGGATGTCACCTTTCCCTACGTACAGGTTTCCTGAGATTCCTCTAAGGTATGCTTCATTTGGATCCTTGATTCTTTTATCAGAGATAGTGATATCGATTGATGTATCATACCTTCCTTGAATGTTGCCTTGATAAGAATCCGAATTGCTCTAATATGAATCCATGAAATCGTTCAAGCCATTTCTCTCATGAGTTTACTTAGTTCCCTTTTGATATCATAGATGGGAACCAACTGCATTTCCATCAAATTTCTTGTGAGCTCCATAGGGATGTCAATCTTTCCTTTGGTCACTTTGTATATGATGTGATGTTCTCTCCTTTTGAAGCTGAGAAACCACTCCAATCTTTCCACAGTGAATCCATCGTATGGATGGAGTCTCGAATCTTCCTTTATAATTCTCATAAAGGCCATATGAGAAATTGATGTCTGAGAAAAGAATTCAGACATATCGTCCTACATCTCTTGCCTAAAATTTTCTTCTTCACTCCGACTCATCTTCGAAAGATTCGTCTTCACTGAAGATTTCTTCTTCATATATAGATCATTTTGTCTGATTGTATATCTTCAATTGATATATATGTACTAAATCTTTGAACTAAACAACTTTCTCCATTTCTGGAGTGGTTTGGAACTACCTTACTTCTCGCTTCTGATTCTCTGGGCAATCTGGTAAGATACACCCTTTAGCTCCATATGTATAGCAATTACAATTCTTAAATCTTTCATTCACTCATGTGGGTGCCCTTCGGAACCACCTCCTCGTTGGAGTTCTTCATGTACTCCTCTGGTTTGATCCTGAGGATGAGGCTTGACTTCTTGACCTCCATCGTGATGGTCCAATTCTTTGCCTTGATTCGTGGCTTCAGGGTTTTTGTTTAGACCAAAAAGACCTTGGTCTCCTAGACCTCCATCCTCCACTTCTCAGGGTATAAGGATGACTTTTCTTTATCCTTTTCTACTTCCTCGGATCTCTTCCAATGATAGTTGGAAGATCATTACTTTTGTAGCATAAGGGTACTGTCTTTTTGATTCCCCTTAATCATTTATAGTTTTTATACAGAGATGCTTGATGGAGCCACTCTGCGATCTTGGCCTTGAAGAAGGACTTCCTCCTTGCTATTGAATCCAGCTCGCATGGTTCATACTCTTTGATCAGCATTTCTCTCCATGGGCTTGGAATCTTGGCAAAGAATAAGTGAAAAAGTTCCTCTTTCTTTATCTTGGATTTCCACATGTACTCCGTGAAGAGCTTGATGTACTCATCTACATGACAAATGTCAAGTAACTCTAGGTTGTATAGGGCATTCCTATACTTCTTCTTCTTTTCTTCTTCCATTCCTTCGAAGTATCATACTCTAATGAAATGGATCTTGAAAATCTTTGCCATGCAGTCTACAATATCTCCAACGGATTCTCCTTCCATGGCTTCTTTCTTGACTTCATCTGAGAGTAGCTCCTAGGCGCACTTCGCTGATCCCTCTAGGCACATACTTAGGAATCTTATGAATCCTTATTTATCCAGCTCGAGTGTACCTCCTGCAATGTTCATTGCATTCGTCAACTCATTGATCAAAGACTCCCGATTCTTGAAATCAAGCATGTCGAGATTTAGGATCAACCCGTATGGATTTATCGATTCTCGGTGAGACCTACCATATGGGGTATTGTGTAGATTTGATCCTTGAGCTCGAATTGCTCCCATTGACAATCTCGTTGCTCTTATCCTGAAATTTTCTTAATTTTGGATTTTTTTTTCTTGTCTCATCTCCTGGACTCCATGTTATCCAGAAGTTCCTCCATCTTAGCTCAGACCATGTTGCATCTTGTGGGCCTGCGACTGGTGTTGAAAGCTCGTCGTTTCTACTGCATTTATCTTTAGATCTACATGAGCTAGTCATTGGAAGGACTCATATATATCCTGTAAATCTTCAAGATTCACTCCTTCTATTTGGAGATGTGGTTTCTCCTCGAAGAATAGCGATCATTTTTTCACTCTCCATCTTAGGCCTTGTGACCTATGTTGTTTTCCTTTTTTGGTGTAAAAGGGGCATTGTTCCATATGTTGGTGGCAACCTTTCTCCTGGAATTCCACCGGTCACCTTGGTTTCCAAAGATAGAACTTGATCTTGCAACATCTTGATGCAATCAAGTTGTCACTTTTGCACTTTTTCTATCATGTCCATTCGGACGTGGATTTTGGCTACTAGTCTTGACATGGTTGGGCTATAATTCTTAAAGAATTGCACCGTCTTTTGTATTTCTCTAAGAACTTGACTCATCTTAGAGGTCTCCGCTTCAATCTCCTTCCAGTCCGTCATGTTGACATCCATGTGAAGAAGTATGCATTTCAGATCTCTTTCGGACCCTGTTGGGTCTTCTTCTCCATTGCTCATGCTTGGAGACACGCCCATGGATCTCAATGAAACTGTGGAGTTCCACTACATTTCTTGACACTTCCTTTGAGTCTTCTAAGTATTCCTCATGTGTCTGATTGTAACAAGCATTTGCACGTTCCCTTCCTCGTTTGACTTCATCCAAGAATCTATTGATGGCTTCCTCACTTTTATCCACTCTTTGTCTGTATAGAATATGATAATATTCTTTGATAGGACTGCATATCCTACTGTCTCCAACTGGCTTGAATGGGTTGTTGCTCTTATTTTGAATAGGGCTATTAGTCCTGCCATACTCGGATGTCAAACTTTCATTTGGATCCATATTTATTTGAAACTCTCCTCTCATTAAGTGATATGAGTTTATAATAATTTTTTCCATTCATAAAAAAACTTAGGGCTCTGATACCATTTTGAAAGCGCAAAAAATAACTTATATCTGGCCCAAATTTAATAAAATATGAATTTTTATTTTTGAGACAATTTTTGCAAATATCATTAAATTATGGGATCAAATCTGCAAGTTGCACTTTTGGTCCTATTTACGATTCATAATATTCCATTAAATTTTAATACATTTTGGTGATGAAAATTCTATGTGACTAAATCAGCATGTTTTGGGACTTCTTTGGCATTGAGCAATTCTTACAGGATTAAATTTGAACTTACCTTATTTTTTTTCTAAATACTTGATGACTTTTTCTTTTTATCCCTATAATAGACATTGTTATGAGATACTTTATATAATTAAGTTAATTGTCAATTTCCAAGTTTGAGTACTACTAATCGAGCCTAGCTCACTTGACCTTATCAAGTCAAGCGAGTGTCGAGTAGCTCGTTTATTTTAACAGCTCTAGGAGGAGCAAAGTTTGACATTGAGAAGCTCATTGATAAGTCAAATTTTGTGTTGTGGAAAGCAGACATGAGAGCTAGGGATGTAATCAAACCGAGACGAGTCGAATACTATTAGGCTTGAGTATCATTTGTTAAGGAATAATCGAACTCGAACTAGTCGAGAAAAAAAATTGAACTTGAGCGAGCTGCGACTGTTAGATTAGGCTTGTGAATGTGTTTACGATCACGTAACATAACTTTTCATGAATGCTTGTTCATAAACATATAAATATTTTTGTTCGTAGTCATTAAAAGTATATTTTGTTGATAAACATTTAATGTTATTCATAAATGGTAATAAACAAACCAACAAAAGATAATAATAAAAATTACAGAGATATATTTAAATATTTAAATAATCACTTAAACTATTATCATATCTGTATTTTTAATATAAATATTTAATTATTAAGTAATAAAAAATAAAAAAATAATATATACTATTTAAACATAATAATAAAATTTACGAACGCGTTCACAAGCCATTAACAATCCCATTAACGAATATTTCGCGAGCGTTCGAGCCGAATACTCTTAGGCTTGTGTTTGGTTTGATAAATTATTTGATCTCAAATTTTGAGCTTAGTTTGGCTCGTTAAGTTTATTGAACGAACTCGAACAAATATTTTATCGAACCGAGACTCAAATAGTTTGCGAATGGTAAGGTTTGCTTACATCCCTAATAAGAGCTATATTGGTTTAGCAAGGATTGGGACATTACTTGAAGAAGAAGATCAATGATCTTGCTGGAGTTTCCATGGTTGAACGGGGTTGAACTGGTCAAAACTGATCCAACCGGTTTTTTTTTTTTTTTGTTTTTATAATGTTTCCCTTCTACTTTGTATATTTTAGAACATAATATTTAAATTTAGATTAAATTATGAATTATGGTATTACATGGACATATTATAAACTATGTATAAAGTTCGAATTATGAACTATAAATATTTTTTTATTTAATTATATATTTTTTAAATTATTTTTTATAATTGATTTTTTAACTTCAAAAATTAATTTTGTTGGTTATATGTTTTTTGTAAAAGTGAAGAATCACTTGCATGATTTTATTACAATGATACAAAGAGTTTAAATAACAGTACAATCTCATAAATAAGGAAATTGGTATCTTAGAATATAAAGAAATAAATCAAGATCCCATAATTCCAAGTGATGATTTCTAATTTATATAGGCTGCGTTTACTTTTGGGGTGAGGGATAATTTTAGAACGCTTAAATTAACCCTTGAATAAAGGTTAACCTCTCATAACCTTAATCTGCTCTTGTTTACATTGAAGGTTTAAAAATTGGAACATTTACTAAATTAACCTTACGCTATTTCATTCTATTTAAAAAAAATAAAAAATTAAATTTTCTCAGTGGAGAACTCTCTTCTTCTACCACAAACCCTAGCAATGGCAGCACAAAGTTGAGTGGGTGAGAGGGCCGCATGTGATTAGGTTGTTCAATTCCTTTATTTTTTTCAATGGTGGAATTAATAAGCCAGTCAAGGATTCACCCCCTCAACTATGTTTTTTGTTGGTTGTGCGCCATGTTCAGTTGCTCCAATTTCCTCATACGGCTGACAATCGCTGCCGGCGGTCCTTTGAGATCGTCGATACTCACATCAAACACCGTGAACTCCAAGAGCATCCTAATCTGTGGCGGCAAACACCCCATGAGATTGTCGTTCATCAGAATTAGCTCATTCAGAGTATTCCCCATTTTTTCGATGCTCGCCGGAATACACCCGTCAAGATTGTTGTTCTCCAACACCAAAATAGAAACCGTCGAGTTTTTGAGATTCTTTGGAATACCAAATCGGAATTTGTTGTCGTTAAAAAATAGAGCCTCCAAATCCTTATCGAAGATCTCAGAAGGAACACCGCCTTCAAAATTATTAAACTAAAGATCCAGAAATTTCAAAGATGACAATGGTAGAATCAACTTAGGAAACCCTCCGACGAACCGATTGTTTCTCAAATCAAGCTCAAACAACAACTTCAATTTCTCAGAACTTTATGAAACCACTCCACAAAATCTATGATGTGAAAGAGAGCCAGATCTTACCATTCCATGGATCATTCGCATCTTCGAGAGCCGCAAAGGTTTTCAAGAATCACTCTGTTAATTTTGAGAATCAAACAAGAAAAGCAAGTTTTTTTCACTATTAAATAAGAACAATCATGAAATTTCATCCATTATCTCTTGGGTCAAGAATTATCCGCCCAAAATGGGGAGGTTCACTTAGCCCACCCTTAACCCTCCAACTCAGCATTTGGACCCGGGCCGACAAGGACCCGGGGGTTATCCTTTCCTTTTAAACTGAAAAGTAAACAACTTTCAACAAGGGTTTATTGAGGGATAACCCCCTTTAACCCTTGAAGTAAACGCAAACATACTTCCTCCGTCCCGAGTATTTTTACCCGTTTGTATGGGTACGAAGATTAAGAAGGATTTTTTTTAATATATAATGTAAAAAAATATGGATAAATTGGTAATTTTGAGAGAAAAAGTGAGAGAAAAAGTAAATAAAATTATTGGGAATGATGAATAAAGTGTAAAAATGTAAATAAAGTTGTTGGAATTGATAAATAAAGTGTAAAAAGTAGGCAAGGAGTATAATGTAGTTTTTCCATTAATGGAATAAGTAAAAATACTTGGGACACCCCAATATGGAAAGTGGATAAAAATACGTGAGGCGAAGGGAGTATTTTTTTTTTTTTGTAGAAGTGAAGAATCAATTGATTGATTTTTTACAATAATACAAGAGTTTAAATAGTCGTACAATCTAATAAATAAGAAAATTGGAATATCCTAGAATACAAAAAAAAATAAATCAAGATCCTATGATTCCAGGTGATGATTCTAATTGGTCTAACCTTTCTTATTACCCACCTTCAAGCAAGACATGGGATGAGAAACCACGCGAAACTTGTGCTTAAAAAATTCATATAATGGTCGAGCTAAGCTTTTAGTGAAAAGATCCGCAATTTGAAAATCAAAATTAATAAATTTTGCAAATAACTTTCCAGATAAAATGAGCTCACGGATGAAGTGATAGTCAATATCAATGTATTTAGCACGTTATTTAACTATAGGATTTTGGTTAAGGAAAATAGACACTATTGTTGTCGTAAAGAAGAAGTCATGTACAATGAAGAGGTATTCGCAGATCTTTAAGTAAGAAAATTAGGCCAATGATTTCAGAAGCAGTATTAGCTGGAGTTCAATATTCAGATTCGCAACTTGATCGAGCAACAATGGGTTGTTTCTTTGTACTCCATGAGATTAAGTTTTCACTAAGGCAAATATCTATAAGTGGAGCTACGTGTGTCTGGGCAACAAGCCGAATCTCCATCTTAGTAGCCAAGAAGAATGAACAACAAACCACAGGTGAAGGACATACCAAGATTCAAGGTACCTTTAGCGTAACGAAGAATTCTCTTTACTACGTCAAAGTGTTTTATTGTAGGAGATTGCAAGAATTGACTCACATGGCAATTGACTACATATAAAAGGTCTGGACGTGTAATAGTTAGATATTGTAAGGCTCCCACCAAAGAGCAATAGTGTGTCGGATCCGAATAGGGGGAGCCATTTGTAGTGAGAACTTGTCCAGCTGCTACTGGTGTAGAGATGAGTTTTCCATTTGAGCTCGAGTCAATAGATCATAAGAAAACTTGATTTGACTTAAGAGCAATCCATCAGCAGTGTATTAAACCTTGAGACCCGAGAATAATTTAAACGACCAAGATCTTTTATTGAAAATTCCTTGTGTAACCTGGAAATAAAATTAGAGATCAAAGTATTGTCATTTCCAGTTATTAATTATAATATCATCAACATAAACTAATAAATATAATAAGAAAGAACCACAAGAAAAATAAACAGCGATGTGTGCGACTCCATAGAAACTAAGACCACTAAGGAAGTAACTAAATCATTGATACCATGCTCGAGGAGCTTGTTTCAAACCGTAAAGTGCTTTTTTAAGTTGGCAAATATGGTTAGGGAAATGAGGATCAATAAATCCCGGAGGTTGTTCGATGTAAACTGGTTTAGATAAGACCTCATTCAAAACTGTGAGGGTAAAATCACCCTTGCGATGGTGGATTTGATAATATGACTAAAAGTGTTCGAGTAGTCAAAATCGAGAAGTTGACTGAACCCTTGAGTTATTAAGCATACTTTATGACAATCAATAGACCCATCCGACACAAGCTTGGTGCGAAACACCTATTTTGAGCTGATAATGTTTACTCAGAATGGTCTCAACACAAGCTTCCATGTATTATTTTGTGTAAGAGCTCTCATTTCTTCATCTATGACAGCCATCCAGTGAGGGTGTTTAGCAGCAGATTTGAATCCATGGGGTTAGTTTGAAGTGACAAGAGCATGTATGAGCGAAGTTGAGGCCATATATGCAATTTTCCTTGGTTTAAATATTCATGTCTTTCCTGGTGTTATTATTTAATAGGTAGGATCAAGTGGTGGATGGCCCATTAGATAGGGCTACAGATGCTGTAGCAAGTGGAGACTGTGGAGGATCTGGCACTATAAGTGGCTCAGGAACTAAGTTTTGGTCTATTGGGAATAACTTGGATGTTTCTGACTCGGAGTTTGAAGTAGAGCAAACTTTACATGGACTAGGAATGAAGGGCGACTTGTCTTCATGATAAGAAGATTCTTGTGATTGTGGATCAATAAAATAAGAAACATTTAATTTAGAAATGCAAGAATGTGTTATTTGTCCAGAATAAGGATAAACGGCCAGTTCGTTAAACTTTGCATGGTGAGTGATATAAACATGTTAAGTTGTAGGATCAAGACAACGGAAGCCTTTGTATTACACACTATAGCCGATGAAGATGTAGGGTTTGCTCCGTACAAAAAATTTATTTTCTGCATAATCTGTAGATAAGGAAAGACCTTACAACCAAAGGGGTGAAAATGTGCGAAATTCGGAAGCTTATGAAATAATATTTCAAATGGAGATGCCTCTTTTAATACAGATGATGACAACCTGTTTATGATATAAATAGCAATAGTAAAAGCTTCTACCCATAAGTACGAGGAAACATAAATGTTGAACATTATTGCCAAGACGATCTCTGTAATGTGGCGGTATTTTTCGTTTAGCTTTCCATTTTGTGAGAATATATGGACATGACATTATACGATGAATTCCTTTTGAAATAAAAAAATTATCGAACACGATTATTAGTAAATTTAATTTCATTTTATTTTGCATGCAAATTGAGTTTCTACCAAATTTGTAAAAGAGACAAGATTTGCAAAAAAAATTTGATTTGTTAATGAGAGGCTATAACCAAGCAAATCTAGAATAATAGTCAATTAACACCACATAATAACAAAAACCAGAACGAGCAGTTATAGATGCAGGGCCCCATTTATTGCAATGAATTAATTCAAATACGCCATTTGCATGCTTTTCATTTAGTGTAAAAGGTAGTCGAGCACTTTTAGCGAGTTGACAAGGGGTACATATTGAAGGTTTTGGCAGGAGAGATGTGACTTTCAAATGGCCTATTTTATTTAATAACGTGGCCCCTAATCTAGCATGTCATAGTTTAAATGAAGCACATGAAATAGAAATTACAAATCAGCAATATATGAGTGCAGGACGAGCTCGTTCCAACATGTATAATCCATTTTCACATTGGCCTTATGCCAAGATTTCCTTTGCATGGCGATTCTGAATAACAAACAATTTGTCGGTGAATAAAACAATCAATAGGAAAATCAGAAGTTTACTAATTGAAAGCAAATTTTTGATGAGATTTGGCACAACAAGAACATCTAATAATTTTATAACTTTTGAAATATGTGACGTGCCAATTTTAGATATAGGTAAATTTGCACCATTACCGACGATGATGCAATCTGTACCAGAGTAAGCTTGAGAGGTGTTTAAAGAAGAAGTCGTGGGAGTCATATGGGTAGAGGCGCTTGTGTCCAAATATCAATCAGACACAACATCTGGAGATACGTTGCAATTTGCGAAAAAGGCCTTAGCTAAGTTGTCCATCGCATTATTCGAACAACGGACATAGTGTTGGTCGCATGCATCGACATAGTGGCCTTCTATGCGACATATTTGACACCGAGGAATACGTCGTTGTTGACCACCACGCCTTTGAAAAATTTTGTTTCGATTCAAGTGAGATAGACTAATGTTCTGATTTCCAATAGATCTGTGTTGATTTTGTCCATAGAATGCAACATTTGAGGAACTTGTGAGAGAATACTGAAAGTGAGAGAAACTTTCAGCGGTTGTAGTAAATCAATAAACGTGGGTAAATGAGCGAGGGCCATTTGAGCAGCAGAGAAACTAGAGAACGTAGAACTAAGGCCTCGAAGAAACCAAAATGTGCCTTGTCCCTGTCATCCATGGGTTTCCTAATGGCAGCAAGTTGGTCATATAAGGATTTAAATTGACGAGCGTAATAGTACGGGAACCTGAGCTGCAAGTCGTCTTTCAGATATAGCTTGCGGGATTTGAAACTGTGGCAAAAAAGTGGCTTCAAACGCTAGCCATACTCCTCGAGACGTTGAGCAACCGAGAGTTTCAGCTAATGATTCCTCAGTGAAAGAGGAAAGAAGAAGATTGAGCAACTTTTGGTCATTCAAGTGCCAATCTACGTATACCGGATTTGGAGTGGAAGTGCCACCATTTGTGATGACAGTGGGGGTGGGGTTGGTTTCGAACCGTAATATAACTTAAGAGATTTTGGCTAGATAGAAGTGTAATCACTTGGCTTCGCCACAAGAGATAATTTGTAGATGATAACTGAAAAGTTATCATATGAATGAGAGTAGCATAAGGAGAATATAACTTTGCTGCGCCATTAAAATTTTTAAAGAGGAGAGAATATGGTGAATGTGTGTGAATGGGGTTACAGAACCATTGCTGATACCATGTAGAAGTGAAGAATCAATTCCATGATTTTATTACAATGATACAAAAATTTTAAATAGCAGTACAATTTGATAAATAAAGAAATTGGAATTTCCTAGAATACAAAGGAATAAATAAAGATTCCATTATTCGAGATGATTTTTGATTGGTCTAATTTTTTTAAGTATTTTTTATAAATAATGATTTATAACATATGTTAAAAATATGTAAAATTAAATTTTACAATTGAATCGATCCGATCAGTTGAACCTCAAATTGTTATCTCCACCGATTCAACCACCGATTTATTACTAGATGCCCTTGAGAACAACATTTTCTATGACACTTTGGTTTGACATCTCTTATGCCACTCTGTTGGATGAGTGACACGTAGGAGAGTTTAGGAAAAGTATACTCTAAGCCAACCAGTAAAATCTAGGGATAAGGAATTGGATTTCTCTACCCCGACAGATGTTATTCCATACAAAAATGTTATATGAGATGTCGCACCAAAATGCCACAGAACATCCGTGCCCTGCGAAACAAGTCTTAACAAATTGAAAAAAAATACTTCCATATTATTACGTTTGGCCCCAACATTCCACTAAAATTTTTGCGTGACCCTCGCGGTTCTTCATTTCTGAAGTCTAAACCAAATACTAATAGAAGAGAGCCCTCAATTAAGTCGACCTTCCTGGTCACTCTTCGCCGGTTTGCCCCCGCTAGTCGACTGATGGTTAATGAAAGAGGATTAGGCTAATCTCTCGCGTTTCTTCAGAAGGTATATTTCTTCTCTCTCTTGATGATCTACAATTTGATGCTACAGGGATATGCTGCTTCTACGAAAAAAATAAAAAATTAAAGGAAATGATGCATTTAGATTCGTTTAAGTATAAATTTGAGAAATGATAGCGCTGTTGAATTCGTTATTCTGATTTGGTTTCTTTACTTTTACTGATAAATGGGTTTCAAAATTTTAAAATTAGCGAGTTTATATTCTGCATCGCTCTCCTCTCTCATCCGTTAGTGTGTTCTATATTCTTCTTCTCCCACTCTATCATCCGTAAGTATTTCGTGATTTTCATTTAATTAGCTTTAATTTCTCTAAAATTTGACACTGATTCCACATTCCTTTGGTTTCACTGCTATGCTACAATCATGTCTTCCTCTTTCCAGCTTCCTCTACTTACTAGTATTTAGTTTCTTAATTTTAAGATGAGACCTCTAATTACTTTTTCCCCCTTCTACTTCGTCGGACCCCAATTGGTATGGGAAGCCCTAATTTCTACCCCTCTCGCGCTGTCAGCACCAGTGTACCTTCTACCTAGGTTTTTATTATTATTGGTTGTTCTCTATTTATAATTTGGTTAGGGTAGTTCTTCAAATAGAATATTTTCTTAGTTGAGTTGGGGTTCTGAAAAAATATGTCTGTGAAGTTTGAGAATGGAGAAGTTTAGTAGAATAATCACATCATATCTTATAACACAGTTTTTGCTGATCAAATATCCTGCAGTGAACTACTTGACAGTTCGTTGCCTTGCTAAGGTCAGTGCCCTCTTCTCTTTGTGGTTTTACTCTGATTCTATGCATAAACATCTTTGCAGATTTAATGATTGGTTCACTGCTCGTGTTCTCGCATATAGCGACGCTAACTTGAAAAAAATGGCAACAACTTTATAAGCTTTTTTGTGTTGAGGTAGCACATTTTGTAATCTAATGCGCAAGGTAAAGCGTTGGGTTTGTTAGCTTGTTAACCATAAGAATCATAGTTGTTAAAAGTGAGAGGCGCACCTAGGCTCACAGACCCCTAGCTACTGATATGACTCGTGGTGTGGAGGAGCCACAAAGGCCGAAACCCTTGATGGTCTATCGCCGCAGGAAACGAACGGATTGATCATGATTAGAGATTTTCTTATATAACTATTACTTATTATTGTTGTTAATTAGTTGGGCTTGGTGTAGTAGGCCTTAGGGTTTCATTGTTTACTCTATATTTATACCGCGATGTACCTATTGGATTTATCATTGAACATTATTGGATTTTGGTAGCCGCTTTGGCTAATTTGACAAACGTTTATCGTTTTATTATTTTGAGTGCTAACAATTTGGTGTGGTGAACGTGGAATCTCACCCGTGATGACGATGACCTGCGAGCAATGAGTTGATGAGATCGAAGGCAAGCAGGCTGCCATGGCTAAGGATATTAGCAGATGAAGGCCGATCAGGCCAACATCATGGCCCAGTTGCAGGAGATCACTAAATCGATCGCCAGCCTCACCGCTTCCGTGGCGGGGCTCTCGATCACCCAAGCCAGCGCCGCTGCCGGTACTATGCACGCAAAGAGCAGCGCTGCGAACGCGGCGAAGGGTGCGGTTGGACAGCAGCCGACTGACGACGCGTCGTTGGCGATCCACCAGGTGTCGATCGCGATGCGCACAACGAGGAAGGCGGCTGAACAGCAGGCTGCCGACGATACGCAGGCCACGGATCCTCCAGCGACGGTCGAGGCTGCCGCTCCAGGGATGGACCGGTTCCCTGCGCCACCGGTTCTTCCTTCTTTTGACTGATCTGACCCCATCGGTTGGTTGGCTAGGGCCAACCAACAATTCAAGATCTGCCACACGCCGTCTGAAACCAAATTGGAGCCGGCCATGGTTGCGAGGAGGATTCCACCCTCTATTGGTTTACATGGTAGCGATCCAGGAATCCGGGTAAGTCTTGGGAGGATTTTTCAGAGGCATTAGTGAACCGCTATGACTCCCGTTTCACCGGCAGTCCTTTTGAACGGCTGTCAGCACTTCGGCAAACGGGGTCGGTGGAGGAGTTTGTGTCGGTTTTCATGCAGTTGGCGAGCTAAGCGCCTTGTCTAAACGATCAGCAGTACCTGGGATACTTCATGGCGTGGCTGACTGAGGAGGTGCGCAATTCCTTGCGCCTCCATCAGCCGACCGAGTTAACTTTGGACAAGGCATTGGAGTTGGCATGACTCGTAGTAATCAGCCTTGGGGGACCTCGTTGGGAACGTCCGGTGAGACCGCATGCCGCCACCTAGTCGAGCCTTACTTCCGGTAGCTTCGACGTTCACACCTGGCCCTCGGTACAACAGCTCGCCGGGTGGGTTCAGCAGTTCCCCGGCGTTATCCTCAGCCTCATCGGCACCGAGACCGGCGGGTCGCGGCCCGCCCTTGAGGGCTGCCTCGTCGGGCCAGCCGATGGGTCCTTCTCGGTTCACTAGAATGACCCCCAGGAGATGAATGACCTCCGTGCTAGAGGCCTTTGCTATTGCTGCAAGAAGACATGGGCTCCGGGGCATCATTGCCCCATGCTTCGGCTGCTGAACGTGGTTATAGCCGAGGAAGACGAGGCAGTCGACATGACGTGCCTTGAGGTTAACGAAGAGATTGGGGAGCAGGGAGAAGGTGATCCGGTCGTGACCACTGATGGAGCGGAGGAAGACGATGTGGTCTTACCTATGTACTCTATGGCTAGAATTTCAAGTCCACACACCATGTGTTTTTGTGGGAAACTACGGGGTCAACCAATATCCATACTTGTGGACAGTGGAGCCAGCCACAATTTTATCTCTAACTCCATTATTAATAGAGTTAAATTGTTACCTGACAGGTCCACTCGCTTTGGTGTGCAATTGGGGGATGGTCGACGATAAGAGTCGGAGGGGCTTTGCCGCGGTGGAGGCCTTAGTCGGAACTTTCCTATAGTCGCTGATTACGTATTCTCGTTGGGGAGCGTAGATGTTATCTTGGGCGTTGCTTGGTTAGTCACATTAGGAGAGGTGACGACTAATTGGGCAGAAATGACTATGTCCTTTCAGTCGAAAGGAGGTAGGGTAAGGTTGTCAGGGGACCCGACGTTGTGTCGCAGTCCCATTGGTGTTGCAGATCCAGGATTGGGAGTTGTGTGTATTGGTTTTGGAAGTTGGCCCTCCGAGGGTGTTGGATCAGTCGCAGGGTGTGCCGTGGGAAGGTAAGTTGGGGGACTTGCTCCAACAGTTTGAAGAAGTGTTTGGCGATCCGGAAGGGCTACCCCCAACCAGGTCGACAGAGCACCGCATCGATCTGTTCCCTGGCACCGGTCCTGTTTCTGTCAGGCCATATCGCTGCAGTTATGCGCAAAAAGACGAGATAGAAATATTGGTGGCTGATATGTTGTTGGCACAGATTATACAGCCTAGCTCGAGTCCATTTTCTAGCTTTGTACTCCTTTTAAGAAAAAGGACCGAAGCTGTGTCGATTACCGGGAGCTGAATAAAGCCACTGTATTGAACAAATGCCCCATTTCGGTCATCTAGGAGATGTTGGATGAGTTAGCTGGAGCCGAGGTATTTTCAAAGATTGACCTTCGATCTGGCTACCATCAAATTCGAGTAGCCTCGGAAGATATCCCGAAGACAGCTTTTCGCACTCACAGTGGCCATTACGAGTTCTTGGTGATGCCGTTTGGATTAACTAATGCGCCGGAAACGTTTTAATCAGCAATGAATGACTTATTTCAACCCTTTCTGATGAAGTTCGTCTTGGTTTTCTTCGACGATACCCTGGTCTACAGTCAGTCGTGGCAGCAGCACAAGGAACACCTACGAGAGGTTCTTCAAATTTTGAAGGACAAAAAGTACAAGGCGAATCGCAAGAAGTGTTCCTTTGGCGGTTTGAAGGTGGAGTACCTCGGGCATATTATCTTGGCTCTTGGAGTAGAGATGGATCCAGTTAAGATCCAAGCAGTGGTGGATTGGCCTCGACCTCGCTGTGTGCGAGAGGTGAGAGGGTTTTTAGGTTTAACTGGTTATTACCGCCGATTTGTTGCAGGATATGGACTGATTGCGCGACCTTTGACGGCTCTGCTCAAGAAATCCGCTCCTCCGGATTTCGCTTGGTCAGAAGCAGCGGAGGAAGCCTTCGAGGCGCTAAAATCAGCATTAACGACGGCACCCGTGCTCGCCATGCCTGATTTCACAAAGAGGTTTGTGGTGGAGTGATGCATCGGGGTCGGGTGTGGGAGCAGTGCTGATGCAGGAAGGTCGACCAATTGCTTATTTTAGTAAGTCGTTGGCAGACCGGACGATTTCTAAATCAGCATATGAAAGGGAATTGATGGGGCTAGTTCTGGCAGTTCAGCATTGGATACCATATTTGGTGGGGCGACAATTCACTGCCCGCACGGACCACAGTAGCTTGAAGCATTTGTTGTCTCAGAAAATCGCGACCCCTTCACAACAACTTTGGGTTGCTAAACTGCTCGGCTATGATTTTGTGATATAATACAAGTCCGGCGTGAATAATTCAGCTGCAGACGCACTGTCGCGTCGAGAGAAGGGAGGCGACTTGTTAGCACTCAGTGCGCCATATTGGGGTGAGTTGGCGGATGTAATGTCCGAACAGTCGCGGGACCAGTTCATCCAAGGTGTGGTGAGAGATTTGCAGAGAGATTCTACCAGCTGTGTGGGGTTTTCCATGGTGGATGGGAAGCTTTACTATAGAGGGCGGATCGTGTTGGCGGCTAATTCAGAGTGGATACCTAAGCTGCTCAGTGAGTTTCACAGCACGCCCACTGGCGGTCATGCTGGCACCTTCCGTACCTACCGATACTTGGCTGCCAATGTGTATTGGCGTGGAATGTTCGCCGCTGTTAAAAAGTTTGTCGGCCAATGCTTAGTTTGCCAGAGGGCCAAGTATAAGGCTATGTCCCCCGCGGGGCTGTTACAGCCGCTGCCCATTCCGGCTCAAGTCTGGGAGGACCTGTCCATGGATTTCATCACCTCATTGCCCAGCTCTCATGGCTTCACAACCATTATGGTGGTTGTGGATCGACTCTCAAAGTACGGGCACTTTATCGCCTTGAAAGGAAAATTGTCGGCTCGAGGGGTGGCCGAGGTTTTTATTCGCGAGGTGGTGCGCCTCCATGGAATTCCGGCAACGATTGTCAGTGATCGTGATCCTGTATTCGTGAGTCAGTTCTGGAAGGAGCTATTTCAACTGTCGGGAACTCAGTTGAAGTACAGCACCGCCTACCATCCGGAGATGGATGGTCAAACGGAGGTACTAAATCGTGTTTTGGAGACATATTTACGTTGTTTTGCAGGCGAGCAACCGCGGAAATGGGTTATTTGGCTTCCTTGGGCGGAATATTGGTATAACACATCCTACCAATCGGCCGCCCAAACCACTCCGTTCGAGGTGGTGTACGATCGACCACCGCCCTCCCTCCGGCGATATCTCCTTGGTGAGTGCAAGGTGCCAGCAGTGGCGGAGGTTCTTGAAAACAGGGCCGTAATGCTAGCAAGGTTGAAGGAAAATTTGGTTATAGCACGTGATCGCATGGTTCGTTCTGCCAATCGTTACCGTCATGACTTTAATTTTCAAGTAAGGGATAAGGTTTTTCTTAAGGTTCCGGCTCACAGGCAGCTGTCCTTGGCAAGTGGAGGACATCAGAAGCTATCCGCCAAGTTCTACGGGCCGTTCGAGATCACTGCCAGAGTGGGGCCGTCTGCTTATCGGCTCGAGCTTCCTTCCAGCAGTCGCATCCACCCAGTCTTTCATGTCTCACTCCTCAAGCGAGTCATAGGCGACCACCCAGTTGAGGCCATCTTACCGGTTTCAATTGAGCTACCTACGGCGGCGGTGTTCGAGCCGGAGAGAGTGATGGCTCGTCGAGTTGTGCAAGAAGGCGGGAAGGAGGTGGAACAACTCTTGGTGAAATGGAACGTGCTGCCGGAGGATGATGCAAGGTGGATGAATCAGGAGGAGTTCCGATGTCAATTTTCTTTGTTCGACCTTGGGGACAAGGTCGTTTTTGAAGGGGAGAAAATTGAAACGACTCGTGGTGTGGAGGAGCCACAAGGGCCGAAACCCCTGATGGTCTATCGCCGCAGGAAACGAACGGATTGATCATGATTAGAGATTTCCTTATATAACTATTACTTATTATTGCTGTTAATTAGTAGGGCCTGGTGTAGCAGGCCTTAGGGTTTCATTGTTTACTCTGTATTTATACCGCGATGTACCTATTGGATTTATCATTGAACATTATTGGATTTTGGTAGCCGCTTTGGCTAATTTGGCAAATGTTTATCGTTTGATTATTTTGAGTGCTAACAACTACATTTTGCCCAAAACTGAATTTACAATATATATACACAAATATTTCCTACTTACAATCATATTACCTAACTAAACTAAAGTACAAAAAAAATAACATCACATAATGGTACATAATAACTCATAATAGCATTATAACAGATAAAACATACACACAAATAAAGTTCAAGTAAGCGGCAGATGGTGGAGGTGAAGGCAGCCCACCTTTTTGTCTTTGTTTTGAAAGTTCAAGTACTAAAACCATAACCCTAATTCTCTATTTATTTCATTTTATAAGTGGGCTGCCCATTTTTATCTTAAAACGTGTAAACCTTTAATAATTGAGTAGCAACTAGCAACTTCAAAAAAAAAAAAAACAGGATGTTGAAGAGGCGCACCTAGGCGCGCGCCTTTGATACATGAGCCTGGAATAGCAAAAAATCAACAATCTAGGAGCAGACCCCTGAGCCTGAGCGCCTTAGAGGCGCGCCTTTAACAACTATGATTAAGAATTTGTTTTTTCGATAACCTTAATGTGTATAGTAGAGCTTGATTATGTACCAGTTCGTTGAAAATGACTCTTACACGACTTTTGAATCCTCATTTTATAACTGTATGTAAACTCCCTATGGAAAAATCACATTATTGGTTGGTGTTTTATGTTATTAATTATTTGCATATTTAAAAAAAAATGTTTTATCCTTACTTATAGACGATGCAGAATCAAATATATTACCCATTATTATTTTTAGAGCAAAGGAGACATGTTTTAGTTAACTTTGGCCCTTACATGCAGCCTTTCAAAATTTATAGAGCTTCTTGCTGCTTAGGAATATAATGAGGCCAAATAGGACCTTTGTCATAGTTATAAAGGTGTGCCTCGGCCAGGGCTATGACCTTTGCGCCTCAAAATCACATGTCAAGGCACGCGCGTTTTGTCAGGTGTGCCTTGAGATTTTACCCATTTTTTATGTTTTTTAAAGGTTTATGATTTATGATGATTGTAAAAAAAAATTTATTTGTTGAATAACAACTTTTACATTGAGTGACAACTTATCCTAGGCATAAAATTACTATATATCATTTATTTTCAAATTTTAGTTGGGGATTAAAATAGGGTTTTGAGACATATACTCCACAACATCTAATCTCCACTACCCATTCATCACACCTCTACAAAATCAAACCTCCGTTTCCGCCGCAACCACCAGCCACTAGTTTCCAGTTATCTGCCCACCCAATGGCCGTCCACTAGCCACCACCAATCAATCATCACATTATGTATATAGAAAGAGAGGCAAAAAAGTAGAGATGGAGAAGATCCATTTGATGATGAGGAGGAGGACTTTGATGTTGATGTTGATGATGATGGAGATGGAGATGGAGATTTTAATGCGGAAGAAGAACAATTTGATGATGAGGAGTACTTTGAGGTTGACTAAGGAGATGATAATCAGATTATTTTTGTTGCTAGTGTCTTGCATGATTGACTTGTTTTATTTCAATTATGATGAAGTTTCATATATGCATGTTTAATTTTAACGTAAATTGCTTAAAACATGTGGTATATGTGTTTCAATTGTTACATTATATTTTTTTAAAAGTATATTTATTAGGTAATTTTGATGTATATAGGTTATTTTTAGTGTAGGATATGTTATAATTCTATATAACATCCTTGTATTCAAGGCGTGCCTCAGTCGTGCACCTTGCACCTCAGGCACAAATATGCCTTGGTGCGCCTTGAGCCTTTAATGACTATGACCTTTGAATAATTTAGTTTTTAATACAGGTTGGAGTTTAATGTATAGAAAATTTAAACGAATAGATTGCATATTTATGATACTGAGTGGTTGTTTAGCGTTTCCTATTTGTGTCTTCCAGGAACCTAGATTAAACACTTTCCTTTTGTTGGATGCTCACAGTTTTAAGACAATGTTCAGCTTATGATTTTGATTGAATGCCACAATAGAATACTCTTAACACCAAATCATTTGTAGACGTAGCGAAGAAGAAAAAAAAAAGTTGATTCGCCTGTGTGTGATAAAACGAGGTTGCCATGATACCTGCTTTCTTTTTCCTGAGTAAACACAATCAAATAGTCTATTATTTTTAAGAAAATATGACTTACTAATCACATCTATTTTATATTCTTTTAGGCCGATTACTGTGTGTAACTCATGTCTAGCCAGTAGCCATAGTTAAGAAGCCACCAGATGCATTGTGCAAGTACTGTCAGTGTGAAAATCCATTATTATTCAAATAATAATTATTACTTCTGTTACTGTAGGATGCTTCATTTTTATGACATATTCCGTTAGCATGTTCACTGCACAGCCCGCCACCTTGTTAACTCTGCTACCTGAAAATAACCAAATTTCACCAACTAAATATATATGTGTGTCAACAATCAGGCCTTATTTCACAGATCACAACTGAATCATTTGATTTACAGATTATAGAAGAAGCCATACATCTTTAGAAATCTATTCACTCCTAAATTAGTTTTTATCTAATCAGTACCTAACTTGTGGTGCGAGAGATTTTAATGCTTCTTTACCTGAATAACTTAAATATGTCATGATTAGATAATAATTACAACAAGAATATTACGTTCCAATAGCCGATGAATTTTCTGACGAAAGATCAGTGATGTTAGCGTATGCAAAGTGAGGCTGAGGTCAAATGGCATCCAATTTTTTTTTATAAGTGTTCGTTATTGAAACAAATCCACATCATTATTAATGGAATCAACGCATGGCTTCTATTGGTAGGATTATGAGCCAGCCAGTACTTGAGGTAACCAATCTAAGGTAGTAACTCCAAAAACCACTACTTTTCTTTATACAAAATCTTAGCCACCTTTAAGATGAAGAACTCTGTAGAAACATATAGTATCTTTATTCAAACTCTGTAGAAACATAGCCACCTTTAAGTTGAAGAACACAAATTTAAATATATCTAAATATTATTACCATTTACGTCTGCAGACCCATTTGGCGTGTAGATAACAGGAGTGGGACATCCTGGAAAATAATAGTAGTAATTAACATAGTCATTACCCCCAAACAAACGTACGAGCACTCATGGAGGTACCCCTCTTCTGCTTTTTGGTTTCTCAGCAAACCAGAAACGCCCCTAATTGTTTCATCATGATTTTGCAGCTGTTTGTTAAAGTTATTTGCTCACCTTTCACTACAAACAATTACTCATAATTAATTAATTTGAAATCAATCCAATTAATTTATAGATTATAACACAAACTAAATTTATGGATATTGATCATCACCGCTTTGTGTCCCTGGCTTCCCAATATCCCACCCACTCTTGTATCTCAATATTTTGATGCAGCTTTAAATTCATTTTGCAAGCACTTGTAAGCAATACTTTATGCTATATACTTCCTTATACCTTTCTAGAGGCCTTTTGCTTAATCATGCCTCTAACTACTTATCGAAATTAGCTATGTTGCAGCATGAGCTGGTGCCATTGTCTGAAAATGTCCGTTTTGTAGTATAATTACCAGTGTAGATACTATTCTGTAATATTGTTAATAATGCTAGTATCCCACATTTCTACTGGAATTTTCCAAGCCATGAACACTGATGACTGATGTAAATGACAATTTTTTCTATGATCACAATTGCCCTAAATAAATAAAAAATTTACTAAAATATGGGTTAATAATAAAGCTATTTGTGATATTAAGGAATTAAAGGAAATAGGATAATAGTAGTAATAGCAGTAAATCTTCAATCATCTGGCTGCCTTATTCACCTTTTTTGATACACAATATCCGGTGGTCCTAAGGGGTAATTATCTGAGATTTATAAGTCATGGTTGGAGAGTTTCCTGAGGAAGGCCAGTCATCAGCCCCTTTTTAATGTATTCTTTCTAACACTCAGGTAGACATGATCACATTTCTTTGTCAAAAAAATATACTTAGAGGAAAACTCTGATGTTGTGTTATGTTGAACTGCAAAATGATGATTTAAAATAAATGCTGAGTGAAACCATTTTATTTATTTATTTATTTTATTTTGGGCTTCAACATGTACAGACTCTGCCTGTTATATTTTACCCTACCATAGAACACTCTTGGTACTCTTGGTGTTTAATTCATTTTCTACCCTTTTTGTGGTTTCCTTGCACACTGTGTAAGGATGTAATGCTATGTTAGGGAATGCCAAACCAATTGCTACTTTGATATGATATCATGGAATCTGAAAGAATTTGTATAAGATAATATTTGAGATGGAGTTATGTTTGCATAGATTCTCTTAACATGATCATAGATGCTAATAGCTGTTACAACAAGCAATCTAATTATCTGTCTTTATGGGATTTCTTAATCCTGCAACTAATGTGTTGTATTGTGTTCCTCAGCTGTACTGTGAAATCCTGATAGTGGTCCTGTTGTCGCATGCTTTCTTCAACATTTTGACAGATAGAGTATGGTAGCTTTCTTTGCATGTTTGCTTTTCATGTAAGCTGAAAAGCAAAATAGCTTGTGTGGCTCATGCACGTCTCCAATCTTCAGGATATATGTAGGGTTTGTCGAGTAATAAATGATACTTGAAATGCTTTCTTTTATTTTAGTTTTAGTTGGATTTTTGTAGCTGTCACCCTTCTAATTTCTCTTCTCTCTTCTAAAATGACTTTTTGATTACGCCAGAATTCTTACATGGAAACCACACTTTATTTTAATTATTAAAAAAAAAAAAAAAAAACTGTTGAGCCAAAACTTATGCAGGTAAAATATTCATAGTATTGGGCTCCTTTGGATAGTTATATTTCCGTACTCTGGTAAAAACTATCAAAACTCCTTATATTTTCCATCAATATATTAGTAAATAATTATGTAATTTTGCACATTTGAATCAGTATTCTGATACTTTCGATTCTATTAATACACGCTGTTCCATTTTTGGGTCTTTGTGATTTTGGAGAGATACTGTGGTGCTTATAATGCATTTTTGTGGAATCACTTCAAATCTTGTAGATTGCATTGCCTCAAACTTATCCTAAAGTGTCCTTTTCCCGAAAAAGATTTCAGAAGTCCAATCTGCCAGTAAAGATCTTTGACAAATTAAAAATATAGGTTTCAAAATGCGTCAAGATCTTTAGTCCCTTACCTTATTCAATGTCTTAACTTTTTATCATGTCTTTAGCTATGAGAGATCAACGTGAAAGGAGGTTAAAATTTTACTGAATTAGGGGTAGAATGATGATTGAACTAATTATACTGTTTTTTCTTTCCTTACATGGACATGGATGTTTTACCAAAAATAAATTTACATGAACTTTTACCTCTAAAACGGATTGGGACTAAATTGTTAGTGTAGGTTTTATTATTAATAGAATCGTACGTTCTTTTTACCTGGTAACTTTGTTTTACTTTGTGGTTTAATATTTCTTTGTTATTAAATTTGCTGTATTATTGGTAAGGCAATCGTAGCAAGTACAACTTGCAATAAATGGTTGATTGTCAGCTGCCCCTGTTACTTACCATGGATTCCTTCCTCCAATTGGTTGTCAACTAGGTCATTTCACGTGAGGTGAACAACAAAGTGATCTGCTTAGCTTGCAACTAACATAAAATACTCTATTGAGTCCTCTCCTTTTGATTAACATGTGGAATTGATAGTAGGGAATCTGAAGAATGAGAGAAGTAACACATGAAGTAACTATCCTCGGAATTAAATTTCAAATTAGTGAGCTAAATTCCATCTCTAAATTTTATATTCTTGATTTGTTGAAAAAAGGTGTACCCTTCATTGTGCTCTATGTGGCACAAGATATTGATTTGTTGTTGCCTGATGAATGCATCCTTGTGGTTGATGCTCCCAGGGCTTGATAATTTGTTAATTTATTCATCAGTAAGGAGATGCAAATGTTATATTGGGAATTTCTCGTAGTTTATCTGATTCTTCTTTTTTACAATGTAAATTTTCTTGTCTTCTTGTCGCCAATTTGATATTTGGTTATTTATATTGGCGCAAGCAACACATTTGAGTATTTGGTTGGTTAATTATATTTAATATTCCAGGAATTAGAAGCTACCGGTGTGATGGATGAATCATTTACAATTCAGATTAGCAGCAACTTAGTTAAGAAGCTTATTGATGACGGTGAGAAGGTAAAGAGGAAAACACGGAGGCCTAAGCCCAAAGTTGCTGAAAAACCACAGCAATCCCCTCCTCAGAAGGAGCTCTCCAATGATTCACACCCACATGAAAGTCCCTTCACTGGATGGCCAATACAGCCTTCTTTTTACCTGCCTCCTCAGAAACCTGCAAGTCCCGAGTTAGATACCATCAGTTCTGTCCTTGAGGAGAGTGAGAAGGTTGTGGAGAGGTTGAAGCAGCAGGAGGAAAACATGTTACATGAGGTCACTCAACGAGCTAAGGAACTTCATGATAAAGAGTTTAAGCTTCCAAATGGTAGGCCGCTTCCCTGTGTGGATGAGAAAGATGAATGTTTGAAGTGCTATAAGGAACACGTCAAGGACCCTCTAAAATGCGCTCTGTTTGTCAAAAATTTTGCGGATTGTGCTCGTACAGTCAGGCGGCAAGTCACTGCAAAAACTAATCAGGTAACCTGAAAGATCTCTCAAGTAACAATGAGATTTATGGTGAAAGAGATATATGGAACCTTATTTTTTGTATGGTGACGAACCTATAGTTTCCGGGATATGCCTTCGAACTTACTCATGATCATTTTGTGCAAGATTTGGGAGAAATTACTCTCATGAGTTATGATATAGGGTTTCAATGATTCTGCACTTTCGTTATCTGATTCCACCTCGTTAATTATTTTGAGCGATAAGGATGGTGTAACTCATTGACGACTGAACTCTGAATAAATTCACAGCCTCCTGCAATATCTGATTAACTCAAATCATTTGAATTATCTCTTTTGTTTCACTTTATTTTGGGCGAATTCTTCTGATTGATGGGATTAAATTGATGTCTGGTGAGATTTAAGCCCATTTATTGGGGGACACGTTTAAAAAAAAAAGGTGCAATTTAGCCAGAAAATTTTTATTTGGACTTAATTTGTCTTTTAATTGCAAAAATTAAGATATAATATTCTCTAATTGCCAACCTCAAAATACAGTGACCTTGAAATGCAAATCTTTACTGTGCAGAAATTGCAATTTTCCCTACGTAGTTCACGGTATACCTAAATTCTTTTACTTACTAGCAAGTGTGTACTAGATGGTAAGTGTGTACTAGATGGTAAGTAGTAGAAGTGATTCAAATAATAAAAATGTCGAACATCAGAAATTGTGAAAATAAAATAGTTTAAATAAGTGAGTCTTGTTTATTTTGAGCTTATGTGGGCGACAGAAATAGATGATGTACGTAAATAAAATAAAATAAAAACACATGAAAAATAAAAATGTAAAGATTTGGGCGATAACGTCTCAACTCTTATGTGAGACGGACTATTCATAAAACTAATTAATTAATTTTTAATGGCTATTATCCAATTAAAAAATTAAAAAATTACTTTTAGAATAAAATTAATTGGGCCTAAGTAATTTTAAAGAGTCTTGTTTGGTTGATATCAATTAAAAAATTTAAAAGTTAATTATGAAAGGAAAATTAATTAGGTCTTACATGTAATTATATTTTTTTCTACGTTTTTCCTATTATTAGTTAAAAATGTAATTATTCAAAATTTATTATTCATTTAATTTATTTTTTAATTTAAATATTATAAATTAATAAAATGTGATAATATTTTTATAAAACTAATAACTTTCCATTTGAATTATATCATGAATATTTAAAAATGACAAAAACTAATGTAGAATCATCTCATGAAATGACTTTTGTGAAAATGATAAGAAGTGATAACAAATAGAATGAAAAATGATACCCAGTTGATAAAAAGTGATAACGGTGCTGTGAATTGTTTTATATACAATTTATTTATATTGATAACAGTAGTGTGAAATTTATATTGAATAATTTATAGCATAAATAAAATATGATAACATTTTAAAAGAAAAGTGATAACATCTTTAATAAAAAGTGATAATTAATTACTAAAGTGTATTTCTTTTTTATACAAAATTTTAATGTCGAAAATTAATACCGACACTTTTATAAAAAGGTTATCAAATATATCAAATTGGATCTTTCTTGACTCTAATGCCCTTAATTTAATTTCCTCCACCCCACCTGCAGATATACCCGCCCCAACCTCCCTCGACACCCTCCCCCCACCACACACATGTAAGCCTCCTCTCTCCCTTGGAACCCCACATTCTTTTCCTTTCTTCCTCAACCGTTCCAATTCTTCTTTCATTCTTTTCATTTCAATTTAAAAAATATAAACTTAAAAACTGAAACTCTTCATGCCAACTACAAATACGACAATTGCGAACTGATTCCACCATTTACGAACTGAATGCCGCATACATCGTCGATGACAACGTGGTTCTCTCTGTCGTAACAGAGCGCGAAATTGTTGAAGACAACTATCGTGTTCGTCTTTGTGAGCAAGTGAGCTTCTTTCATCTCCATTGCACTTGTATTCCGATTTTACTCTCACACATTTAAGGTTCCCGGAAAAGTATTTCTCGAAGTCACTGTTAAGGTATGTGCTTTGGTTGTTTTGGGTTTTACATGCTCTCATTTGACAGAGTAATTTATGGCGCGTTTTAAGCAAATAAATGATTCAATAATCTCTAGGGTTCTTAATCAATTTAAAATTTCGTGGTGAGAATTATATGCTGACATTTATGTTGAACCTTTTGAAATTTCCACATTGATTTAACATTCAGGTTATGAATGCTTAGTATGTATTAGCGTCACTTGCTTGATCTGCGATTTTTTAGAGATAAAAAAATGTTTGAATAGTAAAATTTGGGCATATTGGCTGACAGCATTCCATAGTAGAGGAAGCATGTTAGTTTGTAAGAACTTAACAATCATCTTTATATTAATTCCGATAATTTCTTTTGAGGTCTAGCAGTATAGAGAATTGGCTTTTAAAATAACAGTGTTGCTATATCATTCATTTCATTGTGTTGTATCCAGATCTTATAGTTCACTATTATATAATGTATATCATGTATCTTTTTCATAATTGAGATGTTTTTTCTATTTGGTTAAGTACTTAAATTACTAGTATTTGGTAAGTGAAATGAACATTTCACTGTGTTGTATCTGGATCTTATAGATCACTATTATATAATGTATATCATGTATCTTTTTCATAATTGAGATGTTTTTTGTATTTGGTTAAGTACTTAAGTTACTAGTATTTGGTAAGTGAAACCTACTAGATGAACATTGATATTTTTAGTAAAGTTACTGCTGAAATAAGAAAGTGTTAAGAAGTTTATGTTCTCCTTTATTGGTTTTAAATTTCTCATTTCAGTTTTTGCATAAGCATTTTGTTCATTTTCAACTATTTCCTCAGGTATACGAGCATATACTTATGAGAATGCAATCATGTGTTGCTGGGTTCTCTTCCTGAGATGCAATTGCGCATAGTAATCACATCACCCATGTTAAAAAAATTTTAGTGTAACTGGTAATATCAACAGTCAACAAAAAGTTTACTTTCTCTGTTCTCTCGCGTTTTATGAGATTAAATAGATCCTACTTTTGTTCACAATAACTAATAAAATAAACCAAGTTATTATCTACTTCTATAGAATGGAGAATTGGATGGGCAATTTCTCCCACTTGCATTGCCTCTGCAATTCGAAACATTTATATAAGAATGAGGGATTTTGCTTTGCATCCTTTCAAGAGGCCGCTTTGACCGCCTTAAGAAGTCCCCCCTGCATACTTTGATGAGATAAGAAGACTGAGATTTTCATTTTAGAGTTTTTTTTATAAATTTAATCGCATGAATATTGTCTATATCAAATCCATCTCTTAGTTTGTTTATGAGTTTCTTTCTTTTACAGAATTATGAATCAAAAAGAGATTGCATTTCTACTTGCTTGCTAAGGTTGGGTTCAAGATGCCTTTCGAACCTCAAGGTTCTTTTTTTGTGTTTGCGGAACTTCCCAAAAGCTGCCCTCTTTTAGATATGAGTTGTAATAATACTTCCTCCCCTTCACACTCAAGATCAAACTAAAAAAACTTGAGGAATAATTTAAGGCATCCTAGTATTTTAAACTGCAGGAAAGCATTTTGTTTTCTATATATGATTAAAGTTTAAAATGAATAGCAGGTTAGATTTTTTGAGAAGTTGATCAAGCAAGCTGGGGTAGTAGCAGTTCCAGGTTCAGGATATTTCCACACAAATTTATATGCAGATAAAGAGCAGAACTTCAAGGAATGACATGAATCTGCAAATGGATAGGTTCATTATTCATGTAAGCAGTCAATGAATTCCTTCAATTTTATTCGATTCATATTGCATTTTAGTGAAGTGCTTCGATGTCGGATGTTTATATAACCTTTGATATTAATAGCAGAATACATTCGTGAGGACACATGTGCACAAAGACGATCCGGAGTTTGAAAGGATGCATGTGCTCTTCAGAGAACAATTCATCGGAAGAAGAGGACGACTGGAAGCTATTTGAGGTGGTGTCCTAAGGAGGGGAGTTTAGAGTGTTTCGATTGTTCAGTAGGGATAACTATGTATCATGTGGTTAAATAGTGATTTTTTCTTGATGTTGAAATATATGTTTATACTTTATAAGTTCTTCTATAATAATATAAGTGTGCTGTTATAGGTCAATTAAAGGCCTTTTTCTTTTAATAAATATCGCACTTTATGCTTCTAGAATTCATGTATTGGTGAATGTAAGATGAAGTAAACATAGGAGATGTTACCTACATGATCACATATATGATCAACAACATGATGACCTACATGTTAACCTATAAGATTACATACATGGCCACCTACATGTTCACCTATGTTACGACAATCACATCCACCTACAAGGTTACCATTATGAATACCTACATAAACGTAAATCTCAAATTCGACACAGACAGACCATGGTCCATTTACCAGCATGGGTTAATCACTTTAGCTTACTGGTGTTTAAGTACAACGCAGTGTCATATCTGAATTTTTTTAGGTACATACAAATTTCCATTAATATAATAATTTTTATAATTAGACGTCAAATTTTATTTTCATTCATCGTGTGGGCCACCATAATAGCCATTTTTAGAAGAATTCACTTAAACTTATACTTGATCAGGTTAAGATGAGAAGAAGTTTAAATTCAACAAGCACATGGGATATAAATAACTTAAGGACAAATTTTCAAGTTATAATACACATGTAACATGAGCCACATAGATTGAAATGATTTCTAAATAATCTTTGTTACTTCAAGCAAGTATAAAGCATAGAGATGGGGTCAATCTTCACAAATGGAGTAAACTTAATCTACTGTATTACTTTTCTTCATATGAAACATTATGATTGTATTGTTTCATTTAAACACATTCATACTTAATCATAAAAGCAAACAGAATGCAAAACATAGATGTGGAAAACTATCCCACTAGGTAGCCCCTCAATTAGTAGTTGTAAATTTTGCTCTAATAAAATTCAATCCACATCAAAGATCATCATGATCCTTCTATGGCATGCACATAAAAAATTATCCAGGATTAAAATCTATCTCAGAATGTACGGGAGAAGAGAAAGAACTGCTATACATTTTGAGGTATAACTAATGCAATAGACAAGAATCATATGAGCAATTTAGTTCTTGTAATCCACGTAATTTAGTCCAGGAACTGAAAACAACACATTCTTTGAAAATTCAAGAACAACATTATACAAATCGCAAATGCATAACCCTTAGCAAAGTGATGAAAACCCAACTCCATCCAAATCCTCGTGCTGGGGTACAGCGTGACTAGAAGTACAAGTCGCCCTGTTGTGATTCAGTCCCCCACAATGCGAACACTTATTGCCTCCCGACTAGTAGCCATATGTTATTGACACAATCATTTTTAGACACCTAGAATGCTAAAGATTTGGAATCAAAGTTAAATTCTTACAAGAGAAAATATATAATCAATAGAAGAATGATGAACTTGTTTTATATAAAAATACTCTTCCTAGAATAGTTTGGCCCCATGATAATGCTGATTTGTCCTAAATGTTTGTGACCTCTCTTTATTGGCCAATAGGAGGGACAAAATCCAAAATCTTGAAGGGCGAGTTTGTTGGGATACCTTCATCCAAAATCTTTGTATCATTGGGAGTAAAAGTATCAACTGTCAATTCCTTGCAAAGCATGGGGGAGGTTTAGAGTGTTTCGATTGTTTAGTAGGGATAACTATGTATCATGTGGTTAAGTAGTGATTTTTTCTTGATGTTGAAATATAAATTTATGCTTTAGTTCTTCTATAATAATATAGGTGTGCTATTATCGGTCAATTAAAGACATTTATCTTTTAATGAACATCGTGATTTATGCTTCTGGAATTCATATATTAGTGAATGTAAGACGAAGTAAACATAAGAGATGTTACCTACACGGTCACCTACACGATCAACAACAACCTACATGATTACCTACATGATAACCTACATGTTCACCTATGTTACGAATATAGCATTCACCTACAAGGGAACCATTATGGGTACCTACATAAATGCAAATCTCAGACTCGACAAAGAAAGATCATTTACTAGCATGGGTTAATCACCATAAAACTTACTAGTGTTTAAGTACAACGCAGTGTCATATCTGAATTTTTTAGGTGTATACAGAATTCCATTAATACAATAAGTTTCTAATAAAGCAGTAATCAACATCACACTAATTATGGTCAGTCGTGTAACAATTGTCTAATCTCTACCAGTTTATGGTCAGCCGTAGCCATTCGCACACACCACTTATCGCCTCCAACATACTCAACCCCATTCCATTCCCTGTTAGCATGTACAAGAATAATCTGAACCGATGTCATCCCACTGCAAACACAAATAATATATAATTTAGGATACTATTATAACCTGATTTTTCTAATTAGACGTCAAATTTCATTTTTAATAATTTTGTGTGGGTCATTATAATAGCCATTTTTTGAAGAATTCACTTAAACATACACCTGAACAAGGTAAGATGAGAGGAAGTTTCATTCAAACAAGCACATGGGATATAAATAACGTAAGGATAGATCCCCACATTTTCAACGACATTAGAGCAATCCCGTTACGACAAGAGAGATTTAAATTAACCAAGTTAGGATACGTAGAATAAACCAATTAACAAGCTCAAATATATTGATTAAAGAAATAAGGATATAAATGAAATGCCATATTTGAATTGAAACATAATACTTTTTATTTGCCAACCACCACAGTATGGATATCCAAATAAACTAAATTTAAGCTATAGAAGATTAACCAGCTAGGTGTATAGCACTAAGATAGAAAGGAATGCACACAGAATGATGTCAAAAAAAGAACATCATAATTATCCAAATATGAGAGAAATAATCCAATAATAGCATTTTATCATTACAACCCTAAAGATTCCACTAAATTACCTACCGCTGAAATTTGCATACTATGGCCCAAAGTAAACATAACCAGTAATACACAACTAATTAAGTACATTATTATGTTTTATTTTTTTGGCCCTATTTCTAGTGTAAAAGCTGCAGTATTCATCCCAAAAAATCTCAAAATTTCAAAGACCAGCAATAAGAAGTCAAAATCTAGAAACAACATCCAATAGATAAAATAGTAAATTCACACTAAATATTGATAAAATAGAACAAAGACAAAAATCATGTAGAGAAAATGTTAAGGATACAAACCTTCTACATTAGCAAATATGCGGCCAAAATGATGCATCATCAAGATTAAGAACACCACCATGCTCACTCTTTCCATCCACTTCCATCCCCACAAACAGAATCCATGAGTACATAAATAAAAAATATCAGTTCATGAGATAATGCCTCAGATCCATACACATAAAACCGTTTCATTCAATGATTTTAAAGAAAACTAAAATAAACTTAGATGGTAATACCCCTCATTCATCCCACCAACGTCGGCATTACTGCTCATAGATGAACTGATCCCATCAAAAATGAAATGGGATTCTTCCTATTAATCGAATGTGTGTAAAAATTTGTACTTGGAGTTGGGGAATTCTATGTAATGAATGTATCTCTTCTTCGGCACTTTTAATAGCTTTTTACAAACTTTTATTTTTTTTACCCTTGGCCAGA
The DNA here is from genome assembly GCA_023678885.1 of Pogostemon cablin. Lineage (NCBI taxonomy): Eukaryota > Viridiplantae > Streptophyta > Magnoliopsida > Lamiales > Lamiaceae > Pogostemon > Pogostemon cablin. Next base: position 15,702,227 of record CM042952.1, on the reverse strand, counting down.
CCTCAATTTAACACGGTTGAAGTAAAATAACTATAGAATTATTTAAGCTAGCATGATATTGTGTACTCACCGTGAATGGGTTTGGCAGTGGCGTCGAGAAGGCTACGTGTTACTGTGAGCAGCGATGGAGGCCTACGACGAATATGCCTCACACATAACTTATTTTCAGCGCGGTGGGTTCATCGCAGAAAGTCGATTGCGAAACAACCACTGCAAGCGGAAGAAGAACCCTGGCGAAATGACGAAAGCTAGCTCCTACTTCTGCAATTCCCTCTTCCTTCCGGCTGGGGGAGTGTTTGCAAGTGGAAGGAAATTTGGGAATTTCACGGTAGTGGAGTTTTTCTTACATATCTCTTCCAGCTCGCAAGAATTGAAGTGATTGTGGCTGCAGTTGTGGGAGTATTAATGTGCTCCAACTAAATGAGACAAATGGAGAAGATAATCCGATAGGGTGGGTTCGGGTTGGCAGCAATTGTGAACTTTACTCCTCGTGCTGAAGGAAACAATGGTGAAAAGAGCATTTGTGGGAGCATTAATCTCTGGAGCAAAAGGAGACGATGTAGAAGAGATAATGGGTAGGGTGGATTCAATTTGACTAATTCATTTGACTTGGGTAGGGTGGGTAGGGTGGATACCACGCTAATAGTAAAATTGATATAATGCAATGAGGGTTTTTATTGTCTAAAAAGTGTGTAATGGTTAAAAAACATAATTAAGTTATATGATCGTCGATATTAATTTTTCTCTCTTCATTTTGGATAGTTTTAGATATTGGCACTTAAAATAAAGTGATAACAAAATCATTGAATTATTTAATGAGCAATTAATAATAATAATAATAATAATAATAATAATAATAATAATAATAATAATAATGGGTAGGTCTTGCGTGAGACCGTCTCACGTGAAATTATTTTATACTTTTTTAAATAGTTATCACTTTCGCTATAAAATATTATCACTTTCACTATAAAATGTTATTACTTTTCATTTATAGTATAATTTGTTCATAAAAGAGAATTATCACTTTTTATTAATTCATTATCACTTTTCGTTATAAAAGTTATCACCTTTCACCCGTCTCACGTAAACCCTTACGTGAGACAGTCTCACACAAGGTTTTTTCCAATAATAAATATATCATACTTCCTCCGGCCACTTACAAGGTATCCATTTTATATTTTTGAGTGTTCACTTCAAAGGTATCCATATTCCCTATTTAGTAAGAAGTTACACGACATGACACACCACTTCCATCTAATACAACTACCCACTATACATGTAATAATAATACTCCTTAATCCACGTGAAAAAGCAAATGATTACCTTCTAAGTGGCCGGAGGGAGTATTTTTTACTAAAACTGAAAAAAAAATTAAGATGGAAGAAAAATTAAAATTGTTTAACCGACAGGCATGAAGTTAGTAGGCAAAAATTTAAGATTAAGATAGCTTAATTACTTAATTAGCCAAACAAGACCCTTCTTTGCTTTTAATTATTTTTTAGTTTAATATAAAATATACTCCCTCCGTCCCACCCAAAGGGTAGTGTTTGCTTTTTACACGTGGATTAATGAGTATTATTATTTAATGTGTAGTGAGTAATTGTATTAGTGGAAGTGAGGGTCCCATATTTTAATTGTATTAGTAGGTATGTGTGGGTGGTCCCATATGTGTAAAAAAGAAAAGGAGACTATTTGGGTGAGGCGCCCAAAATAGAAAAAAGTGACCATTTGAGTAGGACAGATGGAGTATTTATTTGGATTAATGGATGATTTGTCTCACATAAAAGGATTCGTGAGACGGTCTCACCCAAAACCTACTCAATAAAAAATGGGTAGGTCTTGTGTGAGACCGTCTCACGTGAGACCATTTTACATATTTTAAAATAATTATCACTTTTGCTATAAAATGTTGTCACTTTTTATTTATACTATAATTTGTTCATGAAATTACATTATCAATTTTCATTAATTCATTATCATTTTTCATTATGAAAGTTATCATTTTTTTCCTGTCTCACGTAAGCCCTTATATGAGACGGTCTCACACAAGTCTTTGCCATAAAAGATATAAATGTAAATATAATTAAGTATTTTTGGAATCTACTCATGCAAAAGTAATAATTAAACGAAAAATACTCCACATTTCCGCCCAAATAGCACCATTTTATTATATTGGGCGTCTCATCCAAATTCTACAATTTTCCTCTTTTAGTAAAAATGGATCCACCAATAGCCTACCATTATCCATCACATCTCTCTAATACACCAACCCACTTTACTTAAAATAATAATATTTATTAATTTAAGTGAAAAAACAAATGCAACTCTTTCCACGGTACGAAGGGAGTATATATTAGAGGTGATCATAAAAATACCTTAAGCTCTTGCGGGTAACTAAGCTGTAGGATCCTCAACAAGATTTTCAGATGTTTTAAAGATTAAATCCACTATTATGCTCTTCTCCCTATGTACTATCTATTCTATAATTTCTCTTAGAAGTTACTTTCTATTTGTAGAATTATCTATTCATGTAATATAAATTATAGTGGTTGATTCCTCTTATTATAATTGAAAATCTTATTCGGTCACGGATATTCTAATAGCATAAAGGGCATCTTCGTCACACTTTAATAAGAATATATATATATATATATATATATATATATATATATATATATATATATATATATATATATATATATATATATATATATATAATTAAAATGAATCATACCTGAATCAATAATCCATCAAAGCATATAAATAAATCATAATTAACTAATTGAATTTATGCATATAATTCAAACAATTAAAACGATGAATAGAAAGAAATTTTCTAATAAAAATAAAACCACTATCCATAATAAATACCCATATTCCCAGCTCCACAAAGAAGACTGGTCACTCATAATGAAATTATTAAGAATAACAAATTTCTTCTTATAGTTTATTACTCCCTTAGGGAGCTCTTTACTTGTATACTATAAATGAAGTTTAAGAAATGTGTGGTTTTTTTTAATCAATTTTATTGACTTTTAAGGGTAAATTTGTGAAGTATTACTTAGTCGTAAATAAATAATAAAGTAAGCTAGGTGTATTAAATGATGACTTTTTTGCCCCCGGGACACACCGTGCGCCCATACCTTTTAGTCCTTTTAGTATTAAATTGTATACCACTTTAGTGTATAAAATTGTGTGCCCGGGAACACAAGAGATCAATTCTTAAGTGATAATGACATTTTTGAAAACATGATATAATAAGGGATTATTTGTTTTGAAAATTTTACTATTTTTGAAAAATAATAAAACAGACAAATAAGGAAGACAAATAAGGAAAAAGTGAAAAATTTAAGAAAAATGGAGTAATAATAATAATAACTAGAAATAAAATAAAATATGATAAATCTTATTGATGTTCACTAGCACCGGATGTTCATAGGGTGAAAGATGGAACACTTGAGATAAAAAGTCATAAAAGATCTGAGGATCTCAAGAATTGGTATAAAATTAAATCCCAAAGGATATTAGGATCTTAAAGAATCTCAAGAATTGATGATTTGTAAATATGAAAAATTGATATTCATATGAGATATGATATTATCTTGGATATAAGATAAAAAATTAATTATTTAAATAAAAGACATAATTGAATTTAATTTTCGAAAATTCTCGACTACAAGTACATATGTTTTCGTGAATAACTATGGCATTCCGTTTCTGATTTAAATGATTTTCGTATCCACACGATTCTCTCTTTGTTGTGCATCTTATCATGTAAAACATTTATATAAAAAATATTTCTATAAAATCTCCAATACTCTTAACATTTCTAAATATTCTCCGATACTCTTTAAATTAATTACTAAAATTTGCATTTTTTAAAAATGGTAGGTTTTGGATTAGACAGTCCACGGATCCTAATTTGTGAGACGGATCATTCATTAATCTAAATAAATATATTTCATATTAAATTTAAAAAAATTAAAGAAAAAGAAGGGCCTTATTTAGCTTAAGCTTTAAGTAATTAAGATAAAATCCCTTATCCGGCTTTACTCCATGATTTCGCATTTTCAGCGCCTGCAGATTAGTACTACAATTATTTATTTTTCACTTATACGTCATTAATTATTATTATTAACAATAATAATTAGGAAAAGACTTGTGTGAGGTCGTCTCACGTAAGAGGTTACGTGAGACGACCAGAAAGTGATAACTCTTATGAAAGAAAGTGATAATAAATTAATGAAAAGGGCTTACGTGAGACGGCCAGAAAGTGATAATTCTTATGAAGGAGAGTGATAATAAATTAATGAAAAGTGATAGTGCTCTTTCATGAACAATTTATAGTATAAATAAAAAGTGATAACATTTTATAGCGAAAGTGATAATGATTTATAGCAAAAGTGATAACTATTTAAAAATTGAAAAATTGTCTCACATGAGACGGTCTCACGCAAGACCTACCCTAATAATTATTAATGGTTTATTAAATAGTTTAATTATTACTTTATTTTAATCAGGTATAACTTTTTATTAAACATGTTATCACTTTTTATTATAATAAAATTGTTCGTGAAATAATTCAATTAGATGGATATCACTTTTTTATTTTATATGAATCACTTTTTATTAAAATATTATATTTTTATTAGCTATGACTTTTTATTAAAAATATTATCACTTTTCTTTTAAAATGTTATCACTTTTGATTTATATTATAAATTATTCATGTAATAATTCACAGTACTGTTATAACTTTCATTAATTGAGTATTACATTTTAAAATTTATAAAATTTAAAATAAAAAATAAATTAAATAAATAACAAATTTTAAATTAATAAAATTTTAAATAATAAAAAATACTATAACTAAAAAAAAACATTAAAAGACCAAATTAATTAAATTTTATAATTAAAATTTCAATTTTTATAATTTAATTACAACCAAACAGAACCCTTTAAAATGTGATTAATGGGTTAATGGATGCTCCGTCTCACATAAGAGGATCCGTGAGACGGTCTCAACCAAGTCTTTGCCTTTTAAAAAAATCCCATGAAGCACTAATATATAAAAGAATACTCCCTCCGTCCCGCCACAAGAGTTACATTTTACTAATTGGGCGTCACGCTATAAGAGTTACATTTCTTTTTTTTAGTAGATGAGAGAGAAAATATCAATTTTAGTTCTGTACCTTTTACCAAATCCAATTTTAGTCCAATAACTTTTAATATTTTCAATTTTAGTCATTTTAGTTTCAATTTTGGTCCTACAACTTTTAAAATTTCAATTTTAGTCCTATAAGTTTCAAATTTAGTCCTAAAAGAGTACTCCCTCAGTCTACTGATATACCTGCTACTGTTACTACTGCACCGATACCTACTATTGTTACTACTGCACCTGTTCACACCGAGAGACCGCCTAAATTCGATGGAACGAAATTTAAGTGTTGGCAACAGAAAATGCTGTTCTACTTAACAACACTCAACCTCGCCTGTTTTCTGATAGAAGTTGCTCCAATGGTTGAAGAAGATGAAGCTGATGAACAAAAGAAAGTTGTCGTTCAAATATGGAAACATAGTGACTTCATGTGCCGTAACTCCATTCTAAATGGGTTAGATGACTCACTTTATAATATTTATACAGATTTTAAAACTTCTAAAGAACTATGGGAGTCACTGGAAAAGAAGTACAAAGCGGATGATGTTGGAATGAAGAAATTCATAATCGGACGATTCCTCGAGTACAAAATGGTTGACTCCAAGTCTGTATTGGATCAAGTTAGAGAACTACAATGATCCTACATGGCATCCATGCCGAGGGTATGGAATTGAGTGAATCTTTTCAAGTAGCTACTTTAATTGAAAAGCTACCGCCTCTATGGAAAGATTTTAAGAACTATCTCAAGCACAAAAGAAAAGAAATGGGGCTTGAGGACTTGATCGTGAGACTAAGGATCGAAGAAGATAATCGAAAGTCTGAAATCAAGTCTAGCAAAGAGGCAAGAGTTAACTTAGCTGAATCCGGGGCAAACAAAAAGAGAAAGCGGAATGACAAAAAGTAAAAGCCTGTAAAGAAAATTAAAGGCAACTGCTACAACTGTGACAAGCCCAGACATATGGCATAAAACTGTCGTCAATTAAAGAAGGAAAACAATAGCCGAGCTAACCTAGCGGAAGAGAAGTCAGTATCCGCCAACCTGTCTGAACTAAACCTAATCTCTGTGGTCTTTGAAGCAAACCTTGTGGATAATCCACAAGAATGGTTTGTGGATAGTGGAGCTACAAGACACATCTTCTCGGACAAGGAAATGTTCTCTACCTATATCTCGATAAGTGGTAGAAAATTATTTATGGGAAATTCTGGAACATCCGAAGTTGTTGGACTAGGCAGAATTGTGTTGAAGATGACATCAGGAAAAAAGCTCCAATTTGTGGATGTGCTGCATGTCCCTGACATTCGTAAGAACTTAGTGTATGGATCATTGCTTAGTAAAGCCGGATTTAGACAAGTGTATGAGTCTGACAAATATGTACTACCTAAAAGTGGTATGTTTATAGGAAATGGCTACCTTGAAAATGGGCTTTTCAAACTAAATGTAATGACTGTATACCGTGATATTAAAAATAAAGGAAAAGTTGTTTCTTACTTGGCCGACAGTTCTAATATATGGCATGATAGATTAGAACATGCAAGTTTAAATTCGCTAAGAAAGTTAGTCAACTTAAATTTGTTGCCAATAATGGAACTAGATCCACTAAAGAAATGTGAATTTGCGTTGAAGTAAAAGTGACAAAAGCACCATTTCACTCAGTAGAAAGAAGTACTACACCTCTAGAACTAATTCATACTGATATATGTGATTTAAAGTTCGCACCAACAAGTGGGGGTAAAAATTACTTCATTACATTTATCGATGATTGCACAAGGTATTGTTATATATATCTTCTAAGAGGGAAAGATGAAGTAATAGATGCATTCGTAAACTTTAAGAATGAAGTTGAAAATTAACTAAGCAAAAGAATCAAAATGATTCGAAGTGATAGAGGTGGAGAATATGTGGCTCCATTTGAAGAATTTTGTCTGCCAAACGACATTATTCATCAAACCATAGCACCACACTCACCACAATCTAATGGCGTTGCCGAACGTAAAATAGAACTCTTAAAGAGATGGTGAATGCTATGCTGATTAGCTAGGGCTTACCCCAGAACATGTGGGGGGAAGCTGTGCTTTCGGCAAACCACATTCTTAATAAAATACCACACAAGAATAGAGATAAAACTCCATATGGATTATGGAAAGGAAGGAAACCATCATACGGTTACCTCAAAGTGTGGGGATGCCTAGCAAAAGTTGAGGTACCAAAACCAAAACAAAAAATCTAGGACCCAAAATAGTTGATTGCATCTTTATTGGCTATGCATACAATAGTAGTGCATATCATTTCTTGGTTCACAAGTCAGAAGTTCCCGAAATGAATGAGGGAATGACTATTGAATCTAGAAATGCAGTGTTCTTTGAGAACATATTTTCTAAGAAGGAAAAACAAGAAGTGAGCTTGCATCATGACGCTATAGAAAAGAGTTCACCTCAAAGGGAGGAAGAACCAAGGTGTAGTAAAAGAACCAAGAAGGAAAAATTCTTTGGTCATGATTTTATAAGCTACATGCTAGAAAATGAACCAAGGCCAATACAAGAAGCATTGTCTAGTTTAGATGCTCCTCTCTGGAAAGAGACTATCAACAGTGAAATTGAATCCATTATGTAAAACTATACATGGGAGGTGGTCGATCTCCCACCGAGCAACCTGAAGGTGGGTTTGTTGCCCTTGGCCAAGAAAAAAAAGTGTGCAAGTTAATAAAATCCTTATACCGATTAAAACAAGCACCTAAACAATGGCATCAAAAGTTTGATCAAACTATGCTATCAAATGGATTCAAAATCAACAAATGTGATAAATGTGTCTACATAAAAGGCCCGCCTAATGAGTATGTAATTGTATGACTATACGTAGCCGACATGCTCATAATAGGAAGTAATCACAAAGTGATTGTGAATACTAAGAACATGTTGAAAAGGAATTTGACATGAAGGATATGGGTGAAGTTGATGTCATACTAGGGATAAAAATCTTTAGATCACCTGACGGAATTGTCTTAACACAATCTCACTACGTAGAGAATATACTTTAAAAATTCGATGCCTTTGACTTACCCCCGACTAAAACTCTTGTGGATGTGAATCTATATCTAGCTAAAAATAAAGGCGAACCCATATCACAACAGAAATATGCAAGAATTATCAGAAGCTTGATGTACTTAACAAATTGTACACGTCCGGATATAATATACTCTGTTCATAAACTTAGTAGGTTCACAAGCAATCCAAATGCAGAACATTGGACATCATTGACAAGAGTACTTAGATATTTGAAACATACTCTAAGTTATGGGATACTGTATATAAGATATCCAGCCTTGGTCGAAGGATTCACGGATGCTAATTGGATAACTGATTCAAAAGACTCCAAATCCACAAGTGATTACGTATTTACCATAGGTGGTGGAGCAGTATCATGAAAATCCTCTAAACAAACATGTATAGCTCGTTCCATAATAAAGTCGGAGTTCATTACATTAGACAAAGCTGGTGAAGAAGCCGAATGACTTAGAAACTTCTTAAAGGATATTTCTTGTTGGAGCAAACCAGTGCCTCCTATAATGATATATTGTAATAGCATGACAACTACTGGGAGAGCACAAAGCAACATGTACAACGGTAAGTCTCGACACATAAGAAGAAGACATAATACCGTTAGGCAATTGATCTCTAGTGGGATAATTTCCATCGACTATGTTAAGTCTAAGGAAAATATCGCGGATCCACTGACAAAAGGCATAAATAGAGATCTAATGACAAGTGCAGTAATGGAAATGAGTTTAAAATTCACGCACTAAAGAATGTCTATAGCGGTAACTTAACCATGATGATTGGAGATCCCAAGAACATGGTTCAATAAGACAACTAAGTTATAATTGTTCTGAAATAGCACTTGAAATATAATTTCAACTCATTCTCAAACAAATCAAGTGCAAGCCTGCAGAAGTGTGGTAAAGGGTAAGCCTTAAAAGCTTTTAATGATTCCTATACCTTAAAGGTGGAGTATAACATGATACTCTATATAGTAGATCACATGTATAAGTGTGAAGTTTGGCCGCTTCAAATGAGAAAAACACTTATGAATCCAAGATGGTCCAGGACCGAATTGGACACAACGTGAGAACGAAGAATATTAGAAAAACAAGTAGCATATTCGGAATCTATGTTTTGAGTATATGAATTTAATGTATAAGTTTGCTCAAATCCAATTCTGGGTTAATGAGTAATTAATACATGAAGTTTGCAATTTAATTACAAGAAAAAGAAGAAAAGTGAAGAGTAAAGGTTGAAGTGGAAGTTGTCCCACATTGGAAAATATGGTAGAATTGAACTCCTTATTATTACCTACAAACATTATTGAATTTAAAATAAAATGTGTGAACCACATGGTGCATCTAATCAAGTCTAGTCACGCTCGCACATGATCACCTTTTTGGACTCGAATTAGGGTTAGCTAGGTGAGTCAAGCCGACGAGTGGGATGACTGATCAAATCGGGTCGATCGGGTTGGTTGTCGGGTCGTGCCGAGCCTGATCCATGGGTCCGGGCAGGACTCAATCCAAAGATGCATTGGAGGGTAAATTTGGCTCCAAAATTTGAGTTCAAATTTAATTTAAAGTGGCTCTAAAATTTGAATTCAAATTTAATTTAAATGGGTGCAATCTAGACCATTGGATATTGATCTTGATCAAGAGGCGCGGTCGGACAGTCCAGAATGATCTGAGATATCTTTTTATGAAAGGTCACCACACCTCTTCACTTATTATAAATAGACCCCCAAGATCATTTGAAACATTCATTCAAATCCTGCAATACAATACTTGCATATTACATTCTAGCCCATAAGTTCTAGAATTATCCTACCCAAGTCCGAAAGCTCTAAATATTAGTTCATTCGCCGATAATTTTGGACTCGTTGTGCTACAAGTTCGAAATTCAAAGTCGTTGTATCTTTGAGGCGATTGCTATAGTCCATAAGAACCTGAAGTACGGAGCAATTTCGTCTTAAGGAGAAAGAGTGTAACTCTTAACTCGACTTTACCAAAAGTTATCCATAAGCTATTTTAAATACTACTCCATATACCCAACATCAACTTTGATAGAACTTCATTTCCTTTCATGTGAGAGAAAATGGAGAGAGAGAAAATTCAGAAGCAGTTGATATTTCTTATGCATCACACCATTTGTAGTTGGTTCTTGGTAAACTTCCGCTTTACAATATTCAGATCTTTCTCAAAATCCCTATTTTCTTTTCATTTTCATTTCTAATTTTCCACATTAAGTAAGTATGTGAGGGATGGCTTGTGAAGGAATTAGGTAATGAGCTCCCAAGCAAACCTTAACTCCGAAAGCATATCCGGTTATAGAGCCATGTCGATCTCGGGTGTGTTGTTTTCATGAAATATGGATTTTTGGAGTTTGATTTTTCTTATTTGGGATTCTGCTTTAGGATTTGGGATTGTTGATTCCTTGGGTGGCAATTGCAGAAATGATGTAATTATGCAGCTCTTTTAACAAAATAAGATTACTAATGTACACATTTTGACATGAAATACTGTGATGCAGTATCTTTAAAATCGGACCGGACTGACAGTTCAATCGGGAATCGAAGCTAAGACCGGTCCAGACACCCCCATAAATCGCTGTTATAGTTAACCCGAAAAAATCATTTTGAACTGGTTAAAACCGGAATAACCGGTGAACCGCCCAAACTGGAAACCCATCGATTTTTGAAAACCCATCCCAACAAAACCCGAATCCTCTTACATATGTCCATCTACTTTGTCATTCCAGCTACCACCGCCTCCGTGAATGGTGCCTTCAAGAACTGATCCGTAATATCTAGCACCACGAGATGAAAAGGAAGACCCACCTGCAGATCTAGGATCGGTCTTTCAACGGCCAAGTCAGACTGAGTAGTGGGAGAAAAACATCGACAGCAGAAGAGAATGGCAAGAATCACAGAGTCGATAGCGAGATTAATGGAGGAATCCATGAAGATATTTCCGTCGAGTGGTGAGAGAAATCATTTGGGCAGAGAAAATTAAAAATAAAATGAGAGAGAATGAAAAAGCAAATAAAGTGTGGATAGAAGCGATGGCAGTGGTTTGATAATTGATAAAGGGGTTAACTTTATTTTTTACTTTTTGATATTTGAAATTTTATTTTGAAATATATACTATTTAAATTATTTGTATTTTATATTTTATTTCATATATGTGATTAACAAATTAAATTTTGGAATTAAGTTTTGAAATTTGTTGGTTATGAAATAAAAATAAAATAATAAAGATGACTCATATTTATTTATGCTTAAAATATTTGGTGAAATATTTTTATTAATAATTATATATTTTTTTAATGTAAAAATTTATATATAAAATAATAAAATATTATAGAAAATAGGTAATTTTTATTTTTTCGGTTCGATCGATCCGACTGGATCGATCGCGAACCGTTGGGGCGCCGATTCAATCTTCGATCCAGTTATAAAAATAATATTGTGATGTTGAATGTGATTCACGTGTTGATGCAGATCTCATTATGGTTAATTGCATGCAACTTGCTGCGGCTTCTCTTTTTATTTATGCACTAGCCGAGTGGTGACCCTATGATGGATATTTGTCACAAGATAATGATTCTGGATGCCAAATATTATTTAACTTGTTATGCACTAGCCATTGACGCAAAATATTTTTTGTTATTTCTTTTTTCGTTGGTGGTTGTGTTCTTGATGTTTCTGGTGGTGCGTGTTTATATAAGCGCATTGTGGCATCCAACTATTGTAGTGTCTGTAGTGGAACTTGTTTATGGACTTGAAGCCATGAAGAAGAGCTATGAGTTGTTAAAGGAGAAAACTTGGATGGGTTTTACTCTTGTTTACGGGTACTTAGCCTTTTGTGGGGTGATCAATATTGTTTTTGGGTCAATTGTATTTCATGGCGGTGATGATTATGGTGTGTGTTTACGGGATTGTGATGGGGGAATTTCTTGTTTGTATGTTGGTGATTGTGAATCTTATAGGGTTGCTTGTTCAAAGTGTGTTCTACTATATCTGCAAAGCTATCACAATCAGAGCATTGATAAGAGTGTTTTGTATGATCATCTTGGTGGATATCATGGAGACTATGTGCCTCTCAAGAGTAGCATTCAAAGTCAAAACTTGGATGCCTAATGCTTCTGCATCAAAATTGAAGTTTCTGTTATTCATTATTTTGATGTAAAAGATGAAATCTATGTAAAGATGAAGTTCTGAAGCTGGTGTGTGCTTTGGGACACTTCTACTGTAATGAAAAAAAGAATTGAAGTGGTTCTTGGCCTTTGTCCTTGTATCAGTTGCTTATTATAAGCTCTTCATCATATGTGTTCAATATTTTTATTGTTGAACTTGCCTGCCTGATGCCATAATTTTTTTGTAAGGTGTATCGAGTTCAACTTAAAACGAATGAGATAATCATGAAAAGATAACAAGTAGTTTTTTTTTCTTTTACAAGTAGGCTTTAATTAGTAGCATGTTTAAAAGAGTAATTTAATTAATTTCAAAGAGTGATTCAATTAACTTTAAAGAGTAATCTAATTATTTTTGGAGTATAATTTAATTATTTGAAATTCATGGATTTTATTTTAAAAAATAATAGTCACAATTTAAAGAGTAATCCTACTAATTTCAAATAGTGATCCAATAAATTACAAAGAGTAATCTAATAAATTTTAAAGAGTGATTTATCAACCTACAATTTGCATACGATTTAATATTTCACAATACATGAATACATTTTTAGAAAATTAGAGTTTCAAATAAAAGAGTAATACAATTCATTAACAAGAGTAACCTAGTTGATAGAAAAAAATAATCTAAAAAATATTGATAAAACAGAACAATATATAAACAAATCAACATAAGTAATCCAAAAACTTATTCATACAGAAAATTAGAGTTCCAAACCAAAGAGTAACCCAATTCATAATAAAGAGTAACCTACAAAAGGAGTAATCCAAAAACTTATTCATACAGAAAATAAGAGTTTTAAATCAAAGAGTAACTCAATTCATTAAAAAGAGCAACCTAATTAATAGAAAAGAGTAACATAAAAAATATTGATCAAATAGAACAATATATAAACAATTCAACATAAGGAGTAGTCCAAAAACTTATTCATAATAACCTAATTCTTTCTAAAGAGTAACTCAATTAATAGAAAAGAGTAACCTAAAAGTTGTTGACCAAACAAACATAACATAAAAACAAATCAACAGAAAAAGTAATCTAAAAACTTATTCATGGTAATCCAATTTATTATAAAAGTAACTCAATTAATAGAAAAAAATAACCTAGATGACGAAACAAAACAATAACTTGTTAATTATTGAAGATGAGTAACCCAAGTTTATAATTACTTGGGTTAATAGAAAAGAATAACCCAAGTTTATAACCTCTGAACTGTGGGCTTATTTATCTAATTTAATACTCAACAGTTGATGGATCTCTTTAACAATTAGCTTCTTTTTCAATTTCATATGCTCAATTGGTACCGCTTTCGTCGAAAATTCTCTTTATCTTGGTTATTGTTTTGTTGATTCTCGTTGTTCTTTCATTGAAACATAGAAAATTCAACAATTATTTTCATAGTTTCACGTGTGTGCAAGGTGTTCGATAAAATGACAGTTTTGTTTTTTCTAATTAATTTTTTTTGGACATAAAGATTTTCCATTACTAGTGTAATGCTATCAAGTTTTTATACACAAGAATGTGATGAAATTGCGTAAACTAAAAATAAAACTTGCATCTCTAAACAATAGTACATTTCTGCAGCACTCTTTCTCCAACTCTATGTCGTCACACACAAAATTAATCATACTCCAAAATCCACAAATTCGAGCACTAGAATAAATGGTCAAATTTTCAATCATAAGGTTAATATGTACAAATTAGAAAGCAGAACACCACCCAAAAGCTTAACACCCAACAACCTTCCATTAATGAAAGTTGATTGTTGTTATCCATATCAACGGACAGTGAGAGAGAAATGAAATCATCAATATTCAACGAAGAAGCGTACACTTATACCTTGACCTACTCTTCGTGAATCCCTTATCAATCTAATCTTATCTTTGCTTGGAGTATCCACCATCGTGAAAGCAAATCCCGATGGGGTTCTGGCATCAACACATATTTCTTAAATACGGTGGCGCTGAAGGAAGAAACCCTCTGCTTCACACCCATGCCAAATTTCTTCCTTGCGAATCTTCGGTGATTGCGATCGAGTTACCACCAAGGAAAAAATGCCAGAGTTGTTTCTCTCTTGATGTGTTGATTTCTTTGCAGTTGTTATGCCGAACTCGTTTCTCTCTCTTATTGTGTTGATTTCTTTGGCGGTTGTGCGTAGTGCGTTTATTGAACCAAGAAATAATGAGAAGATATTATTATGCCCAAAATTCAAAATGGGCATTGACTCATATTAAAAATACCATGTTCTACGAAATATGAAAAAAAGACGTGCCTACTGAAGTGTTTCTCTAAATAAAATCAAGCCTAAAACTGTACAAACAAGCTCAAAACATGAAATAATCAGTGAATAAATTAGCCTAGATAAATGCGTAAAATACACGTTCATCAATACTTATTTAATATCATAACTTAATTTAAATATTATTCATGTTTTAACATAGATAAAAATAAAAGTGAAATATCATAGAAATAATAAAAAAATGGGTAAACTAAATAAAAACTAGAGCAACTGATTTATATTGGTTCATCCCAGTTCAACCGCTAAAACGATTTTTTAACTATTCAGTATCAGATGTTGATTCATTCATTTGAACCCACTAGTCTTTTTTTGAAATCATTGGTAAATTATATTTAGTCATATGAACTCCATTCTTTGTTCCAATATTTTATATACATTACAAATATGAAAATGATCAAATATCATAAAATTTTATAATACTCCTCCAACTCACTATAATTTTCATCCCCACCTTTTGCACCTAGATTAAAAAAATAATAACGTTTAGGGATATTATGATATTTTTTTGGTAATAAGTGAATGATAAGGTATGTTAGATGTGTTAGGTAGCAGGGGCAGATACATGAATTTCAATTACAATATAAAATTTATAAAATATTAAAATACATATATATATATATATATATATATATATATATATATATATTAAAGAAAATTATAATTACCATTATAAAGCATCATCAGAAACTTGTAAAAGTACTCTTTCTCAATAAAAGTAACCAAACTATCATTTAACAATTGATCACCCATGCTATTACGGATCTTATTTTTTACATAAGTCATTTCAGAAAATACTCTTTCCACACTTGTAGTAGCAATATGAAGAATCAACATCAACTTGATAAACAAATAAATCATTGGATAAATCACATATTTCTTTGTCTCCATAAGCATCATTGAAAGGGCACCCAAATCATACAAATCTTGAAATCTGACATCTCTTTGTATATCTTCAATAAATATATCAAATAAACATTCTAGAGTCATCAAATCAATACTCATAAACTCAGAAGGATAAAATGAGGCAAGTTTAAGTAACCTTTTCTTGTCAAAATAAGAGAAGCTATCTTTTGGACTTAAGAAAGACATGCATATGAGTAATTCCGTATTAACCTCATCAAATCGATCATTGAGTTCTCTAAGTTCTAAGTCAATCACAACAATCATTATTCAACTCGAAAATGTTGGAGGTTTCTCACCAGTCTAACAAAGCACTTCAATCTTCCTCGTGGAATATAAGAAGCATCCATATTGGGAACAACTATGCCATGTTTAATGCAAAAAGATGACCTTATCCAAGAGAGTTTCCCTTGTTTTTGCAGCATTTCCTTAGTTAAGGTAACAAGAGATATTGCATTAACAATATCTTGATCTATTCTTTGCAAAGCAAGACACAAGTCATTAGTATATCCAAAAAGAGTCAACATCAAGTGCGCTATAAAACTAAAATCAAATGACTCCAATGAGTATAAAACAAGTTGAGCTTTTATCATATCCTCTAAACTTGTAGCTCTCTTCCCAATCATCTCAAGCACCTCAAGAATGGTAGGAAACAAGTGGATAATATTTAAAAGAGTTTTATAGTAAGATCCCCAACGAGTATCACCGGGCTTCATCAAACCAAGTTCTTGGTTCAAACCTAGTCCAATTTCAATTTCTCTCACTTTCAAGGCTTCAACAACTTTTTCTGCTTGACTTTCGCTTATAAGAAATCCCAACCACGTTCAATAAGTTTGCAATTACCTCAAAAAGACAACCACAATCATCATTATTCTTAGCAACAGCAAAAAGAGTTAATTGAAGTTGATGAGCAAAGAAATGAACATAGTATGCACATAGAGTATCCTTCATAATCAAAACTTTTAGCCCATTTATCTAACCCTTCATTTTACTGGCCCCATTGTATCCTTGCCCTTGCATTTTAGATGGGCTTCTACAAGTAATGATACAATTGCACTTTTGAGTGATAACGACGTGGTATCACCAACATGTACTAATCCAAGAAACCTCTCCACCACCATTCCATTTTTACCATTGACATAACGCAAACAAAGAGCTAATTGTTAATTTTGAGATATATCGCTAGCTAGACTCATCTGCCAATATACCAAAATAGTCATTCTCGAGCTCTTCTATAGTACGTTTAGATGTCTTTTTTGCACAACAATTAATGATATCTTTTAAATTAAGGGAGATGTCATTTGGCTATTGCCCGGTGCATTTCCAAAAGTAACTTTTTAAACATTCTCATTATGCTCTCCTAGCCATTTCAAAAGGTCTAGAAAATTTTCCATATTTATTGATTCACCATTTTCATCATGCCCTCGACATGTCAATCCTTGTCGCAAAAGGAATCTCAAACAAGAAATTGAAGCCTTCAAACGAGCTTCATATTCAATTCATATCATATCACTTGCACAATTAAAGCATGTAATATAGATTTTCTTTTTGAATCTCTTAAATTTACATATTTCTCATAAGCAAGATTGTGAGAACTTTTAACCTCACCAACATGTGTCTCAAATCTATTCTGTTTATTCCAAGATTTAAATCCACTACTAACAAATGCATCTCCTCCCACACTAATATCAATCTCATACTTGAATAAGTAACAACTAAAATAATATGCTGCATCTTTCTCATTACTATATTCAAGCCAATCATATTTTTTAAACAAATCAAATTAAATCGTCGCATCCTCCGAGATCTCTTTGAGGAAAATCATGAGTCTTAGGTTGACAATACCCTTTAAGAATATATGCCTTTCTCACTGCATTTCGTTGATTCAGTGATTAATCCATTATATCTATTCTTTTTCTTGGATCATTGGGAAGAAGCTCAACATCATATAGCAATTCTTCATCCTCCAAAGAGATACTATTACTATCAACTAACTATTTAACACCATTTTTCTTTCTTGAGTTTTTGGAGAATTAGATAAAGGGGTTGAAGAAGACTCACAATTAATAGGAATATTGACATCTTTTGACGAAGTGCAGAAGGCCGCTTGATTAATTTTTTTAAGCATAAATTGATGAAGAACGGGTTGCTTTGTCATCATCTTTGTTTCTTTGATATGAATTTATCCTTTCTCATTTTCCTAAAATGAATTAATAATTTAGAAATAAAAAGTCTTAATTTCAATTTTTTTTATTAAATAGACAATTATTCTCGTTTCAACTCAACAATTCTCATTTCAATTGAACATGTAATATTAATTTAGAGTAAAAAAATTCAACATTAAAAGATAATTCATATTCCAACAAAACCATTCAAAAGAAATTTAAGAAATAAGCATTACTAAAATTAAATTACATATTATAAATTTATAAAAATTAAAATATAGAATAAACCCTAATACATTTAATACTATATAAAATAAAATTCACTAATATATAAACTCAATAATAAGTATATTAAATAATTCTTCATATAATATGGATTAGTAATTAATAATTGAAACTATATCTTACCTTTTTTGTTTGTGCGTAACATTAATGAAATCGCCTGGAGGTGTTGTGTAGTGTGCCCTTGAATCTCAGTTACGCGTGCTGAGTTGTACAGCAATTTCATGGGATTTAATATATTAAATACTATTAGTTGGGTAATTTAAAATGGGCACATCAATTTTTAACTTAATGAGCTTAAGTTTATTTTTATTTTTTAACACAAATGAGCTTCAGTTTTCCCAAGGGATTTATTTTGGTTGTTGTCAGCTTGTCAGCACTGAACGTAGGATATATATATGTGGGTACATAATTTTTTTAATTAATGGATATATATATATATATATATATATATATATATATATATATATATATTAAAAATTACTCTTACATACAAAATATTAAAGTAAAATACCAAATATAACCCTAAACTCATAAACTTTTAAACCACAAACCCTAAACCCCTCACCCACCTACCGCCGCCGTCGGACCACCGCCGGACCGTCGGCCGGTCGCCGAAACACCGCTGGATATACACCTTTTTTGCTGCACACATTTTTTTTACTGCACACACTTTTGCTGCACACAATTTTCATGCTGCACACAAATATTCATGTGCAACACATTGTAAGGGTAATATTGGAATATCACTATATATTTTTGTAGTTAGTAGTAATATTTTTGTATGTTTGTATTATATATATATACCCCTTGTCCCCATAGCTGTACCCCCATGTCCCCACATAGATCTGCCTTTGTTTGGAAGAAGTGATTTTTCTTTTTATTCTTTTTGTAAATAATGTTATAGGGGGAGGGTAGTTGTTTTGACTTTTTTCCTTTTTAAGGAGGTGAAAACTTTTGTGGGATAATGCAAAATAAAAAGCAAAAATTAACGAGTTGGAGGGAATATATTTTAATTTGAAATTGTATTATCTACTTAAAATATGTGCTATACTACACTTGGGCCAAAATTTGCATGACATCATCTCATGGAATGTGTTTTGTGAGATGAATAAGAAGCGATACTGTTAGAAAATTATTTAATTTCCTATATAATCTAATTATGGGCAATATATTATTATACAATTATATTAACTATTCAATTATTTTATGAACTTAATTAAATAATCTAATTAAGATAGAAAGTCCATGGGCTATAATAATACTGATATGGACCAATTGTATAGTATATAAATGCTCCTTGGTTATGGTCCCCAATATACTGAGCCGCCGCACATAAGTCTCTCTTCTCTCCATCTGGAGGGATTATGACGTTCCAATAAAGGAATAAGGAGGCATAGTTAAGGAAGGTCGTAATATCTCTAATCTCCGAGTTCATGTTCCACTTAGAGGACTCTATGGATCAAGGTACGCTTCTGTGTAATAATTTAAATCTCGTTTATCGTAACAGGGTTAAGGTATTAGGATTTATGGATTTATTTCCTACAAGTGGTATCAGAGCCACCCTATTCATGATTCTTGAGATCTGATGGAATTAAATTTTTAATGATATATGTCTGATTATTAATTTAATACTTTGTTGCGATTAATTATTTTAATTCAAATTTAATCGCATAAATTGGATCAAATTTTGATAATTGAGATATATGATCCCTAAGTGATTCAGTTTTGGTGACACAATTAACATACTTTAATGATGTGTGTTGAATACATATTTTGACTATTTATGTTTTGTGATCCGTGGAGATGAACATCAATGGTACAGAGAAGATTTTAATTTTGATGCCTATGAGTTTTAATGCTTAAGGTATTTTGATAATACATATGTATCGTTGATAAAAAAAGAGTGGAATTTGCTTAGTTGTCAATTTTTATTTCCATTAATAATGATGAATATTCATACTGCTTTTAGTTTAAATTTCGGGATCCAATTCAATTAATCATTAATTGTGGCTGGTTGGATTGTAAAAGCAATTGGGTTATACGACAATTCATAATTTGAATTGCTACAATTTGTCAATAAAATTATTATGTTGAAATCGGGATAAAGTAATTTGGCGACTAATATCTTGTGTGGAAATGAGCTTTGTGATTACAATAATTGTATTATTGAATCAATCACAAAGATTGAATCAGTCAATCATATTCAAGAAGCAATCAATATTTTAAGAATTAGCAATTCCACTATTTTCATTCCTTTACAGTTAATGATTAATTTGGCGAGGTGTTGATAAAATCTCAGTTGTATTTTCCATTTGTGGTTTACATTAACTGGGACTTTAATCTAAAGACTCATTCAGTTTATTACTTTAATTATAATTTGTGATAGATTTGGTTCTAAATCTTTGAAATTTAAGTTTAAATTGATCACATTATTAGTTCAATTAATTTGGAGGAATGATCAAATTTAGTTTGATTGAGCATTTTGTAATTGAAATGGGCATACTATTGATTATAAAATGGCAATTTAATTATACTTCTGCTCATTTAATTGTTAGACATTATTTATAGAAATTAAGTTTTGTGACCACTGTTCAATTTGTAAAGAATGACAAATAGGATTCGAGCCTACTGTGAAGTATCTAATTCTAATTGGATTATTGCGTTGAAGTGGGATGATTATTTGTACATTCCTTTCACATAATGACACTTTTAATATAATACCTAACAATTTTTTGCTTCATGATTATAATTAGTTATGTGCTATAATAGTTTTGGAATGATGCATTGATCGTTGTCATTTTCACCTAAATTTTAGTGTTGTTAGTTGTGTATTTTCGAATATTTTTATCCGTATTTGTGTTATTTTTTGTGGAGTTATTGTTATTTTGAGGAATGTGGTATGATTGGATAAGAATTGTGCAAATGAGCTTAAATATGTGTAAAATAGGTCAAGAAATGGACAAAAATAGAGTCAGGAGCGAAACGGAGTCGGAAGGACACAGCCTGCTTATACACGGGTCGTGTGCGGAACACGGCCCTGTAACAAGTGGTCGTGTATTATCATCAGAAATCACTGCTCGCCCAGGAGGATGGCTGTGAGCTGGTGCACGGGCCGTGCGTTGCTCCACGCCCCATGTGTAGAGCACGACCCTATAAGAAGAAGCCGTGTACTTACATCAGAAAATGCTGCACGGCCACAACTAAGACCGTGTACTGCATCTCGAGCCATGTCCAGAAGCATGCACAATACGCCGAAATAGGTGTGCCTTACACGCGCTGTGTGCTATTACATGGGCCGTGTAGGTGCAAAAATCTGTGCAATTTTCAGAATGTTCCGGAAGCTTCTAGAAGGTCCATAAGTAATATAAAAGGATGACTTGTGCGAATTTTTGAAGGAGAGATCAAATTGATAGCAGTTACACACACTCCACACCACATTTCCTCACACACTAGATCCATAATCCATCTCTACCATCTAGATCCATCCAATTTCCATTTGATCTACACTTTCACTCCATAAATCCATCCTTCCATCCATCCTTCCACTATTTGAGAAGATTGAAGCATCAAGGAGTGAAGAATTTGATACATTGAAGAGGAGGAGAGATATTTCCATGCAAGGGAAGCCAATCTACTTTCCAATTGTTGATTTTCTTCTTATTATGGCTCAAATGGAGCAAAGCTTGATTTGTATTGAATTAATCACCATGTTTAGTGGCTAGTCCTATAGTAGGGCTAATCATATGAATGGTTGAGGGGAAGAGTTAGATATGTAAAACTTGAGTAATGATTTGAATTGATTTGTGGATTTCCTTTTATGATATATTATTCATGTTTCATTTTAATGCTTGTGTGATTAAATCTTCTATTCATAGTATTAGGATGACCATTCCAATATTGTGAGAGGATGTTTAATTGAATCATACATTGAATTGTGCATGCATGTTAGTATAAGGGGAGGTAAGTCATACCCTCCTTAGACTTAGAACATTCATAGAGGGACACTTAATAAATTGAGTGATAAGAACCAACTTATGATCATAGTACCTTAAGGGAATTGAGATTAAGACCAATCTTAGGAGATTTAGGCTTGTAAAAGAGTCGAAAACCTAGTTGTCTTGGCCATAGGGACTAGGGGTAAAATTGTGATTGCTTTTAATCCACAAGTTAATGAAAGTTAGCATCAAGAGTTTTGCATATTTAGCTCAAGTCTTAACCATGAGTATGATTAGCCTTGCACTCTTCTCAAGTGAAATCTACATCCATTCCATTCATCATTTGCTTGTTGTTTGATCATATACTTTGTTAGTCTTAATTCCAGTTAATTGAGTAGAATCGTAAGTAATTGTCTTAAATAGAACATCTTCAATCTATCATCCTTACGAAACATAAATCAATGGAAAATCCAGATACAAACCTAAGTTTTATTTTCCTTGGGACGATATTACTATAAATTTTGTACTTGGTCACGCGTTTACTCGACGATAGAGTCTCTTACTCTTCACATTTACTAAAAATGCGACTAAGAACATGCATGCTCATGATTCAACACATATACCGCATTATTCTAGATTATTAATGTCATGACATATATACTCAGATGAGTATATATTTCAACATTGTGCACGTGGGCGTATGTATAAATTAATTTTCTTTAATCAATTCACGCCCCTTACTTATGGAATTATATGGATTTGGAATAAGTTCTGTCTTATTTGGATATTGAAGATACTCATATCATCATTTATCTCATAAATCTATAATGAGGTAATCTGATTATCAGTCCCATTACTGAAATAAAAATTCGTAACATTGAAGTGTTTTATGACACTTATGGTCATATTATATTATTTATATGTGATCTAAAAAAAAGGGTTCAGTATACTTATGCCATTCATGAAAAGGCAAAACTTTGGCATTATGGTTTTTTGAGAATTGAACCAGATTTAATAATTTAGTATATTAACAGGGACATATGCATTATTATTTGGTACTTATATGCATATTAATTGTATTTCTTTTAATGCTAGTTGGATATATTAGCATCCACATATTATTATGTGCGATACAAAATTTTGAATCCATCTACGTAACGTGTTACTTTTGGTTATGTTATGGATCAGTCAGTCCAAGAGTTGCCGAGCCACGGGGGAGATGAGGAGGCTGGAGGGCCCAAACCATTATTGGTTTATCGCGCTTGATTTATTGTAATTAGCTATTTCATTCATGTTGCTTTATATTAGTTATGGACCTATTGTGGGCTTAGGTTTTTAACTCTTGTTATTTAAGTTGTGGACGTATCGTTGTTTTGATTCCATCTATTCACAATTGAAGAAATAGACGGGAGCCTCTTTGGCTATTTGGCAGATGCATTTGCGTTTGATTTTCTAAGTACTAACAATTGATCCGACCAACCAGATCCTGACTGGCCACGGGAAGGGGCTACCCGATGTGTGGGCTCAAGGGTTGCCACCCCGGATGTGGTCCCAGAGGGGTTGCCACCCAGAGTTATGGGCCCTAGGTATGCGGGTTGCCACCTGGAGTTTGCCGTATGTAGACTTTCGGTTCGAAGGGGATGGATTATTATGATGTCCCACATCGGTTCCGCACGCAAGTGTGGAAGGGCATATAAGTGGGGCACAACCCTTCACCTTCAGCCATGATTTTAGGTAAAGTTAGGGCTCCCTAACTTATGTGTCTAACATGTTATTATCAAGAGATTTGTGTATTCAGTTATAATTATGAATATTTAATCAGTTCACTCAATGTGTTTGCATATTTAGTAGAAATATGATAATTGCTAATATTATTTCAGTTATTCCTTAAAAGCGTAAATACAAATTTTGGATTTAAATTATTTTTGGTTATACAGTATAGTGGGTTTGGTATGAATTATTGATTAAGTGCTTGTAAGGATGTTTGTCTAAATTAGTTTGTACTAAATTACAATAAATATTTGAAATCAATTCAAGAAATCTTTCCTTAATTTTAAATATGTATGAATCATCAAATATTCTCGTTGAGTTTAAGAATTTTGATTAAATTAAATTTGAGAGACATTTTTTAATGTCGTTTAATTAAACTTAAATATTTATTTAATTGGTCATGTAACTTTCAATCTAGTCAATCAAAACATCATGTTGTCATAGCAGCCTCTGTTTGTGGATTGCGACTTTATTAAAATTACATAGATGAGTGTAGAATTATTTATGTGTTCTGTGTTTTGCCCATAGATAGACACATTTTGACAGAATAATAACACACATGTGATAATAAGTATGTGATAATTATTTTTAATTGTTCATGTGAACATCAGTCGGTACATAGATAGACTTTTGTTAGACAAAACTTATTATCAATACATGATTATTACACCAAGATTACCCCTACAGCTAATTTTTGTCCATAGACGAGGTTAATGTTGCACAAGGTGTGTTGTGATGGGTCCCCAATTAATAATATTGCGAGTGTATCTTCATGAGGTTATTGATCGGCCCAAAGGTAGATTAATATTTGGCCCAAAATACATCACATGTGATGGTGAATATGTGATAATTATATAGTTTTACATGTGAGTAATAAGTCGGCCCAAAGGAAGGCTATTGCTTGACAGTTCTTATTATCAGTATTTGACCACTGCGAGCTTCATTTAAATTAGTATTGTTGTCCAAAGACTTGATGCTAATGTTGTCCTCGAATCCTCAAGATGATTCTAAATTATTTAAATTATGAAAGATAATAAAGTTTAATGCAAGCATAATAATTATTTTGGATTAATTCTCTGTACGACTAAAAAGTCTGCTAATTAAGTTTAACCTATATCAACAACAAAATCATACATGACGAGAACTTCAACAATAAAGATGAGACTAGTAGGCTTCGAGAAAATTTAGATGATCTCAACGGTCTAAGAACTAAAAGGAAATCCATCTATCAATTCAAGCAAACTTTCACATATAGGAATCACAACTATCATCATGATATAACTGTCTTATTTGGTTTTGAGAGAAATATAGATGATTGTGTGATTCGTGGGAGAAAATTTAATTTAAGCTAAGGGAGATAAGCAGTCTCAATCAGGTGCCCTAAAGTTAAACTAAAGATTTAAAAAATGTAGAAATATTATATATGTTTTGATTGTTGGAAGTTGTTGTATTATGAGGTCTGTAGAAGATCTAATTTGACTTTTGTTGTTGGTATATTAAGCAGATAATTAAGTAACTCTAGTATGGATCTTTATAAAGTATTTACAGAGAACTAAAGAAAACATGCTTGCACACCAGAGATCAGATTTGTAGGAGATCATAAGGAATTCTGATTCTGAGTACGTGCCAATACAGTATAAGATTCACTTCAGGCTATATCTTCTGTTGGTCTGGAGAGCTATACAAGTAAAAGTGTTAAGCAAACACTTATAGCTCCTTAACCATGACAACCGAATCAGTAGCACACTAGGGGCATTCAAACATGAAATAAAGGTTGTGAAGCTTTGTCACATAAAGTTTGTTGTGATAGTTAGTTCACAGTAAAGTATTAGCAACAAGAGTTCTTATAAGTCAAGTATATTGACATAGAATTCTTGGTTGTTAAAATAAGCATTTCATGTGAATAAAATTTCAATAGAGCATATTGTAATAGACTCTAAATGTGGATCTACCAACTATGTATTCAATGCCTATGAGCTAGCTAATCATGTGGGTATTATATGGTTTTAGAATACATTAGTTTAGTGGGAGTCTATATTTATTGCTTTATAAGATTTTCAAGACACTTTAATTTAGATAATTCGGTTTTCTGCAGAATAAAATTGATGGCTTTGAATTCATTGTGAATTTACTTAAGTAATTTTTTATTTTGTAACATTTTACATTATGAATTGATCTTACTAAAGATGAACAAAGTTGGACCAGTTGAAAATAGGCATGTTGTTAATCACATTGCATGTAATTTCCATGCTAATCACCATATTTGATCTATGTCATTGAGTATATATTTATATTGGTGATTGTCGGGGTTTAACCACGATTTTTAATATGGTGAATGTTGCAGTGATTCCATATTAGTGTATGAGATGGACCAAATTGTTAAGTATAGCTTGAAGAAGAAGAGCATAAAATTGCGCAATTAAGGACTCTTGATATAATTGCTTTTGCACAATATATAGTCCAAGTGGGAGATTGTTAGAAATTTTTTAATTTTCTATATAATCTAATTATGTGCAATATATTATTATGCAATTATATTAGCTATTCAATTATTTTATGGACTTAATTAAGTGATCTAATTAAGATAGAAAGTCAATGGGCTATAATAATACTGATATGGACAAATTGAGTAGATACCCAATACTACATGACTAGGTGATTATGGGTGGTCAACTTGTATAGTATATAAAGGCTCCTTGGTTATTGTCCCCAATATACTAAGTCGCACATAGTTCTCTCTTCTCCCCATCAGGAGGGATTACGACGGTCCCATAAAGGAATAAGGAGGCGTAGTTGAGGAAGGCCGTAATACCTCTAATCTCCGAGTTCATGTTCCGCCTAGAGGACTCTATGGATCAAGGTACGCTTCCGTGTAATAATTTAGATCTCGTTTATCATAATAGGATTAAGGTATTAGAATTTATGGATTTATTTCCTACAGATACTTGATTGATAAAAAATGATAATCGCTCAAGTGGACTATTTCATTAATTCGTAGTATAAATGAAAATTGATAATTTTTTAAACATTTTTTTATAAAAAATTATTTCACCCTCAAGTATCATGAGATCTATCGTAGTATCTAGTAAGTGTGACCAACTTAATATCAAACTCACATGATAGTATCAGAGTGACAAATAATTGCAATTAAGGTTCTTTTATCTAAGACGATACCAAGTTTAGAAAGATTATTAATTAACTAATAAAACTTAAAATTATAAATATTTAAAATATAAATAATGGCAAAAAAACAATAAAATATTTAAGATAAGAGACTAATAATGCAAAGACAATTCAATTCAACCATGTCAATTTACTTCCTAAACCCAAAATTCATATTCATGCGGACTCTTATAGGTTTGATCACGCAGGTATGCTAAACCACTTTGATCGAGATTTAATAATCAAAGGAATAGAAAATAATTAAAAAATAACTTAAATTCCCTTTCTAGATACTTCATGTAAAATTCCAATTAAGGTTACAACACTAGTCTTCCATTTATAGGTATTAAACAATTAAAACTAAAAATACTCACGATCCCTGTTGAGCGTTTTCTTCACACACAACCAATCCCCAAGTATGAAGGATGTTATTGTAGTTTAGATAAGCGACCAAGTTATATTATCAAACCTAAAGGACGGATGATTATCAATTTTTTATTATCTAAATTAATTAACACTATGGTTTTGAAATTTAAGTGTGGAATAATTATCAATCTACTAAACAAGTAATTAATAGCAAATAAAATAAACAAGCAATAGAGAATTATTGAAAGTGATCAAGTGAGAGAATAAGTAGCTCTTCGGGCCATCCAGTTTCACTCATCAATGTCTTTTCATGTATACTGTCCGACTCTACCTTGTGGAATATGGACACATCACTAAGCCATGCAAATCTACTCTATAGACACAAGTAAATAAGCATGTAACACGTGTGATTTACCTTGGAGCAAGAGATATAATTCCATCCCTCTTTCTAGGTACTACCAGTCTCAATTATTTCTCATGCACTTAGTACTCTAACCCGATATGATCCCCTTTATAAGTACTATAAAATAATCCTCTTTATCCTACTTATCAACCCGAATTAGATTCAATTAACCATTATTCATATATGATAGTTCTAATGAAGTTTTGGAGTCCCCTCACTTAGAATCATAACATGGAATCCAGTTCAGCAGTGAACGCGCTCAATCAACAACCACGATATATATTCAAACTCTATATAACAGTTGAAGATGCAAAAAACAACTGTGAATATGAATTACAAACGTATATTCATATATAAAATAAACTACAAGTAGTGTTGTACGTAGTATATACATGAAAGTTCAATTAACTCGTAAAACATTCATAAACCCTAGAACTACCGAAGCGGTTCTAGCCCATGATGTTGCGGAGAACAACCATGGTGTTTGGATAGATCTTACCCATAGTCTTAAAATTTACAAGATAAATTAAGAAGCGACGTAAACCCTAGATATGGGCGCCGTCGCGTCTCTCTCCGTCTTGAATCTTCACTTAGTTCTCACTTGATTCGACAGATGAATCTCTCTCTACAGCTCCTTTTGATGGAGTTAGGGTTTGGATGTAGTGTAGGATGGATGTGGAATTTAACTTCCTTTCTGATGTGAACTGCATCCCCTTTTATACTTGTAAACTATCTTTATGGACCTTTACCAGGCTTTTTTGTGGAAAATATGCACATACACGCACTGGAGGTGTAAACCCGATAAAAATAGAACTTCGTGTCCTTGCTCGACCAGATTATCTTGGTCGATCAACTTTACTTTGGTCGAGCAACTAGTCGAGCAACCTGTCTGTACACTGAAACTTCTTCTTCCTCTCTTGCTCGACTTGCCTGCTATTGCTCGACCAACTTGCTCTTGGTTGAGCAACGCCTTGAAAATCGTATTTTCTAATTCTGAGCACTTTCGACTTGTTTTCCTGTAAAATTATGCTCAAACAACCTCAATATCATCTGATTTGTGGCTTTTCCATACACATCCCGATTTGCCTCGATTTAAGACCAAATCGTACTCAATTTCCACACAAATCAGAGCTCCAAATACGTGAATTCTCACTCTCAACAATCCTTGATTCCCTTCCTATGGTATTCATGAAAAATTCCAATTAAAGGCTAATGCAATATCAATCCTTCCTCTATAGGTACTAAAAGAATTGTATCTTGGTTTTTCTTACAAAATGTTCTCACAACGATGTTTTGCAAGATATTAGATATCCTATATTGAATGTCTAATAAATAAAGGTTATATAGATTAATCCCCTACAATTACCACAGTAACAAATATAATTATGACTCATTCGAATTCCATTCATATAGCAATTCGAGCTAACTGAATGCATTTATAATCGAAACAAGAATTAATAACACAATTATAGAAGTTTTAAAAATATATCTTCAATAAAGGAATAAGAAATTTGCAGG
Organism: Pogostemon cablin; assembly: GCA_023678885.1. Classification (NCBI taxonomy): domain Eukaryota; kingdom Viridiplantae; phylum Streptophyta; class Magnoliopsida; order Lamiales; family Lamiaceae; genus Pogostemon; species Pogostemon cablin. The sequence goes on along the minus strand of CM042952.1, from coordinate 15,673,032 downwards.
AAAAAATAAATTTGTAGTCTAGGTTATATATCAGACATGGTTTGAACCTTTAAAATGCTAACACTACCAAAATAAACTTACCTCATGGGGTTACAAGAAACCTTCATGACTATGGAAGAAAACTTTCTTATGAGTATAAGACTATGAAGTAGAAAGAAAGAGAAGAAAACCCCTAATAATAGTGTAGCCCCTCGTCTTCACTTAATTCATTTTTATGAATCATGTCTCTTTATTAAATAGATATATACTCTTTTGAATTCTCTCCGAACGGTGGATGATGGTGATGGTAGGGATGAAAGTGGCGATGGAAAGTGGTGGTAGGCGATGGATATCATAATATGGGTGATGTCAGTTAGATATATATATATATATATATATATAGGTGTGAAAATGGAATATGATAAACTCTAAGAGATATGAAATCTTAAAAAAAAAAAGGAAAAAGATAATTACAAAATATATAGATGCAAATGTGATAAGGAAATTACTTAGTCCCCAAGTAGGAAATAGATGGTATTATACGTGTATTTTTAGGATTCCCATCGACAGATTGCGACCTCATGGCTTTGGACATAACTTCTTAATCTGAACTCCAATTTAAGCGATTTAAGCGCCAAAACGACACTCTCTTTCGCGGCTTCCATCAATATAAAGAACACTGAAAAATATACCGGGTGCAACCGCTTGGCATCAAGCAAGTGGTCGAGCGATGGTAGCTGAGCACAAAAGCCACTTTTCTGCTTTCTCCACTCTGTGGATTGTTCGTTGATTTGCACCTGCTTGTCATTGTACTCGATAATGAGCACCCACTACAACAAAAAAACATTAAGACACCATTAGATACACTACATATATCAGAAATATGTATAGTCATATCCTTTATATATGTAGTCTTAAATATATATGTTGTCTTAAATTCTTTTGGACGCACAAAGACAACACATATTGACTGATGGTGTCTTAATGTGTTGACATATACGTTATTTTTCAAGGTAATTTATTATAAGACAACATATATAGCTACATTTGTTGTCATAAATTCTTTTTATGCACAAAGACAACACATATATAATATATGTTGTCTTAAATTGATGCAATGATTTTTTTCATATATTATATGATATACTAATATATATATATATATATATATATATATATATATATATATATATATATATATGTTGTGTATAATATAATATATTTTCTAATTAATTTATTTTGTAGCAACATGTATAATTTTAATATGTTGTTACTCATGAATTTGTGACTTTTTTTAAAAAAATATTATCTATTATTATTATCAATTATTTTGTTATCACTTTTTATTTATCTTACAAGTTGTTCATAAAATAACTTAATTAAATGGTTGTCATTTTTTCTTTATTATGTATCACTTTTTGATAAAAATACTTTTTTAACATTCAAGTAAATTGTTCGTGGAATAATTTAATTAAATGGATATCATCTTTTATTATTCTAATAAAATTTTTATGAAACAATTTAATTATATGAATATCATTTTTCTTTGATTAGTAATCATTTTTTATTATAAATATTATCATATTTATATAATTTATAATTTGTTCGTAAAATACACTTTTATTATTTGTTATAAATTTTTTACTAAAAAAGTTATCAAATTTATTTTAAAATGTTATCTTTTTTTATTTATAATATTATAAATTGTTTATAAAATTTCACAACACCATTTTACTTTTTATCAATTGGTTATTACATTTTATTAGTTTATAATATTTAAATAAAAATACTCCATAATTAATTTTTCTTTCGTAATTAATTTTTAAAATTTTTAATTTCATAACAATATTTGAGACCCCTCTAAATTATTTAGTTGAACTAATGAATAATCCGTTCACATAGAAGAATCTGTGAGACGGTCTCACCAAAAATTTTGCCTTAATTTGTTGTTAGTCATAAATTTATTGAATTGTTTATAATTATTAATTAAACATTAAATGTATTAGGTAAAAAAATTATTTATTTTTTAATCAAATATGAAAAATTTTAAAAAGACAATTACAATTCCATTTACAATTTTAGAAAATCTTCTAGAGTACAAATAAAATAATATTTTTCATTATAAAAGTTATTACGTGAGATTGTCTTATATAAATTTTTGTCAATTATATTTATTATACATTTGATAACATAATTTTAATTATATTAAATTACTTGTTAATTAATTAATTAAATTTCATTGAAAATTTTAATTAATTTAATTAAAAAATTATTTTCATAACTCATTAAAACTTTAAAAAAATTCATGAATTTAGTTGAAAAGAGTAGAAACTTATTTTAATAATATTTTTTAATAAATTATTAATTAATTTAAAAAAGTATGTTATAATATGATGTTTAATCGGATATAACAAATCCATTGTTGCCATTGAAATTTTAAAACCAAAATTCCCAATTCTATGCACTAAGAGCAAAACTCCCATCTACCGCATCTCCATCTTGTCGCAAGGAGCGACGAACCCTAGCCGTGGCAGCACCCATCTCCCGCCCATACCGACGCACGTGACACCAGCTCGCAGCCGAACCCGCCTTGTTGTGAGAGGAACGACGAACCGGCCTACCAGCGGCCGCACCCACCTCGATCCCACTCGTCTCCCTAGCGGCAGCCGCTGCACCACCGTCGCGTTCTTACGCGCCATCTCGATCGGTGTCTGGAGCAGCAAACATAATGGTATTCCTTTTGGTGCAACTAATTTTTCTTTGGTCACTATATTAATATGACTTCCACTAAGGTTTTTTTATCAATCAATTTAGGTCAACTTTGGGATTTTCTGACCTTGAATTGTGTTTCTTCTCGGTCATTAATGTTAGTTAGATCAACTAAATTCAATTTTTCTTCTACCAGATGAGACTAATTAATGATTTCTCTTGCCACAGGAAATGAGCCGATTGCTTCTGGGGCTAAACTGTGGAAGAGCTCTTGATGCGAGTTTCCGGCATTGAGAGTTTTAGTGTAGTACAGCACCAGTTCGTCGGAGGCCTCAACAGCTGGTTGTGAAGTTTTCGAGAGAGAGAAAGCCTCGGATTATTCACATGTTTTTTATACATAAAAGTTATATTAAGCATAATTCTGTATAGTTTAGTTTATCTTGTTGTCATTCCATATGATAATTATCACCCTAAAAATGGCTATTCAGAGTTGGGATACTTCATTTTATATGTCTTTATCACATTGCAGAAACTTCTTGCTTAAACAAGAATACTTGACATTTAATCCAAGGAAAAGTTTAATCAAATTCAGATGTTGATCCATGGTACATTGTATTCAAAGTTTTGATGGGATGAAGGTTGATGTAATTGATGATGTGATAGTTACTGTACCACATTCACTGTGCTATTTTAAATTTTTGTTGAGAAATTGAAGCGGAAGAAAGATACTGGTAGTGTTATTCTTTTCTTATAATTTTTTATTTTTCTTTGTACTTTGTTGGTATATTCATGGCGTGCCTCTCTTAACCAAGAAGATGCTAGCCCTAACATTTCTCTGTCCTAATGTTTAAATTTTCTTGGTTTATGAAGTCTTCTTTCTCTAGAATGAGAAGCATGTCAAAGACCGATCTTTGCCAGTTACTCTCTAGCCACTTTGAAAACTAGGTGAACTTGGTTCTACATATTTCTTTTACAGGCATTTTGCTCATTCGGAGAATTGTTTTTGTCTAGTATTCCATTAAGTAATTGGGCATTAGTAAGCTAGCAGGATTGTAGCACAGTACGCTTTCTTGGAGCTTGTTGAGTCCCTTTATTTAATTATCTATCCATGAAGACGACTGTGAATTATCACTGGATCTGTGATTTGTATTGAGTAGATAGTTGATCGATTCAGTTGGGTATGAAAATTGTGAGTACTATTTTCATCGGCATAGAAAGATTTCTTGCTACTTGTGATGTTTGAACGTTATTTGGTCTTTATGGAGAACTGTTAGAGGCAAGAGGTTGAAATTCGCTCATACAACATGTTTAGTGCTATTCCTCTTCTACTCAAGTTTTTTTCTTGTTTCATATGGTACATGATTGATTCTTATATCCTTATTCATTTTACAGTCATACCTAACTGTACCAAGATGGTGGAACAGGGGTTTACAGTTGATTTAGATAAACCGCTCGTCTTTCAGGTGTGACATTCATTTCTCAGTAAATGCTTTAATATATCTTGTTCCTAGCAGATAGGTTTTATGCCAGTATCATGAAAGTTTTGTTCCTGAAAGTTTTTTTGTTCGATCATTTTACATTCGCCACTCAATTAAAAGTAAATTTTTTATCATTATTTTAGGACTTGCTATTTCATATTTCCATTATAATGTAGGCATATTGATTCATATTTGAAAATCTGACTTCAATGATTCTACCATTCCACATTCACCCTTATGCATTTATCTGAATTTTTGTAGGTTGGCCATCTTGGTGAAGATTATGAGGAGTGGGTTCACCGGCCAATTGTTAGCAAAGACAACTCTCGAATTTTTGAAAATGATATTGTGGAGGTACTAAATGTGTGCAGTTCTCTGTGTCCAAGACCCTGCCACACATCTGACACAATTTTATCTAAGCAAACTATCTTAGTTAGTTTTTGGGTTATATCCGTAAGCTAAGTCCTGGTTCACTCCCTATACAGTTTTTGACATAGAACCAGTGGTGGGTGATTCCCCTTTATTGGCTACCAGTTGTTGGTTGGTCCCTTACAAGGTCCATAAAGATGGGTCATACAGTTCCTGAAGTTGTAGTATTAGTAGCATTTGGTTTTTGCCTGTACTTTGGTTGAATATACCCTGCATCGGTTTCTTTTCCACATAAAGACAAAGAGTTATTGGTTAGCTTACTCTCACACTTCTCTCAGATTCCCAATTGGTCCACTTCGTTGTGTGTATATGCATAAACTATTTTAACAACTTGCAGGGGTAACACAATTCATTACCTTCTCCATGGTTGTCATCATAAGCACCCAAAGGATGGACTGCACCTCGTTTTCCCTCCGGCTGCAACTGCTGTTCTCCTATATCATGTATGTCTTGATGATATAATTTTGGCATTTGTCTTTTACCTTTTAAGATACTCCATATTTACTTCCATCTTTGTGCTGAAAATAGTTATATCCATCAATAGTCAGAGAATTCATTGATTCTAAATGTGCCTAGGCCCTAATTAACAATCATATCAATTATTTACTACAACATAAATATGTGCGAAATTTGAGACACACAAAAAGAGAAACTTATATGTCTTTTGTTTGATTGAGGGAGTATAACATGCTTCTACAAAGTAATTTTATTCTAAGGAGTATATTTTACTTAATGAGACACGTGTCTTCTCTTTCAGGAATATTATTCCCCATTGATGGCGGTAAAATTGGATCATGAATTGGAGAAAATATCTTCTTTAAAGGTATGGAAAATTATGTATGATATTATATTGTTTTCAATGGAGCTTGTTCTGTAGAATTTCGTTGTTCATCTAATTCTCATTTCTCTTGATATTTTTAATCAAGTCCTTTATCTCTTACCTATGTTAGTAGAATTTTCAAAGATAGCAAATTTAATATCCAGAAGTTTTTGCATTCCATCAATATATATGCTTCCACTTTTTAGCAACCTTTGTAAATTGATTATATACGGAACAAGTAGTCACTTGGCAAAAGTTATTAGTGAGGATTTACTAATTCTGATAATTTAAATGTAAATTTACTAAAGTGCATGTTTCCCATTATCTTGTTTCCAGGAGATAGGATCCAATGTGGTATCACTTGTCATGTCTAATTGCAGACGATGTTGAGACAGCAAAAGGAGGAGCAAATAGGAGATATATATGGTTGGATCCTGCACTGGTAGACGTTGTGACTTGCTTAATTTGAACCATTTTTGTCATAGTTTCTATCTATAGTAAGTTTTTTATTATCATTTTTTGTGAAGTTTTTTATTCTTTGCTACATTTGGTTATAAAATGGAATATATCTTGAATCGTTTAGTTATTAATATTTCTTGTTCTCTCGTTTATCAATTTATTATTTATTTTTTTATATATCATGCAATAAATATTACACAAAGTAGTAGTAATAATAATAAATTAAATAAATAAATAAATAATAAATAAAAATATAAATAAATGTGTTGTTTTAACAAATTAAGACAACACATATAATTTATTGTCATTTTAAAAATTTGTAGGAAAAAAGATGCACAAAGACAACACATCTAATCTGTTGTCATTTTAAAAATTTTAAGGAAAAAAGACTACATATATTATGTGTTTTCTTTGTGCGTCTTTTTTAAAAAAAAATGCACAAAGACTATACATATAATGTGTTGTCTTAAATAGACTCTAAGACTACACATATTATGTGTTTTCTTTGTGCGTCTTTTTTAAGAAAAAACGCACAAAGACTACACATATAAACTCCAAGACTACACATATTATGTGCTTTCTTTGTGCGCCTTTTTTAAGAAAAAAACGCACAAAGACTACACATATAATGTGTTTATCTTAAATAGACTCTAAGACAATAAGAGTTTTGACTACATAGCATTTTCCCTAAAATAAGCTAATTGACAACATATTATATATGTTGTCTTAATGTTTTTTTGTTGTAGTGACCCTTTCCTCGGCTCCAGTTTGATGTGCTCGGTAGCGGATGAAGTAGCTCAGCGGTTTCCTCGGCCAAATGGTTGGCCGGATGATGCTCCTCCATCGCTTGGTGGTGTCTTTCTCCTCGGTAGTTTGCTTAGATTCAGATGATGCTACTGGAAAGGTGTGTAGCAGTTGACTCTTACACCGCAAATCATGCAGATCCTCCACACAGATTCGAGCATCCTTCCTCGATATTATCTAAGCAAAATGTCGGAATATGCTTTTGCCTCTTTTGTCATGCTCTCTAGGGGGAACGAATTCTAACTTCAAATTTTGATCTTTTTATCCCTCTTTTTCTATTAAAAACATGAAAAATACCTCAAGCATACTAATTTATCAATTACACGTAAAGCATCACAATTCGTGTCAAATATATTACTCAAAATACTCAAAAAGGTATCAAATCAAACCTAAAAATATATGCATTTCTATTCTCATCAATAACATAATCATTAAAAAGTAATAACTAATTACGAAGATGTAAAACAATCTCACACAAGTATCATTTGCTACACTTTATTTACTACTCCATTTCAAATACTACAAAAAAATTCATTTTTATCATGAAATTTACCAACGAAATTTAATCTGTTGGTAATTACCAACAGAATATACAACTGTAATTACATTGTCTTTTAACAATGTAATGCCAACAAATTTATAACGGTTTTACCAACATAATAATATCAATTGTTATTTACGAATAGATTACCAATGGAATCATTATATAAATTACCAACAAAATGTTAACAATGGATTATTAATGGAATTAGATATTCATTGGTAAGTCTTGCCATTTTTAAAATGAGTATATCAATAAAAATAAAATTTTAAAAATGGCAAGTCTTGCGTGAAATCATCTCACGTGAGACTATTTTACACTTTTTAAATATAACTTTTGCTATAAAATATTAATAATTTTTATTTATATTATAAATTGTTCATGAAATAACATTATCACTTTTCATTAGTTGATTATAATTTTTCATTATAGAAGTTACTACTTTTTATTCATCTCTCATAAACTCTGACAATATCTTTGCCTTTACCAAATGAGTTTTGAGAGTAACATTTATTAGAATATTGGATTACAACATCAAATTTGGAATGCACTGCTTGTCAACCCAAAATATAACTACTAATATACAATATCAATCGACTGCTAACCCTTTTTTATTAGTTATGAAAGCGGAACCTTAACCAACTTGAAAACCAACCTCTTTATTTATTATTATTTTTTTAAAAAAAAAATTAAAGATGATTATATCTTTGTAATTCATGGTGTATTTTTTTAGTAGTTCATCTCCTATTTTACTCTTAATTTTTATATTTAGTTTAATTAATTTTTGGATTGTAATGGTAATTTTACTTATATGGTTCATAATATATTTTATCTTAATAACTTAAATAAATCATATATTGCCTCTAAGTTTTATACTTAATTTAATTAATTCTTTGGTATAATTATAATTTAATTCTTGTACTTTTATTGTGTATTTTACTTTAATGTTTAATTACCTATTTACCCCTAAAGTTTATATTTAATTTAATTAATTTTTAGGCTATAATGGTAATTAAATTACTATAGTAATTCATAGTATATTTTATCATAATTGTTCATATTTTATTTTATCCATGGGATTTATGAGTATTCTTTAAAATTTAGTATTAATTTCAAGAGTTTATTTGTCATTAAATAAAAATTTTTAAAAAAATCTTTGAGTCCACATTTTATCTTCCAAAGTTTGACTTTCACCGATATTAAGAAAATTTTGATTTTATTTTACTTTTAAAAATAATTTGATATTTTTTGCTAATAAATAAATTATAAAATATGTTATATGTGTAATGAGTGAATGATATATTGAAATTAAATTGTATTAATAAGTTTATTGATTTTCGTACTCTCCCATCCTGATATTTATTTTTCTTGTGCCCAAATTTAAGAAAAAATTTAGTAATTTTTTTATGTAAAATAAGAAAAAGAAGAACTATTTTATTTAAATTAATGAATAGTTACAATTGCTGGAATCAGTATAAAAAATAATATTATATTGGAATATGTATGAAAAGTGGATTAATAATTATTTTTTGGGATAATTAATTATAGATATACGATTAAATATCTTAACTACTAATAAATACATTGATATAATATAATTACTAATGAATACAAAGCATCTTTTATTTTTTTTCCTGTTTTACCCTTATTCACGACATTTAATATTTAACATCTATACGTAATAACTTTGATTGAGCACTACTGTGCATTTAATAAGATAAAAATTACACAAGTCTTATATTTCTAAACAATTACTGCATTCATAATAAATGTCAAGAATTTAACCATGCACATTAATGTTCATTATTGTGATGTTAAATTGGTTTATAGGAGTATATATAATTTAATGGGTATTTTTATTTATTTTTTAATAATGAACATTAATGTTCAAATCTCACAATAATATGTGAGCAATATTGATCATACTTATCAAATAAAAGAAGATAAATATTTCAGAATTATAATATTAATATTAATGTATATAAGATAAGCATAAAATATCATGCTTATCATTAAAAATTCTCTAAATATGTGGAATCAAATCTAATAAATAAATTTTAAGATTTGGGTATTAATTAAAACATACATAAATATAGAGATTAATACTAATAGATAGGGTGTATATATAGTGTATATATAGCTGTTTTATCATGTTGTTTTATCATTATTCACAACTATACGCATATTACTCTAATAGCAACAATCACAACTAGTAATTACTTTTTTTAACACTAATGTGCATTAATATGATCGAAAGTTAATGGGTGAGAGATTTAAGAAGATATCTAAGGATAATTATAATAATTTTTTTCTATTTAATTTTTTTGTTTCTTTCTTAATAATGCATAGTAATGTACATTGATATGAACACTAATGTACATTAATATGATTATTAATAGCGTATTTTTTTTAAAAAAAACTCGCATATTTTTAATTATCTCTTAACAATGCACATAAATGTATATTAATATTTTCTTTCTTAATAATGCACACTAATGTACATTAATATGATTATTAATCGCATATTTAAAAAAAATGCGTATTTTTAATTATTTCCTAACAATGCACATTGATGTATATTAATGTGAACACTAATGTACATTAATGTGAATATTGATTGCGTATTTTTTTATACTATCTCTTAACAATAAACACTAATATACATTAATATGAATATCTAATTGCATATTTTTGTATAAAAATTGCGTATTTTTTTTATCTCTTAACAATGCACACTAATGTACATTAAGATGGGTATTTAATCGTGTATTTTCATTTCTCTTTAAACAATACACACTAATGTGCGGATGGATATTATCGGTAAAATAAAATATAATTTTCTAGTTAACAATAATTTTGTGAAGAGAATGTATTATTGAGTAATTTTTAATTAAGTTTTGTACCTTCTAATTATTGACACCCATATTTTTTATTACTTTTAATAAAAGTAAAGTATGAAATATTTTGTGAGTTTAAAAAAAATAAAAACTAAAAATAAAGTGTGAAAAATTTTTTTAAGGCTTAAAAAAATGCCAATATTCCACAATACCGTGTGAGTACTATTTTGAAAATAAATTGTGGAAGGGTGATTATAGTAAAGATGAGGTGTGTTAAGGTGGAACTGATTAGGGCAGCCGATTGCATCCGTCTTATAATTTTACAAATGAAAAATGATTACCAAAGATATTATCTCTCTGTCTCACTGTTACGTTTATTGTTTAAATTAAAATTAACGAACATAATCTTTTAATGTGTGATGAGCTCATAAATAATAATTTAATTGATGGTGGATAGTTGTATTATACTCTCTTCATCCCACAATTTTGTCATTTTTATCCGTCTTAACACAAGCGGTTCATATAGAGGTTTCCCTTTTTAAGTAAATGAGACTCACAAAATAATTAATATATCTCCATGGGACCCACATACTATATTAATACACCTACCAACTATACATTAAAATATTATTTCTTTTACTTCAAATACCCATTAAATATTATATCCCTTAATCTACTACGTACCAAAAAGAAATGCACCTCTTATCGTGGGACGAGGGAATAGTTGTGTGAGTGCCCTTTTAAGAAAAAAATGATTGTTTTGTATAGGTACTATAGAAAATTTAACTCTTACAGCATAATTTTGTAATTAGTAAAAGGGAAAAAAATTGCAGTACCCTATTTTTTACACATTTTCTTTCTTATTTTAAATTGAACACTATATCTTTTTATACCTGAATCGATCAAAATACCTTTTATTCGAATATTCGAGTAATATATTCAAATAAAGTGTTCGAGTAAAACAATTTTCTTGAAAATTCATTAAAAAACATTACTCGAAATTTTTACACGAATGCATTATTTAACACGAATTCATTACACGAATGCATTATTTTTGTATTAATTATTTTCGTGTTAAAAAAACTAATTATTACTCGATTTTTTTATACGAATGCATTATTTGACACGAATTCATTACACGAATATATTATTTTCGTATTAATTATTTTCGTGTTAAAAAAAAAACTATTTTCGTGTTTACCATTCGTGTAAAATGTAACTCAAATCGTGTTATATTTACATATGATTATTCGAATTTAAACAAGATCATGCTTCAACTTGTTAAAAAAAAAATTCGTGTTAGCAGTTCAAGTAACAATTCGTGTTACCAATTCGAGTAACAATTCGTGCTAAAAAAACTCAACTCATTATTTAACACCAATTTTTTACACGAGTATATTATTTAACACAAATTTTTTACACGAATGCATTATTTGACAAAAATTCATTTCAGAATTTTCATATTTTACAAGAATTTTTTTGAGTGAAGGTTAAATCCGTCATTTCGGATAATAAAAGAGTTACTTTTATATTTGGGGTAATAAAAAATATCACTATTGTCTAACGGGCACTATCATTCATTTCTTCTTAGTAAAATATAGTATTCCCTACGTCCCGGACTTATCTGCACCGATATTGTAGATACGAAGATTAAGAAAAATTATTTTTTGACCAACTTTATTGACTTTTAGGGGTATTGTTGTATTTTTAGGTAATAAATAATTATGAAGTATGTTATTTGTGTTAGGTAGGAGTAATATTTTTGAAATTAAGATAACTTTTGAGGTTGTTGGTAGGTGTAAAGTTTCTTTTTTTTCTGGTGGTAAAGATAAGTATGAGACAAATGAAAACGAAAAGTGTAAAGATAAGTGTGGGATGACCGAAAGAAAGACAGTATAATGTTTGAGGAAAAAAGTTAAAAGAATGACGTTCAAAACAAAGATCCTTTTTGAAATTCCACGCACTCGGTTTGGAAGCCAGATTTGTCTTCGTCTACTCAATATTGCTTTATAATAACAGGTTAAAGGACCATAATTAAATTAACTAGATCTCCCTCTTCATTGATTCCCACATTTCAGCCATGAACACCTTCTCCAATTCTTGGCTCTTAGATGGATCTCAACTGGAAGTGAGCTCCATCATGGGCTTATTTGCAGTGGCATGGATCCTAGTTTTGTTGGTCAAAAAAATGAACAACAAGAATCCTGGATTGCCACCAGGCCCTAAAGGGTTACCCTTCGTCAGAAACCTCCTCTCCCTCGATCCTCAGCTCCACATCTTCTTCGCAAAACTTGCTGAAACACACGGCCCCATCTACACCCTCAGACTCGGTAAAAAGATCGCCGTGATCATCACCTCCCCCGATTTGGCGAAGGAGGTGCTCAAAGAACAGGGCACCACCTTCGCCAATCGAGATGTCCCTGTGGCGGGACTTATAGGGACGTACGGAGGCAGCGACATAGTCTGCAATCCGTATGGCCCAGAGTGGCGGATGCTGAGAAAGATCTGCGTGCAGGAAATGCTCAGCAGCGCCACTCTGGACTCTGTCTACGGTCTCCGGAGGCGGGAGCTCCGGCAGACCGTGGGATACTTCTACGGCAAGGCAGGGTCGCCGGTGAACATAGGGGGGCAGATGTTCCTGACGGTGCTGAATGTGATCACGAGCATGATGTGGGGCGGCACTGTGAAGGGGCCGGAGAGGGCGGCGCTTGGGGCGGAGTTTAGAGGGGTGTTTGGGGGGATCACGACGTTGTTAGGGACACCTAATGTGTCGGATTTCTTTCCGGTGTTGGAGAGGTTTGATCTGCAGGAATCAACAAGAAGATGACGGAATTGGCCAATGTATTTGATGGGATATTTGAGCCTGTCATTGATCAGATATTGAAGATGAATGCAGAAGAAGCAGGGAATGACAGCAGGGATTTTCTGCAGTTTCTGCTAAAGTTGAAAGACAATGGAGATTCCAAGATTCCTTTCACCATCAAACATCTTAAAGCTTTGCTCATGGTACACCCCTCCTCTCTCTCTTCTTCACTCTCTCTCACACATCACACCATGCTTGGTTCGGATTCTCTGCGATTTTGGTACATCATCTACTGTGTCACACCGATGAATGGATGACATGTATAAGAGAGAAGGAAACTGTATCCTAAAAAAAAAGCTTAAACTTAGCATGGTTGAATTTCTTTCCTCTCTTACGTTGTGTGTCAATCATATAACGTATGACACAGGTGTACAAAAATGGCACAAAAGATCCCATTAATGTGCTCTTTTAATTAGTTAGCTAAGAGTTGGAGTTGTATATGGCACACAGAACATGGTGATAGGAGGAACATAAACCACATCCAACTCCCTGGAGTTTGCATTGGCAGAGCTGATGAAGGCACCCGAGATCATTAAAAAAGCACAGCTAGAACTCGACACAGTAGTAGGCAAAGACAACATCGTTGAAGAATCACACATCACCCAGCTCCCATACTTGTATGCTGTAATGAAAGAGGTTCTACGCCTGCACCCAGCTTTGCCTCTCTTAGTCCTTCACTCCCCCAGTGTCACGTTAACGTCCGCTTTTCTCCCAATTTCCCCTCTTTATTATCATCTGCTCCAATTCCCAGCAACACTCTTTCAAATTTTTACCAAAAAGGAAAACGAAATACCAGCTAAGCACCTAGCCTAGATTCATACACTCAGAAAAGTGTGATTTCTAGAGCGAGAAACAATCATGGGGAAATCAACTGCATCCTGCTTCAAGATCATAAGCTGTGGCGGCAGTGATTCCGTCGACCATGACGATCTCCAGACTTCCCAAGTAATTGTCTTTATCTTCACTTGTTTTACTTGATTTGTGAATTTTAATTTTGTGCATGTGAGGGTTCTATGGTTATCATTGATTTTGGCATGCTTTTCAGCTTTTTGTCTGATTTTAACTCTTTTCTTTCGGAATATAGAGTCTTGATGTCAGTTTCTTAGCTAGTTTCTTCAACTACTTCCCCTTCGGATCAGGAAGGAGGATCTGCGCCGGAACGACAATGGCGGAGAGGATGTTCATGTACTCACTTGCTACCTTGCTTCACTCCTTTGATTGGAGTTTGCCTGGGGGAGAAGTTGGACACTTCTGAAAAGTTTGGGATTGTTTTGAAGAAGAAAACACCATTAATTGCTATTCCAACTCCAAGATTATCTCAACCTAGTCTTTATGAGTAACTAAATGTAGGAAGGTTTTAGAATGAAAATAAAATAAAAGTCATGTGTTATGTCTAGGTTGCTTGCATTCCCAAACTCCTCCTCTTTGAAAAATTTTAAGTTGGTGGAAATGCATGTTTGTATCATGGTGAAGTTATTGAAAAATGAAGATCTGTATATAAAAAATGCAACTTCTTTTCCACTTAAAAATGAAACTTCTATTCAACTTACAAATTTGAGTAAAAGATCAAAATAATATGTTTTGATTTGAATTTAAGTTACTTTAATAAAGCAATGAATAATGAATAATGTTATTTTATGTTTATTTTGAGTTTTAATGGGATATATTTAAACTTTAAGGGAAATTAAGTATTTATTGATGTGAGAAAATAGAGATAGAAAAAAAAGTAATAATTGAAAAGATAATACTCTTTCTTTAAAAACATACATTAATTGTTTGTATTGAGAATGACAAATAAATTTTATTGAAGCACCAAGAGAAAAGAAATACAAAGAGTACAAAGATGTTGGAAAGACAAGTCAAAACTTACTATTTGAATCTATAATACACATGATTCATATCATGGAACATGTGTTTATAAAGAAAGCTAGGAGTAGGATGATGCCACTGGAGACCACCCCCAATTGCCGCCAAACTGTCCGCCGCCGAGTTACCCTCTCTTTAAATGTGAGAGATGTGAAAAGTCATTTCCTGGATGAGATAAATAACCTTCTTCCACCATGAAATAAGCTTCCATGGTATGGCAGGTGAAAGGGCTGTGAAAGCATGTACTACAAATATGGAGTCCGTCTCCAACCAAAGCTTCTTCCATCCTCTATCATGTGCATACCCTATAGCCAAGCATGCAACCGCGAGTTCCGCCTCAAGCAAAAATTCGTAACCGAATCCACCCGTAAAGCATCCCATCGGGAATCCCCTGGAGTTTCTGAACACGCTACCCCCTGATATGTTTCCTGGTGCCCCAGCAGTATGGCCATCGGTGTTGACCTTCACCCAACTAGGTAGAGGAGGTCTCCATCGAACAGGTATCACACGAGGTGCTTTCCTGGCCACCCCTTGCGGACCAAAGTATCTCAAAGTGGTAAGATCCTCAATCGTGTTGTGCATGCTGCCCAAGTCAAAATTGTTGCCTTCTCTAATGATCGCCATTAGTGTTGTTGTAATGCCTGATGCTCTTACTTTCTTATCAGTGCCATCCTCTTTACACCCCGCATAGACAGCCGTATTCCGTTCCTGCCAAATAGTCCACACATAGGATACTAAAGCCAATCTCCATAGGGAAGTGATTTTCTTACTTTCGTTGATATTAATTGCCTGCATCAGAAACCCGGCGAAAGGTTGTTCCAAACTAATTTTGTCTCCAAACGCAAACCCTGCTAGCATTTTTTTCAAAACTGCAGTAGGTATAGGACATCCAAGCATGATATGATCTAAGGTGTCCTCACCCTCCTTGCATAAAGAACATCTAGAGGGTCCCCTGAAGCCCCGGCCTTACAGTACCTCCCATGTGGTGAGGACGCCCCTGATCGCTTTCTATATCGTAATTGATCTTCTATTTGGTATGAATTTTGCCCAAATCCATGAACCCCAATTCGGCTCAATAAAAGATTATCTCGTATGCATGTACGCCACCTTTGCTGATATCCTCCCTTGAAAGGATCTCCTCCATATTCTACAATCCACCATATTTGGAGACATACGGGTCTCCAAGATAGCATTAACAATGTGGGGGTAACTTATAGAGAAGCTCTCCGTAATATTTCAATTTCCATCATATAGATAGTCCCCTATTGTTTGATCAAAATGTTGGCTCAACTCATGTGGAATTTTCACCATATCAGCGATAATAGTTCCTAGCCAATTATCCAACCAAAATCTCACCTTGGAATCATATCCAACAAGCCAAATCTCATCTTCCATGAGGCGTTGTATGTGAGCAATACAAACTGTTTGAATGGAAGATGGAACATACCCTCGAATTCAGCCACCACTGTCGAACCATCTACATTTAAGAAAAGCCATTGCTCCTTTTCCCTTCAAAATATCCCAAGATAACTTCATCATATAAGCCTCATTCGATGCTCTCAGCGATCGAACTCCCAAACCCCCCTCCCCGAAGTCGGACTACACACTCTCTTCCATCTAATAGTGAAATGATGCTGTCTATTTATATCACCTGTCTATATGAAGTTTCGACAAGAAGTCTTAATCTTCTTTATAAGATATCTTGGCCACTCGTATACCATCATAACATGCACAGTCGATGCAATAACTATCAAATTCACCAAACAAATTCTCTCTGCCATAAATAGAGAACCCCCTTTCCACCTTTGGAACTTGCTGATAATTTTATCCATAGCTTGGCTAAAGTATCGAGACTTTGGAGCTCCAATGAATATAGGAGCACCGAGGTAAGTAAATGGAAATTTACCTTCTAAAATACCAAGACTGGAAAGGATTCTTCTTCTGATTACAGCCGACACATGCTGTCCAAAGAACACCTTCGATTTTGTAGGATTGAACTCCTGACCCGAAGCTCTTGCATAACTCTCGAGGACATTTTTATGACCATCCATTAATTTCTCATCTCCTTTGAAAAAAAGAACAATATCATCAGCGTAGAAGAGAAAAGGAGGAATATTTATGTACCTATTAGCACGAGCAGTTGTGATAACATTCCTAGAGATTTCATCCTCAATCCACTTGCCTAATACTTCTTCAGCAATGCAAAAAAGTAAGGAAGATAACAGGTCACCCTGCCTGACCCCCCTTCCACATAGAATCCCTCTGGACTTCCATTTACCAAAAATGAGATCATGGCTGAGTGAAAAATTGAATGGATCCAGTTAATGAATACCTGATTAAACCCCATTCTATCCAAAACTTGCAATACAAACTCCTAGCTCAAAGTATCAAAAGCTTTTTTAATGTCTATTTTCAGTCCAATAATACCGCACGTAGAGTTATTTAAGCTATTAAAGCTCTCAGATGCTATTGCAATACAGTGGTGAATGCTCCTGCCTGGGATGAAACCAAACTAGTTGACACTTAGATTCTCACTTAAGATGGGACCAAGCCTATACAAGAGGATTTTTGGGATGATCTTGAATAGAAAATTGTACAAATTTATCGGACGAAAGTCCCCAACCCTTCTTGCTCCATCAATCTTCGTGACCAGGACAATAAAGTTACAGTTTATTCCCTGTAGCATGTCTCCCGTAATAAATAAATGTTGAATAGCCGCAACTTAAGTCTTTCTCAATGAAATACCAACATTTTTTACAGAATGAGCCACCAAAATCGTCTGGACCCAGCGAGCTGTCAGTGGATAGTTCCATAACTGCTATTCTGATCTCCTCTGAATTAGGGACTTCAGCGAGCATAACATTTTCCATGTCTCCCATGAACGGCTGAAGAAATCCCAAATCTATATAGTCATGAACCCCAGACTGTTTCTGAAAAAGATGCGTATAAAAATGAACAATGTGCTGAGAAATCTGACTTGCATCCTCTATGAGCTTCTCATCTAACTCCATACTAGAGATAGCGGCTTTGGTGCGACGAACGCGTAGTGCTCTGTGGAAAAATTCAGTGTTCCTGTCTCCCTCCTTGAGCCAAGATTTCCTATTTTTTTGATAGAAAAATTAGCATTTCTCCTCCAATTTTTTATTCAGGTCCACATCAGCCTGTACCTCATCAAAGAAGAGATCATCACTATCTCCTCTGTATCAACACGAATTTGAATATCTCTTAGTACTTCCATGGTTGAATCCACAGAATTAAAGATGTTGCCAAAATCATTCCTGTTCCATTTCTTGGCATCCTCTTTAAGCCGTCTAAGCTTTGCAGCAAAAGCACTTAAAGGGTTCCCTCTAATTGGAGCTTTCCATGAGGTTTCCGCCATCATAAAAAATCCTGTGTCCATTAACCGCATAGTCTAAAAGCGAAAAGGACGTGGCACCAAGGTGTTCATACTGCAAGTAACTAATATGGGAGCATGGTCAGAACCATGCCAAGCCAAAGCCATCCCAGTGACAGCATTCCATCTGTTTAACAACGAATCATTAACCAGAGCCCTATCAATCTTAGAGGCCCTCATACTTCTCGTGGTAGACCTACTGACCCATGTGAATTGTGGCCTCTGCAAGGGCAAGTCAGTCAACCCAGTAGTGTCCAAAAAGATACGGAATTCCTCTGACCCCAAATTATTATGACCACCATCGTGCAGCCTCTCGTGTAATCCCAATGTAGAGTTGAAGTCCCCAACCAACATCATATTAGTTGACAAATTAGTGGTAATATCCCACCCCATCTCCCTCCGGACAACATGGTTCGTAAGTATATGAATAAAGCCAGAGCGATAATTGGCAGCATTGTAAATAAAATCAAAGACCATTATTTGCGATGTAGAGAGAACAGCTTATACCTGAGAGATGTGGCTAGAGTTATAGAACACCTAAATATTGGGACGGAGTCCCTCCCTAGAGTTCTGCCCTGCAAACTGAAGATCAAGACTCGACTAAACACGGGTGGGAATAGAGTCAAACAAGACCTTTGGTTCAGCAAGTGCCAGCCAAATCGGATTGTGTTTTCTTACGAATGCTTTGAGAGCCGATTGAGAAGCTTCCCACCCTTTGCCGCGAACATTCCAGAAAAGGACTTTCATTAACGACGTGTTCCACGTCTGTACTTCGGCAGCATTTCCAAGGTATCCCAATCCTTGTTTGCTGCATAATGCATATTCTTTGTAAGTTTCTTGAGAGGAGGGACATGTTTAATACCAGGTCCTCCTGGAGTACAAGAGCGGGGTTATCGGCGGACTTACCCGGGTAAAGAGAGTGGCACTGCTACTCGTGCCCTTTATTGACTTGGCTAAAGGATCATCAACTACCATCTGCAACTGCCCCTCTGATGGGGAGGGGGCAGGGCTCCCAAGCCTTTCTAGACTCAAGACAGCGAAGGGAGTCAGTTCTTCTATTACCACCAATGGAAGGTCCTGTAAGTTCCCTTCCTATAAAGTCCCTTCTGCATCATTTTCAATGTTATTATCCTCGTCGTCAAGTTCACTATTATGAAAAACCTTCCGTTCAGAACCCTCATCAACATCACTGAGGCTTCGATTATCATCATAATGTTCGTACTTATCATTCGCAGCCTCAGATGCCACGTCCTGATCATCCTTAAATTCCGTATTACTAACATAAATATCTCCAATATCATTTTCTGTAGTATCATGCTTCAGATTCTAATTCTTGCTGGTGTTGTCTCTATCATCATTAGCGAGGTCTTGGAATGCATTAGATACATTCACTGGATTAGAGGTAGGATCTTTCCTCGTCCATGCTTTCTTTGGAACAGTGAAGCCATCTGCCCCGACAGATTTTTTATTGCCCTTGCGAGTTGCCTGCCTCTTCTTACGGTTCTTCTCATTCTCCTTCAAACATGTCTCCACATCATGGCCAAGAATGTGGCAAAACTTGCAATATTCAGGGATACTTTCATATCCAAAAGAGACGCGAATAACAACTTCTGAAGTATCTATATTCATCATCTTCGGAAGGTCCTCCAGAATATCTGCCTCAACCAACACCTTTGCAAAATAGCCAGTAGAACCATTCAGAGCCCTCTCATCAATTAGGATTGGAGCCCCAACAACCGATGCAATTTTTCTGATAACTTCCTCATGCCACATCTCCATTGGAAGTTCATAAATTCGCACCCATATGGACACATGAGACGATTTAATCTTAAATGGATTAAACGTCGGCGTCCATTGTTGTACTCGAATTTGTGTATCACCATCCTCAAATAATCTCCTTTTCAAGATATTAGTCTTCATTTCAGCATTGGGGATGTAAACAGTATAGTACCCTCTACCGAGAGGAATTGTCAATACATCCTTAAGCAAAAAACCCACCTTTCCAAATAATATCTCAACTTCCCTCTGAGAAAAAGTTTTAGAGCCCTTGGCATTAAGCACCTTGATGATTACAAATTGTGAGAAAAACTTTTTACGATTCTCATAAAATTCATTGAAAATACATAGTGTAGGGATATCACTTGTTTTATCAATTGGCCTCGCCACATGGACAGAAAGGGCCTCTTGCATATGGCCGTTTTGATACGCAAAAATAGATCAGCATCACTGCCAACCTTCGAGGCATATGACCTAGGGTCGGTGCTATGTTTGATCGAAGAGGTGCGATCAGATGGCCTCCTGAATGCGTGATACGTATTGCTGTTGCCAGAAGGTAATCCATGCAGATTATGGTTTCCAGCAGAATAGCCCTGCAGATTAGGGCTTGTCATGCCCCGCAAGTTAGGGTTTGCGGGCTGTCCATCACGTCGCATCGTGTCCGAACACAATCCCAAATTAAGACGATCAGGCCCCTCGCTTTCCGGTGGGTGAACATAGGTATATGCCCGATTCTGGTGAAGCAATTCATCGAACCATGGGGTTGTGGAGAAAGCAGCCTGTTTCGCAAAATGACCAGGCGAGGATGGTGGCCGGGAGGTGCCTTCGCCGGGCTGTGGTGCCTCCATGCCGGAAGTAGAACGTACGGGATCAAGTAGAAATTTTAGAGAGAAGGCAGAGAAAAAACCTAGAGAGAAAAACATCTTGAACAACAATTATCGAACCAATAAAGTATCCATGAATATTGCAAGTTCTGCCACATTATATAAGAAAAGTATGTTTATTAGTAGTTATAATATGTTTGTAGAGAATCATATTATAACACCCTAAAAGCATACTTTAATTCATTATTGAACATACTTTAGGAAAACATACTATAACTAACAATAAGCATACTTTACTTATATTACGATGATATTTTAACAATGGGTCGACCCATCTCATAATCCATCTCACATCATTATTGTCTCACAAAAACTTTGTCGACTAAATTGATCTCACTTATTTAATTGTTGTAAAGATTTTTGCTACTTAATATTTGACAGAAATGCTAATTAGCATTTTTTTCTATCGGCATATATTTTTTATTTAAGTTTATTATTTTATATGAAATTAGAAATAATAAACTAATAATAACAGCCGTCCCCGGTAACGGTGCCAAGAACTTGATGAGCATTTTCTTTGCATGCAAAATTAATCCTCAAATATTAAGGATATCAGTTGCAGCTTAAGCAAGCGACCAAGTGAATTATCGAACCCAAAGGACGTTGTATTATCAATTTAATTATTTACTAAATTAATTAAGACGAATTGTGGAAACATAGTTTGTGGAATTTAATTATAATCTACTAACCAATTAATTAAAATAACAATTAGTTAAAATAAAAGCACTTCAGAAGAATACGAAAGTTGGATCAAGTAGGAGAACATGTAGCTTTAGGATAGTCCAGTTTTCACTCATTAATCTCCCTTTCGTGTATTAATGTCCGACTCTGCCTTGTGAAATATGGACGAATCACTAAGCCATGCAAATCTACTCTATAGACACAAGTATTTAAGCGTGTAACACGTGTGAATAACCTTGGAGTAAGAGATATAACTTCACCCCCTTTCTATGTTCTATTAGTATTAATTATTTTCCCCTATGATTGATACTCTAACCTGATATGATCTTTCTTTATAGGTACTATAAAGTTAACCTCTTTATCCTTCTTACTAACCCGAATTCAATTCAATTAATAAACATTCATATATAATAGTTCTAATGAAGCTTCAGAGTCCCCTCACTTAGAATCATAACATGAAATCATGTTCAGCAGTGAACGCGCTCAATCAATAACAAAGATGAACATTCAGACTCTATTCATCAGTTAATGATGCACAAAACGACTCTGAATATGGATTAAAAACTCATAGTCACATATAAACTAAACCACAAGTACTGTTGGTTCTCCTCTTGAATCCACAAACGAATCTTCAAAGTGATGGATGGATGAAGGAAAGGATGCAGATGATGGTTGGGGTGATCCCCCCTTGTGGGGTGTAGGATGATCATGTTGTGGTCTCCAATCCAAAGAATAATAATGTGATCCACATCCCCTTATATACTTGTAAGCTCTCCTTATGGACCTAGGATGAGTTATTTCTTGGAAAATATGAAAATACACGCACTTGGAGTGTAAAAATATGGATCTGGACTGTTCAGGCTTCTGGTTCAACCACGACACAGTGGTAGAACCACATTGTGACATCTTGCACAATCTTACCGTTTCGCGTATAACTTTCATATCCAAACTCCATTTGAGTGATTCTTACACTCACGCGATCCTCCCTTCCTTGACTTTCTATCCATATAAAGAACTCTCAGAAACTCTAACATTTGAATATGTAACAAGTCATGCAAATTGGCACAACCGTTCTATTCGGCACAACTTGCTCGACGTCACTATTTTGATCATAACTTTCTCATTTGAATTCCGATTGGGGTGTTTTTTACTCCGAAACGATCCTCTTTTCTGTGGCTTTCCAATCATGTATCACACCTCCATTGTTGAGCTCCACATAAATACAGAAAAATTACATAAGTTGGATGTGCGTTTTTCAGCATTCTTGCACAAGTTGCACCTTTTCTCCAACTTTGCACTTTTAATCATTTTTCCATTTAAAACACAATAAAACACCTCAAGTGCACATTTTCTCACATATATCAAATATAGGATACTTTTGCTAATATATGACAATAATTTCGATAAAAAAGATATTAGATTGGACACTAAAACACGCTTATTTTCACTCTCATCAGTAGTTTAATTAAGTAAGTCGTAGTACAGGCGTATGGGAAAGTGGTAGATCCAGAAAAAAAAATTAGGGGTACGACATGTAATTATAAACATGTTACTCCCTCTGTCTCGATAAGTAACACACGTATTTTTTATGTGCGGAGATTAGGAAAAACTAATTTTTTATATTTAAAGATGTGTAAATTTCTTGGGATATGTGAAAAATATGAGTATTTTAGATAATTTAATGAAAAATATGTATAAAGTTGTTGGGATGTGTATAAGTAGTGATATGAATGAGAATATTTTTACCATTTTAAAAATATACATAAGTATTGAGACAGACTAAAAGAAAAAAAGTGAAATAATTAAAAACGGAGGTGGTATTTGATATTTAAAACAGTACATTAAATAAATTAACACTCCAAAATTATAATTACAGTTGATATCATTGAATTTTTATTTGTAATAAGAATTTAAGGCATTATTATGAAATTATTGTAACCTTAGGGAAAGGGAAACGTAATCCATTAAAAATATCATATCATAAGCTCCCATTTTACCACGAGAAGGCCAACACATACGACTTCAGGGTCAGGTTTTGACAAGGATATAGACACATTGAATTTAATTTTTTCAATGACTGGGAAGAAGTGTAGGTATTGGCGGCATAATCCTCACCATTATTACAAGTAGTTATTTCTACACTTGGTAAAACATCAGGGGGAATATCAGATTTTTTACCGCTACTACCAGTAAGGGGACTATAACTTATTCCTTTGGAAGAAGAGGGAGAAGATGAACCAACAACTTCAAAATCATCATATGAATCTTCAGAACTCATGATTAACAAAATATTGAAGGCAAACATATCAAGGAAAGGAAAAATAAGGAAGAGGATGAGAGTTAGACGACAAAAAGGAGAGAAATATCCTGAGACCAACAGACACCAAATTTTAAAGAAACGTGAGACATTTAGAGACACAATAAACTATGGAAAGCATCAGATCATCGGATAGAACCACAGAATTACGGAGGCATGAAAACACCTCATAAAGGCACGACCAAAGTCAAATTATAAAGTTCATTGACGTAAAATGATTAGACAAAATCTAATCATCTGAGCTCGACTAGGGGCTAATGTTATGGATACTTAGATCAGCAACCCAAATGTACAAAGGCTCAGAACAAGCTCAAGGAGACCAGACCCATTACAAGAAGGCTAAAACAAAAGTCAACACTCAAAATGGAAATATATAGTCCACAAGCTCGGCATCAGGTGATAAAAGGCTTGGTAGAAGAAGTTAGGCGCGACCAGAAGTCAGAGGAAGGAAAGAAGAGTTTAACCTCGACACAACCATCGTTACTGAAGAAACCCTAACAAAGTCAACGGAGCTTGATTGAACCAAGATAAAGCATGAACATTCGATCTAAGGCTTGAACACCCGAGGATACAAGGAAGGAGATTTGCTCAACAAAGAAAAGGAAAAACAGCAAATTCAAATAGTTAAAGAGCAAGAACAAATGGCGGGAAACACTCTCAACATGCAAAAAATCAATCACATGCAGCTCACATCTTGGATGCTCTCTCCACCAATCAAAAGCCTAGAAAGTAAATGACATCAAATTATTTGGCTAGTGATTCCTCTTAGGGACACTTGGCAAATGCTCATTGGAAAGCACAAAAGTCTATGGATGAAGCATGGGAATGATCTCACATGCACAAAATATGACATGGGAGGAATATATAAATAAAGCCAAATACAAAATCAAACACACATTTTACCACTTGTTATTTTACACTTCAAGAGAAAGTAGTGTGGATGGGTGTGCATGTATTCAATTGAGCTTCAAGCTCCATTTTATTAATAAGAGATTGTTTTCCTTTATATAATTCTTCATGTTTGATGGGTGAAGCTTGAGTTTCCTCCAATCATAATGGATGGACGAAAGCAACCATCAACAAGCAGCATCATTGTACAAGAGAACATACATATTGATTTTAGATGAAAATAACTAGTTATGAAACAAATATGTGTGTTACTGATCTAGTCATTTTTACCTAGATTTTAGTGTCTTTATTTGTGGATTTTCCGATATTTTTATCCGTATTTGTGTGACTTTTGGTAGAGTTATTATTATAATGTAAAATCTGGTATGAATTGATAGAATAGTGTAAATGAGCTTAAACATGGGTAAAATAGGCCAAGAAATGAAGAAAAACGGAGTCGGGAGCAAAATGGAGACGGAAGTACAGGGCACGCTCGGAAACGGGCCGTGTGCAGAACACAGTTCTGTCCGAGGTGGCCATGCACTGTCATCAGAACACAGAGCTCGCCTAGGAGGAAGGCAATTTTTTGGCGCACGAGTTGTGCACTGTTGCACGCCCCGTGTGCAGAATACAGGCCTGTAAGAAGAAGCCGTGTAATGTCATCAGAAAATGCTACACGATCATGACCAAAGCCGTGTAGCACAGCTCGAGCCGTGTCCGGAAGCACGCACAACATGCCGAAGTAGGTGTGCCCTACACGGGCCATGCGCTGCTACACGGGTTTTGTAGGTGCAAAAACCTATGCAGTTTTCAGAATGTTACGGAAGCTTCTAGAAGGTCCATTAGTGATATAAAAGGGTGACTTGTGCAAATTTGAAGAGAGATCAGAATTGAGAGCAATACACACACTCCACACCATATTTTCACACACTAGATCCATAAATCCACCTCTATCCATTAGATCCATCCAATTCCATTTGTTCTTCCACAATCAATCCATAAATCCATCACCCAATCCATTCATCCACCATTTTGAGAAGAGGAAAGCATCAAGGATTGAAGGAGTTAGCATATTGAAGAGAATGAAGGTTTCTCCATGAAAGGGAAGCCAATCTACTTTTCATTTGTTGATTTTTTTCTTATTTTAGCTCAAATGGAGCAAAGCTTGATTTGTATTAATCTAAATACAATGTGTAGTGGCTAGTCCTATAGTAGGGCTAATCATATGAATGGTTGAGATGAAAGCTAGATGTGTAGAACTTGTGAAGTGAATGTAGTTAAATTGTGGATTTCCTTTTATGATATATGAATCATGTTTCATTTCAATACTTGTGTGATTAGATTTTCTATTCATAGTATTTGGATGGCCATTCCAATATTATGAGTGGATGTTTAATTGAATCATATATTAAAATATGCATGCATGTTAGTGTAAGGGGAGATTGATCAGTGTCATTTTCACCTACATTTTAGTGTCTCTTATGATGTTTTTCTTATGTGTTTTTATTCATTTTGTATACCATTGTGTGGTGTTATATAAAGATATGGAGATTTGTGCTTTGAAATGATAAATGTGTGATTCTCATGATTAAGTGTCTTAAATTGCGCGACATTTGTAAATATTTAGAGAATTGGTACTTTGATTTATTTTGTGTAATTTTCAGGCATAAATGAATTCTAGAAGTGAAGAGGAAGATGTAGGAAAAAGCGGATCTCAATTCGGAGTTAAAACGAGGGAGAACGAGCCAAAACAGTGAAGCAGCGCGAAGCTGTCACAAAAATTCGATCCTTGCACAAAAATTTGATCGAATTTTTGTGAATTTTTAGGAAAAACAGGGGCGAAACAGAGCAACGGAGATTGAGCACACTGACATAAAAATTCAACCATGCTCATGAAAATTTGGTCGAATATTTCTGCTGATTTGCAGAAAAATTCGACAACACTCACAAATATTAGGTCGAATTTTTGTGAAAACCGCCACCTGTGCAGAAAATCAGTTTTAATTCCCTTTTTGGTTGCTTTTTCTCCAAGTTTTGAGAGGATTAGGGCTTCACTTGGGACACACACATCGCACACTATTTTCTCCATTTTACACCATCATCTTCATCCATCTATCTACACTTGATCTCCTCCATCAAATCCACCATCCAAGTGATCAAGGAAAAAAGGGAGAGTGAGATCACAAGAAGAAGAAGAAGATCTCAATTGAAGACCTTCAAAGAGAGAATCTAATTCTAATTTTGTGACTTTCTTTATAGTTGATCATGGTTTGTAAGGATTTTAATGTCTATGTTGAATTTCTTGTGACTATGAGAGGCTAATCTCCTTTGTGAGATTAGCTCCATGATTGGTGTTGGATAATTTAGTTTTTATACAAATTGATTTTAATCTTGAATGGACTTTGTGTTATTTCTATCATTGATTGTTAATTGCTTGATGTATATAATTGATTTGTGTGATTAATTGTCATATGCATGTGATTAGATTGGTAAATCAATTACATGTTTAGGATAGTTCATTGAATCATTTCATCATACACTTCATGTGCATTAATTTAGAATGAGATAGGTCTATCCTTCTAGATTTAGAACCCTTTGATAGAACATTTAATTAGTTTAATCGTGAGATTAGTTGATTAGATGAGGAGACCCAAGTCATTAGTGAATTCATAGTACCTTAAATTGGAATATTGCCTATGATTTTGTACTTTGTTAGGGAACTCGTAGAGTAATTAGTACCTAGTGGGAGGTGTTCACTTTTTTCTTGATCCTATGTGCGTTTGGGAGCCTTATTGAGGGCCAACATCCTATACATCTTGGTAGAGAGTTTATGTGAAATTAGTGATCGCTCCTATGCCTTGTCCATGATAGATTATAATCAATTGCATGATTACTTTGTTATCTATGCCATGATTGTTGCTAATTTCATCCTTGCATCATTTGGAACCAATTTAGCTTGCTTTCATTTAATCATTTATTTCTTGGATTAGTTTAATTGCATTCATTTGCATCTTATCTTCCTTTCCTATCGTCCTTATAAAATTACGATAAACTTGAGATCGTTTAATCTCTAGTACATACCTCCCTTGGGTTTGATACATTCTTTAATTGGTCATCCCTACTACAATCCAACCAATCAAAGGTAAGCTATACCTTTCTTATGCTTAGAACATTCATAGAGGGACACTTAAGAAATTGAGTGAAAAGAACCAACTTATGATCATAGTACTTTAAGGGAATTGAGATTAAGATCAATCTTAGGAGATTTAGGCTTGTAAAAGAGTAGAGAACCTAATTGTCTTGGCCATAAGGATTAGGGGTAAAATCGTGATTGTTTTTAGTCCACAAATTAATGAAGTTCACCATCAAAAGTTATACATATCTAGCTAGAGTCTTAACCATGATTATGATTAGTCTTACTCTCTTCTCAAGTGAATTTTATCTCAATTCCAATCATCATTTGTTCGTTGTTTGAATCATTACTTTGTTAGTTCAAATTCTTAGTTAATTGAGTAGAGAAGTAAGTAGTAGCTTAAACATCAAACCTTCAATCTATCAATCTTACAAAGCATAAATCAATGAAAAATCCGGATACAATCATGAGTTTACTTTCCCTTGGGATGACATTATTATAAATTTTGTACTTGGTCACATGTTTACTCGACGATAGAGTCTCTTACTCTTACACATTTTACAAGAAATGCGACTAAGGACAGTTACTCGTAGAGACTAGGGTTGGATAATCTTGGAGTTGGGACAGCAATTAATGGTGTTTTCTTCTTCAGAACCATCCCAAATTTCTCTGACAAGTCCAACTTCTCCCCCATAGGCAAACTCCAATCAAAAGAATGAAGCAATGAAGCAAGTGAGTACATGAACATCCTTTCCCCATAGCAGTTCCGGCACAGATCCTTCTCCCTGATCCGAATGGGAAGTAGTTGAAATCATTCCCACTATAATCCCATTTTTCATCAGAAAACCTCTCCGGACGAAACTCCAGAGGACTTTCCCAGATGGTGGGATCCCTGTGCACTGCCCACACATTGATGAAAACACGAGCACCTTTTAGGATCGTTTATCCAGCAACGTTGGCCATGGCACTGGGGCAGTGAGGGACCATGAGAGGGAGAACGGGATGCAGGCGTAGAGTCTCTTTCATAACAGCGTATAAGTATGGGAGGTTGGCGATGTGGGATTCTTCTACGATGTTGTCTTTGCCTACTACACTTTCTAGTTCTTGCTGCACTTTCTTCAGGATGTCGGGTTTGTTCATCATCTCTGCCAATGCGTACTCCACTGTGTTCGATGTTGTTTCTGTTCCTCCCACGACCATGTCCTACACCATGCATACACTCTTTTATACTTACTAAAAAGTTGTGTGAGACGGATAAGAGGTAATGTATTAGTTCTTTAAATACATATTTTGGCATAAAACGATAACTGTCGAATCAAAATACTATGTCAAAGTCTTGTGTGAGAGCCTCTCATATAAGCCCTTACATGAGACGGATAAAAAATGATAACATTATTATCACTTTCACTATTAAATGTTATAACTTTTTACTTATACTATAATTTATTCATGAAATAACCATTTTCACTTTTCATTTATTAAGTAGTATTACTTTTCGTCTATGATGTTATTACTTTTAATTTATATCATGTAATGGTTTATATGAGTGGATCTCACACAAGACTCACTAAAAAAAAAACTGATTTTTTATCAACGGAATATTCTGTTGTTAAAAGCCTTAATTCTATTGTTAAATTGGCTTACCAACGGATTAGAAAATTATGTTGGTAAAGTGGTGATTGTTAAATTTTTAGCAACGAAAAATCAAATCCGTTGGTAAATAATTCCTAATAATTACGTTAGTAATTTATATAATGATTTCCTTGGTTATCAACTGAATCTGTTGGCATTCCTTTACTAAAACAAAAATGTCATTTATGTTGCTAATCCATTTGTAATTACGTGATTGGATTCTCGTTTATTAATTTTTTTTTTGTAGTGACTTACCAAACACTATTTATCAAGAGTAAAACTAATCAATTAAATATGAAATGATTTCACTCATAATCTCACACGAAACTTGATCATTTTTTTATCCATTAATAGATATATATAGAGAGAGAAATGTATACCATGAGCAGAGCTTTAAGATGTGTCATGGTGAGAGGAGTCTTGGCATCTTCACCATCTTTCAACTGCAACAAAAACTGCAAAAAATCCTTGCTTTCATTCCCCTCTTCTCCATTCATCTTCAACCTCTGATCATCCCCTCTTCTCCATTCATCTTCAACCTCTGATCAATAATGCCCTCAAATATCCCAACGAATCTCCCGCCAATCCCCTCATCCTCTTCTGAACACCCTGCACATCGAACCTCTCCAACGCCGGAAAGAAATCCGACACATTAGGCATCTCCAGCAACGCCGTCATCTCCCCGACCACCTGTTTGAACTCCGACCCGACCGCCTCCCTCTCCTCCTCCCCCTTCACCGTTCCCCCCCACAGCATGCCCGTGATCACATTCATCACCGTCAAGAACATCTGCTCCCCGACGTCCACCGCCGACCCCACATTGCCGTGCAAGTAACTCACGGTTCGCCGGAGCTCCCTCTGCCGCAGACCGTACACGGAATCCAGAGTGCTCGCGCTGAGCATCTCTCGGACACGCACTTTCCTCAGCATCCGCCACTCGGGTCCGTACGGTGTCCAGACGATGTCGGAGCCGCCGTAGGCTTCCACTTGTCCGGCCACCGGAATGTCCCGATTGGCGAATGTGGTGTCTTGATCTTTAAGAACCTCCTTTGCCAGAACAGGTACTTTCATGCCAAGTTTGAGGGTGTAGATGGGGCCGTATGTCCTAGCCAGGTTGGCGAAGTGGAGGGAGAGTAGGTTTCCCAGGAGGGGTAAGCCTCTGGAACCTGGTGGCAATGGCGGATTCTTGTTGACTAGCAGCAAAAATATCCATAGGAAGGCAAGAATGGCGATGGTGGAGGATAGTAGGAGTTGAGGTGGATCTCCAGTGGGAATAATGGACCACATGGTGTCCATGTGTGTGTATTTTAGGAGGTTAATGGTGAATAATGAATATGTTAGTTATTATGTTAGGGACATGAATAAATAACACAAATTATTGAAGGAAGGAATCTCGCACACCAAGGTACCAATTTTTAATATCTTAGTATTAGTTTTATTGTGACTGCTACAAATCAATCTTGTGTGGATGAAGACAAATCTGATTTTTCAAGAATGTCACTAGAATTGCAAAAGGGATCTTGGAGCCTGCCTTTGGCATTGTTGTTGTCAATAACCTTCTTGCTTGACTAAATAATTATTTATGTTTATTTTTAATGGACTAAGAGTGTTTAATGGTTCGAATTCGTATAATTTATAACTTCGTCATGAGTGGTCTATTAATTTTTCATTGCGGAATTATAAATTGTGTTTTATAAGGCTTTTATGTTTTATTATTATCGGATTTATAGAATAACAAGCTGCCTCCACGAGCCTCTTGTGATCCAATTAAAAAGTAAACTCATTTATTTATATAATGCTTAAGATGTCAATGGGACGGGTATTTTCGGGTACCCGGCCTACTCAAACCCTAATGGAAAGGGTACGGGTAGTTGTAAACGGGTTTGGGACGGTTATTGGTAGTTGTGAAAAATAACATTAGGGTTTGAGGTCGGTACGGTAATGCCTCAAATACTCGCGGCTACCCGGTTTATATATATATATATATATATATATTTTTATAAAATTCAATATATATTATATAATTTATATATTATGATATATTTATATATTTAATTAGTTATAAATTTTATTTAATCATATTTATTAAATATTTATTTAAAATAATAGAATTTATATTATATTTATTTTATATTTAATTAATAATAATGTAATTTTTATTAGTCCCTCCGTCCCACGTATTTTTACTCACTTTCCATTTTGGGGTATCCCACATATTTTTATCCATTCCATTTTTGGTAAGAATAAATTATAATTTATTACTTACGTTTTACAATCCCAACAACTTTAATTACTTTTTTACACTTTATTCATCATTCCCAACAACTTTATTTACTTTTTATTTTTAAATTACTAATTTATCCCTACTTTTTTTTACATTATATATTAAAAAAATAACACGTCTTAATCTCCGTGTCCGTACAAAAGGGTAAAAATACCCGGGACAGAGGGAGTATTATATTTATTTAAATAATAAAAATATATAAATATATAAAAAATAAATTAATATTAAATGAGTACAGGTATCCGCGGGTATTAATAAACTATTATAGGACAGGTACATGTATCATAATAAAATTTTTAAATGGAACGAATACGGATACGAGTAGTTGTTTTCTAATCGGATACGAGTACGGGTACCCTACCCGTTGCCATCCTAATAATGCCCCTTGTCTTATTTTTCTTCCCTGGTAATGTAGATAATAAATACGTAATTAAAAAAAAGGTTATTTTGATTGACTCTTTAGTAATAATATGATATTTTTAAATTGTCAGGATGCTGGTCGAGATGCTGTAATACTTGCACCAGCATCTGTAATATACCAGATTATAGCTGCAGATTAAAGTAAATGAAGAACGATGAAGAGGAGGATTTATAGTAGTTCGATCATGAAGATCTACATCTACTTGAGGATGGAGATTATTTTATTGAATGATGGGTTTACAAGGGAGAGAATCACTCAGTATTGAAGGAAAGATACGTTTCACACTCAATATGAAAACTCAGAAACTAATCTAACTAACTTGTGTCAACCTCCTCTGTTGTGAGCTGGTTTTGGCCCCTTATATAAGCTCCAACATAACCGCCCTATATACTAATGAAAAGTCTGGAATCCCAACTTCAATCTTGAGTTGATAACTATTCAAAACGACCTCGTTTGTACCGCTAAAAACCACCCTGAGCAGGCCCACCTGGCTTGATATCAAAATATCCCAAAAACTGACTTGTAACAGTTTATGTTGCACCAACTCGTTTTTGTATGAGTTTCCAACCATGTTTAACGTCCAAACTGATCCAGCAACCTCCAGCTAAATAGTCCACGTCAATCATGACCCATTGGATGAAGATTTTATACCCAATCTTTACAATTCTCCTCCTTAAACCTTTATTCAAACCAAACATGCTTCTCCTAACCCCAATGCTGTTCTAACTTCAAGTAGAAACTCCTCCTTGAACTAACAAGCACTAATCAACCTCTTGTACAGCTCAAACTTTGATGTGGGAAGAGGCTTAGTACAAAAATCAGCAAGATTATCACTTGTACTAACTTTACAAACTTTATTAAAACCTTGATACACCATGTCTCTTGTGAAGTATAACTTCACATCCATTTGTTTAGCCTTTTCAAAGTAGCCCTGAAACTTTGACAAGTATATACCACTTTGGCAATGACAAAATGTTAACAACATTCTGTCCAACACCAAACTCCTTCTTAGTGTCCAAATTAGATGCATAATCCGCATCCACAAAGTCTATGAGTGTATCATTTGAACTATATAGCATCCCTCTTAAAATTAAAACCTGTTGCTAATGTTAATTTGATATACCTCAATGCCCACTTGACAGCTTCCCAAAGTATTCTACCAAGACTTCCCATGATCCGGCCTACAATACAGTATGGTATACATTAAACTCCCTATTGCATTTGCAAAATGAACCTTATCAATTTATGTTTTTCTTGTTCTATAGAAGCTCATTTCTCACTAACATGTGCAAGACTTCCATGCCAAAGAAGTGTGTTGTCAGTGCTGTCAAATTTGACAGCAACCTGTGATGTTCCAATTAATGTTATAACATTTGCAGTAACACCGTCCAAGAAAAATAGATCATCCTTCCTGATCCCTTTCATCAACACTTTACCACCTCTTGACACAACCAACTAACCATTTTCAGATTGAAACATGCACTTGAAGAATCAAGCACACCCAAAGATATAAGGTTTCTCTTATGCTCTGGAACATATCTCACATTGGTGAGATTCCTAATCACTCCATCATACATCTTGATTTGAATTGTTCCTATGCCTCTGATCTTGCAAGCCTAGTCATCCCCCAAGAGAACTAACCCTCCATTAACATGCTTCAAATCAGTAAATCAATGCCTCATTGGTGTCATATGATAAGTGCAACCCAAATCCAATACCCAATCAACATCACTACCCAAAGATGTTATTGACAATGCCTCTGCATCATATCCAGCTCCTTCCTCTTGATTCTCCATGGTCTGATTCAATTGGCTTATGCGATTATCACCATTTTCAAGAGCCTTCCCTTTAAATACCCTTCCACTTGAAGCAATTCTTCTTAAAGTGTCCAGGTTCTTAACAATGATAGCACTTCATTACCTCTGAATTCTCTCCAGATTCACCATCCTTTTTGTTCTGCTCCTTCTCCTTAGAACCTGCTCCTCTCTTGTTGTTATTATTCTGTCCTGGTTTCTTGACTATCAATCCCTCAGCTCCAGAAACAACATGTGTTGTGGCACTTGTAACAACATCCTTTTGCAACTCCTTGGATCTTAATGTCACTTGAACATCATCAAGACTTAACATATCCTTATTTCCACACAAAATTGTATTGTTTGATATTTTTTACTCATGAGCAAGAATACTCGATCGTTGTAGAAGTATAGCCCAAGAAACAAAATTATCGAACCACAAAGGAGTTAAGTTTGGAGTAATAAAATACGTGAGCTCATGTTTATGTCACTTTTGTAAGGATGATCGGGGATTTTGAGTTTGATTATGAAATAAACAACTAAAGCAAATTAACAATTAAATAAAATAGCAAATAAGAGAAATGACAAGTAAAGATGAGTAAAAATAAAAGAGAATGGGTGCTAAAGTTCAAGTATTGACAAACATGGGATTAGAAACATCCAAGCACCCTCAATTCATATTATCATGCAAAGGGAATTCAACTCAATTGATGTAGATTAAGGGTATCACGATTGTATCCTAAGCTCCATTTTGGGTTACAAAGGTTGTTGATCCATTAGAGACTCCCAAAAGCACTTAAGATCAAAGCCCAACATTAACCTCTTCCATCTAGGTACTAATTAATTCTCAATTCTCCCTTAGAAGGTACTAATTAGAACTAACTCTCCCTTTTTGTGTACTAGAGCTAACGAATGGATTGGTTACCCTCATCGAGTTCAAATATCCTCTTGTTCAAATCTAAACTCGATGTCTATCTATGCCTTTCTAATACTTAAGAGGGTCATTTCCGTCTCACTCCAAGCAATATACACATGAACATCATGATATCATTTTATTAACATAAATCATCCATTGATCAACAATCTATTAAACCAATAATCATTCATCAATAACAAACCATGTCATCACAACATCAAAACAATTAAAGCCCATGAATAGAAACCAACATCAATTAAGTTAAAAACCAATTTAATTCACATGATAATATAAACCTAATGTACTTTTCATATCCCTAATCCTACTAGAGGGATTAGCCTAACATGATATTGGTAACAAAATACATAAATGATTCATTACACATATCCATAGTCTTAAATCCAAAAGAAAAACAAAAGAGATGTAAATCTTCCCTAGCTTGTTGAGAATCTTCAATAATCCTTGCTCCACCTCTAGCTCTTGAATTTCTTGAGGTCTTCAACACCAAAGACGAAAATGGATGATGATGGATTGAAAGGAATGGAGAGAATGTGTGAAAAATGCTCAAAACCACCTAAGAAATGGGTTGTGTTCAGTTCTACCCTTCTCCAAAGTTATATCCCAGTTATTTATATGATGTAGGGTGGTTGTTAATGGAGAATTAGGGCAATTTTTGATGCTTCAAAACAGACTCAAAATTCGACCAGAATATCAGAAATTTGAGTATAATTTCTGATGTCGTTATACGCTTTTCACGGCCACATGGGAGCACTTTTTTAATCACCAAAAATTCGACTAGAATTTTGGAAATTTGACTAGAATTTCTGGTTCGTCAACCCGGGTTCAATTCCTACTCCTGACACTTCACTGATCTACCAAAAATTCAATAATAATTTTGAGGCAACGGTCGAATTTTCCAAAAACCGCCAGTTCTCTGGAAGACTTGTGACCTTCAAAAATTCGACTAGAATTTTACAAAATTCGACTAGAATTTATGTGAAATTGTCAGCACGGTTTTCCCTTTCCTATCCACTTTCAAACTAGCTGAAATTAGACTAGAATTGTGCAAATTCTGGTCGAATTTTTCACCTTTTCAAAATTCCAACTTTTGTATCATGCCATGTGCACTCGTAATATTTGATCTTTTTTTCTTCATTCCCTGCATAAATTCACACATATCACACACTTTCCAACCAACATAAATCCAATAAAATACAAAAATTAAAGATACAAAACACACGCAAAACACACAAAAACAACTCTAAATTTATGCAATATTTGACACTAAACAAATCCCCCAAACTTAGAGTGTTGCTTGTCCCCAAGCAACGAAAAAAAAATGAAAAAACAAGGGGAAAATTTTGCATAAACATAAGAGTTGAACACCGAAGTACAATGGATATCAAATAATGAACTAATAATCATCAACAAGATTAGAACTCAAGGCTAGAAAATTATGACAATTACCATTTAACAAGTTCAATAATGAAAGACTTTTGTACAATTCCACCTTAATGTCCAACCTCACAAGATGTGTTTCACTCTCACTCTTTTTCCTTTTAGAAGGAGATGTGTATAAGCTCTCATCAACCGATTAAAGTGTACTTGCTATAAGCTTGAAAAATGACTCATTCTCAAAAACTCAATCAACATTCATAAAAGATCAAAGAGGTCTTTCATGTGGATGTAATGCATGGCTTTTTGGTTAAGGGAGGGATAAATATGGATATAAGTGACTTAAAAGTATAGAAAATCTTATTGAAAGAGTAATTCCTTCATGCATTTTTTATGACCTGCTTCCTCATCTTCTTTTGTCACTTTTTCAAATTTTTAAGAGAAAAATTTTCCTTTGTAACAATGTAGTCTTCTAGCGTTCTCTTGAATTTTTTTATTTTCTTTCCATGCTCATTTCCTTTACATCTTTCTTTTATCATTGCTCCCTTCTTTACAATCTCTTTTATGCTCATCAACTTTTGTAGAATTTTCTTTTGTCCTTTCTTTCTTGATTGTCTCCTCTTCACATTGCTAGATTACTCATTCTCTAGTTTCCACACTTAAGGTTCTTTCTTAGCTTTAAAATGGTAATTGGTTATATGATGTGCTCATGAAAGAATATAGGGTTAAAAGGCTCAACTTGGCTAGCAATGGATTTTGTTGAAAGATATGGATGATTGTATTTTTAAGGCTATAGGCTATAATAGAAAACATGGCCTCTTATCATCTCTTAAATGTCCATTAATGAATTTCTTTGAAAAGTCAAAAGGCAAGTTCTAGCTTTTACATAATTAATCGGTCCTCTCACGAAAAAATAAAACCGTTTGTAATGTACGGTTAAGCTCAAATCTCACGGTTGATTATGTTAAGACCTAAAGTACAATTATGCTCAAATCTTTCCCTATTGAACAATTTATAAGTCATTGTCACCACTTCCTAGTCTATCATCCTTACTTAATTAATAACCTACTAAATCACCAATCAATATCCATCATACTCACAAACACACGTCAAACACAAGCACAACAAGACACAAGGAAAAACAATAAAACCACAAAGGTCAAAGAAACAACCAAATAAAAAATCAAAGTACACCACCAAATCATCCAAAAAGTTAAATCATCCAACAACCAGAATTTTGAAATGAATAATAAAATAAGAAGAGGGGGGAGGGCTTTTCACTATTCTGAACCAGGCTAAATTCGACTAGAATATACTAAATTCGAACATAATTTTTAAATTTTCAGCGATTTTTGTAATTAAAAGGGAAGAAAGCGTACTTATTGTTCAGCAACTCTTAAAATTCAACCGGGATTTAACAAATTCAATTTGAATTTTTTTATTAAATATTTCCGGGTTCGAAACCGGCTTTCCTCATGCCGCATTTTATTTTTAAAATTCGACTAGAATTATTCCAGCATGGTCGAATTTTTCAAAATTTGACAACTTTCTGTAAGTCCAACTCAACTAAAAACTTGAGTAGAGTTTTTAAAATTCGACCATAATTTTTTAATTTTTCCAGAAATTTCTCCCTGCTTTCTCATACTTCATTCAACACATTCAGTTCAACAATAAAGCCCAATCATCATACCAAATAATGAATAACTCAATATTCAAAACTCCATACTCAAACAAAGCAACACAAAACACCAACAAACAAAACATAAAATACAAACACTCAAACACACCAAAAAAAAAAAAAAAATCACAATAAACAAAAATCACAATAAAATAAAATAGACACTCAAGAACAACAATAACATAAAACACAATACATAAGATAATAAGTGTGGGCCGGTGCGACTGATCACTAAGTGCCACTACGACTACCTCCCCCCAAATTTAATTTCAGCCAAGGCTAAAAATTAAGTTTGAAAGAAAGTAGTGGAACTTAGCTCATGAAGCATCTACGTAGCGCTTCTCGTAATCCAATTATGCTCCACTCTCACCAACATCCACCATCATTCAAGACTCTACACACATAAAACAAAAATGACATGAAACAAGATAAGAACAAAAATAATCCATCAAGAGCATGAGGTGAAGAACTTATTCAAGCAAAAAGTAAACAAATGGGTTGTCTCCCATTAAGCGCTGAATTTAACGTCTTCAAGCTAAACGGAGTGTGAGATTATCTTTCAAACAAAGTATCCACAAAGAGGGCCTCCCTTTGTGATGGATGATGAGAGTGGAAATCTACGTCTTTTCGGTAGTATATTACCGTGTTTATGTTAGGATAAGGCCATATTTTCATGTTGGAGTGCGTAGTTGATGTATTTTACATGATTCTTGTGCTTTTAATGGGTTTTATGGAGTTTTGAAGGTTAAAATAAGGTTAGAATGAAGCAAAACTGAAGACGTGAAAGAAACGAGCTGAAAAGGGGCTTACTCGAGTTGCATGAGTCAGCACGACTTAGCAACTCGAGTCATGTTTGATGCCGTAGAGGCTCAGAATTGGTCAGAGAGCCAACTTGACTTGTCTTGGGCAGCTCGACTTGTAGCTCGATTCAAGCAGCGTATGAGACAAGCCGAGTTGCATGTCGTGTGAGGCAGAGGAGCGCCGAATTTTATCCAGAGAGCCAACACAAGTTGACAGGCAATAACTTGACTTGCCAGCTTGACTCGTGTTGATGTACGGAGGAAAAACAGTTTCAGAGCATGACAGCTCGACTTAACAGGCGGACGCATGACTTGGTAGCATGACTCGAGTTAGATTACTCGAGTTGCAGTATAAGGTGACTCGAGTCGTGCTTGCAACTCGAGTTGGGCACTCCAACTCGTGTTGCGTTAGTTTGGGCCGAAAATTGGGATTTTTAATCCTCTGTGATAAACGTGAAGAATGGCCCAGCAAAGTCAGTTTTGTGGCCCATGGTATAAAAAGGGGGATCAAACACCTTGAGAAGGGACCGATCATTCACCATAGAAACACAGCGTGAATTAAATTCACGCACCATCCATCCATCACCCAATTCACATCAAACCATTCATCCATCCATCCCATCGGTCCTGATCAAGATTCAAGTACAGTTTAGAGAGCCAATCCAATCGGAGAGACGGAGGAAAGACGCGAACCATGTGACACTAGGGTTTCGTATTTCTCTTTATTCTTTTCAATTATTTGTTTTGTTATGAATTTGATAGCCATGAGGGTTGTGTGTAACCTCATGGGCTAAAACCCTTTACATTTCTAAGGATTGAGGGTTAGATGTAGTTGATTTGGGAACCTAGACAAAATTGGTCAATTCATACTGTGATAATCCTTATTTATTCGTTTTATCCAAACTTTGTCATACGCTTGTAACGTCTTCATCTCATATTATTGATATTGCCCGTGATGCTTGATATGTTATGTTAGCTTGTGTGCATGTGTACTTGATACTATTTGATTTCTAGGGATTAAAGTAATTTATCCGTAAAGACGATAATCCTAAGAGGTAGTAAATAGGGTACTTGATTATCTTAGTGGAACAATGCAATTAAAAAGTCAAGTAGGAAGTGAATAAGATTGAATAGGAATTCCAGAGAATATATATTAGTCGAATTGGTCATCCGGAGGTTTATAAAATTCACCTTATTAGTATCTAGGAAGGAGGTTCAAAACTACTCACGCATTGAATCATGATGTAAATCCATTAAAACGGTATGAACGAACAGTAGGACGTCTAGGAAACTGAGTCAATTGCATTAAACCCGATACCTTAGAGCTGTTATTTCTCTCTTGATTAATCTTGAATTACTCCTTGCTTTTATTTATTAAGTTATTTAATATTTCAATATTTTAGATTATAATCATATTCAAACTTGGAAATTGGTTACAATAATTCTAATCGAATAGTGATATAAGATAAATAAATAGTTAGCTGTCTCAGTGGGAATGATATTAATTTTAACTGGGGTACTTGCCATTACAATTGACATCCCTATACTTGGGGATTTAATTGAGGTGCGCAAAATTAGCCTAACAAGTTTATGACGCCGTGCTGCCGGGGACAGTAAATTATTTATTTGCTTGTGTTACTAATTTATTAGAATATTTGCTTTAAAATTTAATGGTCTATTCTTTAAATTTTCTTGAAGTTGCATGCACACCAGGTCAAAGAAGGGAACTCAGAATCTTGAATTTGATCCGGAGGTTGAAGCATCTGCTAGAAAAATGAGAGGAGAAGTAAAGAAGATCAAAGCACCTCCTAAGGCTGTTAAGGTACCGAATCCGCAGAAAAAATTGGAAACATCAGCACCTAAAGTAGTTATAGATGAGGAGAAAAAGAAGATTGAATATCAGGTTATACCAGAAGAAGCTGAGTCAGAAGTTGAAATAGAAAGAGCAGTAGAATCAGCAATAATGGGAGATAGAACACATGAAGATGACATTGTCATCCGGGAGACGTTCAAGTCTACCAACTTGGGAGGATCAGGCGTAGTTGGGGCCATTCAAACG
Source organism: Pogostemon cablin (assembly GCA_023678885.1). Taxonomy (NCBI): domain Eukaryota; kingdom Viridiplantae; phylum Streptophyta; class Magnoliopsida; order Lamiales; family Lamiaceae; genus Pogostemon; species Pogostemon cablin. The sequence continues at coordinate 15,632,196 of CM042952.1, read as the reverse complement.
GATGAGGCAAATGATATAAGACTAGCCCTGATCAACATGGTGGAGAAGAATCCTTTCGCCGGAGGTGTTTTCGATGAACCGTATAGACATTTGAAGCGCTTCAACAGCTATATGGATACTGTAAAAGCCGCAGATGCTACAAATAACAGATGGAAGATGAGGCTTTTTCAGTTTTCTCTAGCTGACAAGGCAAGGGAATGGTATGACAAATTGACTGGGGATAGCTGTGCAAATTGGACATTTTATGCCACCAGGGAAGATTCTTGCACTGAAGCAAGAAATTAATCAGTTCAAACAGAGGAGAGACGAATCGTTTGGAGAAGCTTGGGAGAGATTCACTGATGCATTGAGGAGATGTCCACAACATGGATTTAAAAAGTCACAGCTCATCAGTGTCTTTTACAATGGTCTTGACAACGAGTCTAGAGTGTTGGTTGATGCATCTACAGGAGGTACTATCTTTGGTCAGACATCTAATGTAGTGGAGAAGTTGTTCGATGACATCTCTATGAACTCTAGAGATTGGCCATCGGAAAGGATTAGAGGTACTTATATATTGGGAAAAGTTGCTAAGGTTGAGGAGAAGTTTTCGGAAGCAGATAGAAATGATAAAGTTGTCTCCCAGTTAGAACAGATGAATAAGCACCTGGTGACTTTGATATCAGGGAACAGTGGGGAAGTCAATCAAGGACCTGCTAGTGAGGATGTGGTGATGAATGTGCAAGAAGTAGAAGACGTAAATTGGGCCATGGGGCAGAGTCTCCAAGGTTCAAGAGCACCGCAAAATTGGCAAGGGAATAGATACCCTCAAGGCAACCCTAATCAGAGAAATAACCAAGGGGGAAGACCTAGCAGCCAAGGAGGTCCAAGCAATCAAGGGGGTTGGCAGAATCAGAAAAGACACGAGAATTTCTCTTATTCTAACCCCAACAATGCAATCCCTTATCCTCCAAACTTTGACCATGGAGCCAAGACTGATGAAGGGAAGCCCAATATTGATGTTGTGCTAGCGAAGTATATACAGAAAAATGATGCAAACATCAACAAGATTAACAACTGCATAGTACTCATGGACTCGAACATGACTAAGCAGAATGAAGAAGTGAACAAGCAGTTGCAAAATCTGACATACTCAATGGGGCAGATCTCTACCATGGTGAACCAGCAGCAGCAGCACTTTCAAAAAGAGAAGTTTCCATCACATACTGAGATAAATCCTAAGGAAACTGCAAAAGCAATCACTCTGAGGTGGAAAGCAATATGAAGGGCCATAATTATTACAGGATAAGACAGAGGAAAAGAAAGGACACTCAAGTACTAGCTCGGAAGCAGTTCAGGAGGAGTCTAGATTAGGGGCAGATCAATTGGAGCCCAGTGTACATGTAGATCAGGAAGAGCATCAGGGTCCGGTACAATCCCAGTTAGATACAAGCTCACCTCCGGGGTTTCCTGCACATCCGAATACAGTAGTAAGCCAGTCGAATCAAGCCATAAAAAGATAAGAAATGGCAGCGAGCAAAGAAATTGAGAGGGACAGAAGAGGTATTTGAGAAGGACAGTCTGGGTCTTCCTAAAACAAGGGTGTTAATTCCATTCCCTCAAAGATTGCTGCCAAAGAGCCTAGATGAGAAATTCAGGAAGTTTGTCGAGGTAATGAGGAGCATTCAGATCACTATTCCATTTGCAGATGCATTGGATCAGATGCCCTACTATGGAAGGTTTATCAAAGAGCTCATCTCCAAAAAGCGAAGTCTGAACAGTGTGGAGATGGTAAACCTGACAGAAAATTGTAGCTCTCCAGAGGAAGTTGCCTGAAAAGCTGAAGGATCCTGGTAACTTCATTATCCCTTGTGAGATAGAAAAGGTGCTTACACGGAGAGCGTTGTGTGACCTTGGCGCCAGTATTAATTTGATGCCCCGTCAGTGTTCAAAAAGCTTGGTTTGGGGGAAATGAAACCTACATCAGTGGCTTTACAGTTGGCTGACAGATCATTGACTATCCTGAAGGGGTTGTTGAAGATGTGTTGGTGAGAGTCTCAAATCTGGTTTTTCCTGTTGACTTTTTGGTTCTGGATATGGAAGACGATGTGGATGGGGCACCTCTGATCTTGGGGCATCCTTGTCTGGATACTGGAAGAGCCTTGATTGATGTATTCAAGGGTGAGTTGAGGTTAAGGGTGAACGATAAGGAAATCTTCTTCACATTGAACAAGGTGATGCAATGGCCCACAGAAAATCAGCAGTGTAGGTTGATTGAAGTTGTAGAGGAGATTCTGGAGGAGGACTTACCATTGATCCTGTCGAAGGATCCAGTGGAAACTTGCATCAGCGAATCTTTAACTTTACCTACTACTGATCTTGATAATATGTCTAATGAACTTGCTGTTGATTTTCTTGAGGCCTTACTTAATATTGATGAGAACAGGTATAAGCAAGAGGACTCGCCAGTGGAAGAAGCCATGTGGACAAAGGAGTACCTGTCTCTTCGAGTTGAAAGTGACGATATAAAAGAGGATGAGAAGATTTCTTTGTCGTGCGGTCTTTTATATCTCCAAATTCAAAGGAAAAATCGATTAATTTCCCTTTGATCTTGTCATCATAAAACACCTACGAAAAATCAAAGAGTGAGACCACAAACAAATTAGTAAATAAAATAAAATAAAAAGTATCCTTAGCAAGAACAACTAAAACAATAACACACTATTTTACTAATCCGTTAAACTCCCTTTGGCAACGGCGCCAATTTCTTGGTTGAATATTTTTTACTCGCGAGCAAGAATACTCGGTCGTTGTAGAAGTATATCCCAAGAAATAAAATTATCGAACCACAAAGGAGTTAAGTTTGGAGTAATAAAATACTTGAGTTCATGTTTATGTCACTTTTGTAAGGATTGTCAGGGGTTTTGAGTTTGATTATGAAATTAACAACTAAAGAAAATTAACAAGTAAATAAAATAGCAAATAAGAGAAATGACACATAAAGATGAGTAAAAATAAAAGAGAATAGGTGCTAAAGTTCAAGTATGAACAAACATGGGACTAAAAACATCCAAGCACCCTCAATTTATATTATCATGCAAAGGGAATTCAACTCAATTGATGTAGATTAAGGGTGATCACGATTGTATCCTAAGCTCCCTTTCGGGTTACAAAGATTTTTGATCCACTAGAGACTACCAAACGCACTTAACCTCTTCCATCTAGGTACTAATTAATTCTCAATTCTCCCTTAGAAGGTACTAATTAGAACTAACTCTCCCTTTTTGTGTACTAGAGCTAACGAATGGATTGGTTACCCTCATCGAGTTCAAATATCCTGTCGGTCAATCATAAACTCGATGTCTATCCATGTCTTTCTAATGCTTAAGAGGGTCATTTCCGTCTCACTCCAAGCAATATACACATAAACATCATGATAGCATTTAATTAACATAAATCATCCATTGATAAACAATCCATTAAACCAATAATCATTTATGAATAACAAACCATGTCATCACAACATCAAAACAATTAAAGCCCATGAATAGAAACCAACATCAATTAAGTCAAAAACTAATTTAATTCACATGATAATATAAACCTAATGTGTTCTTCATATCCCTAATCCCACTAGAGGGATTAGCCTAACATGATAATGGTAACAAAACACACAAATGATTCATTACACATATCCATAGTCTTAAATCCAAAAGAAAAACAAAAGAGATGTAAATCTTCCTTAGCTTATAGAGAATCTTCAACACTCCTTGCTCCACCTTTAGCTCTTGAATTTCTTGAGGTCTTCAACATCAAAGATGAAAAGGGATGATGATGGATTGAAAGGAATGGAGAGAATGTGTGAAAAATGCTCAAAATCACCTAAGGAATGGGTTGTGTTCAGTTCTACCCTTCTCCAAATTTATATCCCAGCTATTTATATGATGTAGGGTGGCTGCTAACGGAGAACTAGAGCAATTTTCGATGCTTCAAAACAGACCCAAAATTCAAACAGAATATCATAAATTCGAGTAGAATTTTTGATGTCGTTATACGTTTTTCACGGCTATATGGGAACTATTTTTTAATCACCAAAAATTCGACTAGAATTTTGAAAATTCGACTAGAATTTTAGGAATTCGACTAGAATTTCTGCTTCCTCAGCCCGGGTTCAATTCCCACTCCCGACACTTCACTGATCTACCAAAAATTCGATTAGAATTTTGTGGCAATGGTCGAATTTTCCAAAAACTGCCAGTTCTCTGGAAGACTTGTGACCTTCTGAAATTCAACTAGAATTTCACAAAATTCGACTAGAATTTATGTGAAATTGTCATCACGCTTTTCCCTTTCCTATCCACTTTCAGACTAGCTGAAATTATACTAGAATTGTGCAAATTCTGGTCGAATTTTTCACCTTATCAAAATTCCAACTTTTGTATCATAACATGTGCACTCGTAACATTTGATCTTTTTTTCTTCATTCCCTGCATAAATTCACACATATCACACACTTTCCAACCAACATAGATCCAATAAAATACAAAATAAAAGACACAAAACACACGCAAAACACACAAAAAAAAACTCTAAATTTATGCAAATTTTGACACTAAACATGTATCTTTGAAATTCTCAAAGGATTTAGGTAAAGATGATAACAACATCAATGCTTTATCTTCCTCTTCAATCTTAACACCTATATTATCAAGATCATACAAAATTTTGTAGAAATCATCTACCTGAGTTGTAAGAGGCTTTTCATCAGTCATCATGAAGGCCAAGAGTTTCAGCTTCACGAACAACTTATTGGCAAGGCTTTTTACCATGTATAAGCTCTCAAGCTTATTCCAAACACCAAGTGCAGTGTGCTCCTTTGTAACTTCCCTTAATGCTTTGCCACCCAAGCAAAGAATGATGGCTGATGTGCTTTCTGAAGAATATGATCGTCCATAGGTCCCCTAACATCTGAAACACCAGCTCCCAACAGATCTTTGATGATTTCGTTCTTCATCGGAGGAGGTGGCTTCAATGCATCCGCCATTCCTTGATGCACAAGGATTGTTTTCGTCTTCAATCTCCATTGACCGAAGTATGTCTTCTCGTTCAGCTTCACGATGTCAAACCTCGCTGAATTCATCTTTAATCGCTGAAACTTCCCACAGATGGTGTCAATTGTCAGGATGCGCTCTAACACTTGCACCAGCACCTATAATATACCAGATTATAGTAGCAGATTAAAATAAACGAAGAACGTTGAAGACGAGGATTTATAGTGGTTCGATTATGAAGATCTACATCCACTTGATGATCGGAGGTTATTTTATTGAATGATGGGTTTACAAGAGAGAGAATCACTCAGTATTGAAGGAAAGATACATTTCACACTCAATCCGAAAACTCAGAAACTAATCTAACTTGTGTTAACTTCCTTTGTTGTGAGATGGTTTTGGCCCCTTATATAAGCTTCAAGATAATCGTCCCACATACCAATGGAAAGCCTGGAATCCCGGCTTCAATCTTGAGTTGATAACTGTTCAAAACAATCCCGTTTGAACCGCCAAAAACCACCCTAAACAGGCCCACCTGACTTGATATCAAAATACCCTAAAAACTGACTTGTAACCGTTTCTATTGAATCAGCTCGTTTTGCATGAGTTCCAACCATGTTTAACGTCCAAACTGATCCAGCAACCTCCAGCTAAGTAGTCCACGCCACTCATGACCCATTGGATGAAGATTTTACACCCAATTTACATAAATGATAAATAAAAAGTAAAATATATTAAGTGTTAGGTGAAAATAATATTTTTTCCCAAAAATAATGATATACTCCCTCTGTCCGCTTTCAAGGGTATCATTTTTCCATTTTGGGCGTCCGCCCCTAAGGGTCTCATTTCATTTTTTATCCACACTCACCCACTAATACAACTAAAAAATGGGACTCATACCTCCACTAATACAACCACCCACTATACATTAAATAACAATACCTCTTAATTTCCGTGCCCAAAAGCAAATGAAACCCTTGAATTCGAACGGAGGGAGTATGCTCTTGTATTAAAGGGTACCCAAAATCATGGGATTTTGGGGCACGCAAGTTTTAGAAAAAAAAAATTCAATTAACAAATACTCCAAAATTAGTATTATTTGTATTCCAAACTCCAAGCTTAGTTAATGAAATAAAAATTACAAGTAGAACATCACACCAACTTAAATAATTCATGGATCAACTAGACAAAGTAGAGGTTTTGTAGTATCACCAAATTAAATAAAAACAAGCATTGCCGGCCGATGCTTTTTTGTTTGCACTATACTTGTAATCATATGCGTTTCAGTAATACCTCTCTCTCTCTCTCTCTCTCTCTCTTCTTTCATCTAACTAGTTTGAATTCTTTCAATGGTTGTTTTGTTCATAATCTTGATCATCCTCACACTGATTTGGTACACATGGCTACTCTTCAGAAAACTTTGGTATGATCCTCTGCCACCAGGCCCACGAGGCCTACCTCCCATTTCTCCAACCACAGCTCCACTCCCATTTCGCCGATCTTGCTCGTTCCCATGGGCCCATCTTCTCGTTGAAGCTCGGTCGAAAGACGAGCGTCATGATAACCTCACAGGCTGTGGCTCGTGCTGTGCTGAAAGACAACGATGTCATCTTTGCTAATCGGGATGTTCCTATTGTGGTCACTGCCATGGAGTACGGCGGCCGTGACATTGTGTTCACGCCGTACTGCCCCGAGTGGCGGATGCTGAGGAAGGTGTGCGTGCGTGACATGCTTGGACATGCCACGCTAGACGCCTTCTACTCTTTAGGAAAAATGAGGTTAGAAATATGGTTAAGTTTTTATATGGTTTGAAGGTGTCCCCCGTTAATGTGGGTGACCTAATGTTCTCTAGTGTGCTTAATGTGATCACTAACATGCTGTGGGGTGGGACCCTGAGGGGTCGAGATGACCCCACCGGAGTTGAGATCTGGCAAGTGGTGGGGGAGATCACTGACCTTCTTGGAAAACCTAATGTCTCCGATTTCTTTCCTGCTCCTGCATGGTTGGACTTGCAAGGTATTAAGATGCAAATGAAGGGTGTGGTAACGAAGCTTGAGAGGATATTTGAAAGAATGATAGAACAAGAAATGGAAGCCGACCGAGAGAGTGTAGCCACCAACTTCTTGCAAGTGTTGCTGCAGCTGAAAGAAGGCAGCGCTGCCACCCAAACTCCTCTCACTATGCACCACATCAAAGCCCTCCTCGTGGTAAATACTCTCTCCATCTCACAAAAAGCTTCGCGTTTACTGTTCCACATTATTTAAGAAATATATTGTTCTTCTTGATCAATTTTGTTGACTTTAGAGGGTATTGTAGTATTTTTAAAAGTATAAAGTAATGGTATGTGTGTGAAAAAATGAGTGGTAAATTTGAAATTAGAGTAACTTTTGAGGTTGTGGATAAAGTATTGTTACCCTTTTTGGGGGTGTGAAGGGTTAAGGGACAAATAAATGAGGAAAGTATGAAGGATGTCGTGGGACGAAGGGAGTACATTTGTGTTTGTGTTAATCAATTGACTTCTTATGCGTTGCATAGCTTGGTGTGGCAGGATATGGTTGTGGGAGGCACGGATACAAGCTCTAGCACGATTGAGTTCGCCATGGCGGAGATGATAAACAAGCCACAAGTGATGATGAAAGCACAGGAAGAGCTGGACATAGTGGTTGGTAGAGAAGGTGCGGTGGAAGGATCACACATCAACAAACTACCCTACTTGAATGCAATCATGAAAGAAGTGTTGCGGCTGCACCCTGTTCTCCCTCTGATGGTTCCCCACAGCCCAAGCAAGGCCTGCTCTGTGGCGGGCTACACAGTACCGAAAGGGGCTCGCGTATTCGTGAACGTTTGGGCGACACATAGGGACCCGGAGCGCTGGCCTAATCCAACGGAGTTCATCTCGGAGAGATTCTTGAATGGCAAGGGGGATTACAGTGGGAATGACTTCAGTTACATGCCTTTTGGTTCTGGTAGAAGGATTTGTCCAGGAATTGCAATGGCAGAGAGGATTGTAATGTTCAGTTTGGCTTCACTACTCCATGGTTTTAATTGGAAAATATGTGAGGGGGACTCTTCGGACCTTTCTGAAAAGTTTGGGATAGTGTTGAAGAAGAGGTTGCCTTTGGTTGCTGTTCCCTTCCCAAGGCTATCTGATCCAAGGGTTTATGAGTAGGCATGTTTGAATGTAACCCTGTTTTCAATACTATTTTAAATTTTGTTTTCTTTAAAGGAGACTCCAACTTGGTTATAATATATGTACCTTTACTCTTTGGACATAATTTACTTGGTACAAATGTGAGTAATGAATTTGCAAATTTCAGCCCTCCATTTTGGTCTCATTTTTTTTTACCAGAGAGAATTTTTAATCCACAATTTTTTAATACAATAAAGTTCTAATCATTCATGTTTATACTTTAAGGTACAACTATTTGTATTCCTATTCTTTTTTGAGGCAAGAGCTGAAGAGTTGAATTGATCTGCAACTTTAATCATTTGCTCGTCACTGCAGATTTTGAACTCGTCATTGAACTGTGCAACATTTACTCAGCAGCAAAATCACCAACAGTCAATCAACTTCAACAATTAATCTGTTATGACTAGGAAGAAGTTACGATGCATACTATATACAGTTGCAAAACTCTACGAGTCTAGTTTTCAGTCAAATTTACGGACTTAAAAAAATATATATATGTCTACATAAAGTAATGTCCATGAGACTCAAGTGTGACAGTTTGAACCAATGTACGGGAATTTGAAAATCAACTCATAATTTGATATTTTTTATGATTTCTATCATCGAGATGCACCTTGGTTTTTACGTACCATACATATTTATAAACTTTAATTATTTTTCATTAAAAAAGTTTACATTTAGGGTCCAAATTCTTATTTTGAAGACATTTCAAGTCTCATTTATTTCTTTTGACTCGTTAATTTGGCTGTTTCAAGTCATGCTTATATGCTTCTATTGTAAGCTTACAAGGCAATGAAATTTCAAAATAAAAATTATGTTGAGCTTTTAACATTGTTTAGAAAATTTTATCTTCTTGTATTTGCTCTTCTTTGATTGGTGAATGGTGCCTTGTGTTACTCCTTATTTCTCTCATCTTTCGTATGTCAATTTGAGTATACCACGTAAATCTCAAAATTAATATTACCTTGTTATAAATTGACTAAACTATACATCCTTAGATGCATGTATTTTTAAATCATATTTGCTTAAAACATTAGTAGATTTGTTCTATCAATTATCTTTAGTGTTGTCTAGCTCCTTAACTTAAAACGACATATGAATGAAACCAGCTTCCAATATTAAGTTTGTATAAAGTACTAAAAACAAAGGTGGATTGAAGTCAAGCTGATGCATGAGGTTTGCATACTGGAAGATCATCCACCAGGTTGGGAGGGATCTTAAGAATGGGATTGCACTCATAGAAATTCACTGGCTTCAGATCAAAGCTCGACGACACTGTCGGCATGATCGGAAAGTCTTCCTGGCATGGAACGTGATGGAACCCCAATGTGTACCACACCACGATATCCTTCTTCTGGATCTCCCGATCCCTGCAAAAAGAGTATCAATTAATACTTAACCAATTCACCCTAACATCCTCCTCATATATGCAGGCTAAGTTAATTTTGTCACAAGCTTTGCATATGGAATTTTTTAATTAATAGGTGATAGTGAGGTTTGAAATCTGGACCTCTGTTGGGCCATGACTCTGATACCATGTTAAACAAAGCAAATATGTACCAATTCATACCTATTAGACCACACTTCCAGGGTGTCATCACCCTGGCTCTGGTACACGAACATCCCTCCAGCCCACTGCTCCCTCTCGTCGTAGGGAGTCACCCAAATTTGGTTGTTGGTAAACGCCTCTCGCTTCTGCGGAGGGTCGTTCGAGTCCAGCAAATTTGCAGCCGTCCCACCGGGTACCACCTTGTACCCAACAGGGTTCCCCACCCGAGTCTTCTTTGTGGGGTTAACCACGTGGAATTCAGATGGATCGTAGAGCTTCAGCTTGATTTGTGCATCTTTCTCCGTCTTGGCTACTTCTCTCACCGCTTTCAAGTAGCTCATACGAGGCGACTCCCCCGGCGAGGCGTACTCTCGCTCGAGATTGACTTTAACGAAAGAATTGTTGGAGCCATCAACGTCCATGTCGAGGTAGAATGTGATGTAGTGATCGTGGATTACTCCGACAACATTCTTCGGATAGTAGGGTGCCGTACAGCTGTTCTGCTTCGTTCTTGATTTGGTTAGTGTTGGTGTAGGGGCTGCCTTTCACCATCAGTATACCACTCAGACCAACCTACACATCAAAGCAAACCGATAACCATTACTCCCTAAGTACTAATCTTCACACTTACTATAAATACGAAGTTTAAAAAAATTGTTTTTGACCAAACTTTATTGACATTAGGAGGGTAATATAGTATTTTTAGGTAATAAATACTTTATCCGTCCCGCGTTAATATTTACGTTTTTCATTTTGAATTGATCCAAGTTAAGGTTTACATTTCCTTTTTTGTTATTTTGGACTCATACAAAACAATTAATTATTTCATGTAGGTCCACATACAACACTAAAACAACTACACACTTTACATTAAATATAATCTCTCTCACCTCACTATACATTAAAATATTATACTCCCTCCGTCCCTACGTAAGAGTCTCATTTTACCATTTTGGTTGTCTCACCCAAAGGATTCCATTTTCTTTTTTAGGCATATGAGACCCACCCACACCCACTAATACAATTAAAACATAGAGTCACACACCCACTAATACAACTACCACAACACATTAAATAATAGTACTCCTTAATCCACGTTTAATCCACGTGTCCAAAAGCAAATGAGACTCTTACCAAGGAACGGAGGAAGTATCTCCTAATTTCTGTACAAAAAGTAATGTCGTTAACATGGGTACAGAGGGAGTAAATTATAAGGTATGCCATGTGTATTATGTAGGAATGGTAAAATTAGTAATTAAGAAATATTTTAGGGATGGAGATTGATGTATTTCTGGATAATGGAAGTGTAAACTTTAACGTGGGAACGGAGAATACTTTATTCACAGTGCATGGAATATACCATAGAAATGAGCATGGAAAGTTGAAAAGAAGAATCCAATAACCAATACTTTTGGAAGAAAAAGAATCTTGTTTGGCAGTTCATGGAAAGTGGGAGCTGAGTAATAGTGAAAAGGATTGATTGATAAAGAAATTTAAAAAGCAAGATATTATGAACATAATTAATTGCTACTCACCTTGATTCTAATTAGTCCATCTGTTTGAAACTCCCAATCCACTATGTAATCGTAGTTAGCCACTGAAGCTGCCATTCTAACCACCAGTGTCACTTTCGGCCTCACTTCTCGAATCTTGAATTATTAATCCCACACGACACATACAACATAGTTAATTAATCTAATTTAACTATGTTTAAGAATGGAATAAAAGATGAAACACCAATATATACGTCCATTCCGGTGATGGGACTCTCGGAGTGTCTCCATCCGACATCACCGGCGTAGCTCTCGAACACGCAAACCATATTTGACCGGACGTAAGGCGTTCCATCTGCCGCCGCAAACACTCCATCCATGTAGTAAGCATTCCTCGGGCAATCATTGAGGGGCTCAAGTGGCATCGCCTGCAACCCGAACCCGTATTCCCCTGCATCCATATACGTCTTGAAGTACCAAGCCTCCGTAGGATCCATGTACGGCACAAACAGCTCCGAGGTGAGCCCTTTGTACATCACACTCCTCATCTCCCCGGTTTCCGGGTCACGGACCCCGGCCCGGGAAATGATCACACCGGCTCGAGGGTCGGGTTTGAGGTGAAATTCCCAGTTTGCCCATTTCACCAAATGGCCATCTTCTACCGTGAAACTGGGGCCCTCCGGTTGCTCAAGAGAGATGGGGTTCACAAGCTTGTGGTAAGAGTTTTGAGCTGTATAACGGTAATCAGTGTTTGCAGCTTTGGGTATTGGGATATGTTTGCCATTATCAGTAATGTTGACCACTTCTCTGGTATCCAAATCCACAACAACCATTAGGCCTTCTATTGGCCTCATGTAGAAATTGGCAGTGTCTTTCGTGGAGTAGCATTGGACTTTGATTAACCTTCTATTTTCTTCACTTTTTCCTACTCAACAAACCATAAATCTTCTTTTTAACAATTCATTACCTAATACATATGACTATAATATATGATTGACCATATGTCAAAAAAGAAAATAAAATGAATATGCAGTTTGGCATTGTAATTTAATAAAGGAATGACTAATCGATCAAATTTCCTATGCTAAATGTTTTAACGTTTTACATGTTACACAGAGGATGGGTGATAGATATAACTAAAGAAAAGAAAACTTAACCATGCAGACAAAAGTATAAGCTGAACAAATGGATCACCCATTTCTTCCTTTCTCTGTTTCATTTTCTATTTCACTTATCATTATATATAATTGTTGTGTTATAATCAAACACTAAATTATTACCATATATAAGGGTTTGATAGTCTTTCATTAAGTAAGTATGGTATTTTAATTTTCATACAAAATAAAACTCGATGATAACAGTTAAATTTTTTTTTTTTAAATATCTCGAGTACTACTTGTGAAAAGTATTTTAATGAGAGAAACATTTTTTCATTAAAATTATTGTCGACAGTTATTTAAATAACGGGGTTACTTAGGTGACAAACCCCCTACATAGGCATTTGGGATCTCCTATTCCATGGGGTGTCATCCCCTATTCCAAGGGGATGAAAAGATGACACATCACCCATTTTAAAAATGGATGATGTAAGAAATGAGTAATGTGTCATTCATTGAGTTGAGTGGAATATGGAATGTAATATAGAGTGGAATAGAGGATTTATGCTGCTACATAGGGGTGTGCACACTTCATGTGAGGGGGTCATCGGTGGCCACAGGTCACCTAAGAACCTTAAATAACATGACATTTATTAAGGTTCAATAGACTACGTATGACAGTTGCATGCACGCTCAATTCTTCACACGTTTATAACCATTAAATTTTTATCTTGTATAATTATATAGATATTTATATTTTTAAGAAAGATATCATGTTATCAATCACATTAAAGAAATTAAATGTCAAGAATATAAGTATTTAAAAACGCAAATTGAATTTTGTGTCATACATTATATAATTATATAATTGGCGGAAGAAATCAAACCATTGTCCCTTCGTCCTTTTTAATATTTACATATTTTTATTTTGAGCGTTTCATTTTAATCTTTACGTTTTTCTTTTTTGGTATATGGATCCACCTAAAACAATTAATACATCAACATGGGACTCACATCAAACATTAATACACTTATTCACTTTACATTAAAACATTATTACTCTCACTTCACTCCATATTAAAATATTATACTCATTCATTTTCGTGGAAAAAGCAAACGTAAAATTTGAAAGGGAATGAAGGGAGTATATAGTTTCCCTCTCTCCTATATACAGTAAGAAATGATGACAAAAATAGTACAAAAATCAGAACAGTTAAAAAAGTATCTAACATATTTTTAGAATTTTAAAAAAAGAGTGTGTAATTAAGGGTGTGTACGGTTTACTCATAGTTGCATTTTTAAATATTTAAGCCGAATATGTAGAGGTACCTACTTGATAGAGTTCATCTAATTGTAATATTATTAGAATTAGATAGAGTTCATCTAATACGATTAGATGAAGGATATGATACAGAGGAACGAGAATTAGGAGTAACTTTGTCAATTGAATGATAAATACCCTTATGTAACTTCACACTTTCTGTTTTCGTCCGTCCCACACTTATCTTCACTACAAAAAAAAAATTTCACATTAACCAAGAAGCTCAAAAGTTATCTTAATTTCAAAATATCACTCTCACCTAACACATAACATACTTTATAAATTATTTATTACCTAAAAATATCATAATACCCCTAAAAAGTTAATAAAATTGATAAAAAAAACAATTTTTCTTATATTCTAAATTAATGACAACACGGAAGAAAACTTGTATTGTAATTAGATTTGTACTTTTCTTCTTCGTCTTATTTACTCACTCCGACTTGGATTCTCTGTGTTATTTTGGAACATCATCTCCTGTGTCAAATCGTTGAATGGACGACACGTAGGAGAGAGGAAACTATATCATAATCCTTAAACTTTAGGGGCAATGGTTGGATTTAATTCCCCTCTTACGTATCAATCACTTGAGGCGTGATACATGAGATGATGCATAAAAATGACACATAAGATCCGGTGTGTACTCACTCTATTATATCTCTTAACGATAAGATGTAACACACTTCCTATGGGTCATATATATATATATATATATATATATATATATATATATATATATATATATATATATTTTTTTTTTTTTTTTTTTTTTTTTTTTTTTCATATATTGCCCAAGATAAAAATTATGAGCAAATAAAAAGATATTGATGAGGAGGTGTTACCAAACCATCCAGTTGAAATGGGCAGGCAAGCAAGGTCCATAAGATCAACACCACGCTCCACCACCGTCCGATTGAAATCGGCGCTGACCAGCGGGACCCACGTAACTGACGCCATCTCCTCCACCGTCATCGTCGGATAACCCGACACATGTCCTGTTTTCCGATGTGTCACCTCACCGGAAGCTAGGTCCACCGAGAGCACGTGCGACGCACCGCCAGCACGCGCCACCACAGCAGCCTTCCTCGGCGGCAGTGTGTCCCCCTTCCTCCATGCGACCACCACTCTCTTCTCCGGCTCCTCCAGAACGACAGAGTGCAGTGCATAGGCTCTATTCTTGAAGTCGTCGTGATTCTGTATTATCTGCTTGACTCTGTTGAGCTCTGTCACGGTGAGAGGGTCCAGAGGGTGGTGGGGGACGTCGGCGGAGTGACGGCGGCGCTTGATCGGATAGGTGGGGTTTTTAAGTAAGTTTGAATGTTCGATTCGGTTCTTGGCGGAGGAGTGGTTGGAGGACGGAGATGGGAGGTCGGAGAGGACGAAGAGTAGGATTAGGAGAGTGAAGAAGAGAAGGAAGGAAAAGCTAATAAGATTTCTTTCTTCCATTTAGGTTTGTGTTTGTTTTTAGCTATGGAGTGATTGCGGTACTAATATAGGAGATATTTTTTTTTTGGAAATACCACAATTTGCCCAGTATGAAAAAGTCAACATCTTTTTTGTCATACCTCTTCTAATACATCTAAATTGCCCTAAAAATAAATGCAATGTCATGAATACCATCAAGAATGATCCACTTTTTTGTATTGGGAATGAGTTGACAAGTACAGTTGCATGTAAAATAGATGTGCCAGGGAATATATTAATTATTTAGGGGTGACACATTAATTAAAGAAGAAATAAATAAATCTACTAAAATATAACCCCTAATTCGGCGGACAAGCTGAATGAAGTGAAAAAGCCAAATTTTAAGCGCACACCTACAATTTAAAATTCACGAAATTTAATTTTTAAATTCCTTAAATTGTTAGATTATAATAGGTTTTTTATTAATTAACACATGCAGTAATTAGATGATTAAACACATGCAAAATTAACTACCTACCACTCCACTGAAACACTCTTCATTAAATGGGGTGAAAATTAAGGCACTGTGTTCACAATCAATTCATTATGTAAATTCTTGTCATATTAAACTCTCAATTATCTCCACCAACCAAATAACTTCACCATCAACAAACATAAAAATTGGGCACAGTGGATTCAAACTTCATTCCTCTGTATCCACAAATTATTGGAGCATAAAAAGGTGATCGGCTCCCGTATTTACCCACCGTTTTTGTAGACGGATCCATAGTTAGAGCCAAAGGTAAGATACGAACGTTGTTTGCATTGTATTTTATTTATTGCTTTCTTTCAATGTTGCTGTTAATTTATTTAAAGGTCGCAGGATTTTTAATGTTTTAGGATTTTTAGGGTTTTAGGGTTTAAAAAATGCATGTCCGCTGAGTGAAATGGTTATATATATATCCATGTCCACCAAAGAAAATGGTGAAGTATGCATGTAATATGCTTGTCCGCCGAGGAAAATGGTGAAGTATGCATGTAATATGCATGAATACCACTACATACACCCATCGTAGACTTGTCCGCTAATATGCATGGTTAATTGTGCTTGTCCGCCCATTATTTGAGACTTATCGTCCATGTCCGCCGATTTTTGTGGCCTAATTGAGTGTGTCCGCCTATTATTTGACAGTATTTCAGCTTGTCCGCCGAAAATAGTAGCCCAATTTAGCGTGTCCGCCAAAAGTAGTTGCCCAGTAGATCCTGTCAGCCGAAAATTGAGCATGTACGCCGATGATTTGACCATAAATGAGCCTGTCCGCCGATAATTTCACCATATTGGCGCATGTCCGCCGAATCTGTACCATATATGACCCTGTCCGCCTACTATCTGACCCTATATGAGCATGTCCGCCGATTTTTTCACCCTAATTTATTATGTCCGCCGATTTTTTCACCCAAAATGGTCTTGTCCGCCGATTTTTCCTTTCTAAGTAAGCATGTCCGCCGATATTTTCACCCTAATTGAGCATGTCCGCCGATTATTTGGGCTTAATAGATTATGTCCGCCGATTTTCCCACCGTAATTGGGCATGTGAACTAATTATTTGACCCTAATTGTGCATGTCCGCCGAAATATTACTGGTTTTTGAACATGTCCGCCGATTTTTAATGCATAATTGAGCATGTTTAGCCATTTTTTAAGCATATTATATGATGTCCTCCGATTATATTTGGCTACCTGAGCATGTCCGTCAAGTTTGAGCAAAATTCAGCATGTAAGACATTATTTTTTTAGTATAATAGACCTGTTCGTTGATTTAGGACCTTAATTGAGCTTGTCCGCATACGTACGACTTAATGTTTAACTTGCATGTGTGCTTGATAATTTAATGCTTAATTTGTGTGTACCTACTAAATTGGCGTATCATTTTTAATGAATCTTGTGTCAAAATAACAATTAATTGTCCTTTTGTTGAAAGGTTTAGGCCTTGGATTGGAAATGAAAATTTTTTTTATATGGTGGGGCGGCTGGTGGCAAGGTTTAGAGTATGTACGTGGCCAACACACGAGCTTAGTTTTAAATTCAGATCAGCTGACGTTGGATTTTATTATTGGGCATGTGCACAGTTTAGTTTGCGCCGATTTGAATCGTTTCAAATATGTTATACACAAACTTGTGGACATCGGTGGTTATATAACAAAACATAAGGTGAAGGATGATATGGATATAAGGGGGTTGTATCAGCAGGTTGATGAGCCGATGCTGTTTCTCACAGTTAAGACCATACCACAGCAATCAGTTGATAATTGTTGCACTAGTACGACGCCAGTGTGGAGCAGGTACTGGGCCGACTTGCTTCGTTCACAAATTCCATCTGTCAATATTCATAGTCCCGTAGATTTGATCGGACAAAGTACGAGTATAGGTGTGGGCGTGTCGAGTCGTACGACAAATATTGATTTGAACAGTGAGTACACTAGCGAACAGCAGGATGAAGAAGAGGTGGAGAATGGAGATGAGATGTGCTCCTCTGCTGGGTTTGAGGGTTCAGAGGGTGATGGGTTTGATGGTTTTGCTGGTTCTCAAGACTATGGGTCCGATGGATCGTAAGGCCATGGGTATGATTCATTTGAGGGTCCACAGCGTGAGGATTTTGAGGGTGCTGATGCTTCGCAAGATGAGGGGCACGACGGTGATCAACTCAATGCTGAAGATGAGGATCCTGAAACTGCTATGTTCGAGAGGTTCTGTTCCTACATCAGAGCCAAAGGAGGAATGAGTTTCCTGGAACCCGTTACTACACACATGCAGATGTCCACACCGGTACGTCCTAGTCAAGACACAGATAGGTCTTGCAGCCGTCCATGGAGCATTCCAGGTATGTGTTGAATATAGTACCCGGTAATTTACTGCACCTTATTGTATTCTAATATCAATTGAAGAATAACTAATCCATCGTTGCAGGTTTCTTGGAACAGTGCAATGTGGACAATGAAGTTGAAGACAACAAAAACATTGATACTTCAGTGGAGATTCATGAAAAGAGTGCTTCGGTATATTCTTTGCACGCGAGTACACAGCGAGTTGGCTGCGTTGAACGCTGAGGCGTGGAAACTTAAAGTGGAGAATCTTACAGCGACAACATTCCAGGTCACTTCCACCTCAAAAAACTTCACTGTTGATTTAAGGGAGTGTACTTGTTCCTGTGGAAGATTCCAGTACCATCAATACCCATGCATTCACGCATTGAAGGCGATAGAGTAAGTTCACATGCTATTATGCGTATAATATAATCTTTCATATTCAGTATTGTCTCCGGGAGTATGAGAATTATCTATTTCATAATATAATGGTCTAAATATGTGCGTGTAATAGCCATTGCAAATTTGCGACTAGTGCATTTGTTGCACCGTGGTATCATCGAACGACTATCCTTTCATTATGGTAAGAGATTGTGATGCATGTGCCCAATCCATCCGATTGTTCAACACCAGAGCTTGTGGGTAGTGTCCGTGTGAATGAGCCACCAGCACATCGCCAAGCAGGTAAACCTCGTACCACACGTCTGCGTTGTGCAGCAGAGACTTCGAGGGGTACTAGGGTGTGTCAGCGTTGCAGCAGATGCGGAGAGTCGGGACACAACAAAGTGAAATGTCGAGCCAATATTTCCATTCACACAAGGGGGAACTGCTGATCAAATTATTGAAATGCAATGTTGGCGGCTATAAAGTTTTGACTTGGCCTTTGTTTTTATGGTTTAAGTATGATGTAATATGATTGAAATAATAATATTGTTTCTCTGGCTTTCGTTCTCATAATTTTTTAGTACATAACCTCATATAATACATCATGAAAAAAAAGAACAGACTAACGAAAAGAAAGGTCTGTATTCGCACCCTTTCTCCCGTAAAGGTTGTACGAAAAAATATCTTGTGCCCATTTTCTCCGGTACTCCATCAGGTGTGGATCATTTCCCCATGAATCATCCCCTGTGAGTAGATATTGTATTTCTCTGACCCTAGCCTGACCACAACACCAACTGTCATCCTGAACGTAGCACATGGATGGTTGTGGTCTAGCCCACTTCAGAGTGGCTCTGAACTTCTGCTCAGTAGCGTCATAGATGGCACCACTTCGATGAAACATCAAAGGCAGCAACCGTCGCAAGTGCATAGTGCTTTCCTTTCTACTATCTTCAACGGCCTTATTTTTTTCCCACGTGTTAAACAAAGAGTCGAAGACAGCGATCTTCAACGACCTTATATAGACACACACAGCGAAATGCTGCGAATGCGAACACACTACGAAGAGCAACTGTAGAGTGAAATCCGAATAACGTCAGTGATGATGTAGTTCTCACTAAAAAAATAATGATGACATACTCACCCGTTCAACCTTATCCCACTCTTTATGGCCACATGTCCATTGCGGAGGCCTCCAAAAGACAACTCTCCTTTCCACCACCTACCCAAAACTTCTAGCTTTTCTTGAGGTAAGTCGGCCAACTCTGAGGGGTCATCGCCATATGCCGTAACATGCTCATCCCAAATTGCTTTTAAAGTCGCCTGATAAAGAAAGAATTACATAATAAAAGGTTGTATTATAAGAAAAAATCATACGCCATATTGCACGTAAAAACTTACCGAAAACTGACACGATAGAATAGCGTACGATTGCATTCGATGATCCGGGTGAACTCCGACGTAGTCAGTGGCTTATGTTAGTATAGCCAAACACGCATCAATGTGC
Source organism: Pogostemon cablin (assembly GCA_023678885.1). Classification (NCBI taxonomy): domain Eukaryota; kingdom Viridiplantae; phylum Streptophyta; class Magnoliopsida; order Lamiales; family Lamiaceae; genus Pogostemon; species Pogostemon cablin. The sequence continues at coordinate 15,612,359 of CM042952.1, read as the reverse complement.
TGGAAAAAAAATATTTCAACGATGAGATATATGAGATTAGTGTCTAAATATATTTAAACTGTATTTACAAATCTCATCCTCCATCCAGACTTTTGGCGTCATCATTCCCACGAAGAAATCATTCCTCACTTGGAACCCTATGCCGGCATCGATCCTGCACATGTATGTTAAACCCTTTACATAATAAACAATGAAACCATAAAAGAAGAACACATTTAAGGACATTTCTTACGTTGCAGGGGATATCATGAACTTTTCCCACGCTCTGTTGACCTTGACGTCATCCACAGTTGTGTATGGGGATTGGACTGCTGTCGCTTTTCTCTTTGGACGTTGCGGACTATGTTGGAAGTGCTTTTCAGCTGACACCATACTGAAACCAGTGTCTCCGGGAGTAGAATAACAAGGCCTTACAAGAGTTGAGACTCCGGGAGTAGAATAACTAAGCTGTCTGTGTGATCCGGATGTCTTAGGAAATCTTGTTGAGCCACCTAGTACTAATTCCACATCTCCGGTAAATAGGCCCCCTAGTGTTCAATAACTACTAGGTGGGGGTGTAGTCTGTGCACTCCGTTGTTCTTCAAAGGTAGCTGGAATACTTGGTACTTCGTATGTAGATGGCTCAGGTGGTGGACCCTTGAATCCATCCTTAAACATTTTATATATGTTACCAAGAATTGACCTCTCGTGGCTACGGTGCACACGGGCCTGTGCTCCAATCAACCATCCAGCAACCCTTTTAAATTCACCACGACCCTCCTCATGTCTTCTACGGATATCAGCGAGCTCTACATCCTGTTTGTCAAACCTCTTCTCCAGTCTATCGTCTCGATCCAGCAGCTGAGTGAGAAGGGCTTCATGTTCGAAAAATTTTTGATCATGATCATCCATTCTCTTCATAATTCGATCGTACTGTTCTTCAGACAGACCCCCACTGTCTTCTCTCTACTGATGAGGCACAGAATGATCCCACTGTGGACTTGATCTGGTTTGAGGATGGAAATCATCGTGGGTAGATGGAGGGCTACCAGGTGATCCGTGAAACCCTAGCCCTCCTTGACTATAGACAGATCCTCCATACCCACTGTACTGACCCTGATGTGACCCTTCACTTCCACCATACGGATGAGATTTATGTGGGACCTGAAATCCACCAAAGTTAAACTGATATGGTTCCTGATATGGTCCATGATATCCACCAAAAGGAGATGAGTACGATGGTGGCTGAAATCCAGCTGAAGGGAAGCATGGTTTTCCAAACACAGGAGGATATGATCTCTCCGGAATGGCCATTACCGGGTGTGGAACTATAGCATTATGGGGGCCAGACTGAGATGGCCGCAGGGGTGAATCCTCAGATGGTATGTAAGATCTGACATCCTGATCACCCATTACATCGTCATCATCTTCGTCGTCCCCTCTGACGGCATGAAAATCACGTAGTAGGTCCTCCGGTGCTGCTGTTCTTTGTTGCCCCCAGAATAATATATCAGCAACCTCAACACCTACCATTCCACAGTATTGCTCGCCGCCAGCATAATTTGAAGAAATGTTCAGTTCCACCGGAATGGCACCCTGACCACGCAATTCATCTTCGGAATCAGAACTAGAGCGCACCACTTGTTTCTTACCCTTAGCCTTCCCTTTTGGCTTTGGATCCCCAAAGACCCTAAAGTGAACTTGAAAACCAGAACTCCAATCAGAATGTATTCCCCTGAAGTATGATCGGTGGGACTCCTCAGGGAGGATGGCAGGTAAATCAACAACTCTTGGGTCCTGAAAGTAAAACAATAAAACATAAACACATATACTCAGGTGACAATAAAGGCATCCAAATGCATCCAAATTAGATAATCAAAAGCTTAATCGCGTAAACTTAAAAGTGACAAACCTGTCTAAAAAATTGAGTGTCGTCAATTTTTTTGGCAGTAGTATATGTCCAGCGAAGACACAGAGGTCTGACATCCGGCTCGGACTGTCCATCGATCAACATTGCTACAAAACCTGCGATGCGCTCAGAGGCCCAAACCAGTGACCAAACATCAAAGTAATTTCATGTCAACATATATCTTTTTAAATGCATTTAATATAAGAATAAAATTGGTGAAATAAAGTCAGTATCACTTACTGCTAGGGAAAATGAGCATCCATAAAAGTTGATGCGCTGTTGTTTGCCTAACTCTTGCACCGTAGTCTTTACAGAGTCTATATGGTACAGTAAGGTTAGGTATGTGTACTTACCCCATGGGAAAGAGTTCCACAGGTCATCATTTTCAGCTAAGTACCATACTCAGGGCTCTATGTATACTTTTGACATATCCCGGCCTAGCAAAAAGTAGTACAGCAGTAGAATGTTGGCCACTTTCACCGCATTTTGGCCCTTATATTTGTTTTCACTGAATCTTCTCATAAGTTCATCAACCAGGGCCCTCTTCGAACGAAAGGTAGCAAACAAACTGTCTGCTGGTGGCAGAAATAAATCATTCGGGTCAATATCCTCACGGTCCTCAAACCCTAGTCCCATAACACGCATAAACCCCATGGGTGTGAAGCTAAGAATTGTATCAGACACCCTGAAGTACCGGGAGTACATATCTGAACCAGGGATTACAACCTCCTGAGCCATCAGCTGAAATAAAGCTTTGGGAGACCCGTAATCTGAATCCAAATCCCAAAAATGCCCGAAACAAGATCTTCTGAACCTCCGCATTGTTTGATCGCCACTCTTTGTAAGCACCTCGAGTATGCAATTCAGAGCTTTGGAAGGCCTACAATAACCTTTAATCCCAACTTTTCGAGATTGAAGTCCACGTCGTTTCCAGCTCCACTACAGTGCATGCCAACTCGATTAGATATAAGACGTGACTACATTTTATACATAAAAACTTCGACGGAAAAGCACAGTAAAGGTAAAAAAACGACGGACAAGCTATTTTATGCAGAAATAATGGCAAAATTATGCTAAATAATGCTCAGAAATTCGGCGGACAGGCTCAAAAAACACATAAAATCGGCGGACATACTCAATCAGGGCCAAAAAATTGGCGGACATGCTCAAATGTACTACAAATATTGACGGACAAGGTCAATTTACATACAATTATCGGTGGACATGTTCAACTACGCTAGAAATATCGGGCACAAGCACATTAAAGGCACAAAAACGGCGGACAAGGTATTTTATGAAGAAATAATGACAAAATTATGTTAAATAATGCTCAGAAATTCGGCGGACAGGCTCAAAAAATGCATAAAATCGGTGGACAAGCTCCATCAGGGCCAAAAAATTGGCAGACATGATCAATTGTACTATAAATATTATCGGACAAGATCACTTTACATACAATTATTGGCGGAAATGTTCAACTACCCTAGAAACATCGGCGGACAAGCAAAGTAAAGGCACAAAAACGGCGGACACGCTATTTTATGCAGAAATAATGGCAAAATAATGCTATATAATGCTCAGAAATTCGGCGGGCAGGCTCAAAAAATGCACAAAATCAGCGGACAAGCTCAATCAGGGACAAAAAATTGGCGGACATGCTCAATTGTACTATAAATATTGATGGACAAGGTCACTTTACATACAATTATCGGCGGACATGTTCAACTTCGCTAGAAACATCGGCAGACAAGCTCAAAAAGATTAGAAAATATGCCGACAAGTTCAATTACACTACAAATTACATTAAAATTTCCAATTATACTCAAATAATTATCGTCGAACGTGTAAACTTAAAATTCGTCGGACACGGCAAATTCATACAGTGCAGACTCTACTTCCTCGGGGGACAAGAACAACTCAAAATTCAAACTCTATAGTAACAACTCCAAATTCACTATACTTTAAATTAAATCGCAATTCTGCAAAACCCTAAAATCCTAAAGACGGAATACCTGGTTATCCATATTTGCTGCTGCTAATTTTCGACGTGGAGATGATGATGGATTGAACGATACGCCGAAGGCCCGGACGGAGCGCTGTGTCCGCCAGAAAAATCGAGAGTTTGAGAGAGAGAGAGGGAGAGTATGGGTGGGATGAGGGCCGATGAAAAGAGAGAGAGAGAGACAGAGAGTAAAAAACAAAAATTTTGAGATAAAGGGGTCAAAGATTCTCTCCCCAATTTCAATGCCTTTAAAAGCGGTACTTTTAATTGTTGGGCAGTAATTCTGAGATTTCAAAAAAAAAGAAAAAAAATTACATGTGTCAGGGGGATAAATTAGGAATATACACAAAAAAATAGAGCAAATTAGATATTTCAAAAGGATAGGGCAAAAAAGATATTGCATGTGTGATATAGGGCATAAAAATGCTGTCCCTATTTTTTTTGGTCGGAAAAAAAATTTTATTAAAAGAGTACCAGTAGTACTGAAGAAGTGGAGTTACTTAATCCCTTCGTCCCAGGTTAAGGGGACCATTTTTTAATTTTGATCGTCCCACCCAAAGAGTCTCCTTTCATTTTTTACACACATGGGACCTACATATTCCCACTAATACAATTAAATTTAGGACCCACACTCCTACTAATACAATTACCCACTACACATTAAATAATAATATTTATTAATCTACGTACCAAAAGGCAAATGATCCTCTTAAGGAGTGACGAAGGGAGTACATGTTAAGAATTACTCCCTTCATCCCATAAAATCTTTCACACTTTTCTTATTTGTTTGTCCCACAAAACTTTTCACACCCCAAAAAAGGAAACATCACTTTATTTAATAACCTCAAAAGTTTATTTAATTTCAAATTTGTCACTCATTTTTCACACACATATTATTAATACTTTATCCTTTTTTATTATCTAAAATTACCACAATACCCTCTAAAATCAATAAAATTTGTCTAAAAGTACACATTTTATTAAACAATTGTGGAACAGTAAACGTGAAAAGTATTATGGGACGAAGGGAGTACAAAATAAATGAGAATAGTCGATATTTGAGTGATGTGTCCGATTAGGACTTTTGTTTACGAAGGATCTCAGGTGTTATTTTATTAGTGGCTCCGAATTAATTACTAACGAGCAAAGGGAGGAAAATATTCTATTTTTGCCCTCAAGATTTACAATCCAAATCCTCTGTTTCACAATCCATGTTTCATAATTTATTTTCCATAAAAATAATATACCCTAGTTAATGACCATTAAACCCTTGGGGCATGTCGTTGTATTTTAGGTCTTGATTAATACACGTTGTATTTTAGGCCTTGATTAATACACGTGGCAAATATCTAATAAATGGAACAGGAAATTAAACACGAGAGTGGAATAGGTGATCCCAATTGCGAGATTCATACTTTCCTTATTAAATTTAATTTCCATTTCTCCCTCACATCATTAAACATTTATGTAATGTGAAAAAAAATTATTTTTAACCCTATTTTTATACACATTTTCTTTTCTATTCTAAATTTAACATTATATTTTTATACCTTAATTGACCAAAATACCATTTACTCGAATATTTGAGTAAAATAATTATTACTTGAAAAATCATTAAAAAATTACTCGAATACATTATTTTACTCAAATTCATTACTCGAATTAATTATTTTCGTGTTAAATTTTAATTAATATCATCGAATGTTTATTTGTTCATTTACGTATTAACTCATTTGTTAAATTTCGAGTTAAATTGTTTCCGTATTAAATGGAGTATGTCATATGAATATTTATATTTCATGTTATTTCGTGTTAAAAATGAATTCTCAAACATGCCAAAAAAATTTCATTTCGTGTTAAAAAAATGTTCACCCATTCTCAATATTTGTTTATTTCGTGTTAAAAATTCTGAATGAATAATTTGAGGTAAACGTTTTTAACTTTGAATTCATTACTTGAATGCAGTATTTAACTTGAATTCATTATTTGAATACTCTATTTAACTCAAATTTATTACTCGAATATGTTTAATCGGAAAAAAATTGACTCGAATTTTTATTCGAAAATTATTCTTCATTTTACTCGAATACATTACTCGAATGTATTCGAGTAAAGAGTATTTTCGTTAATTCAGGCATTAAAAAATATAGTGTTAAAATTAGAATAAAAAAGTACGTTGTTATCTTTGATATTGGGCATTGTTATGAATTGCTTCTTATCTAATGGTATCATATACTTTCTCCATTTCATGTTAAGCTTTACATTATTTTTTTTACATGGATAAACAAATACTCCTTCCATCTCAAACTTATATGTATCAGTATTGTAGATACAGAAATTTAAGAAAAGTCGCGTTTTGACCAACTTTATTAAAATTTTAAGGGTATTGTGGTATTTTTAGATAATAAAATTATAAAGTATGTTATATATATTAAGTGGAAGTGATATTTTTTAAATAAGATAAATTTTAAAGTTGTTGGTTGATGTGAAATTTTCTTTTTTAGGTGGTAAAATAAATGTGGGTGGGATGGACGAAAACGAATAAATGTGGGTGGTAAAAATATAATATTTACTCCCTCCATACCGATAAATAACACACGTATTTTGTAAATGGAGATTAAGAAAATTTATTTTTTTTATCTATAAAAATATGTAATGTTATTGGGATGCATGTAAAAATTGTGTATTTTAGATAATTTAATTTAATGAAAATGATGTGTAAAGTTGTTGGGATGTGTGTAAAAAGTGAGTATTATTAAGATGTATTTTTTCCATTTTAAGAAACATGCATAAGTATTGATCGTAATTTTCCTTACGTGTTAGTAGAGAAGGAATACCATACCGTTGTGTACAACGAGTGACCAAGAAATTAAATTATCGAACCCAAAGAAGAAATGTGTTAGAGTTTAAGCAATCTCGCGTTCTTTGTAATTTTATAAAGACGATTCGTAATTGGATTTTAGTGTGATCAAACAAGTAATTAAATGTAATATAAACAAGCAAACAATTAATAATCAAGCAAACAAAGATAAAGTGAATATGAGTGTTGTTCCAAGTTAAGTAAAAGTGAAATTAATAATACTAGGGATGTAGCAATTCTAGGATTAATGCATCAAATTCACATGTATCATGGGTAAACAATTAAAGGCAATCACTAATTCCACCTGAACTCCCTCTCGAGATGGATAAGATGTAGACCATTACGAGGATCCCTAAATGGCTCAAAGGATTGATTCTTAATCAACAATTCTAACTAGTTACTATGTTCAATGAGTTGTTCCTCTCACCTGATCAACCGATCTCTCGATATAGCCAATCAAATGTCCTACAAAGGGTTCTAAATCCAAAAGGATATCTCTAATTAATGCACATGATGTGTATGATAAAATGATTCAATTAATTATCATAAACACATAATTGACTTTTCAATCTATTCACATGCTTAAAACAACAAACCACACAAATCATCATAAACATCAAGATCTATAGCATCAATGATAGAAAATCAATAAACCCAATCAACATTTAATTGCATAAATCCCAAAATTATTCAACACCACATTCATGTTGCTAATCTCACAAAGGAGATTAGTCTACCATAATCCTAAAGAAAACAATATAGACCATTGTATCTTCACAAATCATGGTAAAACTATAAGGTTTAGTACAAGAATTGGATGAAAACTCTCTTGAATTACTCCAATGGTGATCTCCTTCCTTTCCTTGCGATTCTCCTCTCTCCCTTACTTCTTTTCCTCACTTAGATGATGATTTTGATGGGAGGATGATAGTTTATGCATGAAGTATGGAAGAAGATTATGATGTAAAATGAAGAAAATGATGTGTGATGCGTGTGTGCAGTCAAAACCCTTCGAAATCTGATGGAAAAGTTGAAATTTGGGGTATTTATACCCCCTATAATTTTCTAGAAGCTTGCAGATCAAATTTCAGAAAATCACCGAACTCTACTCCAGCACGGCAGCTCAACTCAAGTCAGGATAGTTCTTTTCAGCAGGTTGTGCTGGCAAAAGGAGATCGACTCGGGTTTCCTGGCGAGACTAGACTTGAGTCATAAACTCGGGCACAGGGGGTGTCGAGCAGGCTTCTCTGATGTGTATAAATGACCATCGACGGTTGACCTTGTCAACTCATGTCTCCATTTTGCTTCATTTTACCTAATTTTCATACGTTGAAGTTTATTTTCACACATTTTCAAAATAACACAAAACACCACCAATATATATAAAAATACAGATAAAATAATACGAAAATACACATAAAAATATGCTAAAATTTAGGTGAAAATAGCGACGATCAAATATTGGGACGGATAAAAAAGGAGAATGTGAAGTAATTAACGTGATAGAGGGAGTAATATATAGTGGGTAGTTGTATTAGTATTGTATATGTGTCCATGTAGAATAATTAATTGGGACTAAGGGGATATAATATTTTAATAGATTATGGAAAAAATATAAATATATGAGCATGTCTTGCGTTAGACCGTCTCACGTAATACCATTTTATACTTTTTGAAATAGTTATTACTTTCGCTATAAAATGTTATCACATTTCATTTATACTATAAATTGTTCATGAAATAGTATTATCACTTTTTATTAATTATCATTTTTCAATATAAAAGTTATCACTTTTTATCCATCTTATGTAAGCCCTTATATGAGAGGGCCTCACACAAGTCTTTGTCTTAATATACATATAGTGGGTATAGAGCTGTCAGAATGGGTCGGCGGGGCGATCAAAATCCTGCCTCAACCCGCAATTTGGCGGGCCTGAACTTGGTTTCAATTTTGGTTAAATTGATTAGGCAAGTGTACTCTATCGTGTGTAGCACGTAAGCGACCACGTGCAAAATTTACAATATATCGAACCCAAGAATGAAAGTGGGTAGCCGTGTTTGAGAAGTGTTTCACTCTAGAAGGACTAATCGATTAAATAGGGGATTGTATTATACTACAAACTAACAACTAGGAAACCAATTAAAAGATAGAGCATGTACAAATGAGCATGGAAGATGGATGAAGGTGAACAATCAAAGAAGTATGTAAGGCAAGCAACATCATGGATAGGCTTATTTAGACTTACACACACATGCATTGAAGATCATCATGTTATGATATTAAGGGCAATCACTTTTGTACCCCTAATCTCTATGGTCAAGGCAATTGGGTTCTAAACTCTTTTACAAGTATAAATCTCCTAGGATTATCTCTTACTCTTAATTCTCTTAAGGTACTATGATCATAAGTTTGGTTCCCCTCACTAGTTCATCAATAATGTCCTATCATAAGGTTCTAAACACTTGAAGGATATGACTTACCTCTCCTCACACTAACTAAGTCATCTCATGCAATCAATGATTCAATTAAACCACTAAGCATAATATTGGAATGGTCATCCTAACACTATAAATAGAGAATTTAATCACACAAATCATACATAAAATGAGAATAAGCATTCATGATAGAAAATATTCATAACAATCATTTAATCAAACATATGGTGTGCAAAAACTACATAATTCCTAAACAGAACTTCCACTGCAAGGAATCTTCAACCAATTAATGAATTCGGTAGATGGAAAGGAGAGACTCTATCTATGGCTGGTAGAATTTGCATTGTTAATTCTACCATTATTTCTTCAGCTGTTCATGTTATGGTCTGCTAGAGATGCTTTACCTAATAATGACTTGAAAGTGGGGAGTGAATGAAAGTCGATATAGAAATCCTAGGCCACATTTTTTCGATCCTTCAGGCCGTAATTACCCGATTGAAGAGGGAGGAAGGGCTGGTTCGTTCTGATCGCTATATGGGTCACCACATCTTGTACTCCCCGAAACGAGAGCCTATTATCTGTTTTGATTGGGATTGAAAATTTAGGCATAGGAATTTTAAATTTTAGTGTCTTTTTATATCTGTTTTCTTAGTATTTTATCCGTATTTATGAACTATTTGGTTGTATTTTGTGTTTTTATGGAAATGTGTGAGAATGAGCTTAAACGTATGAAAAACAGGTGAAAACAGAGCAAACGTGGAGACAAAATCAAAAATGTAAGTGATGAGTGATATTTTTACCTAGATTTTAGTGTCTTTTTATATCCATTTTTGTATTATTTTATAAGTATTTATATGTTATTTGGTTGTGTTTTGTATTTTTATTGAAATATATGTGAATGAGGAAGATGTATGAAAAAGCAGATCTCAATTCGGAGTTGAAATGAAGGAGAACGAGCTGAAACAAAATGTGAAAAATAGGGGCATGCACCAACACGGGCCGTGTACGGAACACGGCCCTGTAAGAAGTGGTCGTGTGCCGACATCAATTCATCCAACATAACCACCCTATGTCCGTGTTACAGCACACCAGCCGTGTTGCATAACACAGCCCTGTAAGGAGAGGCCGTGCAGCAGCATCAATTCACCCAATACGGCCACCTTATGGCCGTATTGCAGAACAAGACTCGTGTTGCGTGAAATTCTGTAAAAAAAATTAGAATCCTTCTAGAAGCTTCCCAAGGGGTATAAATACCCAATACTTCAATATTTTTGCCCTACACACATCTCACACATCATTTCTTCCATTCCACACCATCATCTTCATCCATTCTTCATCCTTTGGATCTACCATCATCTCACCATCAATTTCTACATCCAAGTGAAGGGAAAGGATCAAGGAAGAGAGGAAAGTGCAAAGAAAGGAAGGAGATCACTATCGAAGATAGATCAAGGGAGTTTCCATTCAATCTTTGTATTAAACCTCATAGTTTATCATGTTTTGTAAGGATCTTAATGTCTATGTTGATTTCCTTTTGAATATGGTAGGCTAATCTCCCTTGTGAGATTAGCAACATAAGAGTTGTTGGATAATTTTAGGATTTGTCCATTTGAATTCATATGTTGATTGGGTAAATAGTTTTTTTTATCATTGATATTTAAGATCTTGAGGTTTATGATGATTTGTGTGTTTAGTTTTTCTAAATATGTGATTAGATTGAAAAATCAATTATGTGCTTAGGATAATTGAGTGAATCATTTCATCAAACACTTCATGTGCATTATAAATTGTAAAGAGATTGAGAAATCCTTTAGAATTTAGAACCCTTTGATAGAACATGTGATTAGTTTGATCGAAAGGTTGATTAATTGTGTGTAGAGACTCTCATTTCAAGCTTAGTACCTAGTTGGAATTGTTTGAGTGAGAACCAATCCGTTGAGCGAATTGAGATTCATATCCTACCCATCTCGAGAGGGAGCTTAGGTGAATTTAGTGTTGGCCCTTAGTCTTATTCCCATGATTCATATGAATTTGATGCATGTATCCTAGAATTTTCACTTCTTAATTATTGTTGATCTCACTTTTACTTAATTTGAAAAACCACTTTTTGTCCATCTATCTTGTTTGCTAATCATTGCTTGCTTGCTTTGGTTATTGTTATTTACTTGTTTAAACAACCAATTCATTTGATGATTCTTCTCTATAAAATTACAACAAATTTGAGATCGCTCAAGCACTAGTACCTACCTCCCTGTGGTTCGATAAATTATTTTAATTGGTCATCCCTACTACAAAATGATTAATCAGTAAGGAAGGTCCAAAAACTAGGTCGAATTTCTTAAATTCGGTTGAGTTTCTCTTACAGAAAAGTTTGCATAAAAACTCGATTGAGTTTCTAAAAACTCGATCGAGTTTCTCTTACAGACAGATTTGGAAACAGGGAAAGTCATGAAAACTCGACCGAATTTCAGGAAATTTGGTCAAATTTTTGAGCATTTCGAATGACGAAAACGTGTTCCAGCTTGAAGAAATGTGATTTGCATGGAAACTCGACTGAGTTTTTGAAAACTCGGTCAAATTTTTTGGTAAAAATTCCAGTTAACAAATGCGATTTCAAGGGTTTTCAAGGGTATAAATACCCCCAATTTCAACATTCCAACAGATTTGGCGAGTGTTTTTATTGTTTCACACACATCAGACACTATTTCCTCCAATTTATAACATCATCTTCATCCATTCACCATCCATTTCATCTACCTTCATCCCACCATCAAAACCACCATCCATTTGAGGAAAAGAAGCAATGAAGAGAAGAGAATTGTAAGGGGAAAAAGAAGATCACCATTGGAGGCATCCAAGGGAGTTTTCATCTAACTTTTGTATTGAAACCTTATTGTTCATTATGTTTTGTAAGGATCTTAATGTCTATATTGATTTTCTTTTGAATATGATAGGCTAATCTCCCTTGTGAGATTAGCAACATGAGAGTTGTTGGATAATTTTTAGATTTATGTATTTAAATTCATATGTTGATTGGGTAAATGGATTTTCTACCATTGATGTTTGAGATCTTGAGGTTTATGATAATTTGTGTGTTTAGTTGTTCTCATTATGTGATTAGATTGAGAAATAAATTATGTACTTAGAATAATTAAGTGAATCATTTCATCAAACACTTCATGTACATTATAAATTGTAAAGAGATTAAAAAATCCTTTAGAATTTAGAACCCTTTGATAGAACATGTGATTGGTTTGATCGAGATGTTGATTAATTATGTGAAGGACTCTCATTTCAAGCTTAGTACCTAGTTGGAATTGTTTGTGTGAGAACCAATCCGTTGAGCTAATTGAGATTCATATCCTATCAATATCGAGAGAGAGTTTAGTTGAACTTAGTGTTGGCCCATAGTCTTATACCCATGATTAATATGAATTTGATGCATGTATCTTAGAATTTTCACTTCTTAATTGTTGTTAATCTCACTTTTACTTAATTGGAAAACCACCCTTCACTTATCTATCTTGTTTGCTAATCATTGCTTGCTTGCTTTGGTTATTGTTATTTACTTGTTTGATGGGCGTTTTCTCAACACACAAAATCCTGAAGTGTAAGGATATCAATTGTAGTTTCAATGGAAAACCAAGTGATTATCGTACCCGAAAGATGGATTATTATTAATTCAGTTATATTCTAATTTATTAAAACTAAGTTGGCAATTTATTTTGTGGTGATTAATTAACCAAATAGCAAATATTTAAAATAGCAAATAAAGTAAACAAGCAATAAATACGACTGTGATCAAGTGAGAAATTACGTAGTTTTTATGGTCATCCAGTTTTACTTATTAATTTCATTTCCATGTGTTGATGTCCGACTCTGCTTTGTGCTTTATGGACGCATCACTAAACCATGCAAGTTCACTCTATAGACACAAGTAAACATGCGTATGACACGTGTGAATATCCTTGGAGCAAGAGATATAATTCACCCCCCTTTCTAGGTACTATCAGTATCAATATTTTCCATGCACTTAGTACTCTAACCCTATATGATCTCCCTTTTTAGGTACTATGAAGTTATACTCTTTATCCTACTTATTAACCTGAATAACATTCAATTAACAAATATTTATATAAGATAGTTCTAATAAGACTTCGGAATCCCTTCACTTAGAATTATAACATGTAATCCTGCTCAGCAGTGAACGCACTCAATCAATAATCAAGATATGTATTCAGATTCTACATAACTGTTAATGATGCACAAAACGACTGTGAGTATGAATTTAAAAAGTAAAATCTTATATAAAATAAATCAAAAGTAGTGTTGTACGGAGTTTACACATGGAAATTTTCAATTAACTTATAAAACCTTCATAACCCTAAAACTACCACAGCGGTTCTAGCCCATGATTGATCTATGAACAATCATGGTGGTTGGTAGGATCTTACCCATAGTCTTGAAAATTACGAGATAAATTAAGTAGCGAAGTTAACCCTAGATAAGGGCGCCGTCGCGACTCTCTCTGTCTTGAATCTTCACTTGATTCTCACTTGGTTCGACAGACGAACCTCTCTCCACAGCTCCTTCGGATGGCGGTAGGGTTTCGGTGGTGATGGATGATGAAATGGTGTGAAGCTCTCCTTTCTCCTGCGAAAGCTCTTCTTTTATACTTGTGGAACCTCCTTATGGGCTTTGGACGGGCTTTTGCTTGAGACATACGTCAAATTTGATAAAAGAAATCCAGAATTACTAAAAATATCATCAGCGAAAATCTGTTGGACCAAGCCTTCAGAAGTCGAATAAGTCCTCTAAGTCGAACGGTAGTCGAACAAGCTCTCTGTATGATTCTGCACATTTTGTTAGACTTGCCTCCTCCGTTCGACCAAGGTGATCCTGGTCGAACGACCACATTTGGTCGAGCAATGCTTCTGGAGTGATGCTGGTCGAGAAACTTCATCTTAGTCAAACAACCTTCAAAAATCACCTCGAAAATCATAACTTTCAATTCCGTGCCCTTAAGACATGTTTTCCTGTACAAATGTGCTCAAAAAGCCCTAGTATCATCTGATTCGTGGCTTTTCTATAAATATTCCAATTTGTCTTAATAAAAGACTCAATCGTACTCCATTTTCACACAAATCAGAGCCCAAAATATGTGAATTTACACTCATTATTGTTTAAAAACCAACCCTTTGATGATTCATCTCTATAAAATTACAAGAAACGTGAGGTCGCTTAAACACTAGTACCTACCTCCCTGTGGTTCGATAAATTGTTTAATTGGTCATCCAAACTACAAAATGGCTAATCAAGGACTAGCCATTTCATATCATAATAAAATTAATACAATCCATAGCTTGCTCCAATTGAGCCAAATAATGAAGAAAATAACAAAATAAAGGTAAGTAGGCTCCCCATTGATGGTGAACTTCCTCCTCCTTGATCATGCTAAAATCTTCAACCAATGATGAATTTCCCTTCTTAGATTGGTGGATTGATGGAAAAATAAATGGATTTGAGGAGATCAAGTGGGTATGATGGATGAAGTGCAGGATGGAAGAGATGGAGATGAATGTGTGTGATTTAGGTGTCTAGTGTGTGTGGAAACTTATCTAAATTGATTCCTTCCGTAATTTTAGTCAAAACAGGTCCTTATACCCCATGGAAGCTTCTAGAACATGTGCATATCATAAAACTAACTTTTGCACCAACACGGGTCGTGTAGGTGCAACATGGGGCGTGTAGGTGCATCGCGTGCAGCGCAGTCTCACTGTTTCGTGCATAACTTTCACATCCGAACCCCTATTCGAGTGATTCTTGCTCTCATGCGATCCTCTCTTCCGTGGATTTCCAACCATGTATCACATGTTCAGTTTTGAGCTCCACAAGAATACTTAAAAATTACACAAGTTGGACTTGCATTTTTCAGCATTTTACTTTGGCTCGTTCTTCCTCATTTGAACTCGGAATTGAGCTCCATTTTTTCTCACATCTTCCTTATCGTGTTTAGAATCCATTTTCACTTAAAAATCATACAAATTACACCAAATTACTCATTTTCTAAATATTTATAAATATCGCACAATTTAAGATACTTAATCATGAAAATCACACATTTATCATTTCAAAGCACACATCTTCATATATCTTCATATAACACCACCAAATGATATACAAAATAAGTAAAAATAAAATAAAATACATAATAAAAAGACACTAAAGTCTAGGTGAAAATGACACTGATCAGGGCCTAGGCGGGTTGCGCACTAGAAATAAGATGTCCAACCCATTACAGGCGGTTGCGGGTTATGACTGGTCAACCTGTTTTTTTTAATTAGGGATGATGTTATTAAAATTATTATAATAATTATAATATTACATTAAAATGAAATAGCGTAATAATATAATGTCAATATGACTATTAAAACATAAACATAATTCTAATGGAATAGTCTCATTAACTAATAAATGATAACAATAAACAAAGATTATAAATCAAATAACATAAAGTCTACTAATTAAATTTCTCAAAGCAAATAAAACAACATAAGTCTTATAGTTCTCAAATACCACAAATTATGGAACTTAAAATCTACTAATAGCTTTAAAGTCAAAACACGCCATTTCAAAACACAAATTTTAAAATCTCTTCAAAACTCATCCTCTATAACATCATCATAGACATAATCATAACCATCTCCTTCTTGTTTGCTTTCATCCTCATCAATCTCCAAAGGATTAGACGCAGTAGATGAGTTTCCTCAAATTTTTTTATTATTTTTATCATCTCCGTCTACATAAAAAATAATAATAAAATAGTTAAATAATTGAAATATGAAAACATGATAATATAAATTTAAATACTATTTTCTAACTTACCATTTGACTGTACGTGCAACGTGAGGCTAGGGTTTTTTTTATTTGGAATTTGAGTAGAATTTGGGAATTGATTTAATGGACTAACTGCGTTCAAGTGAATCAAGTTGAATATGTGGTTTTTTGATGGGCCAGCAGGTATATTTATTTTTTAAAATTACAATTCATGGGCTTTGCAAAAAAATTTTAAAAAAAAAAGCAGACCAACTCGCCCCGCCCCTCCCAACCCGCCGAAGACCCGCTCCTATTTGGATCAGCCCGTTTAATCCCGCCTCAAAGTAAACTGGAAAATTTAAAGCCCAACCCAACTTTTTTAAAGGCCGATGGTTCGACCCGGCGGGTCTAACCTGTTTTAACTGCTCTAAGTGGGTAGTTGTATTAGTATTGTGTGTGAGACCACATAAAATACTTAATTAATTATTTTGTGTGGGTCCCACTTGACAAAAATTGAACTGTAAACCTTAACTTTAGGTAAATCTAAATGAAAAATGTAATTTTAACGCGGAATGTAAGGAGTAGAAAACATTACATTAAAATCTTAGAGATATCAATGTGCAACCACATGTATATTACACCATTTCATGAATCATTGTTGTTTATAATATGGTAAGTTACTCTTTAAAATTCAATTAATTACTTTAGTCTCAAAAAAGTTCATAATAATGATAAAACTACCTTTTTATATAAGATTAATCATCTCTTATGCTATAGAATAATTTCTCACTGTATTAAAAAATAATTAAAGTTTCACCGTGGAAGCAATTCCATTCTAATTTTTGCAAAAATCTTTATATATAGAAATTATTTAAAATTTACAGTTTAGTCTCAAATTACTTAAAATTTACAGTTTAGTCCCGTATCTATCTCAAAATTTTAGATTTCGTTCCAAAATTAATTTTTTCGTCGTAAATTGTTTCATAACTGACACATCCCACCTTACATAACTTATAATTCAAATACTAATTAACATAAATATCATCATTATAAAAATCTGCACTCATTTTTTTTCACGTAATATATTTATAACCAAAACCATCACACCAGTTCAACATACGTAACTGGTTTGACAACACTTCAAACCACTCAAACTTGTCGCAATACTTATTATATTATATAATAAAACATCAGCGGAAATAAAATAAACTCACAGTCTAGCCCAACAGGTCGTCATCTATATACATCCGTTCAAAACCCTATAGGAGCTCCACCGCTTGCACAGTCACATCACAAATCTCAATCATCAACAGACTCACCTACAATGCATAAACTAGTGAGACAAAAATCTCAGTAAGTAGAAATCATGCATGCCAGTGCATGAAAATGCATTTAGTTTTCTATTGTCTATTTCCTAGTCTTTCTAATTGGTCTCTTTTATTTTAAAACTGTTTACGTTGCAGGATCCCCACGACAAACTTATGATATGCACCCAAATGAGCTCAATAGATACACTTAGTGTCGGATCGATATTTTTCGATTCTTGAATAAAGTATTGGGGATGATTTTTCCGAACTCCGATTAAAGATGAGCCGATAAACGACACGTTGAGTCAACACATGACTCGGATTACTCCGTGATTCCTAAATAAAAGTGAGCCGACAAGCGACTCGTTGAGTCAACGTATGACTCGGATCGCTCCGGGATCCCTGAATGGGGTGAGTCAACTCATGACTCAGACCAACTTTCAGCGGTCCCTGAAAGAGTGCATATATAGTAGCCACACACACCATTAGTATCTTATTACTTTGGAGAAAACTCTTTTCATGATTATGCATTGTATGCAACTGGGAAAATTAAATATATATCATAAACAATTTATGATATCAATATAAACATTTAATCACAATAAAACAACAACTTAATTTCAATTCACACAGATCCACTTCTAGACCAACAACTTCACCTCAATTACATAGATCTATTTATAGAATAACTTCACCTTGAATCACACGGATCCCTTTTTAGGATAACAACTTTTTCTCGGATCAAATAGATCCTCATAAACAGTATCTTCTCAAATCGTACAGATTTATACTCAACAGTTTCTGATCACACAGATCCATATAGGAAAATTATAGTATTTTAAATTACATAGATCCAAAGCTTGTATTTACAAATTAATCCCAAATAATTCATAATGTAATTAAACTAATCATAAATAATCCATAACATAATTATCACATATTAATCACAAATAATTCACAAACAACATGTTTATACATTGTAGTTGGACTTCTACTTACTTTAACTCCAATAATAATTAGACTATAAACCTCGTGAAGAACTGTGATCAATCTCTTCTTTCTCGTTCCAGCCCGCACGTCCCGACACACACGTTCCCCCCTCTTTTTTTTCTCTTCCTTTCTCTCTCTTTCTTTTCTTCCCTTTCTCTCTCAATTTTTTTCTAATTTCGAATTCCCCCGAATGGGTCATCACCCTGTAACAACTCGATATATTCTAAGTGATGGGTTAAGGCGGTGAATCACCGTCTCCAAAAACCAATTAGAATTTTTTTTTCGAACACTTAGCTACAAATGGGTTAATCACCCTTATAACAAGTACACGTATAGTTGAGATGGATTATCACCGCTACCACCTCTTACTATTAATAGTAAATGATTTTTATTATTATTATAATTATTATAATTATTATAATTATTATTACTATTATTCATTATAAATATACTGCAATACTTAATGACTAAGATATGCTACATTTACAAATTAACATACATATGTGTATACTTTCTTACCATTATTATTATTACGAGAATACGTGTGATACTTAACAATTAAGAAATAATATATTTATACACATAAAATAATTTAATTATATATCCAAATTATTGCACGTAAATATTTATGCACATATATATTCACATATTGTCACAATTTTTATCATGGATGTCTCAAGTAAAAATGTAAAGATAAATAAAATTTACAAATAATTGTCACATAATTGCCACATTATTATCACATAAATACCACATAATTATCATATAAATATAAAATGCACATAACACAAATTAAATTATATTGGCACATGAGTAGTGAGAAGTTCGGGTGTCACAATAACACTTTAAATTTTTTCAAAACCGTTCCAAATTTTTGGAAGCTTTCAAAATTTTATGGAATCTTCTCTAGTTGAAATTGTCTCATAATTCTTGAAATTTTCTAAAATCGTCCAAAAAGGACTATTTCTGATTAAATATAAAAAATTATGGGACTTTTTAAAAATTTTAATTATTCTTGGACCAAAATTAAAAATTTTAATAGTTGCGGAACATTTAACGAATTTAACTCAGGGCAACATAGTAGTATGGGAAATTTGGACACCTATTAAATTTCTGTACTCCCTCTCTCTAATTAATAAATTCACAATTTTTTTCTTTATTTAAAATTATATTCATATTTCTAAAGTAGGAAATAAAATTCAATCAAATAACTTTACACTACTACACTTTTAATTTACATCATCACCTAACACATCACATATTTTATAAATTTTCTTTTTTTTTTATTACTCAAAATATTTTTAAAAAAAAGTCTTGAAGAGGACGATTGTTTTGTCATTTTAATTTTTTTTAAGAGAGGATGTAAACTTTAGTGAAATGATCCCAAATAATCCCTCTCTCCCATGTATTTTTACTCACTTTTCATTTTGGGCTGTCTCACGTATTTTTACTCATTCCATTAATGGTAAAAATACATAATATTTTATTACCTACTTTTTACACTCCCAACAACTTTAATTACTTTTTTATACTTTATTCATCATTCCCAACAACTTTATTTACTTTTTCCTTTTAAATTATTAATTTATCCAAACTTTTTCTCACATTATATATTAAAAAAATAAAACGTCTTAATCTCCGTGCCCGTACAAATGAGTAAAAATATCCGGGACGGATGGAGTATAAAATATGAAATATTAAGTGAGACAAGAAGCGCATGTCATTACAACATACTTCCTCCGTCCGCTTTCAAGGGTATAATTTTTTCATTCTGGACGTCCGCCCTCAAAGGTCTAATATTTTTTTTATCCATATACACCCATTAATACAACTAAAAAATAGGATTCACACCTCCACTAATACAACCAACCACTACACATTAAATAATAATACTCTTTAATTTTCGTGCCAAAAATAAATGAGACCATTGAACATGGAGTAATATATAACTACATACAGTATTATATTAGGAGATCCGCGGAGTGCGCACCTTACAAGTTAGATGCTGGTGCAAGTTGCATGATATAAAAGGCCAAATGGGGATTGGAGTTCGAGGTAAGGTGGTCCAACTAAGAAGATGCGGATTGAGTCAACTATCACATTCCAATTCTTATTTTTCTGAATGGAGATTGCCTTGGATGTGATTACATATTTTATTTACCATTTTCATTTTATTTTGATGCTACTAATTAATACTTCATCCCTCCATCACTAAGAAAATCTTTTGCTTTTTGAAACGTAGATTAAGAAATACTATTATTTAATTTATAGTGGGAAATTATATTAGTGGAAGTGTGAGCTGCATATTTTAATTATATTAGTGGGAGTGTGTGGGTCTCATGTGTGTAAAAAATAAATAAGGACTCTTTAGGTGGAACGATCAAAATGGAAAAAATATCATCTTTAAAGGAGACGAAGGAAATACTTAAAAAAAGAGAAAATTGACAATTAATATATATTTTAAAATAGATAAAGTTTTTTATGAGGCAGCGTGTAAGATGGGTAGTGAAACTTATACTCCCTCCATTTTGGGCAAATGTCTTCATTTACTTTTTATATATGAATTAAAGAGTATTATTATTTTATACGTAATAAATAATTGTATTTGTAGTAAGTAGTAAGTGGTGGGTCATATGTTAGGTTCTTTTACTAAAAAGGAAAAATGAGAATTTTTGAATTAGAGCCCAATCTAACAAAAAGGGAACCAACTTTCGGTGGAACGGAGGGAGTAGATTCTTTTAAAATATAAATTTTAGAAGGTTATAAAATATTCATTAAAATATATTTTTAAAGTAGTTATAATATGATTTATTAAGTATAATACTCCCTCCATCCCATAAAAGTTGTGACATTTTTCTTTTTGGATTATCCTACTGAAGTTGTTAAATTTTCTTTTCAAGCATATGAGACCTAAAACAAAAATACTAATATATTCGCATGGGTTCCACACACACACCACTAATACACCTCCCCACTACACATCAAAATATTATATCTTCAACTCACTATCTATTACTCCCTCCGTCCCGTAGAAGTTAACACACTTTCCTTTTTGGTTTGTCCCACTAAAGTTGACACATTTCATTTTTAATATATGGGACCCACATAAAAATAATTAATCTATTCTCATGGGCTCCACATATACAACTATCCACTATACATTAAATATTATTTCTCTCACTTCACTTTACTTTACATTAAATTATTATACTTCTTAATCTCCGTGACCAAAAAAAAATTATACCAACTTCTCCGGGAGGGAGTAAAATATTATGATCTTTAATCTCTTTACCCAAAAAAAAAAAATGCTACAACTTTAATGAAATGGAGGAAGTATGTAATTAATCTATGTATGATTTTAAGGTTGTCAAAATATGTTCAACTAAAGTAAAATGAATAATTAAACTACTTTAAAATCATACTTTAATTAATTGAACATCATACATGCATAGTGAATCATATTATAATCATTTTGAAATTATATTATAATTAAAGATGATTACGTCATGTACCTGTTGTACCGATACACTTGGGATTGATATGTTTAAATTAGGATATATTGGATAGTTGTTTCTTTAGATTTCAATTATTTTATTTTATTTAATGGTGAATATTAAATTAAATCTAACTGTTAAAATCGTTCAGATTCTCTACATCAGGTCCACCCTAATTGAGCTCATTCATTAATTATTATAAAACCCTCCGTCCCATTTCAATATTTACGTTTGATTTTTACACGTTGATTAAGGAGTATAGTATTTTAATAGATAGTGTGTGAAAATATATAATATTTAATGTGGGTAATGTGGGTAGTTGTATTAGTATTGGATGTGGGAACCATGTTGATATATTAATTGTTTTAGGTGGGTCCCATTTCAAAAAAAGAAAACGTAAACATTGAAATGAAACGCTCAAAATATAAATATATAAACATTAAAATGAGACGGAATGAGTATAATTTAATTATTCTATAATTATATCAAAAATCATATTTTAACAATGAGACTATTCATTTCATGACTCGTATAATGAGAGAGTGCCTTAAAAAAATCAACACTAAATAAAAGGATAAAAGGTAAAATAATAAAACTCAATAATAACAATAGAAATAATTAATACACTAAACTGTTTTACTACAAGAAACTGCCAGAATACCGATGGATTTATCGATGAAAAAAAGTTTACCGACGAATTACTGACGGTATATTGATTTAATAGAATTTATTTTTAAAAAATTATCTATAAAAATTTTCGACAGTTTTTGCGACGGATTACCGACGGAATTAGAGACGAATTTTTTTTCGTCGTTAAATCCGTCGGTATTTTGGAGGGAATAAATCCTGAAAGATTACCGACGAATTTATCCGTCGGTAAATATTTTAATATTTTTTTAAAAAAAATAATTTTAGTCTTTAATTTACCGATGGATTTTTCCGTCGGTAAATATATTAAATTTTATTTTTTAAAAAAATAATTTTAGTCTTTAATTTATCGACGGATTTATTCCGTCGGTAAATATATAAAAATTTTATTAAAAGAAAATTAATTTAAGTCATTAAATTATCGAATTTTTTAATATGTCGGTAAATATATCAAATTTTATTTTTAATAAATTAAATTAGTCTTTAATTTACCGACGAATCATCCGTCGCTAAATATATCAAAAAAATTTTAAAAGAAATTAATTATAGTTTGTAATTTACCAACGGAATTATTTCGTCGGTAAATATTTGAATTTTTATTTTAATTTACCGATGAATTTAATCCGTCGGTAATCCTAAGAGTAATAAAATTATGGTATATATCGCTAAATACGGCTTCACCTCCAATTCCATCAGAACCCTTCTTCTCCCGATTTCTCCTACTATCCCGGGCAAAGTCGTCGCTTCTACTGTCGCAGGCCGAGATCAACGTCAATCCTCCTCTACTAAGCCATTCTCTCCCTCTCCTCCCTGCACTCTCTTTCCCTACTCTCTCTCTCGTTCCTTCACCGCCGCGCACCTGTCAGCCTCATCAATCCTCTGTCGAACCTAATTCCAGTGGCCGTCTGTACGCTGCCCAACATCAACCGCTCGACACTGATTGCCGCCTACTTCGCGAATATGCTGTTAGCGCAAAGAGCAATTGAAAGTGATGTAAGTTCTTCTATGATTTTTTTTTCGAATTAATATAAACATAAATGGTAGATTGCATGTTTTGCTTAGGTTCTGTTAAATTTTGTTTGATCTTATATCTTTGAGAAATAGGTTGCCAAAACCTACCAGTTTGTATGATTTGGGCCAATGTTTAATTTTATTGAACTGAATTTTCCAGATAAGTATATAATCTGAGTCAAATTTTAGGTGTGTAGTGATAGTGGATTGACAGTTGTGCTATAGGATTTTTTGCTTTGCTTGTAGATAATGAATTAACAGTTGTGCTTAGAACTTAGTAAATCAATTATTTTCTTGAAATTATGTTATGAGTGTCTTTTATCAGTTCAACAAGTCTTTTCTCATTAGTCTTGATATCTATTATATAATTGATAATAAAAAGGGAAGGTTTAACTTAGTCGCATTTTAGTCTCCTTTTTGAGTAAAATGTTTGAGAGTAAGTGTATTCTATCGTTGTTGTAACGTGTGACCAAGTGCAAAATTTATAATAATGTCGTCCCAAGGGAAAGTAAATCTAAGCTTGTATCCGGATTTTCCATTGATTCATGCTTTGTAAGGATGATAGTTTTGAGGTTTTGTATTTAAACTAATGCTTATGATTCTACTCAATCAACTAGAACTTAAACTATCAAAGTAAATGATTAATTAACAAGCAAATGATTAATGGAATGGATGTAGAATGCACTTGAGAAGAGAGCAAGGTTAATCATACTTATGGTTAAGACTTGAGTTAGATATGCAAAACTCTTGATGATAATTTTCATTAACTTGTGGATTAAAAGCAATCACAATTTTACCCCTAGTCCCTATGGCCAAGGCAACTAGGTTCTCGACTCTTTTACAAGCCTAAATCTCCTAAGATTGATCTTAATCTCAATTCCCTTAAGGTACTATGATCATAAGTTGGTTCTTTTCACTCATTTTCTTAAGTGTCCCTCTATGAATGTTCTAAGCCTAAGAAGGGTATGACTTACCTCCCCTTATACTAATATGCATGCACAATTCAATATATGATTCAATTAAGCATCCACTCACAACATTGGAATGACCATCCTAATACTATGAATAGAAGATTTAATCACACAAACATTGAAATGAAACATGATTGATATATCATAAAAGGAAACCCACAAATCAATTTAATTCATTACTCAAGTTCTACATATCTAACTCTTCACCTCAACCATTTATATGATTAGCTCTACTATAGGACTAGCCACTAAACATGGTAATTAATTCAATACAAATCAAGCTTTGCTCCATTTGAACCATAATAAGAAGAAAATTAACAATTGGAAAGTAGATTTGCTTCCATTGCATAAGAAAAGTCTTCCTTTTCTTCAATTGATCAACTTCTTCAACAATTGATGCTCCAATCTTCTCAAATGGTGGTAGGATGGATGGAATGAAGGTTTTATGGATTGAAAATGTAGATCGAATGTTGATTTGATGGATCTAGATGGTAGAGATGGAAGATGGATCTACTATGTGAGGAAATGTGGTGTTTTGGTGTGTGTAACTGCTCTAATCTGATCTCTAATGAATTCTCCCTGTAAATTTCGCACAAGTCATGATTTTATATCACTTATGGACCTTCTAGAAGCTTCCGTAACATTCTAAAAATTAAACAGGATTTTGCACCTACACGGCCTGTGTAGCAGCACACGGCCCGTGTAGGGCACACCTACTTCGGCGTGTTGTGCGTGCTCCGGACACGGCTCGAGCTGCTCTGCACGGCCATGGTCATGGCCGTGTAGCGTTTTCTGATGACAATGCATGACTTTTTCTTACAGAACCGTGCTCCGCACACGAGGCGTGCAGCAGCACACGGCCCGTGCACCAGCGCACAGCCATCCTCCTGGGCGAGCAGCGAGTTCTGATGACACTACACGGCTATTGGGTACAGGGCTGTGTTCCGCACACTGCCGTGTACCAACATTCTCTGTTCTTCCGTCTCCTTTTCGCTCCCGACTCCTTTTTTGTCCATTTCTTGACCTATTTTACATATATTCAATCTCATTTACACAATTCTATCAATTTATACCACATTCCTCAAAATAACAATAACTCCACCAAAAATAACACAAATACGAATAAAAACATCCGAAAATACACAAATAACAACACTAAAATTTAGGTGAAAATGACAACAATCAAAGGTGTGTGTTTGATTACCAGGCATTTTAGACTCATTCAGTTGCCACACATCTTCAGAATTCCAAAACTGGAGTTAAGAAGGAAATTTTCATCTAAAACATCTATGACTCTTGTTTTTTGTTATGAAATGCAACACCTTCTGGTGGTTTTAGTTCTGTGAACTTGTTTACTTCTGAAACTGCCAAATCCTTTGCAGTAGATATTTTTCCTTCGATTAGAGTTTGGCTATAGCGATCTATAAGGTTTGCTTTAGTAGTTGCATTCCCTTTTTTTCCCTGTAAAAATTAAGCATTTCGTTTATTCAACTGTTTGTAATTTTTCCCCATTTTATTTCTAGTGTTTTTTTAATAAAATTTGAATGGACATCAATAAGGAAGTGGTGGGGGTGGGGGTGAAGTGCTGCTGTCAATACTGATCAGCAGTTCTGCTGACAAACTGTACAGTATCCATTCTTTACTGCTTGTTTTGGTAAATTTTTGGAGCTCCCCTTTTGTGTTTATTTGCTGTAATGTGGGGAGATAACTTAGCCTTAAATGATTGCTTATAATCCTTCAAGTTCAGGTGGTAATGGTTTCGAAGGCGAAAATAGCGAGCTAGCTCCTGAGGCTAGTTTTGGCTTTCACACTGACTGTAGTTTTTCATACATGCTTTCACGTCTCCCTGGGCATTTAGGTTGAGATAAAAATGCACATTTCCCTTAACTTTATAAAGATGTTTCTTTCTCAGAGTGACGTTATAATAACACAGTTATAATATATATATATATATATATATATATATATATATATATATATATATATATATATATATATATATATATATACACACACACACACATATTATTATTATATTTATTATAAGCACATGTGCTTAGTTATCTATTGTGTTGTCAGAGGATAAGAAGATACATGACGTAGTTGATGATGTAAACCCCACTTGAAAAGCCACATTCGTTGAATTTACCTGCTATATATACATAACCCATTCTTATTGGTAAATGTGGGGAGGAGTTAGAAATATTTTTTTACAGGAGTAAAAGGTATACATTTATGTGTGTATATATGAACACCTATTTCAAGCTTCTGTAGATTTAAGAATTTCTTGTTTCTCTATTGAATCTTTACATGTTATATACAAAAATGATCGTCTCGATGTGTAGATTTCATATATATAACTCTTTTGTGAAATGGATTTCGTATGAGTAAGAAAAACTTAAGACGAAGCTTTCGACACTTTAATGGTACATTTTATTTCGGTGTGAGTTAGATTTTATATTATAGGTCATTTTGAAGTCCTCCTCACGAGGATCACAAACATATAATTAGTTTTGAGTTTGGATGTGAAATGAAGAAGATATGAGGATACCCACTTCGTATCAAAAATTTTATCCCCTTTAAACTTCGTTATTTTCATGAAATATTGGTATGCATGTGATCCTCACCTTGCGAGGACTCCATACGTACTTTTGGATTTTCAAATGGAGTTGTATAGCTCAAGTTGGGACATTATATATATATATATATATATATATATATATATATATATATGTATATTAAAGGTGATGAGCTGCGTAAGTAGCAATCATGTTGGATTTTCATTTACATTATTTATTTATTTATTTATTATTTTTAATATTATTATTATTATTATTTTTATTCATTTAATTCTACTTTATTATTTATTTTATATTTATTTATTTAATTTAACTTTTTATGTTATTTAATATTTTATTTATTATTATTCTATTAATTTAATTCCTTTTCAATATTAATTATAATTTACTATTATTATCATTATTATTATTATTATTTTTACTTATTATTTATTTTATTTCATTTTATTTTATTTTATTATTTATTATATTTATTTATTTAATTTAACTTTTTATATTAAATATTCATATAATTTTGTCACTATTATTAATTTAGATGTAGAATCTTTATTTTATATCCATTTTTTTTATAAACATGAATGTCATTTGAATCTTTATTTACATTTCACGGGGCGAAAGCTGGAGTAGTACCGCGAGTTATATCTACAATTAAAGCAAACAAAATGATGAGGAAAGATGGATGCCAAACATTCTTAGTAAGTATCGTGAAAAGTGAAGATGAGAAGACGAGCATAGAGGATGTTCCCATCGTGCGGGAATAGGAAGATGTGTTTCTAGAATGTATATCGATTATCGAGAACTGAATAAACTTACCATCAAGAATAAATATCCCTTGCCAAGGATTGAGGACATATTTGATCAGCTGGGCGGTGCTAGTGTGTTTTTCAAGATAGATCTGAGGTCTGGATATCATCAGGTGCGAATCAAGCAGAGCGACACTTCAAAGACTGCTTTTAGAACACGTTATGGACATTATGAGTTCGTAGTAATGCCTTTTCGTCTCAGCAATGCACCAGCAATTTTTATGGATTTGATGAATCGTGTTTTCCACTCGTACTTGGACAAATTCGTGATTGTGTTCATTGATGATATCTTAGTGTATTCTAGAGATCGAAAACAACATGAAGAACATCTGAGAATCGTTCTAGAGATACTAAGAAAGGAAAAGTTGTATGCCAAATTCAAGAAATGTGAGTTTTGATTAGACAAAGTTGTCTTTCTTGGGCACATTGTGTCAGCCCGAGGAATCGAGGTGGATCCGACCAAGGTGGAAGCAGTAGAGAAATGGAAGACACCTACAAATGTAGGAGAAGTACGGAGTTTTATTGGATTGGCTGGATATTATAGAAGATTTATTGAGGGATTTTCAAAGATTGTAGGACCCTTAACGAAATTAACTCGCAAGGAAGTTAAGTTCTGTTGAACAGAAGAATGTGAAAATAGTTTCAACCTTCTTAAACAGAAATTAATCACTGCACCTGTATTAACAATTCCTGATGGGACAGAAGAATTTGTCATCTATAGTGATGCTTCAAAGCAAGGATTGAGATGTGTTCTGATGCAACATAATAAAGTAGTTGTCTATACGTCTAGACAACTCAAGATCCATGAACAGAAATATCCAACTCATGATTTAGAATTGGCAGCTGTGGTGCATGCTTTGAAAATTTGGAGACACTATCTGTATGGAGCAAAATGTCAAATTTATACGGATCACAAGAGCTTGAAGTACTTTTTCGAACAGAAGGAATTAAACATGAGGCAAAGAAGATGGTTGGAATTAGTCAAGGATTATGATTGTACCATACTGTACCATCCAGGAAAAGCAAATGTGGTAGCAGATGCTTTAAGCAGAAAAGACAAAGGGGAATTAGCCTACTCTATAACAAACCAAGAATTATTGGTGGCAGAGTTCTCTCGAATGAGTTTGGAAGTAGTAATACCTCCAAGTAGCATTCATGCATTATTAACTGCGTTACTGATTAAACCTTCTCTAAGAGATAAAGTCAAGGAATTTCAAGATGAAGACGGATTTCTCAGAAAAATTAAGGAACGTGTGAAGATTGGGGAAGGAAAGGGATTTGCTCTCACAGACAATGGAACACTCGTTTTTGGAAAAAGATTATGTGTTCCTAAAATGAGAATCTTATTAAAGAAATTTTATCAGAAGCTCATTGTACTCCATACACGGTACATCCAGGAGGAACCAAGATGTATCAAGACTTGAAGAATGCATTTTGGTGGAGAAATATGAAGAGGGATATAGGCCTGTTTATCCAAAGGTGTATGACTTGTCAGTAAGTGAAAACAGAACATCAACGACCCTCAGGACTCTTGAAACCATTAGAGATTCCTGAGTGGAAATGGGAGCATATCACAATGGATTTCGTTACTGGTCTACCAAGATCAGTGCGAGGAAATCAAGCTATATGGGTGATAGTGGATCGTTTGACCAAGTCAGCACATTTTCTTCCAGTGAAAATGACTCATGGAATGGATAAGCTTGCACAAATTTATCTAGAAGAAGTTGTCAGATTGCACGGTGTACCAATTTCTATAGTTTCTGATCGAGATCCAAGATTTACATCAAAATTTTGGCACAGTTTACAAAACGCAATGGGTACGAAGCTAAAGTTTAGCACGGCATATCATCCGCAAACAGATGGCCAGTCTGAAAGAACTATTCAAACATTGGAAGACATGTTGAGGGCATGCGTCCTAGATTTTGGGAAAAGTTGGGAAAGATACATACCACTTATAGAGTTTGCTTACAACAACAGTTTTCAAGCCACAATAGGCATGACTCCTTACGAGGCACTCTACGGAAGGAAGTGTAGATCTCCTCTTTATTGGGATGAAGTTGGTAAAAAGAAAGTTCTAGGACCAGAGATATTAGAAAAGACAGTTGAAGCGATTAAAAAGATTAAAAGAAGAATTTTGACTGCGCAAAATCGACAGAAGTCCTACGCTGATAAGAGACGCAAAGATTTACAGTTCCAGGAAGGAGATAAAGTTTTTCTTAAAGTGTCACCAATGAAAGAAATTTCTCGATTTGGAAGGAAAGGAAAACTCAAGCCAAGATACATTAGGCCTTATGAAGTTTTGGAACGAATCGGCGAGTTGGCATACAGATTAGCTTTACCACCTGAGCTAGCTAGAGTGCATGATGTATTTCACGTGTCCATGCTATGGAAGTATGTGTTTGATCCAAGCCACGTTGTTAACCATGAAGTTTTAGCAATTGATGATAACTTAGCATACGAGGAATTTCCTATCGCCATTCTTGACAGGAAAGTTCATAAGCTAAGGAATCGTGAAGTTGCTTTAATCAAAGTCCAATGGAGTCAACACAATACAGAAGAAGCGACATGGGAACGTGAAGACGACATACGAAATAAATATACGAATCTATTTATACCTAGTAAGTGAAATTTCGAGACGAAATTTTTATTTTAGTAGAGGTGGATATAATAACACAGTTATATTATATATATATATACACACACACACATATTATTATTATATTTATTATAAGCACATGTGCTTAGTTATCTATTGTGTTGTCAAAGGATAAGAAGATACATGACGTAGTTGATGATGTAAACCCCACTTGAAAAGCCACATTCGTTGAATTTGCCTGCTATATATACATAACCCATTCTTATTGGTAAAAGTGGGGGGAGTTAGAAACGTTTTTTTACAGGAGTAAAAGGTATACATTTATGTGTGTATATATGAACACCTATTTTCAAGCTTCTGTAGATTTAAGAATTTCTTGTTTCTCTATTGAATCTTTACATGTTATATACAAAAATGATCGTCTCGATGTGTAGATTTCATATATATAACTCTTTTGTGAAATGGATTTCGTATGAGTAAGAAAAACTTAAGACGAAGCTTTCGACCCTTTAATGGCACATTTTATTTCAGTGTGAGTTATATTTGATATTATAGGTCATTTTGAAGCTCTCCTCACGAGGATCACAAACATACAATTAGTTTTGAGTTTGGATGTGAAATGAAGAAGATATGAGGATACCCACTTCGTATCAAAAATTTTGTCCCCTTTAAACTTCGTTATTTTCATGAAATATTAGTATGCATGTGATCCTCACCTTGCGAGGATTCCATACGTACTTTCGGATTTTCAAATGGAGTTGTATAACTCAAGTTGGGACATTTTTTTTTTATATATATATATATATATATATATATATATATATATATATATATATATATATATATATATATATTAAAGGTGATGAGCTGCGTAAGCAGCAATCATGTTGGATTTTCATTTACATTATTTATTTATTTATTTACTATTTTTAATATTATTATTATTATTATTTTTTTACTTATTATTAGTTTTATTCATTTAATTCTATTTTATTATTTATTTTATATTTATTTATTTAATTTAACTTTTTATGTTATTTAATATTTTATTTATTATTATTCTATTAATTTAATTCCTTTTCAATATTAATTATAATTTACTATTATTATTACTTATTATTTGTTTTATTTCATTTCATTTTATTTTATTATTTATTATATTTATTTATTTAATTTAACTTTTAATATTAAATATTCATATAATTTTGTCACTATTATTAATTTAGATGTAGAATCTTTATTTTATATCTATTTTTTTTATAAACATGAATGTCATTTGAATTTATATTTTAATGTTACAACTTATTATTAAAGTAGAAAACTATAATTGTTAAATTATTATTTTAAAGGATATATTTTTATTTTTTAATATTTTATTAAATTAATAATTATTATATAACAATAATTAGTTTGTGTAAACTATTTTTTCAGAAATTAGTTTTAATAATAGGTATTATTATTAGAAGTAGAACTCAGTTTAGTATACATTTGCAGGCATACCTGAGACTCACGAGCAAGCCTAGTCCACTTTACACGTTTTCGATAAGATTAAGGTGGGGGTAACTTTCACTCTTTACCGAGTGTTACATTTTATGTCATGATTGCTATGTTAAGATGTGATATGTGTTACTGATATGACATGTTATGTGTCATGTGTGCTTTTAGTTCGATGATAAATATTTTCTACTAACACTTGTACGGGGTGACGACTCGGTGCACATATACCAACTAATACAAGTTACTGGCTACGTCGGTTCAGTACTAAAATATATTTCAAAGTATGCTATCATTGTATTGGGGTGACGACCTGGTACACATTTACCAACTAACACAAGTTATCGGATGACGATTCGGTCTAAAATATTTTCATTGAGTTATCGAACAACAATGTGCAAATTATTTTATTAAATGGCATATGTTACATCTTATGGTATATTTGGCATGCATATTTATTTTTAACTGTGCAATCATTTAAGTTAACCCACTGAGTGTATTTTAGACGCTCACCCCTTATTGATTTTTAGAACAAGATTTAGAAGATGGAGAGGTCTTCGCAGTTGACCCAAGCCTTTAGAAGACTTTATATTATGACTTATATTTTAGTATTTTGTTAGAACTTTATTTCAGATATATCATCTGAACGTACTTATTTTGGATATTTCACTCTACTCGGGTGAGTAGATGCTAATATGTAATAATCTTTATGCAACTTTTACTTTATTATACTATCGCTTTGGGGTTTTTTTTTATATTATTCTGTTGTGCATTCTCGACCCCTCTATTATTATATTGGAGAATTTATATCTAGTGTCGTCCCAACCCCATAGTGTAACTCGGGGCGTTACAGACGTGCTCGTTTGGTTGAATATTTGGGCTTAACTTGTGCAAGGCTGAATGGCTCTGAATAAGCTGCATCAGGGCTTGTCACTCATTTTGTCCCTTCTGAGGTTAGATGAACTTTTAATATTCTATCTTCATTATAATGGGGTGTTTGAAAAGAAAAAAAAATAGTCGAATTTCCTAATAGTGAGGCTTCAATTTTTTAAATTAGTCCTACTTGTATATAAAATGTCTTACCTGCTCTTTAAGTCTTTGCTTCGATATGTACTTGAGACATTTAATCATCAAATTCTCTGCATGCCCATTATATGTACTTGCTAGATTATACCAACAAATCCTAAATGATTCTCTCTCTATCTCAACAACAATATGAGCACCAATGCTTAGTAATTGCTTCATGATTAGTTATGATTTCTTTCTTTGTTTTTCTAACATCAGATAATGGTATGAATAGTTAGTAATTGGTGTTGTATGACTTTTTTTTTACACTATCAGGAACAAAAATAATCAAATGCTCTCGGGGATTCGATGTGTTAATCGACTGCAAACTGATGTATATGTTGATACTGATGCCGATTTAGGAGAATTTATAATGAAGATCGTTTAGTCAAATATTTTGTATCCATGATTTAGTAGAATTATTAGAATTGAATATTTTGTGGTGAATTTGGATTGTGGAGATTTTATAATTTAAATATTATATTAGATTAATAATTTATATTAAGTAGTGTTTTGAAGGATTATTTAATATGAAATTTTAATTATTTTATGGGTATTTATATTTAAAATATAATATAGTAATTTAAATTACCGACGGAAAATTTCGTCAGGAAATTTAATTTTTTTTAAAAATATACATAATTTACCGATGGATTTTTTCGTAGCTAATTTACCGACGAAAAAATCCATCGGTAAAATCGTCGCTATATTATCACTTCCGACGAATTTGTATTTTTTGATTATCGACGGATATCTTTTTTTACTGACGAAAAAATTCGTCGGTAATTACCGACGGATTTAAAATTCCATCGTTAAAAAATTATCGACGCAGGTTTTTGCGACAGAATCATTTCCGTCGGTAATCCGTCGGTAACTAAGTTAGCGATGAATTTTTCACTGTTTACCGACGGAATTTTCCATCGGTAATCAGGCAGTTTCTTGTAGTATTTTAACAGGAGCGAAGACAAAGATGATGACTTTGACGATGAAGATGTGTGATTTCTTGAAGAAAGTTCAAGATAAAAACTTTTTATTAGGTTTTCTTTTATTTTCATTATTTGCGTTTTTATCAAACCCAGTTTAAGTGTGTGAATATATAAGAATGTACCATCATAGTACATTTATTTAAATAAGTGTGGTATATTTACCTTGTTTTGCAATTATTTAGATTTTAAGAATTATTTAAATTTTAGTAACCATATATTTTATAAATATATGTAGTGAATTAAGTTTATTACAAAAAATAATAATATAATGAGTTGTTCTCTTGTGCTCCGGGGTATACCGTGTGCCCATACATCTTAGCCACCCGATGTTTTACTAAGGATACCTGAATTCTTAAAAAATCCTTTTGTAAAATTACGTATTTAGCCTAACACGCCCAACATCTATTCCTCTGTCTTTTCGTTTCTTTCTCTCATGAAATTCAACTCTACTGGCAATAATTACAACTGAAACCACGTAATGGAAATGAATTTGAATCAATCTTCCACACTCTCAGAGCTACTGCATTCATATTTAGGGTTTTTATTTTCTCATCTTCCTCTCTCAATCCACCGCCATGTCAGATGTTGTTCTTATATTTTTTATGCGAAAAGTTTGCTATCTTTGTGGAATTTGACTAGCACCACCTGCCCCGCTTCACCAACTTCTAGTGATTGATGTTGGACAGTTCACAATTTTTAATCCTTACTTCTTTGTGTGTGTAAGTGTTAACCATTGTTCAATTTTTTATTATAATTTTTTAATTTGATGTTGTGTGAATTTTTCTTTTGAATGTAGGGTGCCTGCGCCCCGGGACCAATGATTAGAGAACCGGATCGGACCGGCAGGTTCAACTGATTGAACCGGGAACCGACCTGGAAACTGGTCCAAAAGCACCCTAAAAACCAGATTTGATGTTCAACCGGTTCAAACCGAATTGAACCGGTTCAAACCGAGAAACCGGTTGAACTGGTCAAACCGAAAACTGCCGATTTTTTTTTTAATTTTTCGTATTTAAGATCCGAGTCGTCGATTAATTTTTTAACCAACATTTCAAGATAAGATGGATGCAAAGGAGGGAATAGTGATCATTATATAGAAGCACACTACCCCTTCTCTTTAATAAGTTTCCAATGTGGAATATTGATGTTGTGGAAAAAAAAGGGAGAAAAGGGGGTTTTTAATTAAAATTAGAGTCATCAAATAAAAAGAATTAACAATTTTCTTTTCATTTTTATTCCAATTCTAATATTCTTAATTAATTTTCTTTCAATTTCAAAATAAATTTGAATTAAATAAGATATTATTATAAATTAAAATTCAAAAATCATTTTATTTTCACATTTAACTTTACTCTTTCAATCCATTATTTTTCATTACACTAAGTATATTAATAAAATAATTATATGTAAAATAATAAAATATTATTAAAACTTAAAAATATGTAATTTTTGTTTTTTCGATTGAACCGTCCGGTCCGACCGTGAACCGTTAGGGTGACCGGTTTGGCCTCCAGTCCGGTTTTCTAATCACTGCCCGGGACACACAAGTTTTTGCCTAATATAATTATATTATTATTATTAAATTTTTATTTTTAAATATTAATACATTTATTTTCAAAATGATTATAATATGTAGTTAGTGTTACACTATATTTAAAAGTGTTAATAAAATAATGTAATTAGTGTTACATTATATTTAAAAATATTAAAAAAAATGTATATAATGTTACATTAACATTCAAAAGTGTAACAAAGAAGTATGTTTTTATTGAAGTTCATTCATGCATTATTGGGTTATTTTAGTGTAACAAAGAAGTATGTTTTTATGGAAGTTCATTCATGCATTTTTTGGGTTAATTATGTAATAAAATGCAGTCATGTTTATTATGAATGGAGAACAATAGTCAACTCTTCACATTTTTTCTTTAAACAAATTTGATTATATTAAGAATTTGAATCTTAATATAACAATCCCTAAATACATTCTTCATATTTAACTTTATAAGTTTCTATGTGAAGTAAATTGATTTATGTTAAATGTGATTCATTTCAATATATTTTGCACGATATATATGTTTTAATAAAAAATAACAACAATCTCTTTAAAATTAATAGTTTAACTTCTCTTCTTTTTTTTTCAATTTATTACCTAATCACTAAAAACTAAAAAAAATTAATTATATACAAAATATTATGGAAAGTACTTTCATGCAATGTACGGATGTTTAAGTGCTAATATTTTTAATATTTTTAATAATAAGTGATAGGAATAAATGTGAAGTAATATGTAATTGTTTAATGATCTATTATAAACAGTTCAAACAGTTTATTATATAAATAAAAAATTTATAGGAATAACATCCTACATATTCGGTTCGCATCTTCTGTTACATTTGATGCTACATCTCCTGCTATAAACCGTTGGATGATTAACACGTAGGATAGACTAATCTAGACCCTAACAATCAACCTTAAGAGAAAAGGTTGAGATTAATCTCTTCGCACACGTGTCATTCATCTAACATGTGTAACATGAAATGTAATATCAAAATGTAACAGGACATCCGACGCAATATATAACTTATTTTTTAAAGATGAAATAGTGGTGTTGAATCGAAGATCTAAGCCTATTTACTAGTTATTACTCGTATAGTTTTATGGTAAGAGATGTTTAATTCATTCTCCAATCAAAATATACATTGTTGCAATGTAATGTTACACTACTTAAAAAGTTTATAACCATCTAGTAAAAAGAATCACTTGGACCTTCCTTCTCCCTCACCCCAATTTCCAAGCAAAAAATTCGTACTTGAATCCATGCAAGTCTCAAGCAGAAGCAGCAGCTTTACAAACTGGGAGCTCCTCTTCCACATACGGCGTCAGTTTCAGCACCGGGTTCCTCTCGAAGAAATTAACTGGCTTCAAATCGAAGCCGGAGGATATCGTAGGCATCATCGGATAGTCCTCTTGGCAGGGGACGTGGTGGAATCCCAACGTATACCACAACACGATGTCCTTGTTCTCGATTGCCCGATCCCTGCATAAACAATGCTAGCTACATCACTACTTGGAACTATGAAAACGGGTTAAGATGAGGGTAGATATATAAATGTTTACCTATCGGACCACACTTGCAGAGTATCCTCGCCATGGCTCTGGTAGGCGAAAAGGCCACCGGACCATTGCTCCGACTTGTTGTACTGAGTCACCCAAATCTGGTTGTTAGTGAAGGCACTCCTCAACTGAGGAGTGTCCTCCGGGTCGAGAAGGCTGGCAGCCGTGCCTGAGGGGATCACCTTGTACCCGACAGGGTTTCCAACCTTGCTCTTCTTGTTAGGATTGATCACATGGAATTCAGACGGATCATTTAGCTTTAGCTTGATCTGTGCCTCCTTCTCCGTCTTGGCGACCGTCTTGTTCACTTTCATGTAGCTCTTTCTTGGAGACTTCCCCTTGGTGTATTCCCTCTGGAGATGGACGTTGACAAACGAGTTGTCCGAGCCATCAACGTCCATGTCCAGATGGTAGTTGATATAGTGATCATGGACAACTCCAACAATATTTTCAGACAAGAGGGTTCCATACAGATCCTCATTCTCCTTCACTTGGTTCATGTTCAAGTACGTCGTTCCCTTGACGATCACTATGCCGGTTAGTGACACCTTGCAGTGGATCACTCCATCAGCATGGAACTCCCAATCAACTACGTAGTCGTAGTTGGCAAGGGAGGCCACAAATCTTGCAACAAGTGAGATCTTAGGCCTTGCTTCTCGAATCTACGCAACAACAGAGATAACATAAGACTTCACAATCACAATGTAGCATAGTATAAACATAAACACAGACATTGCCTTGTTTCTTACCAAACTTCCCGTAATCGGGCTCTCCGTATGCCTCCAAGCAGCATCTCCGGCGTAACGCTCGAAAATGCAGATCACGTTCGACCTAACATAAGGCGTGCCATCAGAAGCTGCAAAAATAGCATCCATATACTTGGCATTTCTAGGGCAGTCATTGAGTGGCTCAAGAGCCAGGGCCTGCAACCCGAACCCGTATTCTCCAGCATCCATATACGATTTGAAGTACCAAGCCTCCTCAGGGTCCATGTACGGAACAAACAGCTCAGAAGTGAACCCTTTATACATCACATTCCTCAACTCCCCTGTCTGCGAATCGCGGATCCTGGCCCGGGAAATCATCATTCCAGCTCTCGGGTCGGCCTTCAAGTGGAACT
The DNA here is from genome assembly GCA_023678885.1 of Pogostemon cablin. NCBI lineage: Eukaryota > Viridiplantae > Streptophyta > Magnoliopsida > Lamiales > Lamiaceae > Pogostemon > Pogostemon cablin. The sequence goes on along the minus strand of CM042952.1, from coordinate 15,574,179 downwards.
CCCAGTTAGCCCACTGAACCAAATGCTCGTCTTGGATGACGAAGTTGGGGCCGTTGGGTTGCTCCATCGATACAGGGTTAGAGAGCTTGATAACCGGCCCATTTACGGCATTCAGCCGGTAGTCTGTGCCTTCGGCTTTAGGGATGGGAATGTGTTTCCCTTTGTCCACAATTTCGACAACTTCATTTGTGTCCAAGTCAGTCACCACAATTATGCCTTCAATTGGCCTCATGTAGAAGTTTGCAGTGCCCTCTGTGAAGAAGCATTCTAATTTTACCAACCTTCTTCCTTCCTCTGCCTTGCCTGAAAATTAAATTACCCAAATATTAGCATACCAACATTAATTCACCTTATACAGCATGCATGAATCAACAAATCTTTACATAATATGAATGATCTACTTTTTAATACGTAATATCTTACGTGTGTAAGACTACTTAAACCTCTACTACTATAAAAAGTAAACTCAAAACAGGATAAGGGTGTTGAGTGTTTGAGAAATTAACTGGCTAATTACTATGGTCAGATCATTATGGTCAAAACCACTATAAAAAAGAATCTGAAAAATTTTCAAAGATGGCAACTCAAAGTAAATACTTAAGTCTAACTCAGGGCCTTCCAACTGAGCTTGATTGCTGCAGGGTGGGGATTCGAATCCTGTCTTTGGCATGGATTTGGCTCCTTACAAGCACAAATTTAACAGTGAGTCCTCTCTATAAGCCACTTGAGGCACATCCTGTGATTTACCTCCTCCACCAATCCCCATAACAAAGGCGGTGGGGCCCTAATGGTGGGGTACACCATTTCTAAAGTCTAACTCAACTATAGGAGATGGGTGGGCCAAGTACAGGGGACGTCGAAATCACTGAAAACAGTTGTGCCCTAACCCATTGATAGCAGCATCTAACTACCAAGCACAAGTTTTTCTAAATTTGGGTTGGTTCATATACAATCACAAACCAAATGTGTCGATAAGGAGTCGACAGTATTTTCTTATTTGATTTATGTTTATTATTATATAATAATAAAATTAAATTTAATAAATTTGTATTACATACACCTACCAATCCAATTAACTCTCAGATTGAATTCACTATTCCACGCTATTGATATTTTAGCGTATGAAAAAAATATATCTTATAAATGATCATTAAATTCTATGATGGTGAATTTTGGACATATAATCTAAAGAATAGAATAAGCGATAAATATAGAAATGGAATATGTGATCCATTTGATTTAACTTAATCGCCTCCTACTATATATGGTAAATCAATTTACACTCATATTAAACATCGCCGTAGCCGTTTTGGGTGTAATTGGATTGTGGAGTGTTTTAATTCATGCAAAAGAAGTATAAAAAATGTGAAATAATTTTCTCGTAATTAAGATCTCTCATCTAAGTTTCCGATATAAAATTAGAAAAATAAATAAATATATATAACTTTTGTTTCAATAATTAAACCACCTCGATTAAATTTTATCCTGTAATTTTGAAAATAATGACCCATGCCATCTAAATGCTTGACTTATTAAATAGTACCAATACGGTGTTGATGTTAAGCGACTTAATTAGCATATATGATTTAACTCATTAATCTCCAACACACTATTCCTATGAGGGCGAAAGGGATCTTAAATTCTTACCGAACCATCCAGGGGAGAAGGGCAGACACGCAACCTGATCGATATCAACACCCCTCTCCTTAATCGTACGGTTGAAATCCGCGTTCGCAAACGGCGCCGTAATCACACTCTGCATATCCTCCAGTGTCACCAGCGGGAACCCGGATTTGTGACTCGTGTCGTGCTGCTCCACCGCGCCGCTCTCCACCTCCACCGTCATCAGATAGTTCTTCCCGCCGGCGCGTGCGATCACGGACGCCCTCCGTGGCGGGAGCGGATCCCCCTTGCGCCACCGCAACACCACCCCCTTCTCCGGCTCCTCCAGAACCAACGAGTGAACAGAGTACACGCGGTCCTCGAACAGGGACTTGAGGACCCTGTGCACCCGGTTCATCTCCCCGACGGTGAGCGGGTCGAGCGGGTGGTGCGGGACGTCGGCAGCGTGGTCGCGGTCGCGGAGGAGAGGGGGGTGGCGGAGGATGCGGTTCTTGGCGGTGCAGTAGGCGGAGTTGGTGGCGCACTGGAGGATGTTGGATTTGGAGGGGAGTGAGCGGGGAAAGGTGACGACGGTGAAGAGCATGAGGAGGGCGGCGCCGGAAATGAAGAAGAGGCATCGGAGGAAGCTGGTTCCTTCCATAGTGGTGGTGGTGGTGGTGGAGTGTAGGTGTATGTGAGTATATATATATATACAGGTGAAGGAGTGATTAGGTGAGGGTTTAGGGAAATTGATGGATAATAAAATCCTCTCTCAGACATCGGACTGGGTGGGTGAGGCTGACTCGTGCCGCTGTACCTTTCTTTTTTTTTTTTTCAATTTTAAATTTAATTACTCTTACTTTATATAATTGGACAAAGCTGACAACTTGTAAAAATATGCCCCCACATGGCCCTACCCCTCTAGTGTTTTTTGCTGGTGTATTTAAGATTCATTTAATTTGTTTGTTTTTATTTTTATTTTTAAACAGTTAAACAAGAATAGATAGCAAACCCAATTTAGTTCTGATTTTATTTTTTTTAGGCAAAGACATGAGTGCACGTCTCACTGTGTTTCACCCAAGTCTCAATAATAAGGATAAAAATATATTTTTTATTTATAATATAAAATGTTAATGATATTTTAATGCATAATAAATGCTTTTTTTTATCAATTTTTATTAAATTTCATTAATAATGTTATCATTTTTATTCGTCTCACAGACCTTTTTTTTAAGACAGCCTTGGTAGTGCATTGAACTTATACGAGACTATTGCAATCAGTGATTTGAAAAATGGACCGGATCGGTCGGTTCAACATGTTGAACTTGGAACTGGAGCCAAAATCGGTCCGGAATGACCTATAATACCGTTTTTCTAATTGAACCGGAAAAAATCAGTTTGAACCGGTCAGAACCGGTAAACCGGCAAGATCGGAAGAATCGAAAAATGGCCGATTTTCTTTCCAAATTCACGTCATATCTAAATCCAAACTTCTCAGGCACTGAAAAGTTGGAAATCACAGATCTCATATACATATATATGATTCTTCCTAAGATATACATGGTTAGAGAGGGAGACAAAATAGAAAACATGAATAAGTAATGACAATACAAACTTACTCAGTCTCGCAATTTATCTCTATACATAAACATCGATTAGAACTAACAGAAATTTAATAAATAAAAAACACAAGCCCTCTTCTCCAGTAGAGGGAAGAATATGTCACTGCCTCCGTTGAAGTTTCCTTGACACATTCACGTTATCTTAATGTCCAGATAAAGAAAAAATTGAATGAAATCAAGAAAGAGAAAAGCAATGATGAACATAATTTAAAATTTGGGAAGGGAGAAATTTTGAAATCTAGAAGAAGAGAAAGGTGGACAAATTTCGAAATCTAGAAGAAGAGAAAGGGGGACGGCGCTGAGTAGCAGGAACCCTACTATTTTGCTTTTGACCATGGCATTTGAATTTTGATTTTATTAAATTAGTGCTTTTACCTTTATCAAATAGTTTTATTAAATGAGCTTTATTAACTACTTTGGGCTTGGGCTAGTGGGCTTTAATTTAAAGTTTCAAATGTAGTAGTTTTTTTTTATATTTTTTATTTAATTATATTTTTTTAAATATAATTAAAAATAAGTAAATTTAATTTTTCTGGTTGAACCGCCGGTCGGACCGATCAGACCGGTTGAACCTCGAACCGGTGAAGACACCAATTCAGCCTCCAGTCCGATTTTCTAATAACTGATTGCAATTACTATTTTAGGTCGTCATCTTCATGGGATAAAATCACAGTACTCACTATGTAAAACATTTTTTTACCTATTTAAATAGATATAATTATTTTTATTCATTTTAATAAATTTTTACCTAAAATACACTTGATTTAATAGGTCTTCAATTGTGTTAGAAGAAAAAATAAATCTTTTTAAAAAATAGGATGTATAAAAAATATTAAAAAAATCAAACATACTCCCTCCGTCCCGCGGCCCGCCCAAATAGCATCATTTTACTATATTGGGTTTCCCGTTCAAATTGCACCATTTTTCTCTTTTAGTAAAAAAGACCCACCAATGACCCACCAATATTCATCACATCTCTCTAATACACCTACCCACTTTAGATAAAATAATAATACTCCTTAATCTACGTGCAAAAAGTAAATGACACACTTTAACCGGGACGGAGGGAGTACATAAAATGTGTTAAATAGAAACTAAGTAGGAAGAAAAAAATTTAAATCGAAAAAAGATACATAATATTCTCGTCAACAAATTTTAAAAATTCAATTAATATAGACCGAATAGAGAAAAAAGAATTGGCTTAGATCAAATCCTATTTATGTTTTAAAAATCACCCTTAAATATACTACTTACATATCCTATAATACACAACACACTCACTTTTCTTACATTTACTCCCTCTTTATCTCTCTCCTCATCATTTTCTTTAAATATAAATTAATATTTTCTTATACATTAATTTGTCATAAAGTTATTATTATCATGCTCTCTCCGTACATCCTTAGTTTATCCATTTTACTATTTTGGGACGTTCACTCTTAATCTATATTTTTCATTTTTAGACATATGAGACATACACATCACTAATACAATTAAAATGTGTGACTCACACCCCTCACTAATACAACTACCCACTACGCAAAAATAATAATACTCCTTAATATACGTGTAAAAAGTAAACGTATAGATTGATAACGGACAAAGAGTAATAAAAATTCAAAACAAACATATATCACTCTTCATTAATTATCAAATTACACACATACACAAAACAAAGATTACCTAATTAAAAACTAGTAAGAAATTTACCAAAAATATATTAACATACTTTAAAAGCTTTTGCTTTTTGGGTAGTTATTTGCACTCCCAAAATTGCTAGCCGAACCCCGATTACTAAACGTATCCAACTAAAATTAAATTTTACATATTTAAATTACTAAATACATCCCATACAAAGATAACTTTATCCTTTTAATTAACTATATTTAAATTAAAGAGAAACTAATTAATCACAAAATTAAAAAAATATTTCTTTTGTACTGCATGACTGGCTTTTGCCTCTAAATTCGGCTGGGCACAGAAACCTGGAATGTCCAATGCTGTAAGTGGGAGTTTAAGGAAAAGTAAGCCTTTGCGAGTAAGTTGTGAAAAGGGTTATCCGTTTCGTTGTTTTAGATTAGAGAAAGACAAACGTCCATCTTACGCCCCAAAGAAAGGGTACCGGAGTGACAGGTTCTACAGCTAACCTTCAGGGTTGACATCAAGTGTTGCAGAAAAATCAGACTACACATATACGATTATGTTGCGTAATCTTTTTATTATAAAAAACAAAAATAGAGTTTCAGGAAATTGAATTGATCAGGGTTATATTTTATCCATCATATTTGGCGGATGAATTAGCCCTCGCCGCTATTTTTGGGATTAACACAGATAAATCAGAAATAGAGTATTATTAGATAGACTTAATATAATATGTAAACACATATTAATTAGGGTTCTGTTGAAAGTAATACATAATGTTAACTGGTGGTCCAACTCCATGGGAAGTGTTATGGGTATTATATCCCTCATGCCTAATGGGCCGAAAGCCCAACAAGTCGAGATACTACGAGGAAAAGTCTCGACTACAAAGAGGTAGGCCCAAGCCCAAAGGACACTTTTCGGGGAAGAGCCAAGAATAGGCCAATAGAGGAGCCCATCATCAAGGGCTAGAGGATAAAGCGAGAAAAGGGCCGAAGAACAAAAGGCATACTGAAGCGATAGAGGGCCGAGACCTCTCGGCAGAACACTCCGACTCCGAAGCCGAAGAAGACATCCAGGGGGTCGGACGAACCATATAGCCCCGGAAACTAACCCATCCTACTGCAGAAAGGATTGTAAGAGCTGCTGGAGAAAGTACAAACACGACTGCAGGAACAACTAGCAGTGACAGGCAAGAAGACAAGAGTAATGGTAAGAAGGGATGTCTTGGGCAGCACTCTCACACTAGAGGACAACACACAACAGGCATGCCTTTCTTGATCCACCAATAGGAAGCCAGCAAAGGGGAGAGAAAGACCTGCTGCACTCTGGAAGACGTCTGGCGGTACTCTGCATCGGTTGCTGAAAGTCGTCGATGTACCAGCAGCCATCATTTATGGTTGCTTGTCTCCGTCCAGGTGGCACGACAGGACTGGACGACCATTAGGGTTTTGTTGTGTAGTATAAATAGATTCTCTCACATGAGAGAAGCATGTCACCCTTTCTCACTGAGACATTACACTTGTCATTGGAAAGTTTATGAGGGTTGTTCTAAAGAGGAGTAATAAAATCAGTTAAGGTTTTATGGTTGGATCTCTCATCTCTCTCATATTGACTTGTTGTGTTTGATTGTGATCGTTCTTGGCTTAGTTACGTGATAATCTTTATTCCTTAATCATAAATTAACTAGCTAAGAATACACATCAACAGTTGGCGCTGTCTGTGGGAAACGCTACGTTTAGCGATTCTCATTCTGTCTCTGTTTCTTCAAAAAATTATTTTGGTTCTTGGCTCTTTTTTCTTTGATTAAGACATGGGAGGTGACAAGTTCGCAACCCCAAGAAACAAAGAAAGGAAAGAATGTTCTAGGGCTCATGGAAACGTGATAAGAAGTGGAAACAACGTACAAGTTACCTCTCCGGCACCGGAAATACCAACTCCGCCGAGATCTATTCCCATCCCAGATCTGGGTGATCCACAGAAAATAAAGAAAATGAATGAGAAAATCCGAAGGGTGATTAACGAGTACACCACAAAAGCTCCCTCAGTTCAACCAACGAGGTTGAGTTTTAGTGGCCCTCATGTAATCAATTGCGACGATCTGAGGGAAGATCTCAAAAGAAGGAAGGAAGACGGAAGAGTAAATAGCGGAGGAGATGCCAGTGAGATGATCAACTTCATACGGAAAATAAATACAGGGGAAAGAGAGAGTGTTAACGAGACCCAGAGAGATGGAGGTCACAGGAATATCGCCGCTGGCCAGAGGATGAAATTCGGAGACAGCCGCAACCAGAAGCAGAGCAAGAGGCAAGAAACCTTCCACCCAGGGAGATACCTAGGGAGGACGAAACTCGGAGGCAGCCACGGACGAGGCAGAATCAGGAACAGGGCATCCCGCACCAAGGTAGGTGCCCAGAAGAGAAGAATCCCATCAACATCAACCACCAAACCAAAGGAGAGGTCGTCCCACAACTCGAGAAGTACCGGTAGAAGAGGAAGGCCCACGGAGGACACCGTCCCTCTCTCAAAGAGGACATCGTCACCTGAATCCTTCACCACCTCCCATACACTAGAGGAGTGGTCAGAGGGGACGTAATCAAGGTCGGAGGCCTACAAACCAAAGAACAGGGAAGTATTTCCAGAGGTCACAATGAGAAATTTGCAAGCCTTGATAAACGACGAAGTGAACAAACGCTTTGCTGACCTGGAAAGAAAGATGTCTGGGACTGGTAGAGTCATTCAGCAAGCGGTAGCTCCCTCACCATTCCCAGCGGAAATCAGCAATGCTCCTCGACAACATAGAGTCAAGTTCCCATCCAGTTTGGTTTACGATTGTGATTACGATCCTTACTCTCATATTGAAAAATATCTGATGTGGATGAGGGCTCAAGGCACGAATGAGGTCATATTGTGCAGGATGTTCCTTCTGACCCTTGGAGCCCCTAAAGAACCAAAACACAAACTTGCCAACATTCGCCAGGGATCGACAGAAAGCTTGCGGGATTTTCTGAAAAGGTTCAATGGGCAAAGGTCAGTGGAGGAAGTCATGGGGGACGAAGCATGTCTCATCACGGTGATGGGAGCACTTCACCGAGAAACTAGCTTGTGGAAAGTGGTACAGTTGAAACCGCCCGCATCCTATGCTGCCTTCACGATTTTGGCAAACGAATACATCCAAGACAAGGACATTTTCAAGATGGCAAAGAAGGCGAGCAGTCAAAGCACTTCGGTAGAGCCGGGCAAAAAGAAGGTAAGCATAGGAGGGGCGAAGGATTACAAAGCACCCACCACATTCAAGCCTTTCACGGAGGATACCAAAGTACATAAAATGTATGAGGAATTGAAGTCGGGCACACACTTGAATATTACCGAGGTTTTCTATTGTGTGAATGATCAGCAGGTCCTTCAGATGCCGAGACCTGTCTTGCGGACTTGGGAGCTCACCAATCCTCGAAAATACTGCATGTACCATTTAACACATGGCCACAACACTGATCAGTGTCGGGACTTGATCACAGAATTAAAGAAACTGTTCAAGGAAGGAAAACTAAGAGAAATGTTGCAGGCTCCAAGGCCAACGGTGTATCGGAGAGACTCTAATCTTCCTCCTTTGGGTCAATAGAGATCCCTAGACAGAGGACAAAATGGAGGAGCAATGCCTCTACCCCCTCCGCCTCCTGACAGACCACCAGTGTTCGATAGGATAGGAGGACAAGCTTCGAGGGGAGACAAACTCGGGGAAATACACATGATGGAACCTGTAGAGGAGGCTCCTTATGTCGGAACCTCTCAGGCGTTCACCACAACATTAAAAAGGAGAAGGAAGGCAGAGCTGAGAGATTTGAGCCAACAAACCCCTCGAGTATGGTCATTGGCTTTGGAGACGAAAGGGATAACAGAAGCCGACATTGCTTTCATAGAGTTGGATTTCTATGGGGTAAGTACTCCTCATTCTGATCCTTTAGTCATTTCACCTGTACTGTCGGAAGTTAAAGTTCATAGATGTCTGGTAGATACCAGGGCGTATGCCAATATAATCTTTCAAGAGGTATTTGAAAATCTAGGAGGGGAAAGTCACCACAAGGTATGGCCTTATGGTGACGAAATCAAAGGATTTGGCAATTCGTTGACTAGGCCGACCATGGAGGTTGACCTATCCGTCCAGTTGGAAGGTTTTGATGGAAAAACCTGGATGCAGAAATAGCTAACATTCAAAGTTGTAGACTAAGCCTCTACATAGAACTGTATACTGGGGAGCCCGTTGATCCACGCCTTCGGAGCTATCCTTTCAACCCTTCGCCAATGCCTCAAGTTTGTCATGGCGGATGGTACGATAGCGACTATGATAGAAAATCAAATGAGGGCAAGAGAGTGCTCGTTCATAGAAAAAGTAGAGGGTTTAAGCTATCATGATATGGATTATGAGATGTTATTTTTCGAGGACATCGTGGAAGGAGAAGAGAATCACGAAACACCAATGAGAATCGAAGAGCCACGAGAGGGGAAACAAAGGGAGAACGGATAAGATGTGATCATGGAAATTGATGAAAGGGAAGAAGAGGAGCAAGGAAATAACGGACCCCTTATGATAGCCAAAGCACAGCTGAACCCAATAGACCATGGAATAGAAAGGTGGGAAAAAGCGGTGAAGGAGCCAAGGTGAAAGCCATTAACACCTGATGAGGATCCAAGGATGAAACTACGAGAAGCAGCCTCGGTGGCAGGAAAAACAGAGTTGGTTCAGCTGGACCCAGAGAATGCAGACATTAAAGTTAAGATCGAAACGGAAATGGAAAACGAATTCAAGGAAGAACTAACCCGACTACTAAAAGAGAATTTGGATATATTTGCCTGGAACCCGAATGAAACGCTGGAGGTACACCCAAAATACACTTGTCATAGACTGAACATCGACCCCAGTATCCCACCATTCCACCAGAAGAAGAGAAAATTTAGCCTAGAGAAGAACGCGGCTATGGAGTTGGAAGTGCATAAACTGTTGGCGAGTGGAAGGATCAGTGAATGCAAATACTTTATAAGGGTGCAAAATCCGATTTTGGTAAAAAGAAGGAAGGATTGTGGAGATTGTGCATTGATTTCACAGATCTAAACAAGTCGTACCCCAAGGATAGTTACCCCTTCCCATCAATTGACCATATGGTTGACGCCACTGCGGAACATGAGGTTATGAGCTTCATGGATGCATTCTCTGGGCATCATCAGATCCCAATACACCCAAACGACAAGGCAAATACTGCTTTCTTCTGTGAAAATGGTGTCTACGAATGGAACAACATGTCATTCGTTCTGAGGAACACAGGGGCAACCTATCAAAGGCTGGTGAACAAGATATTTGAGGGAGGGATCGAGAAGATAGTCGAGGTAACGTGGATGATACCATGGTAAAAAGCCTAAAAAGAATGGATCATTCGGTCATATAAAGAAGGTATTCAGAATTTTCCAACACTATGGAATGAAGTTAAACCTGAAGAAATGCACTTTCAAAGTAAGCAAGGGGAGCTTCCTCGGATATTTGGTTAGCTCGAGGGGGATCGAGATGAACTAGAGAAAGTGGAAGTAATCCTAAAGATGAATTCACCAAGGCACATGAAAGAGGCTCAGAACCTGACGGGTAGATTGGCTGCCTTGAATAGGTTCATGTCGAAAGCATCAGATAAGTGCAAACCTTTCTTCGACATCATCAAAAAGGCCAAGTTTGAATGGTTAGAAGATTGTGAAAAAGCATTCGAAGAGATCAAAAAGGAATTATCGGATCCCAGGATTCTCTCTAAACCATCACCAGGTGAAACACTATAGCTTTATCTAGCAGTGTCCGAAACGGCGATCAGTTCAGCATTGGTCAAAACGAAGGAGAAGAATAAAAACTGATGTACTTCGTAAGCCAGTCTTTGAGGGATGCAGAACTTAGATACCCAGTAATGGAGAAAATGGCCTACGCTCTCGTTATGAGCTCGAGAAAGCTAAGACCGTACTTCATGGAGCATACCATAGAAGTACTGACAAAATTTCCCTTGAGGTAAGTGCTCCAAAGGCTGGATACAGCGGGAAGATTGCTAAAATGGTCCGTCAAATTGGGATAGTTCAATATTGCATACTTTCCGAGAAATGCGGTCAAAGGACAAGTGATGACTGATTTCATAGTGGAGCTAACCTTCCCTATACTAACCGGAGAAGAAAGAAAAAACCCTGGGTAATCCACGTAGACGGATCCGCTACTACATCATCTTCGGGAGCTGGAGTCATCATCCAAACCCCATCGGGAGAGACCTTCTCCACATCAGTCAGGTTCGGTTTCCTGGCTACCAACAACTAGGTGGAGTACGAAGCACTACTAAATGAGTTAAGAATGATATTGGCCATGGGCGCTGATGAGTTGCTAGTTTATATCGACTCTCAGTTGGTAGTAAATCAGGTATGGGGGAATATGAAGCTAAAGACGACCAGATGAGCCACTACCGAGGATTAGATGCTGATATGCTTCAAAGATTCAAACATGTATTTCTAAAATGCATTGATCGGAAGGAGAACATTGGAGCAGACGCATTAGCCAAGCTGGCCTTGGCATCAAACGCAGAAGACCTCAACAACATCAACATTGTAAAACAGGAAAAACCATCGGATGCCAGCGTTTGAGTTTTAACTGACCAACCTCCCGAAGAGTCATGGATGACCCTAATCAGGAACTATTCGGAAACAGGGTTAACCCCTTCGAATAAGAATAAAGCCCGCCAGATAACACTCAGATCGGCGAGATATGTGTTGATTGAGAGAAAGTTGTATAAGAGGGCATATTCGTCTCCACTCCTGAAATGTCTGACCCCAGAGAAAGTGAGCTACGTGCTGACTGAGATACACGAAGGCATAAGCGAGAACCATATGGGCGGAATCGCTTTAGCTCACAAAGTGATTAGATAGGGATATTATTGGCCGACTTTGAAAAATGATGCTAGTCAGAATGTACGAGCTTGCGCTACTTACCAAAGGTTAGCACCAATCACAAGAATGCCCTCGGAGCAGTTAACATCAGTCTTCAGCCATTGGCCTTTCTCCAAATGGGGAATTGATTTGATATGCCTATTACCCAACGACAAAGGAGGATTTAAATTCGCCATAGTGGCCGTGGATTATTTCACAAAGTGGGCAAAGGACGAGGCTTTGGCGACCATCACAGAGGCTCGAGTAGAAAAGATTATCTGGGAGAATATTGTATGTCGATTTGGTATACCTTATGCCATAGTCACGGACAACGACAAACAATTTAATAACAAAGCTAAGGAAGTTCTGTGAGGACTACAACATCAAAAAGTGGTCCTTGACACCTTACCATCCTCAGTCCAACGGCCAAGTCGAGGCGAACAACAAGATAATCAAGCACACCTTGAAAGTCAGGCTGGAAAAGCTAGATGGAAATTAGCCAGAGGAATTGCCCAAGGTCCTATGGTTATACAGGACAACGACAAGAACCTCCACTAACGAGACACCCTTCTCGATAGCTTTCTGCACAGAAGTAGTAATCCCAGTAGAAATCGGAGAGCCCAGTCCAAGGATTGCATTCGATAGAGAGGAAGGAAATCATGAACTGATCCAGAAGAGATTAGACCTACTGGATGAGAAAAGACTAAATGCAAAAGTACATAACATGATATACAAATAGAGGGCCGAAAGGTTTTACAACTCGAGGGTGAAACTGAGGCAGTTCAAAGGAGGCGAATTAGTACTCTGGAAAGTGTTAGGTCCGGTGGCGTAAGGCAGCGAACAGAATTAGGAAGGTCCATATGTGATCAAAAGGGTATTAGAAAAAAGGGGCGTACGAACTTGAAGAAGTGGACGGAAAGAGAGTACCACACCTATGGAATATCCAACACTTAAAGAAGTACTACCAGAGAGCCAGGCTGGGGGACAAACGAGGTTGGTAATGCAGTAACATTTCTCTTTTTGGTAGATAAGACACACAAAATAATTAATATATTTTCATGGAACTTACACGCAATATTAATACATCTACTCACTTTTAAATAAAATAATATATATTCTATTTCACTACACATTTAAAATTTTATATTATTTAATCTCTACACAAAAAGTAATATAAAGATTGAAATGAGATGGGAGTATTACTTTGTTTGAATATTTAAGGGTAATTTTGAGATATTGCAGTGAATTTGTGTAGTTGGTAGTTTTTTTCATTATAATTAGGTATAATTAAATTATAAAGTGTGTATCTCCAAATATTACATCAATTATTTATTTACTTTATCTAATTTTTAAGACAATTTTTTTATATTTAAGTAATATATAGATTATAAAGAAAAATAGGTGTGCTATAAAGGGTTAATTTTAAAACTTTAATTACATATTTGGAGTTTTTCGTAACCTCCTCATTCAATATGTTTATGTGTCATACTCATAATAAAGCAAAGATATAATTATAATTTGGTGAGAATTAGCAAATCTATCCAAAATACCTCCAAACAAAATCAATTATAATACCCCATACCTAATGGGCCGAAAGACCAACAAGTCGAGATACTACGAGGAAGAGACCTGACTACAAAGAGGTAGGCCCAAGCCCAAAGGAAACTTTTCGGGGAAGAGCCAAGAATAGGCCCAATAGAGGAGCCCATCATCAAGGGCTGGAGAAGCCCAAAAGGATAAGACAAGAAAAGTGCCGAAGAACAGAAAGCCCACTGAAGTGATAGAGGGCCGAACCTCTAGGCAGAACACCCTGACTCCGAAGCCAAAGAAGACATCTAGGGGGTCGGGCGAACCATACAGCCCCAGAAACTAACACATCCGACTACAGGAAGGATTTTCAGAGCTGCTGGGGAAAGTACAGACACGACTGCAGGAACAACTAGTGGTGACAGGCAAGAAGACAAGAATAACGGTAAGAAGTGATGTCTTGGGCAGCACTCTCACACTAGAGGACAACACACAACAGGAATGTCTTTCTTGATCCACCAATAGAAAGCCAGCAAAGGGGAAAGAAAGACATGCTGCACTCTGGGAGACGTCTGGTGGTACTCTACACTGATTGCTAAAAGTCGTCGATGTACTAGCAGCCCTCATTTATGGTTGCTTGTCTCATCCAGGTGACACGACGGGATTGGACGACCACTAGTGTTTTGCTGTGTAGTATAAATAGCTTCTCTCACATGAGAGAAGCAGGTCACCCTTTCTCACTGAGACATTACACTTGTCATTGGAAAGTTTATGAGGGTTGTTCTAAAGGGGAGTAATAAAATCAGTTAAGGTTTTGTGGTTGGATCTCTCATCTCTCTCATATTGACTTCTTGTTGTATTTGATTGTGATCGTTCTTGGTTCAGTTACCTGATAATCTTTATTCCTTAATCACAAATTAATTAGATAAGAACACACATCAACAAGAAGCATACGAGGAGATAGTCAAGATTGAAGACCATAGAAGATTTAAGAACTTTGCTAGATGAATGTACTAATTAAATCTTGTATTAAATTCTCTTGTTATAAAAAGATGTAATCTGCCATGAAATGATAAGCAAAAAAATCGAGAGAAACATTATCAGATTGCAACAATTCTATATTTGCACTTAAATATATCCATACCCCAATATATTTTTGGTATCAGAGCTGGTAGAGGTCGAGGTCGTGGCAGAGGCAGCAATAACTTCTGAGGTCGAGGTCGAGGAAGAGGCCTAGGATGAGGAGATTCTAGCAACTCGAGGTATAATAACTATGATCCAGATTCTTATTGTTGTATTTGTCGAAAGAATAGGTACGACACCGAAAGTTGCTAGAGCAAATACAAGAAATAAAAAAATTCCAAATCATTCTCAAGAGGATTGCTAGTATCAAAATGATGGTGGATCAAAGGAAGTAAACTTTACTGAAAAAGAAAATGAACAGGTATTCTACTCTTGCTTAAATTCTCAACAACCTCTCTAAAATGTTTGGTATGTCTATAGTGGTTGTAGCAATCACGTGTCTGGAAACAAGAAGATTTTTGTGGATTTAGATGAATCGTATTCATCAGAGGTGAAGCTTGGTGATGGAAAAGTCTCAAAACTGACGGCAAAGGCTCCATTGCTGTTCGAACCAAGGAGGGGAATACAAGCATGATTAAAGATGTATTTTTTGTGCCTCATTTGACTCAAAATTTGTTAAGTGTTGGTAAATTTATGCAAAAGGGCTACCAGGTGGTTTTCAATAATGATCATTGCATCATTATTGACACACAAAAAAAATCTTACGATGGCGAAAGTGAAGATGAGCATGATTAAGGTATTTCCTCTCAACTTGCCATATTCTGAGAAACTTGTGCTCCAAAGCACAATAGAAAAAGCACACAAACTATGGCATCTAAGTTATGGACATTAGAATTTCAAAGGTTTAAATTTGTTGCGGAGCAAAAATATGGTGCAGGGTCTTCCAAACATTGAGGATAAATGTGGCCTCTGTGAAAGATGAATTTACGGCAAAATGCTTCCTTTCCCGAAAATATCCTATAGAGCTAAAGATGCTCTTGAGCTTGTGCATGCCGACATTTGTGGCCCGACACAAACGACTTCACTCAATGACAACAGACACTTTCTATTGTTCATCAATGACTACACGAGAATGATGTGGTGTATATTCTCAAGCAAAACTTTGAAGCATTTGCAAAGTTCATGGAATTCAAAATTTGTGGAGAATCATAGTGGCAAAATAATCAAGTGTCTCTGTACTGATCGAGGTGGCGAGTTTATTGGAAATGCTTTCATGAATTATTGCAAAACCAAAGGAATTCAAAGGCAACTAACAGTTCGATACAGCCCACATCAAAATGGAGTTATGGAGCGGAAAAATAGAACAATTGTTGAAATGGCTCAAAGCATGATGACGGGTAAAGGTCTTCCAAAATCCTTTTGGGCTAATGCTGTAAATGCAGCCGTCTATATCCTCAATAGATCTCCTACAAATGCTGTACCAAATATGACTCCGTATGAAGCATGACATTGGAGAAAACTACATGTACATCACTTTAAAGTATTTGGTTGCATTTCTTATTCTCACATTCCTTCACAACAAAGAGAATTTGATGAAAAAGGAGAAAAGGTTATATTTGTTAGGTATAGTGACGAGTCGAAAGGCTATCGTCTACTTGATCCAAAGACAAACAAACTTGTTACTTTACGTGATGTTATTTTTGACAAAATGGGTTCTTGGAATTGGGAGAATGAAAATCAGAGAGGGAAAGCAATAATCATGCCTACTTCATCAAAGGAGAATGATCATCCTAGCTCAAGTGGAGCTTGCAGCAGCCCATGTACTCCTGGTCTAAGTTCACGTGAAGAGTTGCATGCTGACTCCGAGAGTCCGATTTTGAAATTTTGAAGCTTGACTGATATCTATGATGCTTGTAATGTGGCTCTATTCACTTGCGAACCACAATCATATGATGAAGCAGCAAGAGAAATATGTTGACAATAAGCAATGGATGATGAGATTGCAAGCATTCAAAAAAACTAGACTTGGGAACTTGTGGATCCACCTGAAGGGAAAAACATGATTGGAGTAAAATGGATCTACAAGAAAAAATTCAAAGAAGATGGTTCGATTCTCAACCACAAAGCCCGTTTGGTAGCAAAAAGATATTCTCAGCAGCCCGAAATTGATTTTAAGGACACGTTTGCACCAGTGGCTTGAATGGAAACAATTCGGATTGTTCTTGTTATTGCAACATAGTTGGAGCTACAAATTTATCAATTGGATGTTAAGTCAGCATTTCTCAATGGTGACTTGAATGATGAAGTGTATGTATAATCGGAAGGTTACTGTTAGGCTTTTTCTGCTCACTCCAATTTAATCCTCAAGTATAAGGATATCAATTGTAGCGACAAGTACCCAAGTTAAATTATCGATCCCACTGAGATAGTTAATTCTTTATTTATTCTATATTACTATTTAAGAAGAATTACGTAACCAATTTCCAAGAGTTGTTGTGAATTAATTAACTAAAATACAAAAATAATAAATAACTGAATTAATTAAAAGCAAGTTTTAAATCAAGAGATGACGAACAACTCAAGATATTAGGTATTGACCAATTTATTTGAGTAACTAGACCTTCAATTGTTCATTCGTTCAGTTTTACTGAAAATACACCACATAACCCTGTTGACCCACCAGATATGATCCGATTTTAAGCTAACAGTATATTGTGGTTTAAATCCTAAGGTGCGCGAATATTACCAAGCCTTATTCCTAGATACTAATCAAAGCAATCAACAATACCTCCGGATGGTAAGCCTGACTAATAAGATATTTTTCGGAATTACTACAAGGTTCTATTCACTTCCTACTTGATTGTCTAATTGCATTGTTCCACTAAACAAATCAAATATTAGATTTACCAGTTCATGGAATTAAAGTGTTTATAGAGGAACTACTTCAACCCCTAACAGATAGACAATATTAATCATGAACGCACACAAGCTCACATAATAATTCAAGCATTATAGTGGATGTCATGAATTTACTATAAAGACGTTACGAAGCAGAAAAGCAAGTCTTGATAAAATAAGTAAAATCAAAATATCAACTGCATAAAATCCCAATTTTGGTCTAGGTTCCCAAATCAATTAAATCAAACCATCAAACCCTAGAACTGTATAAGAAATTAGCCTATGAGGTTACAAGCAACACTCATTGCTATGCAATTCATACCACAAATCAAGAAAAAAGAAAATTAAAGAAAGGAATAGAAAAACCCTAGTGTTGGAGTTGTCTCAGATTCCTTCTCCATCTCTCCGATTGACTGATCTTCCTCTTGAACAACCCTTTATTCTCCTTTGGTATGGATGGATGATGGGATGGATGTGGATGATGGTAGATGATGGATGGTAGGGGGTGATCTCCTTGTGGAGGGTGGTGTCTCTTATGAATAATAATGTGAAATATATATTGGTGTGAGAAGAGAATGAGATAAGGAAAGAATTGTGCTCCAAGAAGGGAATGAGATAAGGAAAGAATTGTTCTCCTAGAAAAAGGAAATATGGGCTAATTTTTGGAAAATTTTTGAAATTCTCGTCGGAAGCTGCGCGATCTCACCGTTTCGAGCATAACTTCTTCATACGGACTCCGATTTGAGTGATTTCTATGGCAAAACGATCCTCTCTTTCGTGGCTTTCCAACCATATATCACATGATCAATTTGGTCTTCTACACGGATACAAAAAAATTATTCAATATGGACGTGTGATTTTCAGTATTCCTTCACACTTTCACTCTTCATTCCAACTTTGAACTTTTGATCCTATTACCCTTCAAAACTCAACAAAACATCTTAGTAGCATCTTATTTATGCAAGATATGAAAACCACACAATCTTACGTGAAATCATAGTCATATTCTATCAAAAACTGTGCAATGTGAGACCTATAACGCGTGAAATTACACTTTCAACAAACCCCAAACTTACCTGTTACTCATCCTGAGACAACGACATAGAAAAAATAGAGTAATTAAGAGGAAATTTCACAGCTTAACACATCAAAGACAATATAACAATTCAAAAATCATACTTCAAATACTAAGATAACCATCCATCTAAGAACATACAATTCAAATCAACTACTTCACTTTTTCTGATGACATTACACGACCATGTAAGAAGAAGCCGTGTAATGTCATTAGAAAACGCTACACCACATGACTGAGGCTGTGTAGCGCAGCTCAAGCCGTGTCCAGAAGCACGCACAACACTCCGAAGTAGGTGTGGCGTGCCCTACAGGGGCCGTATGCTGCTACACGGGCCGTGTAAGTACAAAAACCTGTGCAGTTTTCAGAATGTTTTGGAAGCTTCTAGAAGGTCCATTAGTGATATAAAAGGATGACTTGTGTGAAATTTAAAAAGGGAGATCATAATTGAGAACAGTTACACACACTCCACACCACATTTTCACACACTAGATCCATAAATCCATCTCCATCCATTAGATCCATCCAAATCCATTTGTTCTTACACAATCAATCCATAAATCCATCATCAAATCCATCCATCCACCATTTTGAGAAGAGGAAAGCATCAATGATTGAAGGAGTTAGCATATTGAAGAGAAGGAAGGTTTCTCCATGAAAGGGAAGCCAATCTATTTTTCATTTGTTGATTTTCTTCTTATTTTGGCTCAAATGGAGCAAAGCTTGATTTGTATTGATTTAAACATAATGTTTAGTGGCTAGTCCTATAGTAGGGCTAATCATATGAATGGTTGAGATGAGGCTAGATGTGTAGGACTTGAGAAGTGAATTGAATTAAGTTGTGGATTTTCTTTTATGATATATGAATCATGTTTCATTTCAATACATATGTGATTAGATTCTCTATTCATAGTAGGATGACCATTCCAATGTTATAAGTGGATGTTTAATTTAATCATATATTAAAATGAGCATGCATGTTAGTGTAAGGAGAGGTAAGCCATACCTTTCATATGCTTAGAACATTTATAGAGGGACACTTAAGAAATTGAGTGTAAAGAACCAACTTATGATCATAGTACCTTAAGGGAATTGAGATTAAGATCAATCCTAAGAGATTTAGACTTGTAAAAGAGTCGAGAACCTAATCGCCTTGGTCATAGGGATTAGGGGTAAAGATGAGATTGCTTTTAATCCACAAATTAATGAAGTTCACCATCAAGAGTTATGCATATCCAGCTAAAGTCTTAACCATGATTATGATTAGCCTTGCTCCCTTCTCAAGTGAATTCTATCTTCATTCCATTCATCGTTTATTTGTTAGTTCAAATTCTTAGTTAATTGAGTAGAACGATAATTATTAGTTTAAACACCAACTTTTAATCTATCATCCTTACAAAGTATAAATCAATGGAAAATCCGGATATAACCATGAGCTTACTTTCCCTTGGGACGACATTAATATAAATTTTGTACTTGGTCACACGTGTACTCGACGATAGAGTCTCTTGCACTTATACATTTTTACTAGAAATGAGACTAAGAACATTCAAGCACATCGAGTTGTAGCATCACTTCATAAGGGATCTCGAAAGTGAGCAAGAAATTCAGCTGGAGTTCGTGAACACTAAGGAGCAACTTGCAGATGGGTTTACAAAAGCTTTTATGTCAGAGAAACTTGAGCAATTCAGAGGACATGTTAACATTACAAATTAAGAGAGGGTGTTAAAAGTAATCTGTAATGTTAAGTGGTGGTCCAACTCTATAAGAAGCATACAAGGAGGCAACCAAGATTAAGACCATAGAAGATTCAAGAACTTTGCTAGATGAATGTACTAATTAAATCTTGCATTAAATTTTCTTGTTATAAAAAGATGTAATCTGCCATGAAATGATAAGCAGAAAAATTCGAGAGAAATATTATCAGATTGCAAACAATTCTATATATTCACTTAAATATATCCATACCCCAATAGGTTCATGGAGGATAATTCTCTTATAAAATAGTAAAGAGTGTAAGGGTATTTTGGTCTTATCATATATGAGTATTTTAATTTAAACTTTTAATGAGGTATGCTTAAAAGAAGAGGAAATACCCTCTGTTTCCCTATCTTGCATTTTATAATGCAAAAGAGTCCACTTCAACTTTAAAACCGCCCACTTTCGTACTTGAATGATATTAATACCCTTATGTATTTTTTGGGCAATTGCACCTTAAGGGACAATGATAATTTTAAGGGGGTAATTGGTCTTCTAATTGGTCAATGATAATTTTAAGGGGGGCAATTGTTCTTATAATCGGGCAATGATAGTTTTAAGGGGTCAATCATTTTTTGGGCAATTGTACTTTAAGGAGACAATGATAATTTTAAGGGGACAATTGGTCTTCTAATCGGTCAATGATAATTTTAAGGTGGCAATTGGTCTTCTAATCAGGCAATGATAATTTTAAAGGATCAATCATTTTTTGGGCAATTGTACCTTTAGGGGGCAATGATAATTTTAAGGGGGCAATTGGTCTTCTAATCGGTCAATGCTGATAATTTTAAGGGGGCAATTGGTCTTCTAATCTGGCAATAATAATTTTAAGGGGTCAATTATTTAATGATCGGTCTTCTAATCTGTCAATCATTTAATGATTGATCTTCTAATCGGTCAATCATTTAATAATCGGTCTTCTAATCGGTCAATCATTTAATGAATCGATCTTCTAATCGGTCAATCATTTAATGATCGGTCTTCTAATCGGTCAATCATTTAATAATCGGTCTTTTAATTGATTAATCATTTAATAATCGGTATTCTAATCGGTCAATCATTTAATGATTGAAAGAATCAAAGATTTTTTTTCCGAAATTAAGTATTTAATTTTAAATAAAAATGGTAGGTCAAATGGTATTAATGGTAAATTATATTAAAGTGGACAGATTTGCTTTTTAAAAAAGGAAGTGAGAATTTTTGCATGTTGATCTTCAATATAGGACATAAATACCTAGTTCCATTAAAAGAAATGGGGTGCAAATAGTCACACTCTTTATTTATGAGTGTATATATTTTTATTAATAAATATTTAAATTGAATGTGGGTACATGACTAGTGTTCATACACCCATATATATAGTATATTTTTAATTAAGACATCTAGACATTATATTATTGGCAAACATTTGTGTGAACCATATTTTTACGGATTACTCTATAGTAAATGAAAAATTACTTTTTAGATAGAGAAACTATAACTCTTCTAAACAAAACAAACAAATAAATAAATAACTCTTTAAATTCTTGCATACCATGATTTATCGATTACTTTTTAGCACATGAAAAATTAATCTTTAAAAAGATAAACTATTACTCTTCTAAATTAAAAATATTATTTAAAAAGAGTAATTCATGTAAAAATTTTATAAAAATTGGTTTTATGTGTGAACCAAATTAACATCAAACTCATTCATATTATATACATATGAGTGACTTTGATTTGAATTGGTTTCATACGTTAATCATGTTTTTTTTTTCAAAATTGCTTTTTAGTGTATAAAAAGATACGCTGTGAATAGTAATGTTTTTTATTCATAAGTGTAATAATTCATCTCTTTAAAGAGTAAATTTTCATATATTAAAAAAGTAATCAATAATTTAGGGTTTATAATAATTTGAAGAGTAATTTTTTTATTTAGAAAATAATAATTTTTTTTCTAAAAAAGAATTTTTCAAATACTGAAAAGTAATAATTAAAATTATAATTCACGTGGGAACCCATTCACCCTATCTAAACTATTCCTTTGTTAACCTATTGAACAGAAGAAATGTGAGTCGTCTTATATGCCTTGAATACAAAAGTTATTGTCACATTTTTTTTTATAATTTAATTGTGTTAAATTACATTATTAGCATTTTATCCGTGCAACAACGCACATAATCTAAGTTATACTTATTTATTTATTGTTATATTTTTAAATTTATTGATCAATTTTTATCAAAGATTTTCTTATCTTACGATGAATAATTAAATTGTGTTATTTATGTTATTTTATATTGTTGAACTTGAAGCATTTTCGCTCATTTTTTAGATGTGTGAATTATATAAATAACTTATATTATTTATGTCTGTAAATTTTAAATTCGTGATTTTGACGTAGAATTAGTGTGTTTAATAGTTGTTTAACGCGAACTGATAGATTGGATGTTATATTCATTTATTCATCGTTATTTTTTTAATTAAATAATTAAATTTTATAAAATAATTTTTATTTGAAATAATTAATTATAAATTGTTTTAATAAATTTATATGTAAAACAATTAATTTTAAATAAATTTACTCTTACTTTTATATAAGTGGACAAAGCTGACAATTTATTAAAAGAAAAAGACTTGGGTGAGACCGTATCACGGATCCTCTTATGTGAGACGAATCATCCATTAAACATATTTTAAAGGACCATGTTTAGTTGCTACAAAATTAGATTTTTAAAAATTAATTATAATAATAACTAGACTTTTTATATAATAAAATAACTGACACGTGGAGGGTTTCCACCGAAACGGAGTGGAGGCATTGGCCTAGTCGACAAGTTTGAAGAAGGATGCAACCATTTACTACATTTATTCAATTTTTTATTTTTACGTTTTTTCTTTTATTTTTTTATTATTTAACATTTTAATAATTTAAAATTTTCTATTCATTTGATTATTTCAAATTTAATTATTATAAATTTACAAAATATTATATACAATTGATGAAAAGTGATAATGAGACTGTAAATTATTTCATGAACAATTATAGTATAAATGAAAAGTGATTCTACTTTAAACAAAATTGATAATATTTTTAATAAAAAGTGATAACTAATTCAGAAAAGAGTGTTGTGAATTATCATAGAAAATTATAGAATTAAAAAAGTGATCATATTTTTTAAAAAAAGTGATAATATCTTTAAATATAAGTGATGACTAATTGTAAAAGTGTATTTCACGAACAATTTACAGAATGAATAAAAGTGATAATATTTTTAATAAAAAGTGATTCCTAATTAAAGAAAAGTGATATGTATCTAATTAAATTATTATTATTTAACGAACAAAACTGTGATAATATTTAAAATAAAAAGTGATTTATGATAAAAAAAAATGAAGTGATATGCATCTAATTAAATTATTATTATTTAATGAATAAATCGTCGGAACAATAAAAGTAATAACATTTTTAATAAAAAGTGATATCCGATCAAGATAAAGTGAACAAAATAATTTGTCTATCTAATAACTGATAACTAAAAAAAATTATAATTGAATAATTAATAATAATAAAATAAAATATTTATTAAAATTGAAAAAAAAAATTATTTAAATACCTGTTTCAAATTTGCGTTGATAGCGCCGCCAATTTCATTAAACGTCGGTAATCTTAATTAACAAAAACCAAACAGCGCCCTTGTTTTGCTTTAATTATTTTTTATTTTTTATTTTTATATATTAATGGGTAGGATAAAATCCGTCTCACATAAGAAGATCCGTGAGACGGTCTCACCCAACACTTACCCTTATTAAAAATATACTCACCCCTATAGTGTTTTATGCTAGAGTATTTAAGATACATTTATTTGTTTGCTTTTTTTTTAAATTTTTAAAAAAAGAATAAAAACATGGAGTATATTATTTTCGTTCTATATATATTATTTAGTGTTTGGACAAAAATTAAAAAAATATATTATTTAATGTATAGTGTTTTATAAGAGATATATATAATATTTTAATATATTGTGAGTAATTGTATAAGTGTTATATGTAGCCCATGTAAATATATTACTCCTTCTGTCCTGTTGAAAAGTTCTCATTTTACTATAATGAGCGTCTCATTCAAATTAAGATTTTCATTTTCTTATTTTAATAAAAAGGACCCACCACTACCCATCACATCCCTCTAATATAATTACCCAATACACATAAAATAATAATACTTCTTAATCCACACACAAATTAAAACACTACAAAAAAATATTTTTTACCAACGGAATATTCCATTGGTAAAAGATTTAATTTCATTGTTAAATTGTTTTACCAACAGATTAACAACTGAATCCGTTGGTAAATTTTCGTCAGTAAAGTGGTGGTTGGTAAATTTTTAGCAACGAAAAATTAATTCCGTTGGTAAATAATTCTGTTGGTAATCCGTTGCTAAAAATTCCGTTAGTAATTTATATAAAGATTCACTTGATAATTCGTTTGTAATTAACAACGAATTGATTCCTTTAGTAAAATAGAGAATAAATCTGTTGGTATTCCATTGCTAATAGAATAATGTCATTTTGGTTGCTAATTTATTGATAATTACCAACTAACTGAATTTTGTTGGTAAATTCTGTTGCTAAAAAATATTTTTTTTTGTAGTGTAAACGACCACCATTGCCCGGGATGGAGTAATTATTTTATGTGGACTCCATCTACCAAAAAGAAAATACAACAACAATTAAAAGACGCTCTAATAAGTAAAATGTAATAATATTTATGGGACAGAAAAAATATTTATTTTAGGTTTTTTTTTAAGTATATTTTAATTTTATGTCAAATAAGTATGAAAGAATGTGTAGTAAATTTTTTAAGGATTAGCAGAGATTGTAGATGTATATAAAAGTATTTTTTAAAATCAAAAATCAATTTTTAAAATTGAAATTTTCACTTTTATACTTTTTATGGTATATTAAGTTTTTAAGTAATGGCTTAAATGTTAAGTTATGACTTGCAGAAGATAGTCATGACATTTCTAAAATTAAAATATATATAGTTAGTTTTCTCTTTTGAAATGTACTTAAAATATTGAGACTGTGCTTGGACTGAGGAATTACTACCCTAGCCGTGTATTATTATTCTTAAGAAGTATTTAATAATAATAATAATAAAAGAGTACAACGTACTATTCTTTACTTTAATTTTGTAGTATGTAATACACAGATATACTAATTTATCATACAAAATAATATTTACGTTCATCTCAGGTTTAGTGTTTTATGTTATTTAAGAAAAAATATTTTATTAATTGATTTTATTGATATTTTTTATAATATTTTATTTTCTCTAAAGTGCTTAATCCATCTTGACATAAGGTAACGTTTATTTTTTTATACGTAAAGGATATAATATTAGGTAAATATTATAATTAGTCATGTAAGTATAATTGATTTCAACTTTAGTCATTTTTTCTATAATTTTCAATTTTGGTCCTTTTGTCTAATTTTGGTTATTTTTAGTCCATTTTTGGTCCAAAATTTATACATTTGGGATAAATTTGAACATTTTTTAACATAAAAGACTAATTTTGGACAAAAAAACATGACCAAATTTGAGAAAATGACTAAATTTGGACTAAAGGGGGACTAAATTTTGACAAAAAAATAACCAAAATTGAGAATTGCAAATGATAAAGGACTAAAGTTGGAATCGGTCATACTTACAGGACCAATTGTGATATTTACCCTTTTAAAATATAATAGATTATGAATGGGATATGAGTTTTACTTAATTTATAATAGGTGGTTGTATTAGAGTGATGTGATATCACATATATGAATATTAATTGTTTTTTGTGAAACTCATTTACTGAAAAGATAAATGTATACTTTACATTATGATAAATTCACTTTTTGCCTCATAACTAAGACAAAATTCGATTTCTATCCCAAAAAAGATAAATTGTTCAATTTTGTTCCATTCGGGAGATCCCGTAGCAACGTTGAAGGGAGTCCATTGAATGTTGTCTAATGGATGGTCAGATAAGTAATAAAATTTGTAGGTTTTGTCCATTAGCATAGAACGAAGTTCATAGATACTAAATTGAAATAAGACATATACTTATGTACCTGAAAAGGACAAAAAATTATATGTGGACTTACCGAACAGATTCACTGCTTCTTATGGGTTACATAGATTCAAAATTTTCAAATCAAATAGGGACGACAGTAAATTTACCTCTAGGTTATGTGTTTAATTTTGGAAGTAGAGGCATAATATGGAGAAGTGTTATATAGGAATATATTTCGCACTCAACCATGGAATGATTTGTATAATTTTTATGAAAGAGATCTGAGGGATAAAGTAGAGTCTATCCCGTATTTAACATAGATCATGTTTTTTAAAGTCTTCCGCTGATATTCTATTTATGCTCAGTATTCGAGGTCTTACATTTGTAAAAGAACTTCAGCACATGAGCCTATTTTTCTAACAAGCTGGATCAAGAGCCAATACCTTTTTAACAGGTTTAGATCTGGGAAAGACACATCTTCCGTAATTATGTACTCAAGTAGATTCATATCTTGACCATCCTTTCAAGATGTTTCGAACTATCCCTATTTGAAGTTCATGATGATGGTATTTCTACAATCACAAGGTGATTATGTTTGGAAGGCAAACGAAGAAGGATGGAAACATCAGACTATCACAACGGCAAATGGAGTTGTTACTGAAAAGAAAATTGGATGGACTATTAAAGAGCTATAAGCCAGCAGTGCAAAAAATATGGCTTTATACTCTATCATGTTTATAATTGACATGCACAAACACAATCTGATTGTCTAGTGCACTGAAGCTAGGGAAACATTGAAAACCCTTCAACTTCACAGTTTGAAGGAACTGAATTAGTTCGAGATTAAAAAAATTACAAAGATTAATAATGAGTGTGTGTGATAATTTGTGCATGTGAGATGATGAAAATTAAAATTAAGGTTTGTGCAGGAAAATCTTAATGTGCACTTATGATGAACTCGCTAGTAAGATTTTATTATTCTCTAACAAGGAGAAGTTAAATTAAAATTAGGCATATCATCATGTATATACTTGATATAAAATATATTGGTTTGACATATTGATTTGAATATTAATTATATGATCTCCATAATATTAAAGTTTCAAATTGGTGTAAAGATTGAATTGTTGATATAATAAATATATAGCTCATGGAGCATAATGAAAGATATATTTCCCCAATTTTTTATAAGACAATAAATAATATGTTGCATAAATGAGCAACTAATATATTAAGAGAGACACAATAAATTTATTTTATTCATGTAAGCTCCAGAAGAGTGATGAGATATTCTACATAGTGTTTACTCATTTAAAATCTAGATTATTTATCGTTGTCAGTTTACTACCAAATTTATATTTTAATATGTATTTGCAGTATTTATTATGTAGACACAAAAAAAACTGTCATTTTCAATAGGAGTGATAATTTCAAGTAAAATTATATAATTTTGGTCTTGAAGATCATTGATTATATTTCAAAATACTATTGTCTTTAGAGATGTAGTAACAATCCAAAAGATTAGGTCATGTAGACCAATAGCTATACTCCTTTTCTTTTTATTGAGTTTTTTCCTGACACTCTAATATTATATATTAATGCATCATTCATTATATTTTAGAAAAAAAAATATTTTACCTACTATTAAAGATACTTTTCATGTATAACAAATATATTTTAATAATGGATCGATTCATCTCACACCATATTTTATATTAACACGTCTCATAAGAGATTTTGTAATTAAATTTTTATTAGTTGCTAAATTTTTTTGTTTAAAAAAATTAAATTGTATTACAAAAAAATTAAATTGTATTATCGTTTATTTGTTATAAGTAGTTTATGTTAATAACTTTTCAAATGATATATACCTTAAGTAACCCCAAAAAAAATTTATATGTAATTACGATAAAGAAATACTATTAGTTATTTTATATTTCTAACACAAATTTATGAGATCAACTATGTGACACAAGTGTACTGAACGATTTTAAAAGTTAGATGAAAATTTAGTTTAATCTCTATTATTAATTAAATTAAATAATTAAAAAAATTAAAAAAAAACTACCCACTATCCCATATTTTTAGCTTATACATTTTATAATGTATCGGTGCACCAAAGTGCACTCTAAAATTATTCCAAATTTACCAATTTTTTTTTCATATTAGGAAAATGTATTTTTAGAAGTATTTTGGTATTATTAGGATAATAAGTAAAGTATGTATATTATACTCCCTTCTTCCCATTAAAATTATGATATTTTTTTTGGGCACGGAGATTAAGGAGTATAATATTTTAATGTAAAGTGAAGTGAGAGAAATAATATTTAATATGTAGTGAGTAGATGTATTAGTGGTGTGTGCGGGGTGTGTGTGGGCCAATGTGAACATGTTAATATTTTTTTGTGTAGGTCTCATATGCTTTAAAAGGAATGTAACAATTTTTATGAGACAACGCAAAAAGGAAAATGTTACAACTTTTGTGGGACGGAGGGAGTAAGTGTTATTGATGATAATATTTTTAAAGGTAAAGTGTATTGTTATGATTATTATATCGAGGGTCTTTCTATTTTTAGACGTGTGTCTTTGTAGGACAAAAATATAAAAATGAAAGTGATAAGATTATTAATAAAAGTGATTTCAATTGATGAAAAATAATAATGGTGCAGGGAACTATTTCATAAACAATTTACAATATAAATAAAAGTGATAATATTTTATAATAAAAATAATAATATTTTATAGCGAAAATGAGAATGATATTATCACTTTTTATTCGTCTTACGTAAGGGCTTACGTGAGACGGTCTCACACAAATTTTTGCCAAAATAAAAAGTAACAACGCTTGTATGAGACTATTTTATAATGAAACAATTTTAGTATTCTTTAATTAATTATCAATTTTATTAAATATATTATTACTTTTAATTAAATATATTATTAATTTTCTATATATTATAAATTGTTTATAGTAGAATAGTTAAATCTAATGGTAATCAGTTGTCATCAAGTTAAGTACTCATTTTAATTAAAACTTTATAACTTCTTACATCTTAGTAAAATGTTAAATTTGGTGAAAATTTGAGTAAGTATTTAAAAATATAAGCGTTAATTTTGGTGTATCGGGGAGTATCCTTTTTCAAATTAAGTTTGAATTGAGTCAAGACCTCTCTATATATAATAAGCCCAACCAAGCACTTTTCACCTAAAATTTAACAATATAAAATAAAAATATTGTACCAAACATTTATCACCTAAAATTTAAATGTTTACCAATTTCTTTAACTTTATTAAAAAACATATTCTTCTCAATTAATAAAATTTATCACAGATATATATATTTATTTTTACAAACACCAATAATATGTATCAAATCTTTGTAAAATTCATATTAATCTATTCCATTATTCATGGTGGGGGATGGTAATTAATATAAATTAATCGTCTTGAATTTCATTTATTGGAGATAACCTTTATTTTAGAAAGAGTGATGAGTTTTATTAGACGAAATTTATTTATTTATTTATAAAATATAGTATGAAACAAGATTTGAACATTTTTTGAAGTTTAGACCGTTTTATATAATTTGAACACTTAATTCAATTTATGAGGTGAAATTAATTTTAGTAGGTGATGAAAAGTTTGTGGAGACCAAGTCGTAATAGAAGTGGTTCAAAAATATAAAGAAAAGTCTAATAAAGAAAGAGTATGGGAATTCTCAACTTACCTACCCTTGTGTTGAAAAAGCACGTGAGCGCTCCTTGTTTTGTTTTGGCAGCTAATTGCTCACAGATTATCTCAGTTTTTAAGAGGGTTTAACATTGTTTTTATAATAAAAAAATCGGAATTCTAACAAATGGATGCAACGGTTCAAGATACAATTAGTCATACTGATTTAAATATAATCTCTTAAATTCATATTAAATAATTTAATTTAATTTAAATTTTAAATATTATTCCCTTCTTCCCGTATTAAGGTTTACGTTTGGAAAAATTGAAATAATGCACAAAATTTATTATACAAAATCTTTACCAACAATTCAAATTGTTTATTATCATTTTTACACATTTGCACTTTTTATGACACTATTACCCCTCTCCACCACCCACCCACCCACCCACCCACCCATTTAACCACCCCCACTAAACCCTCACCCCCATGTGACAACCCCACTGACAGACCCTGACACAAAAATTTGAAAATTTGGAAAATTTTCGTTTCTCCCTTGCCCACCGTTTCGATTCCCTCCATCCCCAACCCATCGGTCACCCACAACCCCTGACTCCTTTCGTCGACGACCCACCAAATAAAGCAGCACAATTCCGTCGACTTTTGCGGAGCAAACTCCTCCGAGAAGCAGGTTTCTCCATCTGCGCTCTCTAGATGTCGCCATACTACCCCGATGACTCTGCGCACATCTGTAAACCCATGCTTCAGTGAACCCCGACGGAATTAATACCTCTAATCATCCACCAACGCAATGCGATAGGTAAGAAAAGTTAATGTCGAAACTTGATTGTGGTTTGAAGATGTTTGCCCTTATTCATTCCCGTTTATTAATGGAAAATGTTGAGGGCAGAAAGTTTAATTAAGCATTTTCACTTTGATTGTCACCATATTAAGCATTCTCACAACAAAAAGTATGTTGTTTTTTGTGATTCTATAAAAAAGTTTCTAAAAGAGTAAGAGGGTTCCATCGAGTTGAATGCATTCTTTCACAAAATAAATTTTTTTCAGATGAATTAATATTTGGTTCTATTGATTTCCTCTCTCCATACCGTGTTGTTAGATTGCTGTTCTTTGTTTTTGTTGAACTGCTTGCTTTCAAATCCCTGTTGAATTGATTGAATGAGAATAATGTAATCCCAACCTATGGTTCATTCTTGAATTGAATGGTGAGGTGATAGTGCAGATGTTTGTTTTTTTTTCCATAATGGACAACCTTGTGAAATGCTTAAAAACTATTATTGAAAATTGCATTGCTGATATTTGGACTCATGATGAATGATTCCATTGAGCATTCAGTTTGTTTTGTATGATTATTGTAGTTGGTCCTTTTAGATTGGGTACGGAAAATTCATTAGTTAAGTGAATAAAGTTTAAGTCTCATAATTGAGTATTGTTAATTTGTTGTTAAGGGATTTTAATTTTATAGCTCATTAGTGATTCTTACATGTCATGCTATGAGTTCAAATCATGTGTTTAATCTTGAGTTATCTATATGGTTAACATTCCAGGAAAAAAGAAATGACAAGCTCATCTACAACCCCCAATCCAGCCAGCGTATCCAATCGATCTGAACTAGGGGTTTTAGAGAAAATCAAGGAAAAGCTCAGCTCTACTAGCTTAAATATGTTTCATTCGAGTTGTTTTGGACATTTATTAGGATTAACAGATTTTCAGTTCGAGGGTCAGTAGTACCTCCATCTCCTGTTCACCTTTGATTACGAATCATCCGAAGATTCATTCACATTCAAAGTCAATAAAGTAGAAGCAAAGTTTGGGCCTAGTGAATTTTCTCTATTGACTAGTTGGTTGTTTGGTCCACTACCTTTAATTTCAGGCAAGGGTGAATTTGTTGTCCGGGTATTTGGCGATAAAAAGAACATTACATCATCCGAAACTCGAAGGAAGTTTCTCGAGAGTAGTGACGACGATGATTCTCTTAGACTTGCCATGTTGATGGTTTACGTGCTTGCTCATCCCTCAAGGTTCCAAACGCAGTGTTGTGAACCCTGAATACATACACCTTGTGGACGACCAACATCGATTTAACGCCTATCCATGGGGTTGTATTGTGTTCTGCAACTTGCTGAATGAGTTCAGGAACTTAAGGATGTATAGGAAGCAGCCAAGAGGTGGTGAACAGTCGAGACAGAAAGAATATTATGATGCCAACGGATTAACTATGCATTGTTGGAATGTTCGTATGAAGCAATCCCTAGTCTTGAAGAGTTGTGTGGTCGTTTTAGGCCTGTGCAAGTGATGTATATCCACTTTTGATGAGATGATCACCGAATTGCACCTCTAGTTTTTCAGAACTAAGGAAGATGGTGTTCAAAGAGCTGCATTGGTCTAACAAAAGTGCCCAACACGTAAGTTATTTAGTGTTATTTAGTGAGGTATATGGCTTGATCAATTGAATCTCTGTATAACCTGTTGTTATTGAGCTCACCCATGCTCAGTTGTCCTCTAGTGTACCAAGGCCTCGGGAGTCTTCAAGACGTGTTCGAGAAGATTCCCCTCCAGCTGCACCATCTCCACCGACTACTCGTTATGAGGCAATTAGAAAAGAAAATTGATGCACTGAATAGCAGTATGGAGATGGTGAAAAGTACACGACGGCAGCTTCTCTAAAGCATTGAAGCTCTTACTCGACGTTTTGATGATCGATTCCCAATTAATTCTCCCTCTTCATCCAAATAAAGAAGAATGCATGAAGATGATGAACCACAGGTGAAAAATTTGGCTGATGAAGTTGAAGAACATAATGAAGAGCAAGAACAACATGCCGATAAAGAATAGAACGAAGAGCAAAAATATCAACCGGCAGAAGAATACAATGAAAAGTAAAATGCCAAAGAAGAAGATAATGAAAATCAACTGGCACAAGAAGAGATTGAAGAGCAACACAATGAGAAGCAACATGATGTTAAGGATAATGAGAAGCAGATGGATGAAGAAGATAATGAAGGTGAAGAAGATAATGAAGAACAACCGGATCAAGAATTTAATGAAGAGCAACCGGATCTAGAAAGAATTGAAGAGCAACCATTTAAAAAATGCATGGGAATTACAGAAGAAGTTGAGCATTCAAAGCAAGGAGATATCGGAGTTCCCGAACAAAATCAACATGAGGTGATAATGAGAGTTTGTAGTGTGATCAAATCAGTAATAATGAACCGATATGTGTTCTTATGAGTGAAATATAGTTCCTGTTTGTACTATTTCTTCATAATTAATCCCTTTGTTTATCTATCAGGCACTGGATGTCGTTTACGATGATCCATCGAAGCATAGCCGAATGCCTGGACAACATATGAAGTCTCCATGGACAGATCCTAATTGTCCAAAGAAGAAACAGAAGAATAAAGAAAATGGTGCGTCAAAGGTTGAGGTGGAGTGCCCCGAGGAATCGGTTGGTGAGATATACCGACCTGATTTTATTCAGGAATTCAAAACTTGGTTTGATCACGTAGAAAGAACAAACAGCTAGGTTCTATTTTTCAATCGAGCCCACCGGTGATCCATATACTGCACCCTTTTTGAGCAACATTTACTTGCTGAAGAAATGGTACAAACTACGTTTAGGCCCCTCAAGCACACTCAGCACTCTTTTGCGTTTAGGTATACCGGCTTGTTTTGGAGCATCAGACGGCTTGAGACCAGCTCCTTGACATATGTCAGAACATTCCAGTCCTTGGGGTCGGGCACTAGATGGATAATCCGCCCCACATGGATCTCACCTTTTCATTCTTGAAACAGTCCCCGACATATCGATTAATGTCATAATTATTTTTCCTGGATCAATTAAGTCAGAATGAAGGCATTTAAATGCATTATCACACCTTTTATGTACGATGTAAAATCTTAAAAAACCCAGAAATAAAATCTGACATTTTTTTCACCTTATTGCAGCCACAACATAAAGGCATGGAATTAGTTCTGACTAAAAGTATTCGCAGTTGTAGGTTCTCTGATCCAAATCTAGCATGTATGAAGAAGTTCAAAAAACCACCCTAAATCAATCCCCAAACACTGGCTGAACCTCAAGTTTGTCAGCATTATGAACTATACCTCCAAGTAATTTTGTGACATGTGCGCATACATCATCACCATATTTTCAGCCTCACCACTTCGAGATGTAAACTAATCCTGAATTAATTCCCGGATTGACTCCAACAAATATATCAATGAAACCTCCATCGCCAACGGATGACATTATTCCATGACTCTGCGGCATTCGAAGTTATAAAATCTTTCCTTGCAGTCACTAGAATGCTGGATTTGCGATTCCCTTGGTCGAACCGGTTGAGTGAACCGACAAGCTTATATTAGCATACTAGTAAGGTCAAAATAATGTATTAGTAAAAAACAAACAAACCAAGGCCAGTACTATAACCAGTTGCGGAACAAACTAAAGATAGACATAACACCATCAAATGTTTACAACTATTAAACCAAATCACAAGAAATTTCTTGTAACCATTAGCAGCTCTTTCAAGAAGTCACATTATGTAGTACAAAGTTAAATAATGGGAAAAATTAAGAGTAAACCTGTCATATTTAGCTTCCTTGTAACCATTAGCAGCTCTTTCAAAAATATTTACAATTGTGGCACCAAAGGAAACAAATTTCTTGCTCAAGTGACGGCGGCATAGCCCATGAGCAACTCCCGAAAATACTTGTTCCATTGCCCAAAGGATCGTTGGATGCTAGTCAGACATAATCAATAGTTCTGATGGGGTTCCTATCACTCTTCGTATCCGTGACAAGAAAAGGGACCATAGCTCAACATTTTCTTGATTTCCAACGCTAGTTGCCAAGGAAAAAATCTGATTATTTGGGTTTTGAGTCACCGCGACAAAAACAACCCCCTTATAGTGCCCCTTAAGATGAGCCCCAATCTACAACTAACACCGGTTGTTCAAAGTGCTTGAATTCATTCACACACGACCCAATGGCAATACATGCAAATTTGAACTTCCCTTCTGGGTGTGTCATCAAACTCCATAATGCTCTCGAGATTGCACTTTTATAAAACATGTATGTAAGACGGAAGCAAACTAAAGCATTCTTCCGGTGAGCCATAGACATAAAGGTTCACTCGCTGGTATGCCAGGTATGCATAGCAGTACTTAATATCAACCCCAAACCACTGTTTCATGTCATAAGTTATACCCTTGGGTGTTATGGTTATGGATGGATCCCTTTGTTTGTCAAAATACATCTTGGCAATCACCCTGGAATAACATGAGTTGGTTTGGAACGAACACCACTAAGCAAGAATGAATGTCGGGTCAGCTGTGTACACCTCCAAATCCCGTGCTTCCCCTGTGCTGCAAAGAAGAAATTACACGACTTTCTACCCTTGCATTTCAGCTCCCACCTACTAGGGTCGGAATGGAAAAGCCAAAACCTAACACCGCATAGTTGGTTTTACATACTTACATCTTTAACCATTTCCTCCGTACTTGTGTATATCTTTTGGTCAACAATTCATCGGAAGCGAGATCATATGATTTAGGATTTGTATTTATTGGTTCTGAAAAAGGAGCCCTGCAGGGTATTCTCCAAAATGAAGGGCAGGAGTTGTTGTCCGCTTTATTAAACTCCGAGTTTATGTTATCATTACCACTATCAGCTGTTGGATGATAATCTATACACCCAATTTCTTGATCAAAGGCATCTTCAGAAATATGACATCCTTCTAGACTTGCATCATCATCGGAATATGATCCTGAATCATTGTCATCAGAATGTAATTCTTTTGAATATGACGGTTCATCCCACGAACAATTAATTCACCAATGCTTCTAGCAACATTGTTGGACCCCTTTTCGTTAAACCAATCGACCAAACCATCGTCTCGTTCCATAAAAGATTTTAAACCATATGCGATTGTACAGTTAAGAGATGGCACCAATTTCCTTTGATCCATATATATCTCAAGGCTCTCTCACTATTTAATAAGAAACTTACATCATCATCATCATCATTCAAAATTGAGAGTTGCATTATCATCTCATTCACCGTACATACTTGAAAAATGTCATACATAACACTATTGCAATCTGATTTCATTAATTTGTGGAGTAGTTATGTTAAATGTTCTATGGTGTAATCGCTTGCAAACATACGCACAGCCCCCACATTCCCACAGACATATTCGGCACCATTCCATACTCCATTAGTGTGCACAATAACAATATGATTCATCATATTTAACTGCAACTGGAAAGGGAAAAAGAAACAAAATCTTTTGTTAGTTACAATCATCTTATCTCTTACTTAATTCAAACAATAGTAGCTAAAATATCCATTATAACACAAGGTAATGGGATACCAAAATTCAAGAAAATAAATAACAATTATTGTCAGATGTGAATGAGTTCAGACCATGTATCAACTGTCCACTATCAGTAGTCCACCTAAACAACTAATTTAATCAAAATGAACGATAGAAGTGCAACTAAAATTGTCTTGGCACCTCTTAAAAATCCATTATAATCTATACACCACTTTAACAGAATCTCCATGTTATCCAAATAGTAAATGATAATACATTCTTCATTAGGGGCGGGAAGCAATTACAATAATAAAAAAATCGAGTGTACATCAAATTAACTATCAAGGATATCTCAATTGTACTCACAATCGAGCGAGACGAGTGGTATTAGTTCTACAAAGAAGCAGATTCAGTTACATCAACCTAGTAGAATTCATCGCATCTTTATTGCCTATACTTTCAATGATGTCCAATAAATTAAATTTTTTTAGAGAATATCTATGAAGAATTTTGATTTCTCTAATACGATTGTTTGATTGTTTGAAGGTTGAAATCTTAGAAAATATTACAAAATGATTTTACACAATCTCTTTAAATCATTAAAAATGGGAGAATTGGGGATCTTACCAGAAATTGGAGAAGCCGACGCCAACGATACTAGTGTTAGATTGTATACTAAAAGTCTAGCTTTTGTATGAAAAATGTTTTAATAATTTATTTGAAATGAGAATCATATGATCAAACGTTTTGCATATTATAATTTATTTATATGTTTGTGCAAAAGTCCACTTACTTTATAATGTAGATAATATGTTGTGCGACAACACGAGGAAGATCATATAATCGATTTCCTTATAAAGTATAAACAAATGCTCACAATCGAGATAGACGGGGACAATCTATCGGGATGGTTGTAGTGTGATTTGGTATTAGTTATCTTTACTATAAAATCACATTAGTATGCTTTGTGTGTATTGAGCAGGACCGCTTGAGATCGTCGACTTATACTGATTATGTAGAAGAACTTGATCTCTGTTATTATGGATGTTCGTGCTCTTAACCCCTATACAATAACCTCAACACGTAAGTCAGTATGTATTTCTTTGATTCGTCAATGGGTAAGATGTAAATATTAAATCAACAAACTCGATGAGTTGAGAAATAGTGTTGTCTCTATGGTGTACTGTTGATTGTAGAAGGAATCCATGTCCTATTAAATAGGTTGATGATGTCCCCTTGAGGAGCTTATAAGGATTATCATGTAAATCTTACAAGTGGATTAATTTCGGAATGATAATGAGGTTGAGTGGTACTACTCTCGGATGAGATATTAATTAATGGAGTTGTTAGTAAATTAATTAATGGGTATTGAGAGTGAAAAGTAGCATGTTTTGGTGTCCAATTTAATACCTTTTTGATGAGAATTGTTGTTATATACTAGGACAAGTGTCTTATATTTGATATATATGATAAAAAGGTGTGTTTGAGATGTTTTATTGTGTTTTAAATGGAAAAAGGATCAAAAGTGCAAAGTTGGAGAAAATGTGTAACTTGTGCAAGAATGCTAGAAAATGCATGTCCAACTTGTGTAGCTTTTTTGTATTCTTATGAAGATCAAAACTAGAAGTGTGATACATGGTTGAAAACCCACAGAAGAGGGGGTCGTTTTGGCGTAAGAAACACCTCAATTGGAATCCAAACGAGAAAATTATGATAAAAATGGTGACGCTGCGCAAGATGTTCCTACTCAGAACGGTTGTGTCACTTTGTATGACTTATTATACATTCAAATATAAGAGTTTTTATAATTTCTTTATATGAATAGAAAGCTAAGAAATAGAGGATCGCGTGAGCATAAGAATCACTCAAATCAAGTTTGAATGTGAAAGTTACACGTGAAATGGTATGACTGCTCAAGCTAGTTCGACCTCACTAATCTGGTTCGACCACTGGTTCGGGTCGAACCAGGAACCTGAAAATGTCTTACAGAGTGGTTTGACCTCCTTGATTTGGTTCAACCAAGCCCAAAGGTCAAACCAAATTCCTGAACAGCTCCAGATCCATATTTTTGCACCCCAGTGCGTGTATTTTCGTGTTTTCCAAGAAAAAGCCCATCCAAGGTCCATAAGGAGAGCTTATAAGTATAAAAGAGGATGTAGATCACACCAAGGACATTACAACACAATCATCCTACACCCCACAAGGGGCGGATCACCCCCCAACCATCATCCACATCCATTCCTCAATCCATCCATCAATATGAAGATTCGTCTGTGGAATCAAGAGAAGAACCAAGAGGAGGATTCAAGACGGAGAAGGACTCGACAACTCCCACATCTAGGGTTTTATTCGTTTCCTAATTTATCTAGAATTTTCCAGCCTATGGGTTAGATCTATCCAATCCCCATGTGTTTCTTACAACACCATGGGCTAGAGCTTTTTTGGTAGATCTAGGGTTTCGAAAGTTTTAATGAATCAATTGAACTTTCGTGTGTATACTCCGTACAACACTACTTGTAGTTTAGTTTATATATGATTACACGTTTTTAATTCATACTCAGAGTTGTTTTGTGCATCATTAACTATTATGTAGAGTCTAAATACATATCTTGGCTATTGATTGAGTGCATTCAATGCTGAACAGGATTCCATATTATAATTCTAAGTGAAGGGACTTCAAAGTTTCATTAGAACTATTATATATGAATACTTGTTAATTAAATCTAATTCGAGTTAATAAGTAGGATAAAGAGGATAATTTTATAGTACCTATAAAAGGAGCTCATATCGGGTTAGAGTACCAAACGCGCAGGAAAATAATTGATATTGATAGTACCTAGAAAGGGGGTGAAATAATATCTTTTGCTCCGAGGTTATTCACACGTGTTACACACATATTTACGTGTGTATATAAAGTAAATTTGCATGGTTTAATAATGCATCCATATTCTACAAGGCAGAGTCGGACATTGATACACGAAAGGGAGATTAATGAGTGAAACTGGATTATCCTAGAGCTACCTATTCTCCTACTAGATCCATTTTCGTATTTTTTCAGTGATACTTTATTTTAATTGTTATTTAATAATTCTACTTAGTAGTTTAATAATTAAATCCCAACCTTATTACCATGTCTTAATTAATTCAGTAAATAATTAAATTGATAATACGCCGTCCTTTGAGTTCGATATTTAACTTGGTCGCTTTCTTAAGCTGCAACTGATATCCTTAATACTTGGGGATTAATTTTTCGTGCAAAGAAAATGCAAATCAATGGGCATTGTATATCTTAAACATGGGGATGCTAACAGACTTATAATTTGAAGGAGCCCATAACGTAATTTGGGATTATAGAAGCAGTGTAGTAATAATATTTTAGTGGACTATATTATTATTATTGGATTTAAGTATAAGTTTTGGGCTAAACTTGGATACTTAAGCCCAATGGAGGTCTGACTCTAATTTCTCATCCTGGTCCCTTCTGTAGTCCATATATAAGTTATGTCAGCTGTCCGGAACCGTGAGTAGGGAAGAGAGAACATCAGATTGAGAGGATCTTAAAGATCGTTGCCCATATAACGTCATGATTAGACTTGGGAATACAATTGAAGATCAAGAGGTTCTTTTCTACAGCTGTTCTTCTTCAACATACCCTGATGAAAGGTAATACGTTTCTAAGTTCTTACTTCCACTGATTTAGAAACACATGGAACCCCTAACAGTTTATGTTAACTAAACGATCAAATGCCAACAACTAGGTATGGATGTGGATTTCTAATAAATATACGAGTTGAGGGCTCTACACCTTGAGCTAAGAACGAGCTGAGGGTTCTACACATTGAGCCGAGAACAAGCTGAGGATTCTACACCTTGAGCCGAGAACGAGCTGAGGGCTCTACTCTTTGATTGTCGCTGATACAACCTAAGGGAGGGCTGTTGACTACTGCCGAGCTGAGGGTCATTGACTACCGCCATTGAATGAGCTGTTGGCAACACCCAGCTAAAGACGAGAATGAGCGGGACCTTGGGTGGGGAGTGATAAAATTTCCCTTATCTCTAATGTGATAGAAGAATCAGGTGAAAGGTTAAAGGGGGTGGGGGAGTGGTAAAAGGGGGTGGTCACAGCGAGACCTAGCTAAAGACGAGAACGAGAAGAAGCGTGGGTGGGGTGTGGTGAATTTTCCCTTACCTCTAATGTTAGAGAAGAATCAGGTGATTGCTTTAGGTAGGGTGTGGGTGTGGTGAATGGGGATGGTCAGGGGGATACTAGGTAGGGTGGGTGGCTTTCCATATATATATATTTTTTTAATTTTGGAGTGGGGGTAAAAGGGTCTCTTTTTGGTGTTTTGGTTATAAAATAAATATATTTTAATGGTTGGTATTGATATTTGATTGGTGTGAATTGTGTATCCCAAGTTAAGGTTTTGATTAGCATTTTACGTTTTCCATTTTGGTCTATCACAAGTTAAGGTTTACGTTTCTTTTTTTGTCAAGTTGGGCCCACACAAAATAATTAATTATTCCATATAGGGCCCACACACAACACTAATACAACAACCTTCTTTACATTTAATATTATCTCTCTCACTTCACTCTACATTAAATATTATATCTTTTAATCTACGTGCAAAAAAAAAATATAAATGTTAACGCGGGACATGAGGAGTATATTCTAAAATAAATAAAAATATAAGTACTCCAAAAATTATAAAAAAAATAGAAGAAAAAAAAGAAAAATGAAATAATTCAAAAATCGATTGGAGCAGTTTAATATAAAAATGGTTTTATAAGAATTTTGAATCAGTTTGGGCTCTGATTTCTGGTTGAATTGGCATTATTTTTAAAAATGTGATACAGTTATATGAGACTGTTCCATGTTTTGGTGAGATGTAAAAAAAAGTGATAGGCAAATGAAAGAGGCTCAGAGCCTGACGAGTAGATTGGCTGCCTTGAATAGGTTCATGTCGAAAGCATCAGATAAGTGTAAACCTTTCTTCAACGTCATCAAAAAGGCCAAGTTTGAATGGATAGAAGAGTGTGAAAAGGCATTCGAAGAGATCAAAAAGGAATTATCGGATCCCAGGATTCTATCTAAACCTTCACCAAGCGAAACACTACAGCTGTATCTAGCAGTGTCCGAAACAGTGATCAGTTCAGTACTTGTCAAAACGGAGGAAAAGAATAAAAAATCGGTGTACTTCGTAACCCAATCTTTGAGGGATGCTGAACTTAGATACCCAGTAATGGATAAAATGGCTACGCTCTCGTTATGAGCTTGAGAAAGCTAAGACCGCACTTCATAGAGCATACTATAGAAGTACTGACGATATTTCCCTTGAGGCAAGTAGTCCAAAGGCCGGACGCAGCGGGAAGATTGCTAAAATGGTCCGACAAATTGAGACATTTCGATATTGCATACCTGTCGAGAAATGGGGTCAAAGGACAAGTGATGGCTGATTTCATAGTGGAGCTAACCTTCCCTATGCCTACTAGAGAAGAAAGAAGAAAACCCTGGGTAATGCACGTAGACAGATCCGCCATCGACTTTGTGAGCTAGAGTCATCATCCAAACCTCGTCGGGAGAGACCTTCTCGACAGTAGTCAAGTTTAGTTTTCCTGGCTACAAACAACAAAGCAGAGTATGAAGCCCTACTGAACGGGTTAAGAATGGCATTGGCCATGGGCGCTGACAAGTTGTTGGTTTATTGCGACTCTCATTTGGTAGTGAATCAGGTACTAGGGGAATACGAAGTTAAAGACGACCAGATGAGCCACTACCGAGGATTAGCTGCCGGTATGTTTCAGAGATTTAAACATGTAATTCTAAAGTGCATTGATCAGAGGGAGAACATGAGAGCAGACACGTTAGCCAAGCTGGCCACGGCATCAAACGCAGAGGACCTCAACAACATCAACATTGTGAAATAGGAAAAGCCATCAGATACTAGCATTTGGGTTTTAACTGACCAACCTCCTGAAATGTCATGGATGACCCCAATCAGGAACTATCTGAAAACAGGGTTAACCCCTTCTGATAAGAATGAAGCTCGCCAGATAAGACTCAGATCGGCGAGATATATGTTGATTGAGGGGAAGCTTTATAAGAGGGGATATTCATCCCCACTCCTGAAATGTCTGAACCCAGAGGAAGCGAGCTACGTACTGATCGAGATACACAAAGGCATATGTGGGAACCATGTGGGTGGAATCACTTTAGCTCACAAAGTGATCAGACATAGATATTATTGGCCGACTTTGAAAAAAGATGCTACTCAGTACGCACGAGCTTGTGCTACTTGCCAAAGGTTAGCACCGATCACAAGAATGTCCTCAGAGCAGTTAACATAAGTCTTCGGCCCTTATCCTTTAGCCAAATGAGTAATCGATTTGATAGGCCCATTACCCATCGGCAAAGGAGGAGTTAAATTCGCCATAGTGGCCATGGACTATTTCACAAAGTGGGCAGAGCCCGAGGCTTTGGCGACCATCACAGAGGCTTGGGTAGAAAAGTTTATCTGGGAGAATATTGTGTGTTGATTCGGTATACCCTATGCCATAGTCACAGACAATGGCAAACAATTTGATAACGCAGAGCTAAGGAAGTTCTGTGAGGACTACAACATCAAAAAGTGTCCTCGACACCTTACCACCCTCAGTCCAACGGCCAAGTCAAGGCGATCAACAAGATAATCAAGCACACCTTGAAAGCCAGGCTGGAAAAGCTAGATGGAAATTGGCTAGAGGAATTGCCCGAGGTCCAATGGTCGTAAGGACAACGACTAGAACCTCCACTAACGAGACACCCTTCTCGATTACTTTCGGCACAAAAGCAGTAATCCCAGTAGAAATCAGAGAGCCTAGTCCAAGGATTGCATTCTATAGAGAGGAAGGAAATGATGAACTGATCCAGGAGAAATTAGACCTACTGGAGGAGAAAAGACTAATTACAGAAGTACATAACAATATACAAACAGAGGGCCGAACGGTTTTACAACTCGAGGGTAAAACTGAGGCAGTTCAAAGAAGGCAAATTGGTAGTCCGGAAAGTGTTAGGTCCGACGGCGCAAGGCAGCGGAAAGAACTGGGAAGGTCCATATGTGATCAAAAGAGTATTAGAAAAAAGGACGTACGAACTTGAAGAAGTGGACGGAAAGAGAGTGCCACACCCTTGGAATGTCCAACACTTAAAGAAGTACTACCAGTGAGCACTGGAGGACAAACGAGGTTGGTAATGCAACCTCTTACTACTTATATCAAGGCACTAGACCATATTTGAATAGAATCAAGGCAGTAGGCCAAACGAGTAGTGGGTTTGGGGGCTATATTAAAAG
This sequence comes from Pogostemon cablin, assembly GCA_023678885.1. Taxonomy (NCBI): domain Eukaryota; kingdom Viridiplantae; phylum Streptophyta; class Magnoliopsida; order Lamiales; family Lamiaceae; genus Pogostemon; species Pogostemon cablin. The sequence continues at coordinate 15,530,716 of CM042952.1, read as the reverse complement.
GGGAGAGTTGTATGAAAATTCTGGTTATGTGGCTATGGATATTTATTTAATGGAATATGAATCATTAAATTCGATCCCGATCAATAGGGAAGGAAGGTCATAGCATAATATAAAAGGGGTTATAGAAAATCAATGGCTAAAACAAAATCAAAAATGGAAAAATGGATGGTCTCGAAATAAAAGGGTAAAATCTCAAAAGGACATACCAAAAATAGGGGGATGGACGTTGATGGTTGAATAAAAAGATATAATAGCGATATAGGAAATACAGAGATAAAAATGGGAGAAGGGAATCAGGATAAAGAGGTGAATTTTGGAGTCTCGTCGGAATCAGAATAAAATAAAATTCGGAGTAATGGTCGAGGTATCGAAATCAGAATAGATGCATGAATTTTGGAATCGCATTTGGAATAAGGAGGTGAATTTTGGAGTCTCATCGGAATTAGAATAAAAATACAATTTGGGTTGAAGGTCGAGGTATTGGAATCAGAATAGAGGGATAAATTTTGGAGTCTCATTCGGAATAAGGAGGTGAATTTTGGAACCTCATCAGAATCAGAATAAAAAATAGTTCGGAGCAAAGGTCGAGGTATCAGAATCAGAATACAGAATTCAAATTACAAACCATCATTGCAAATAAAGTTTTTACTCATACGGGGAACTAAGAGAAGGAATGTCAATCTTTCTTCCGACCACTGAGAGATTGGAAGATGCTAGCCATTTTGTCTTCCATTTCCTTTAGCTGTGCGCGGATAGCCCTCTCCTCAGATGATCCGGGATGGGGAATGCGTTGATCTAAAGCCCTAACAAGGGCTTCCATTTCGATCAGCTTGGCTCTGGCCGCGGCAGCTTCGGCTTGGTCAGCATCCCTTACAATCTCTATTTCAGCCAACCTGGTCCTAACCGTAGCCATTATAGCCTATTCTATCGCCAAATTAAAGTCCATATCCTGCAAGCGATTGTTCTGGTCTTCAACAACTGAGGCCAACTTCACATTTTCAAACTTCAGAACAGTAAATCTCTCTTTCAAATCAACAGAAGATTCTTTAGAACCACCAACCATTTGACTGGCAAACAGACAATACTGGTCCATGATATGCAAGGAAGTGGAAAGAGACGCAGCAGCTTCGGCCATAGTGGCTAAACCGGTAGAACTTTGGGGAAGGAAACTTGAGTCAACGATAATAGGAACGTGACGATTGAATCGAAGAGAAGCACCTTGGATGAAGCCCAAATCCCCCAACTCTTGCAAGTCAGGCTCGTCAGACTCATCAGTGATAGACTTCCCACGCACACGGGCCTTTTCGATGGCCAGCCTCTCTGCCTCACACTCGGCAACAGCAGGATTTGCTTGTTTGACAACACTCGAAGAATTCAGATTAAGTGGGGAAATAGCAGGAATCACCTGGGAACCGAATTACGGGATACTGGTATCAACTTTCTTCTCAAAAACACCCATGGGAACAGCTCTCCTCTCGGGCCCGACCATCATATCGTAGTCTTCAGGCCCTGAATCATTTCCCATCTTGGGTTTGGAAGCCTCATTCAATCTTGGATCCTCTTCTGGATCTTCTTCACTCTCTAAATCGGCAACTGGGGGATCTGCAGAAGGACACCGTTGATGAGAACATATGAGACACAAAAAAGAGAACGAAGCGCGAACCAAAGTAATCATTCCCCTAAACTCATTATCGAGAATTTCGAACTCACCGATGGATGGAGACTGACGTGGTCTAAAGCTAATACCAATTTTTCGAGAAGATTCGCCACGTTCATAAATGCCCCTCCAACGTTTACCCAGTAGGGAAGTAGCCATCATTCCGGTAAAATCATCAAGAATGGAGAATCCAGGAGGAGTGGAGGTAACATGTCATGGTCGTTCCCGTAGAGGACACATTGGAGGCAAGACTCTGATGTGAGTAATCTGTTCTAACCGAAGATCTTTGTCAAGTTTGAAATCCCCACAGTCAACCGACAAACCTTCAAATTCTTCTTCTTCATCACGGGAGGAGGACTGAGCAGAATAATCTGAATCAGCTTCATCGTTAGAAAATTAGTATACATGCTTGTGGTGAGTTAAAGATGAGCCAGTAACAGAGATGGTGGACCCCACTAAAGACAGAACACCCCGGAGCTCATGTGAAAAAAAAGATACTAAATACAGATCGAAGCACCTTGACAAATAAAAGGAGATCACAGGAGAATAAAATGAAAAATACCAGCAGTGGTACAATGACTAAGGGTAGACGGCCCGACAGACACGAGAATAGGTTCTTGGAGCAGAGGAGTGGCACGATAAGAGTTGCTGTTGGAGGACAAGATCTCATAGACACGACTAAATCCATCACTTAACTGTACGAGGGGATGATGGGGAGGACCTGCACAAAGTAATAAAAGAATGTTAGAAATTCCCAAGAGCAATTCAGAGCCCAGAAAAGAGGGAAGAACCATACACTTGCTCAATGGGAGGAACCGACAAGGAAAAGTCACTAGGACACCATTTACTCGAAGACAATAATTACTCCTCAACTAAAACCAAGCCTATTCCCAACTCCTATCGATAACATCGGAAGTACCAACAAAGCGATGGTTATCATGAGAGAGCAAATGATAAAAACCACCGGAACGACCAGAGCCAACATAGAAGAAAAGATACTCTAACTTAAAAGGGTCCTGAATAGTGTGGCCCAACACATGGAATAAAGACATTGTAGATATCAGATGTAACCAAGAAGAGGGCAGCAACTGTCCAATAGCCATATCACACATTTGTAACAGCAAACCAACAACAGGCAGAATTGGGAGATGCAAACCAGTTAGAAACAAAGAGTTTTAAAAGGCAGTGCACTCCGGAGGAGGCTCGGTAATAGGAACGCCATTACAGGAGAAACAAAAGCCATGCCAGGATTGCCAAACAGCTGATGAATTTCCTCCAAGCACTCAGCGGAGAGTCTAGAGGGTGGCACCCAATCTAGACGCTGAGCCATACCGCAAAGGGCAGCCCCTACATCGCCGATATCCCGATGTGCTGGTAGATAATCCATGGATTCAGGGGCAAGAGAGGACCATATTCCTCATCGACAAGTATCGACACGCCGCCAACAACCACAGCCAGTGCGATGGGAGTACTCTACCAGTCAGGTGAAGGAACAGAAGTTAGATTACCTCCAGATGAAGAAGTAGACAAATCCCTCAAATTTGGGCTAGGCATCCTTCGAAGACGATTAGAATTGCGTACACCATGCCACACATGCCTCTTTAGTGTAGAATCAGAGGTGCTAACCTCTTGAACATCAACCGGCGGGGGAGTACCTTCACCAGACATTATCAATGACGAACACGAAAGGTAGGGTTTAGCAAAAGGCAAAGATAAGGAAAATTTTAAAGAATGCTGGAAATTTGGAGGAGCAGTTACGTGGAAAATGAAAAGGAATATGAAAAAGATTTGAATTTAGAAAAACAAAAGTCGAAAGATTTTTGACAAAAATAAAAGCAACCTATGTCATGACCAGACACGGTAAACAAAGAACGGCAAAGATCAGACGGCGGGAAAGATAGGACTTTACAACTTCCATGATGCTCTTTCTCGGAAGATACCTGGAGGGAATAAAGATTGTTCTGGATTTGGGCCATGTCAATATGGAATTGATCCTCTTTCACCTTAATCTTTTCTTGATGCTTGACCTCCAAGGCTGCAACCCTGTCAGAAAGTATCTTGTTTTCTAGCTCAAAGCACTTTTTCTTTCTCGGAACTAGCCAACAGACTATCATACCGAGCACGCAGGGTTTCAAAACTCTCATTGAGCTTGACTCTCTTATCCTATTCAATTCTCGATTCTCCTCGGATTTGAGCCTCGACGGTGCTCGCCTCGATGGCTCTCCGATCATGGTCTTTAATCTTACTCAGGAGCTGGGTGGCCTCCTTTTGCAACTGATACTCACATCTCTCCAACTCAAAGATTTGATGCATGGAATTGGCAACATGGAGCGCTTGCCGACCCAAATAGCTAGCAGCACGAAGAGATGCCCCAGCGGACATCTCCTCCACGTGACCTAGGATCTCTTTAGTACACCCCTTGAAGGGAAAGACAGCAGCATGGACCAAACAGGCAGGAGCATCAAAATCAAACAGAGGCTCCTGACTGCGAAGAAAAGTCCTACCAACTTCATCAAGGTTACCATACTTCACTAAAAGTTCCTTATCAACTACCTGGTTCACAGGTTGATAAGGGGTAGCATCTTCCAATATGAGTGGCACAGGAGGGGCTACCTCAGTGGATGAACGCTCATAGTCCCAGAAACGCAAAGGGACTTTCTCTTGGTAATAGCGCCAAATTTTTGAAGGAGAATAGTAAGAAGTAGAGTTACCCGAGGGACCTTCGAAAGGCATACCCTAAAGACTCGGATCGGGAACAAGCCGATACTCAGGGGCTCGATGGAAGGATGTACCAGGAGTATTAGAAGTGCCAACCAGAGACCTGACAGGAGCTTCGAGAGAGGGGGACGAACTGATCTCACAAATGTCTACGGTCTCTCGAGGGGTGGATTCGGGAACACCAGAGGAGCTAATGCAAATACCACTAGAACTGTCGTCTCGAACCTTCTTTGGAGGACAGGCAATAAGAGCAATACTGTCATGAGTTTCTTCATTAGAACTCTCGTCATACAGATGGTACTTCCTTTTTGAAGCCACGAATTTGGCGATGATAGCCTTGGAACCATCCCTTTTAGACTTCGAGTTTTTCGTGTCCCTTTAGGAAACCTTCTCCTCGGCACCCAAGGTTTTCCCCTTGGCAGTACCAATATCTCACCTCGGAGAAGTAGGATCAGATGGATCACGGATCTTGATGGCCTATAGGGGCTGCACGACGAGAGGGGCTTCGAAAATTTTCTTGGACGGGGTTTGAGACACTTTCTTTTTTCCTTTTAGAGTGCGGCCTATTTACAAACAGAAAGAATGATGGCAATGCTAGCAGTGTCAGGCATGAGGTGCTTTGCCTCCCCTAAACAAAACAAAAAGGAAGGTGAATACAAAAGAAAAGAGAAGATAGGGGTATGAGAAACCCCACCGGAAAAGCACTAATAGAATGAGGCAAAGGACACGACAACAGAAAATCACCTGGCATGGCTATAGCCTTAGAAGTAAAACCGGCAGTGAAGAGATTCTTGCAAGTAAGAATGGAATGAAAATGGCGATCCTTCTCGAAGAGATTACGAATGCGATGAAAGGCGTCCTGAAACTCTGGTGACAATTTCTTAAGAGCGCACGACTCACTTACTGCATAAAATGAGAAAGAAATGTTTGAATATTTCAAATAGTACGGAGAAGAACCGAAATACATACACACACTAAGATCAGGTTTGAAGAAGGAACTCATAGGGAACACAGTCGGATGCTGAGGATCCTCGGAATCAAAGACACAAGGCCCCCTCTATGGCCCACGAACCCAAAACCAGTGATCTTTCAACTTTTTAACCGATCTAGGCAAAGAGACAACCAGGTTAGCCTGACGAGGCGCTAAATAATAATACCCTTTCATCCTAGCATTCGGAGTGAGCCGGTACAGGAAATTGATTTTAGAGGTACTAAAAAATGGATAATTCTTCAAATGAAAATGAACTAAGATCCCTATTAAGGCAGCCCAACCATTAGGAGCCAACTGAGCAGGGGCTATGCCCCAAAAATTGAGAATACTCCGGATACAGGGATGAAGAGGGAACCGAAGGCCAAGCTCAAACTGCAACTCGTAGGCCGCAACAACATTAGACGGAGCAAACACATACGAACATTTGAAGAAGGGAGGAAAATTCGATATCATCCCCACATTCGAATGCACCGATGTCGATAGTGGTATTTTTCTCTAACCAAGAATCCTCAATGGTGGAAGGGAAGTCCTGGGTAGAGAAGCGGACTCCATCTCCCCACGTTGGAAGCTTACCGAGATGAGCCACCAGCCTGGGACCGGCATCGGCGATGTTGGCATTATGCTTTAAACCAAAATTCAACACAAAATTGGTGACCGTTTGGTCAAAGGCAGATTTGGAAAGAGAACGAGAATGAGAACCCTCTTCTTGATAGGGAGAAGGAGACCCAGCACTCCCAAGCAAAGAAAAGAATCAGTTGCCCGTGAAAGGTATTTCGAATGGGAGATGGAATCCTCACGATCCATGTTTGTGAAGTTATAGCAAAGGAAGAAATGGTGTACAGAAAAAAAGAGGAGGAGAAACCCTAGGTTATAGCGACGTCGAGAACCCAGAGACACTAGAAAAAGTAAATTAGGAAAAAAAAGAAGGAAAAGGGAAAAGAGAATACCTGGAGAAGGAAAAGGGAGCACACAGTATAAGGGGAATCCCAACCGTATATGAAGGAGGAAAAATCGAAGGAAGAGATGAGGGAGAAGAAAATAAACCGACAAAATTTTTGAAATTTGAATGAAAGCACCAAATGTCAGAGAAACCCCCAACCTTACGAAAATATCAGGAGACCCTGATAATCAAGGGACAGAAAGAAGGCGAAACCAGGATATGAAACTAAGGTAGGAGAAGCAAGAATCATACATACTGAAGCATGAGGGATATAACTTACAAAAATATAGGTCGACCCTAGATAATCTAAAACCATCAGATTATCCAGGCTTGAGGGGCTAATGTTATGGGTATTATATCCCCTAAGTCTAATGGGCCGGAAGATAAACAAGTCGAGATACTACGAGGAAGAGACACAAATACAAAGAGGTAGGCCCAAGCCCAAAGGAAACTTTTCGGGGAAGAGCCAAGAATAGGCCCAATAGAGGAGCCCATCATCAAGGGCTGGAGAAGCCCAAGAGGATAAGACGAGAAAAGGGCTGAAGAACAAAAAGCCCACTGAAGCGATAGAGGGCCGAGACCTCTCGGCAGAACACCCCAACTCCAAAGCCGAAGAAGACATCCAAGGGGTCGGACGAATCATACAGCCCCGAAAACTAACCCATCCGACTGCAGGAAGGATTATCAGAGCTGTTGGGGAAAGTACAGACACGACTGCAGGAACAACTAGTAGAGACAGGTAAGAAGACAAGAATAACGGTAAGAAGGGAAGTTTTGGGCAGCACTCTCATACTAGAGGACAACACACAACAGACATGCCTTTCTTGATCCACCAATAGGAAGCCAACAAAAGGGAGAGAAAGACCTACTGCACTTTGGGAGACATCTGGTGGTACTCTGCACCAGTTGTTGAAAGTCATTGATGTACCAGCAACCCTCATTTATGGTTTCTTGTCTCCGTCTAGGTGGCACGACGGGATTGGACGACCACTAGGGTTTTGCTTATAATATAAATAGCTTCTCTCACAAGAGAGAAGCAGGTCACCCTTTCTCACTGAGACATTACACTTGTAATTGGAAAGTTTATGAGGGTTGTTCTAAAGGGGTGTAATAAAATAGGTTAAGGTTTTGTGGTTGGATCTCTCATCTATCTCATATTGACTTGTTGTTGTGTTTGATTGTGATCGTTCTTGGCTCAGTTACCTGATAATCTTTATTCCTTAATCACAAATTAACTAGCTAAGAACACACATCAACAAATACCAACAAACAACAAATTTTCTATCAAATCTACCCAAAGACATTTTACAGAGACCAAACTAACCTTCACCCTTTTAATCCAACCAACACCACCGCCTCGCCGGCCGCCGCTGCCGCGAGTTGTCACCGCACCTATATGCTAACTGACACGGGATCCGTACCAATATCAAAATCGATATCCGTACCAATATCAAAATCGACACACACCCCTACACACTCACCATAGGACACATAGGGTATTATAAGTTGAATAGGAAACGACATTTGGCTAATATTAATATAAAAATTGATTATTGTTGGTAATAATATTTAGGATAAATAAATGAGTATTTTATAAATTCTCCCTAGAATTTATGTGTAATAATACTATTAATTGATCAATAACATATGGTATATTATAAGATGTAACTTCCATTCGCATAATTTATAAATTAATCCTAGATAGCTAACTATCGTTTATGAACATAATAGCATGCATTGGTGGACCTACATAGGTGCTAGGGGGGCACTGGGCCCCCCTTGAACTTTTTATAATTAGTAGTATATATATAGAAAATATTATAGAATCTCTTCGTAGCCTAATGGTGAAGTAGCCAAATTGGGTAATTGATGCTGCAGTGTTCGATTCTCATCAATTACAGCCACTATTACATTTTTATTTTCCTCTTTTATTTTAAATAAAATAATTTCTCTTAAAAATTATAGAACAATAAATGCGAATCGTTGCATGAGAGGAATACAGTATTATTTTGTGCCCTCCTCGACATAAATTCTGCGTCTGCCACTGATAGCATATAATCTACGTAATAATACGCAGGCCGGTGTAGTTACTTTTATACAATCAAATTTATTTTACTATATTCAAATATTATGTACTCCATTAAATTTTATGTAACTAATTTAATTAAGATAATTAAATTGTTAGTTTAATATACGAAACATAATTAAAAATATAATCCTATAATATATATGTAATATAAGTAATATTTTAATAACATAGCAATATAAATATGTGGGGAAGTCTTCTTCAATAATTATATACAACATTAAACCCACATTTTGTGTCTTATTTGACACGTTACCCTCGTCGTTAAGGTATATAATTTTTAGTCCGCTTCTACTTTTTACTCTTAAAACTACACCATATGGTTGTCCATGTATGAAGATATGTTTCGGAAGATATAATCATACTTTTTCAAAAGATTGTTACTGATTTTTATTTATTGTCATTGCCAAACACAACACTACAGGAAAATGTTTCTTGTTAAATTTTACCATCGTGCTATCATATGAGGGCGTTACAGTCATTTCTTGAAATTTAGACGATATTTCCAATGTTTCTCCTGCAGTTTATCCGTGCCTCCATAACATGGTTTTCCAACTTAGTCATCACAATCAATCTTGTACCATTACATAATCCCGATCTCTGATCAATATTTCTCTATAGCATGATTCGGCGCCAATTTAAGCTTTTGCTGGTGGTTTGGAAGTCCATAACATTTAATAGAAATGAGAAAATCAGTAAAGTAAAGGTTATGATTGCTACTTGAGACAACATCCACCTTACAAACATTGTCGGCACTAAAATATTCTCTTTCGACTCATGGAATTAGAGATAGAACATGTTCATTTATGGATTTTTCGCTATTTTATTTCACCCTCAAGTGTAAGGGATCAATTATAGCGTGTGTGATCAAGTTAAATTAACGTACCCACGGGATAGTTATAAATTTAATAAGTAATTCTATATATGTTAATTCAATAACAAGACAAATCTGGATATTTTTGGAATGATAATTAATTAACTAATGAAAAGTAAAATTAAATAATTAAACTAATACGAATTAAATAAATCATACAAGAGAAACGATTTAAGAGTTCAAGGATAAAGAATTGATAATGCTAAGGCAAACTACTTAACTATGTGACTGATTAATCTAGACCCAAAATAATTATCTGCAGACGTCTATAAGAGTATCACTAAACCTAGTTAAATCACCTTGATCGGATAGGATCTAACACTTATAATGAACTAAAAATCCTAGGATCGATAAGGAATTAACTCTCACTCTCTCTATAGGTACATCATGCTAAATTTCATTAAAGGCTAGAACACTAAACTTCCCTTTCTAGGTACTAAATTATTAACCCCTTTTGTCTCCTTATCAATTACCTAATAATGATGTTTTACCAAGTATTTAGTATTCTAAATTGATTGTCTAACTATTTTAGGAATTATAGGCCAATCCCCTAAGACTGCCACAGGAAACAACAATTATCATGCGGAAACAAAGAATCTTATAAACTATCAATCAGTGATACCGTCATGATTAATTAAAGGAATCAAAACTCAAAACACAATAATATGAAGTCACAAAAATATCTTTTTTAATAAGGAATTAAACATTCTGCAGTATAATAAATCCAAGTCTAGGGCAATCAAATCACATAATCAAAATTATCTTAACGCCTTAACATTAACAACAAAGAAACATAGCCTATGGATTTATGTGGGCAAATCACAAAGATGTAATAAGTCCCAACCATTGTTCTAAAACAACAGAGATAAATAACTGAAAATAAAGAACCCCTGTGAAGGACTCCGATTCTTCAATCTAGTGATTTTAGAACCGTTTTGAATCGATCGGTTCAACCGGTTGAATTGGGAATCGATTCCAGAATCGGTCCGGAAGGACTTCAAAACTATTTTTTGAGTTGAACTGCTAATAACCGCTTCAAACCGACTGGAACCAGAAAACCCGGATAAACTGTGAACCGCCAGTTAAACAATTTTTTTTAAATTGAAAATTGAAAACGTTGACCAGCTGTTAGACACTTAGACAGATCAATTTCATTCGCAAAATACATTGCACATCTGATTCATACTGTTAAAATTTTAAAATCTAAAAGAGGGAAGCAACACAACAATACGTACAACATAACAACACCCTAATACAGCAACAACATTCAATGCTATTTTCGATCTACTGTTTCCAAATGAGCGCTGCCGTATCTGGCATTTTCTTGGTGTGTGATGAAGAAGGACACCGCTGCCATCCTCCTTTCGTGAAGAAGCATGTGTCATAGTTGAAGAGAGGAAGAGTTTGATTGAAGGACCGTGCCGTGGTTATGGAAGAGAGAAATGTTGCAGGGTTGAACTTGAAGAGAAAGAGAGAATGACGATTGAGACTGTGTGATTGTGAAGCCCTAAATTGTTGCTCTATCACAATTATACTTTTATTAATATAAAATTAAAATAAACTCAAAATTAGTGTAATATTTTATTTATTTTTAGAATATGGAGTATTAATATTACTGTATTTCTAATATTTTCTTTTAGTTAGTTGTTTTAAATTGTTGATAATAACTCGGTCACTATTTTGTAGTTATATTTTACTATAAAATAAATTTATTTATTCTAGTATTTGTTATAGTAATTAATATAACAATATAATTATAAAATATAATTAAAATTAGATAAATTTAATTTTTCCAGTTGGACCATCGGTTCAACCAGTCCGATTCGTTGAACCTCGTACCGATGAAGATGCCAGTTGGACCTCTGGTCTGGTTATAAAAATACTGTTTCAATCACGATCTCCATCGAAATCTCCGTCTCTGATCCAAGTAGCAACTCTGATCGTCTCTCCGATTGATGAATGGAGGTGGTGAGTGACGAGGGAATTAGGGCACTGTATCTGTGAGAGGCATGAATTGGGTTTGCTCTTGTGAATCATAATAAAAGCTTTTTATACGCATGGACTGGGCCTGGGAAAAAGATGTGGCGTGTAAATATTGGTCGCACGGTTAGTGCTCGATAGCAAACACAAAAGCAGGCGTCTCGTGCGGTAATGCGTCTGGCGGTGGGCGGTAAGCATGGCACGGCACCGGGTTGAAGACTCAAGCACCCGGCAGGGCGCTCGGCGAAGGATGACACGCGCCAGATATTAAGCTCAGTGAAGGATTCCACAGGCACGGCATGGTGCCAGGTTAGTGTCATATGCGCCCGGTAGGAACCGAGTGCTTCTTCCTTGCTATCCAGAAGTCCAGCCCGGTGAAAATTTTTCTCACACGCTGTTGTGCCAGCCGCAGTACAAACCCCTGCGCGCCCTGCCGGGCACACTGTCGGTAGCCTGCGCGACTCCATGGTTTTAAGCATAACTTCTTCCTCTAAACTCCAATTTGAGTGATTTTTATGTCTAAGCGATCCTCTCTTCCTTGGCTTTATATACATATAAAGCACTTAAAAAACTCATAATCAAATCTCATAGTCAAAACTGTTTTAACGCCCTAACATTACTAAAAAAGAAACTTAACCCATAGATTTACGAGGGCAAATCATAAAGATGTAATAAGCCTCAACTATTGTTTTAAAATAATAGAGATAAGTAACTGAAAAATAAATAACCCTTGTGAAGGACTCCAATTCTTCAATCACGATCTCCATCAGAATCTCCATCTTCGATTCAAGTAGCAGCTCCGGTCGTCTCTCCGATGTATGGATAGATGGAAGGTGGTGAGTGATGAGGGAATTCGAGCACTATATATTTGATAGACGTGAATTGGGTCTGTTCTTGTGAATCGGAATGGAAGCTTTTTATATGCATGGATTGGGCCTAGGCCAAAAATAAATGATGTGGCGTGTAAATATTGGATGCACGATTAACGCTTCGTGGCAAACATGGAAGAGGGTGTCTCACGTGGTAACGTGCTTGGCGGCAGGCGGTACGCATGACAGGGTGCCCGGTTGAAGACTCAAGCACCCGTTAGGGCGATCGGCGAATGATGACACGCGCCTGGCACTGTGCCCGGTGAAGGATTCCACATGAACGGCATGGCGTACAGTTGGTGTCATACGCGCCCAGTAAGAACCTGACACTCCCGTCTTGCTATCCAGAAGTCTAGCCCGGTGAAAATACTGCTCACACGCCATTGTGCCCGCCGCAGTAAGAACCGCCGCGTGTCCCGTCGGGCACATTGTTGGAAGCCTGCGTGATTTCACAGTTTTGAGCATAACTTCTTCATTCAGACTTCAATATGAGTGATATTTGTGTTCACGGGATCCTTTTTTCCTTGGATTTCTATCTATATAAAGAACTTAGAAAAAATTCAACATTTGAAGATGGAAAAAGTCATGAAAATTGGCACAATCGTGCTAAGTAGGAACTGCTTGCGCGACATCACCATTTTTATCATAACTTTCTCATTTGAACTTCGATTGAGATGTTTCTTTAGCAAAAATGATCTATTTCATAGCTTTCCAACCATATATCACAGACTAATTTGGACTTCCATAAGGATACACCAAAATTATGGAAAGTGGACGTCTGTTTGCTTGCAAATAGCATGAATTCATCATTCATTCCAACTTTGCGTTCTTGATTCTTTTTCCTATCTAAACACAGCAAAATACATTTCAAGCACCTTTTAGTCAATAATAATTCAAAGTATAAAGATTTGTGCAAATAGTATCAATTATACACTCAAAGAGGTATCAAATTGAACTCGCAATTACATAAATTTCCACTCTCATCAAACCCCCCAAACTTAAGTTGTTATTCGTCCTTGAAGAACGAAACGACAAACCAAGAGAAATAATGAGGTGGAAAGTCATGTCCAAAGGGAAGATCAAAATATCAACCAAGCCTTCAAAAGATGTAATCAATCTTAACTTGGTTCACATAACTTCGAATTCAAAAGCATCAATTCATTCAAAACATGCAAGTTAAGATAATCATTTCACCTTAAGTGCTCAATTAACCTATGCTCAGAGGATATATATATAGTGTAATTCTCACGCTCATTGTGTATAAAGTTTACGCCTTTTGGGTTATATATATAAGTGTGCTCTCAAATTTAATTCAAGAGCATGCATAACCATAAGCTTGCCCATTGTCTCAACTCTCCTTTTACTTGTAGCTAGCAAATCATGAATAAAAAAGTACTTATTATTTAGTTGTAACGTGGGCTCTTCGGAAGGTAGGAAATATATGGATAAGTGACCCAAAACTTGGATCAATCAAGTGGTCGTTCCATCATGATCATTCATTCTTCCTCATCGCTCTCATTTCAAGCTCAACTCCTCTCAACTTCGAACTATTTATTTCTTTCTTCAAGTACAACCCTTTTACTTCTTTTAACTCTTTCACTTTTCAACTCCATTGTTTTCCTTTCCTCGCCCTTTATATTTTCTCGAGGTACTAGTTTCGGAAAATACCTCTCGCATCCTCCATAGAGTACTAGATTTAAGCACTATCCTAGGGTGTTTGTTTCCGTTGAGTATTAGATTAAGCACTACTCCCGGGGGATTTTCCTTTTCATCCTTAAGATTCTTCCTTTATCATCCTTATCAACTCTCAAATCACCACTCTCTTCAACTAAGCTTTATTGGCTATCAAAAGAATGGATTTAAAAAAGCTCAATGGGCTAACTAAGGATTTAATGAATTCAAGTAAAGTATATGAGAAAAGATAGACTAAAATCAAAGATGACCTAATATCATTTTCATAATCCACTAGACTATTCTCGAATATTAAGGAGACTCAAGGCAAGTTCTATAATACATGCACAAGAATGATATGCTCAATAATAATAATAATCAGGCATCAATATATTCATGATTTATGGGCTCAAATCTCACTTGGCTTTTTAATAGAATGAACGAGCACTCTTCAAGGCTACGCATACATCATAACAAGCACATCACAAACTTCAAGCACTTAAGAATTTAAGCATGTTACTCTTATTAATCATAATCAACATCTTAGCATAGTCATGATAAACGCTCAAAGATCCCCATGAAATTCAAGTTATGGAATATAAAGCTCATGCTCCTCACTCATAAGAATTTGAAATTCACAGAAAAATTTAGAATAAGGAACGAAGAAACGTGATTTCAATCTCCTTCACACCTTGGAAGTTCCTCAAGTTTTCCAACTCGATCAGGCGTAGGCCTCAGATAGAACTCACTTTGCTACTCCAATACCCTTCTCAATCAATAAAGCTCAAACACAAAACTCATCACCACAGGATTCATTAGAATATTGGAAATAAAAAAACGATGACAAAGCACTAAGGACACATAAAAAACATAAAAATAAAGGAAAATACACAATACATCAAGATTTTTGCAAAAAAAAATTCAAAAGATTGAAAAATAACAAAAAAACTGACCTCCAAGCACACAGACACTAAACAATGTAGAGTAAACATACCTAGGTGCGGATGGAACAAGGGAAGAATATTACCACCCTAAACTTAGATGAAAACGTGAGTTGAATCTAAGTTTAAAAGGATTTTATTACCTTAAGTGTAAGCACGCACCTTGAATATAATTCACCTAGCACAAGACACAACAAACAAAACAAAATAAAAGCAATAAAATGCTGGATTACCTCCCACCAAGCGCTCTTGTTTAACGCTGACGAGCTCAATGGAATGTAGACTCAGAGATTTTTGGACTCATGCATCAACACTCCTTCATCTTTCATCCTTACTTTAAAATGTTGTTTCGCCATCTTTCGATCCATCTAAATTATCTCTTCCTTCTTACTCTCAAGATCAGAATGTTGTTTCGCCATTTAAAATGTTGTTTCGCCATCTTTCATCCTTGCTCAGTATCCTTGTGGAAGTCATCATGTTGAGGAACAGAATCAATAGGAATGAAATCTCGATATTTAAAACGAGTGAACATGCTCGCCGGCGGGTGCCCCTATTCGGCTCTAGATGCATAGACAGATGTGCCACCGGGAATGTGGCTCAGTGGGAGCTCATTGTCGTGCACCGAGCTCATTGTCGTGCGCCCTTTCTCGGTAGTGGTTGGGCATCAGCTCGTTCAATTCATCCCTCCAGTACGAATGCTCGGTGCTGGATGTGGGCTCCCAGTAGCTGCCGAGCATGTGGTCATCCATCTCCCCCTATTGCTCGGTGATGGGCATGTTTGCCCAGTAGCCGCCCGGTGGGGTGCTCGGTGGTGAGCGAACCTTCTCGGAAGGTACCAAGCGTGCCTCTGAACCTATTTTCGATGTGTTGTTCATCATTCGGCATCTTTGGTCCCTCATACTATTTACCACTTCTCAATGTAATTGTCATGCACTGATGTTCTCTCTGATTAATCTCAGTCTGTGCTGGAAATTTCCCTTGATGTTGCAACTTACCCACTGCAACATTCAACTGATTGATTGCAAGATCTGTTTCCTTTTGCTTTCTTTCTATTGTCGCTTGGTTTTTTACCATCATCTTGAGCATCAAATCAAGCTTATAATCCATAGATGTTTTCTCTTTAGTAGATTTCTCGATTGGATTAAATTCCGAAGGCGGTGCAACTGCGCTATTAGGATTAGAGTAAGACAGATTCTCATCCCTTCTCTGATTGTCAAAGTTTGAATTTCCTTGGTTCCAACCTTGATGAAACTTACAGTTTTTCTCTTGGTCATTTATCCCACCAAACTGATTATTTGGTCCGAAATTCTGTCTATTTCTGTATTCCCCTTCAAAGCTCTGTCCCATAGTATAGTTTGCATCCTTAAACTGCTCTTTATCTCTATCCCTCATCACTTCCCCTTTGAATCTGTTTCCTTGAGTGAGGTGATCCAACTTTTTATGGAGCTCATCAAATCGATCATGAATTGCTGAAACTTCATGATTTCTGGCCTGTATCTCTACCTTAGCCACTTTGTCAAAGGTGGCTTCTCCTTCTGCTCTCTCTGTCGGCCAATCATAGGTATTAGGTGCCATCTCTTCCAAGATCTCTTCTGCTTCCTCTACAGACTTCTAAAAAATAGATCCACCTGCTGTTGTGTCCACCAACACTCTTGAATCTCTTCTTATGCCTTGATAGAAAACCCTAAGCAGGTATCCATTGAAAATCCATGCCTAGGACAGCTCCACAACAGCTTTTTGAACCTTTCTCATGCCTCATAGAAACTCTCCAAGGATCCTTGTTTGAATTATGTGATCCTTTTCTTTATTAAGAAACTCTTAGAGGGAGATAAGTACTTGTTCAGAAATCTATCTTCCAATTGCTCCCAAATAGTACAACATCCTTGAGAAAGGTTGTTGTACAACTTCTTGGCTTTTCCTATAAGTGAGAATGGGAAAAAAAAGCCGCATCCTGATAGCATCCCCTGGAACATTCATGTGCTTCTGTGTCCTTGCATACTCATAAAAAATCTATAGATGCTCACCAGGATTCTCCAAAGGTGTCCCACTAAATTGTTGTCTCTCTACCATCCGATTAAGTTTAAAAGGCAACTCAAAATTTTCTGCCGTGATCGCAGGTCCATTCAACCCAGCATTAGTGGTGTGTTTCATTTTATATTAGTCTCGCATATGGGTCAAGGCATGTTGATCATCAGCCATCCCTATAGTCTCAGTCTCTTCGTCTAAGTAAACTCCATCAAATTTCTATGAAAGCTCTTCAACTTCCTCTTCATCGGACGAATAATACTTCTCAGATTCAAAACTGTCAACTAATGTGTATGGCTGTTTCCTCTTTCTCCTGTTCTCTCTAACAAGTGCTTCATGCTCTAGGTTTAGTGGTTCGATAGGGAGTCCACGTGACTGATTGGTCGTATATAGCCGAGATGACCAATTAAAGAATTTATTGAACCTAAGGGAGAAAGGTACTAGTGCTTAAGCGATCTCAAGTTTATCGTGATTTTATAAGGACGATAGAAAATGAGGATAAGACGCAAATGAATGCAATTAAACTAATGCAAGAAATAAATGATTAAATGAATGCAAGATAAATGGGTTCCAAATGATGCAAGGATGAGATTGGCAACAATCATGGCATGGATAATAAAGTAATCATGGAATTAATTATAATCTATCATGGACATAGCATAAGAGCGATCACTAATTCCACCTAAACTCTCTACCAAGATGGATAGGATGCAGGCCCTCAATAAGACTCCCAAAAGCACTTAATATCGATACCATAGCGAACAACTCCCACTAGATACTAATTACTCTACGAGTTCCCTAATTAGGTACTAAATCATAAACAATATTCCCTTTTAAGGTACTATGAATTCACTAATAGCTTGGGTCTCCTCATCTAATCAACTAATCTCTCAATTAAGCTAATCAAATGTTCTATCAAAGGGTTCTAAATCTAGAAGTATAGACATATCTCATTCTAAATTAATGCACGTGAAGTGTATGATGTAATGATTCAATGAACTATCCCAAACATATAATTGATTTGTCAATCTAATCACATGTCCATGACAATTAATCACACAATTCATCATATACATCAAGCAGTCAACATTCAATGATAGAAATACACAAAGCCCATTCAAGATTAAAATCAAATTGCATAAAAACTAAATTATCCAACACCAATCATGGAGCTAATCTCACAAAGGAGATTAGCCTATCATAATCTTAGAGAAAACAACATAGACAATTGTATCTACAAATCCCATGACAAATCTATAAAGAAGTTCACAAAAATTAGAAATAGATTCCCCCTTTGAAGCGTTTCAATGGAGATCTCCTTCTTCTTCTTGTAAGCTTCACTCTCCCTTGCTTCCTTGATCATTTGGATGGTGGATTTGATGAAGGGGATCAAGTGTAGATGGATGGATGAAGAATGGATGAGAGGGATGGTGTGAATTGAAGGAAATGGTGTGTGAGGTGTATGTAATTGATCCCCAAATTTGTTCTAATAGATGATTGGGAGGTTTTTGGGTATTTATACTCCCTTGAAAAGCCCTAATTTCGAAGTGTACAACAGACAATTTTGCATGAAAATTCAACCGAGTTTTTAGAAATTCGGTCGAATTTTTCTTACAGAATGTGTAGCCTTCGATGCTCTGTTTTGCCCGTGTCTTTCGAAAAAATGCATAAAAATTCGACCAAATTTCTGAAAACTCGGTCGAATTTTTGTGACAGCTTCGTGATGTTTCACTGTTTTGGCTCGTTCTCCCTCGTTTTAACTTTGAATTGAGATCCGCTTTTTCCTACATCTTCTTCTTCGCATCTAGAATCTCTTTTACTTAGAAATCATACATTTAAGCTCATTCTCACACATTTCTATAAAAACACAAAATACAACTAAAATACATATAAAATATGGATAAAATAATACGAAAACACACGTAAAATGACACTAAAATCTAGGTGAAAATATCACTCATCACACCCCCAAACTTAAAGTGTTATTCGTCCCCGAACAACAAAATGATAAACCAAGAGGAGTGATTGTCACCTAGGAAAAGACTAAACGAACATAAGCAATAAAACATCAATGACAATAAGAATTACAAACTATGCTAAGTCATTCTACAAGATTAAACTCATAACATGAAGAATTAACTAGTCAATCACAAGAGAATAAAGAGTAATATATTCCCTTTTGGTCCAAACCTCACAATGGATATCAATGTCATTCAACACTCTTTAAGGTAAGGTAAATCGACACTCATTAACCAGTTGGCTCAACTCGCTATAAGCTTGCTCGCGGACTATATTCACAAACCACCAAAGTTTTAATTAATGATCAAAAAAGGTCTTTACTTAGGATGTAATGATAGGCTCTTTGGTAATGTAGGAAGAATATGGATAATAGTGACTAAACAAATGTAAATAATCGAAGAGATGTCAAATTTCTCCAACTTCTTCACTTATATTTCTTCCTTTCTTTTCTTTGCAAATCTTAAGCACTAATCATCAATTTTCCTTTGATTGTTTAACTTCTTTTGATTCATGCATCCTTCTTTGAACTTTTGAGTACTTGAGCATATTGTTATTTCTTTGCTCATTTTCTTGTTTTAAAGGTTGCATGTCCATTCTTGTTTGCTCTTTTTTTTACCCTCTTCCTTACTTGTTTACCATTTCATTTTCTTCTTTCGCACAATAAATCATCAACTCTCTAGCTACCATCTCCTCAATCACCCACACAAAAGGTATATATATAAGGCTTAAGTGGGTAATCATGGTTTGCAATGTGCTAAATTCAAAAGAAATAGGCTTAAAGGCTCAAAGTGGTTAACTAAGGATAATGTTCATGGTATGAAAATATTTGGCAATGACTGTGAATTACAAGGATGACCTTAGATCATATCATCAATCTCCACTAATCGGGTTCGTTCCTATAGTCCTTGAGCAAGTTCTAGCTTATCAAATACAACTGATCCACTCATGAATAAATATACCATGTATGCACGGTTGAGGCTCAAATGCTCACAAGCTTATGCTCGGACCTTCAGGAACTTATTACACCACATTCATCTCAAAATTGAATAAGTTAAATAGAACATGTCACAATTCGAAAGTGTAGAGATTCTTAATCATAACTTATTATCACTTATCGCAGCAACATGTCATCACTCATATTAAAATGACTCATGACATCCAAAAAAAACCACCAAATAACCCTAGATAAGAATAAGAAAATACACAAAACATAAAATAAAGACTCAACAAACAAGAAACAACCAAAAACACATAACATGCAAAAATAAAAATCACCATCATTAACAATAAAGCACAATTCTATATCATCCATGATCAAGTAAGCTCACAAAAATTCCCATCTTTGATTGAAAATAGAAATCCTAAATTACAAAAAGTAAACATCCCAAAAACATAACAACGAAGTAACATGCTAATCACATTAATCCAAATCAACATTCATGTCAAGCAACTAGAAGTGGTAAAGTATAGAGTGAACTCTCTCAATAGGCATTTGGTAGTGGAAATGGTTGGCACTAGCTTCCGGATTGAATATACAACGAATCTCGACTTGATCTCCGGGCTCAATTCGTACTTCCACTACACTTCATTCATGCTCAACAACTCATCAAAAACATTAGCTCAACAATATCATTAAAAATATGGACTATCATGTACTTCAACAAACCAAACGGACCAAAATCATACAAATACTCATGAGAAAATTTTTAAAATTAGCCCAAAAACACAAAAAGTATATGCCTTCAAAACAAAGTATGTCACACTACGCCATATCCCCCCAAACTTAAATTGAAATAAGAGCTTCGAGTTAAGTTTGCAAAAAGTGCTGTGCCGTACCTACACACTTCAAATCAAGCACTTCTCGTATCTTCAATACGTATCTTCCTCACGAGCACAATCAACCTACATGCCAAAAATAACAAAACAATATCAAATCCATAATCCTTATTGAAAGCATTGAATAAAGCAATAAAGATAATGATGGGTTGCCTCCCATCTAGCGCTAAGTTTAACGTCTTCAAGTCGGACGATATTGTCAAGCTCATGGTGGTCTAGAATAGTCCTTAGGCACTGTCATAGGTTTCTTCTTGAAGTAGTGCCTTGTGCTCTCCTGTTTAACCACAAGAACATGTCCTTTCTTGTTGAATAATTCAAGCAATTGTTCTCCGAAGGCGTTCTTCACAAGGAATTGCCCTTTCCACTTGTTCCACTTTTTCCATGGGGCTTTATATGCATTTTGAACTTCAACCACATCCCCCGGTAAGAATTCGGGCATTGACAAGTGTGGATGCCCTCTTGCAACCTTTTTCCTACAATCACCAAACAAATTTTTATCAATAAAATCATGAAAATTCTTAAGAGAGCTTGAAATTTCAATAGAATGAGAAGTTTTTTTCTTGTGGGGAGTAGAACCCATGATCTTAGTTTTCGGAGGTTTCTTTTCTTCCATAAGGGCATGAATCTCTTCTTGATTTCGAAGCTTTACTTTCTCAACCATCACTTCAAGAGACTCGACAAATCTTTCAAATTCCCCCTTCAACACTTCTTTCAACTCATTGGCTTTCACCCACTTTGGAACTCTTTCTCTCTTCTCTTTCATAACCTCATCAACCCCCGAACTAGCCTCTTTTCTATCCATCACGACCATTCATTCATTCTTTGTTCCGGAAATAGAAGGCTTGTTGTTCTCTTCTTGAAGTCTTTCCACGATGGACACAAGTTGAGTTAATTGGTGTTCAATGAAACCCAATCTAGCACCGTATGCTACGATTTTATTTGCTAGCATTTCGCACTAATTTCCCATTTGATCCTTCCACGCTTCATTATACTTCTTCTCCCTCTCCATGCGCTCCATAATCTTTCGATCAACTCATCTTTAAGTTTCTCTTTGTAGTCACATTGGGCGGAATAAGAGGTGTTGGAGTCTTGAAAATCTCCCCATAGTTGTGGTTGATTTCCTTCTTTGTTTCTAGAAAAATTTCCTTGAAAAATATCATCCACACCTTGAGGGTATACCTGTTGATGCATTTGATGAGAAACTCCAAAATCTCCATAACCTTGTTGTTGGAATTGTATATTAGGCACTTGTACTCCGAAATCCGGTTGCAAGTTTGGCTCACAATTTTGAATTTGAAATCCTTAAAAATTTTCTTGTGTGTTCATAGTGGGATAAGCACTTCTATTCACCATATCTCGAAGAATATCCATGTAGCTCATATTTTTGGGCTTGTTCTCCTTCTTCTTCCTTCTCAAGGTCTTCTCAAGGTATGCACCTATAAGAGAAAGAAAAATTAAAACAAAAATTTCTAAAGCAAATATATGATACAAAAATAAAAATAAATGTCCTTATTAAGACCACTCTAAACAATCCTTCATCAAACTACTAGCGACCGTTACCTACCCGGCAACGGCGCCATTTGTTTGGCCATTTTATAGTAGGGATGACCAATTAAAATAATTTATCGAACCACGGGGAGGTCGGCGCTAGAGCTTAAGTGAGATCACGTTTATCGCAATTTTATAGAGACGAATCATCAATGGGTAGTTTGATCAAACAAGAAATTAAATCAATCAAAGCAAGCAAACAAGCAATGATTAGCAAACAAGATAGATGGATGAAAAGTGGTTTTCCAAATTAAGTAAAAGTGAGATTAACAACAATTAAGAAGTGGAAATCCTAGGATAAATGCATCGAATTCACATGAATCATGGATTGAAGACTAAGGGGCCAACACTAAGATCACCTAAACTCCATTTCAAGATGGATAGGATATGGTTCTAAACATAGCTCAATGAGTTGGTTCTCAGTCAAACAATTCCAAATAAGTACTAAGTTTGAAATGAGAGTCCATTCACACGATTAATCAACCTCTCGATCAAACTAATCATATGTTCTATCAAAGGGTTCTAAACTCTAAAGGATTTCTCAATCTCTTTACAATTTATAATGCACATGAAGTGTTTGATGAAATGATTCACTCAATTATCCTAAGCACATAATTGATTTCTCAATCTAATCACATATTTAGAACAACTAAACACACAAATCATCAATACAAATCAAGCAATTAATAATCAGTGATAGAAAACCATAGATCCAATCAACATATGAATTCAAATACACAAATCCCAAAATTATCCAACAACTCTCATGTTGCTAATCTCACAAGGGAGATTAGCCTGTCATATTCATAAAGAAATTAACATAGACAATTAAATCCTTACAAATCATGATAAACTAAGAGGTTTAATACAAAGATTGAATGGAAACTCCCTTGATCTATCGTCAATGGTTATTTCCTTCCCTTCTTTGCACTTTTCTCTCTTCCTTGATCCTTTTCCTTCACTTGGATGTAGAAATTGATGATGGGATGATGGTAGATCCAAAGGATGAAGAATGGATGAAGATTATGGTGTGGAATGAAAGAAATAGTGTATGAGGTGTGTGACACAGGGAAACCCTCGGCCAATCCCATCAAATGTTGAATTATTGGGTATTTATACCCCTTGGGAAGCTTCTAGAAGGTTCTGGAATTTTTAGCAGATTTTTACACAACACAAGTCGTGCTCTGCAACAAGGCCACAAGGTGGCCGTGTTGGGTGAATTGATGTAGCTACATGGCCAAAACTTACAGGACCGTGTTATGCAACACAGCTCGTGTGCTGTAACTCGGGCACAAGGTGGTCGTGTTGGATGAATTGATGATGGCACACGGCCACCTCTTATAGGGCCGTGTTCCATACACGGCCCGTGTTGGTGCATGTCCTTGTTTTCTTCACTATTTTAGCTCGTTCTCCCTCGTTTCAACTCCGAATTGAAAATCATAGGTTTAAGTTCATTCACACACATTTCAATAAAAATACAAAACACAACCAAATAACACATGAATACTGATAAAAATACACGAAAACACACGTAAAAAGACACTTAAATCTAGGTGAAAATATCACTCATCAGTGACCTATGGGTCACACACCTGTTCTCACTCAAAAGATCAGAATTGTTTGGATTTAAAAATAAAATAAAAAGCAAGTAAAATTTATCGTCCTACAAGAAAATAAATCACTATAAAATTAAATTTAAATCAACGAACTATCCCCGATAATCGAGCACCAAAAACTTGATTGTCTAACCCGATAATCAACGAACTACCCTTTTGTCTCCTTATAAATTACCTAATAATGATGTTTTACCAAGTAATTAGTATTCCAAATTAATTGTCTAACCATCTTAGGAATTATAGGTCAATCTCCTAAGACTGCCACATGAAAAAATAATTATCATGGAGATACAAAGAATCTTATCAACTACCAATCAGTGATACCGTCATGAATAATTAATGGAATCAAAACCCAAAACACAATAATATGAATTCTAAAAAATATATTCTTCAATAAGAAAATAAACATTCTGTAGCATAATAAATCTAAGTCTAGGGCAATTAAATAACATAGTCAAAATTGTCTTAACGTTCTAAATTAACAACAAAGAAACTTAGCTCATGAATTTATGTGGGCAAATCACAAAGACGTAATAAGCCTCAACCATTGTTCTAAAATAATAGAGATAAATAACTGAAAAATAAGGAACCTCTGTGAAGGACTTTGATTCTTCAATCATGATCTCCGTCAGAATCTCCATCTCCAATCCAAGTAGCAACTTCGATTGTCTCTCCGATGGATGGATTGAAGGTGGTGAGTGATGATGGAATTAGGCCACTGTATCTATGAGAGGCATGAATTGGGTTGGTTCTTGTGAATCAGAATATAAGCTTTTTACACGCATGGACTGGGCATGGGCCAAAAAAATGATGTGGCATGTAAATAATGGTTGTACGATTAGTGCTCGGTAGCAAACACGAAACCGGGCATCTTGTGTGGTAACGCATCCGGTGGTGGGCGGTGCGCACGGCAGGGCATCGGGTTGAAGACTCAAGCACCCGATAGGGCGCTCAGTGAAGGATGACACGCGCCCGACATTGAGCCCAGTGAAGGATTCCACAGGAACGGCATGGCGCCCGATTGGTGTCATGCGCATCCGGTAGGAACTCGGCACTCCCTCATTGCTATCCAGAAGTCCAGCCCAGTAAAAATTCTTCTCACACGCTGCCATGCCCGCCCCAGTACGAACCCCGCGCGTCCATCCCGGGACACTGTCGGTAGCCTGCGCGACTTCACAGTTTTGAGCATAACTTCTTCGTCCGAACTCCAATTTGAGTGATTCTTATGCCCTAGCGATCCTCTCTTCCTTGGATTTCTACACATACAAAGAACTTACAAAAAATCTAACATTTGAAGGTGGAACAAGTCATGAAAATTGGCACAATCTTGCTAAGTAGGAACAGCTTGCTTGACATCACTATTTTTATCATAACTATCCGATCTTAACTCCGATTGAGGTATTTCTTGAGCCAAAATTATATTTTCTTCCATAGTTTTCCAACCATATATCACATGACCAATTTGGACTTCCGTAAAAATATACAAAAATTATGAAAAGTGGACGTCTGTTTTCTTGCAAGTAGCATGAATTCATCCTTCATTCCAACTTTGCATTCTTGATCATTTTTCCTATTAAAATACAACAAAATACCTCTCAAGCACCTTTAAGTCGATAATAATTCAAAGTATACAGATTTGTGCAAATAATATCAATTATACACTCAAAGAGGTACCAAATTAAACCCTAAATTACATGAATTTCTACTCTCATCATGGATTCAACAACTCAATGTGTGGGTGCTAAAATTTCTCTATCTTCAAAGTAGTGCAAACTTTTGTAATTTGTAGCAACTAATGACAATGCTCAATCTTTTCCATCTCCCAAACTTATAGTCCATTTTGAAAGCCGCTCAATCTAATTTCTCCTATTTTTATCTCCTGAGTTATGACAATGCAACTGATGAGAGTGGAAATTTATGTACTTTTTGTTGGATTGGATTTCCAAAATATGTGGAGGAGCCCAATAGCCAGTGAGGTTTTAAAGCCCATGTAGGTCTGATACTTGGTGTTATCTTGCCCTAAAAGACATTGAGGGAAGATAGAAGGAAAAAGGGCTAAAATATTAATTCACGTTTTGCATGAGTCTATAGAAATATTGCAGAGGTCATATATAAAGTTTCAACAGTTGGATTGAGCTGAAACTTTGTCAGTATGTTTTTAACTTGTGTAACTACATTTTGAACTTTGGAGATCGTATTTGGAGCTCTAGGTTGACAAGAACAGGCCGAAAATAGAAGCCAGGTTTTTGGGCGATTCAGTTCTGTGCAGTCGTGGTTAAAGGGTTATTTACCACAAACCCACTGTTGGATCGAGCTGTAATTTGGAAAGCACATTTAGAATTCATAGTAGTTCATTCTTGACATTAGAGATTAGGTTATGAGGTTCTGAGAGTCGTGAACATTGAACAACAGTTGGTGTTGTCAGGTGAGATATTTCTAATCTCATTATTGTTCTCAAGTATTGATTGTCTTGATAAATCTGTGGTAGAACATCTGTTTTGGCAGATTTTAACACTTGAATTTTTATTCATGGTGAAGTTTTTGGTGGACTTTGGTCCCGTGGTTTTACTCCTCACATTGAGGAGGTTTTCCACGTTAAATAGCTTGAGTTATGCTTTGGTGATTGTTTTCTTTATTGTGAACTATATTCTCAGTATCTCTTTCTACTAGATTCATATAAGAGAGGGATAGTTGATCATTCCACTACATAGATGAATACTTTGTTGTTTGATTATTCACGTGTTTATCCCAATATTTTTAGTGTAATTTGATAACTCTTTGAGTGTAGCTTGTCCCGAAAGAATTCAAAAGGCGGACGTGGAAATGTCTTTGTGAAAATATCTATGACTTGCAATTCTGATGAAATGAATTTAGTGACTAAACAACTAGTGGAGACGAGCTTACTTACGAAGTGATAATCATTATCAACATGCTTTGTTCGTCTGTCAGCACTCAAATTTTGGCTGAGAAATATTACACTATTGTTATCTGAAAATAGAGTGGGACATGGGGGAAGAGTTACTTGAAGTTCTCAAAGAAGATTAAGTATACAAACCAATTTTGAAGCCACATTTGCCATGGCATGATATTCTGACTCGCAGTGGAACAAGAGACTGTTGGTTGTTTCTTAGCACTCCATGAAACTGGATTCCCACCAAGATAAATAGAATACCCATAGGTGGTACGTCTAGTCTCCACACATCAAGCGCAATCACCATCGGAGTATGAAATTAATGTGGGATATGAGCCACGAGTGAAATAAAGACCAAAAGAAGGCGTGTGTTTAACATATATAATGAAGGATTTACTTCACAACTTGAAAATGCGCCATTGTAGGATTCTGGAGATGTTGGCTAACAAAATTCACAATAAATGATATATATGGTCTAGTAATGGTAAGATATTAGAGAGCACCCACTAAATATCGATAAAGGGTAGAATCTTCAAAAAAATTCCATCCATAAGGAGTTGACAACCCGTAGCCAAAGGAGTAGACACAGGCTTGGAATCTTCATGACCGGCTCGTTGGAAAATTTCACGAGCATATTTTGCTTGATTAAGAAAGAGTCCAAAAGAGGTGTGAGTAACTTCAAGACCCAAGAAATAACTGAGCTTTCCCAAATCCTTGATTGCAAATTCCTGACAAAGGCGGGATATGAAAGACTACAAACCTTCTGATGAATTTCTAGTTAAGATAAAACCATCAACATCTACCAAAAGATATAATATCGTTGATCCATGAATGTATATCAATAAAGATAAATCAGTGAGACTGCAAGAACACTCGATGCTTAATAAAAAATCATTGAGTCGTTGAAACCAAGTTCTAGGAGCTTGCTTGAGCCCATACAATGTTTTTTTAAGACGACAAACATGATTTGGAAATTTTATATATGTGAATCCAGGTGGCTGCTCCATGAAAATGAGCTTCGACAAAACACCATTCAGAAATTTATTTTTTACATCTAACTGATGTAAAGGCCAATTGTCCATAATAGCCAAAGAGAA
Organism: Pogostemon cablin; assembly: GCA_023678885.1. Taxonomy (NCBI): domain Eukaryota; kingdom Viridiplantae; phylum Streptophyta; class Magnoliopsida; order Lamiales; family Lamiaceae; genus Pogostemon; species Pogostemon cablin. The sequence continues at coordinate 15,502,937 of CM042952.1, read as the reverse complement.
AATTATACGAACAGTAGAAGCTCGAACCACAAGACTAAAGGTGTGGGAGTAATCAGAGCCAGAGTTGAGTGAAGTCTTGGGCAACAAGACGGATTTTATGATGATCAATTGAACTATCAACAAGGAATTTAGTTTGAAAAACACATTTTGAACCCACATTATTTGTATTTGCAGGTCGAGGTAAAAGATCCCAAGTGTTATTTATTTATAAAGCAGAAAGTTCTTCATTCATAGCAGCCAATTACTCAGGACACTTTAAAGAAGATTTAATACCATGAGGCTTAGTTGCCACAACAAGAGCATCAAATAATTTTTAGCAAGCATAATAAGTGACATGCTTAGGTTTGAACATACCTTACTTTTCTCGAGTTTGCATAATTAGTGGATGTGGTACGTGATGGAATTTATGGTGTAACACCAGACTCATGAGCAAGGGTATCGGTTGATGAGGTGTCATTTTGTGCAGCTACAAATTCAATAGACTCATCCAAAACTTCAGCGACTCCATTATGATCAAGAGGATGCATAACAGCTGAATCAGAAGGACATAGTTTGTAGAAAGTTGATGATGGAGTCTCAGACGAACTGGGAGAGACATGATGACGAACTGGTTTAATAAATTTTGAAACAGACATTGAAGAAAAGACAGGGCCGTTAGACATCATACAAAAAGAAAAATAAGATTCATCAAATTTTGCATGTCTCGATATATAAGTGCGGAAGGATACAGGATCGTAGCAACAAAACCCCTTATGAGATCTACTATTGCCCATAAAAACACATGCTTTGCTTTGTGGCTCGAATTTATTTGCAGTATAATCTCTGGGACACAGATATACACGACAGCCAAAAGGATGAAAGTTTTCAAAATTTAGAAATATGGAGTTGATCGGAGCTATTTTCACCTAAATTTTAGTGCCTTTTTATGTGTATTTTTATATAATTTTATCCATTTTGGATAACATTTGGTAGTATTTGGTGGTGTTTTATGTTCATATGGAGATTTGTGCTTTGAAATGATAAATGTGTGTTTTCCATGAATAAGTATCTTAAATTGCGCGATATTTGTAAATATTTTGAGAATTGGTAATTTGGTGTAATTTGTGCGATTTTCAGGTAAAAATGGAGTTGAAACGAGGGAGAACGAGCTAAAACTTGTTAAAAACTACACCAACTCGACCCCGATGGGAGGTCTAGTACCGAGCTCGATCCGAGTTCGTTACCGAGCTGGACTTGGAGTCACGATCTCGACTCGAGTCTGTGCAAAAATGGAAAAAATTGCAAAAATTCTAGAATCTTTCCCAATTTGGATATTTAACTCCCTCCACCTGTTTAAAAAGGCAGTTTATACTTCCAAATCGAGAACACACACTTTTCACCTCAATTTTCACACACTTCCTTCTCTATTTCATTCCTCCATCATTCCATCAATTTATACCATCAATTTCCATCAAATCCACTAATTCTTTCATACATATTTCATACTTCACCAATCTAAGGAGGATCAATCAAATTGAAGAGGATTTGGGCATGAAAGAGAGAGGTTATTCTGACAAGGGAAGCATTCATCCTCTTGATATGCTCATTTTCTAATTTTATAGCAACAATTTTTTGTAATAAAATTTGTAATGATCTTATAATGATGTTGCAAAGCTACTCTCATTTATGAGGCTAGCAATATGATTGGTTAAGGGCTATGTAGATATTGCGCACCACATGTTTGATAAATTGATTGTTATGAATATTTTCTATCATGAATGCTTATTCTCATATTATGTTATTACTTGTGTGGTTATTTGATCATAGCATGTGAAATATAGGTAAAACATTGATTGTATGTTATGGTTGAATAAATGAATCATTGATTGCATGATATGACTCTATTAAGTATGACTTGAGAATGAAATACATTCAATGCATACTTAGAATCTCATGATAGGACATTGGTAAGAATTACTTGCATAAGTGTTTGAACTAATGAGAGGAACCAAACCAATACTCACTTAACCTTAGAAAGGGAAGATTGGCAAACGTCCCTGCCTACTAGAGAAAATTCTTCGTGATAATATCTCTACACGGGTGTATTATTAGCCACAAGTACCTATAAGAATGGTGAGGATTGAAGACACTCTTGAGATCTTTTTAGGGACTAGGTTAGGTGTGAATGACCCCTAGGTAGTCTACATCCTAAGTTTTTTAGGTAGAATTAGTGAGTGCCCTTAATATCATAACATGGTGTTCATCAAGGCATATGTGTATGTGAGTCTATATAAGCCTTTTCCATGATGTTGCTAGCCTTGCATACTTCTTAGATTATTCTACCATCATCCATCTTCCATCCATTGTATCTTGTCATTATTGCCTTTTTAGTTGTTAATTGTAGTGTAATTCCAACCTCCATTATCGATTAGCCCTTCTAGAGTGAGCATCTCTGGAATACGGATATATGTTCTTTCTCCCTATGATTCGATATATTTTATTACTTAGTCAACTCGGTCTATACAATGATAGAGTATACTTTCTCTTTATTCGCATAAAGAAAAGTGCAATCAAGGTTTTGGCGCCATTGCCAGGGAGAAAGACATCAGTGTAATGTGTTTGCATTTGTTAGCTCTACTAAGAATATTTTTCTTATTTTTTCGTCCTATATTTGCTTTGAAAATTTTTGTTCTAACTTGTTCTTCTTGATAGGTACACCAACCTTGATAGAAGAGAAGAAGGAACAACTAAAAATAGTAATTGAAGAGAAAATTGCAGAAGGTCTTTTAGAAAGAGATGATGAATGTTAACAAATTCTACAATATTGGAGAATATGGGGATGACAACGAGCTGAGAATTTATTTTTACCATATCAAGGCTACAATGACACTCCATCAAGTTCTTATAATAACTTCTTCTCTACGAGCTTTCAACCATGCTTTTCAAGCCATGAGCCTCAAAATGCTTACTTAATGCCTACTTCCAACTTTAATGGGGGACAAGTGTGGAACATGCATAACTATCAATGGAGAATGGATCTTGTGTACAAAACGAGTATGTCCAAAGAAATTTCCAAGAAATTTTTTCTTATTGCCAAGAAAGGTGTCCACCGCTTGAGGAAGAAGGACCTTCTGTGCAAGATAAAATAAATCAAGTGCTGGAAATGCTTCAGCAAAATCGAGAGGAAAGAAAGAAGGAAAGAGAGGCCAGAGAGAAGAGATTTGAAGCAATGGAACATCGAGCGAGGGTACTTTTTAATGAAGTAAAGTTTCTATATGAACAAAGCACGACTCTCGAAGATGATGAAGAGTTTTTAATGGCTAAGGAAGAAAAGAAAAAGGCAAGTTTGGTTGAAAAAGGGTATGCGGAAGGAAAAGAGGTTGAACACAAGTCGAAATGGAGAATGAAAAAGGAAAGAGTACCGGAAGAAGCAAAGCATGTTGAAAATTTTGAACGTGATTATTGGAGCATTCCGACTCTTCCTGATCGTGTTCCTTTTCCGTAAAGATGTGTTAAGGAAGAAAAGATAGAGGAGTTTGAGAGACATGTTGCATTGATGAAAAAAAAGATGGAGGAGAGTAAGATAAAAAAAATGAGGAGGTCGAATTGGTGCATGGAGAGTTTTCCACGAAAGTGGAAGACCTTGGGGAAAATGTAGTGCTTTGCGAAATTGATGGCAAAGGAACTCCTAATGCACAATGTCACCAGGAGACAAGTGCAAATGTGATGTCTTATTCTACATATAAAAACCTTGGTATGGGGGAACTCAAGCCTACCACAACATGTATTAGGGTTAAAAATGGATCTTTGATTAGATCTTTAGGAAATGTGAAAGACGTGGTGGTTAAGGTGAATGAGACGGTCTTTTCGGTTGATTTTATAGTATTTATGTGAAAGCGGATCCTCGTGTTCCACTTATTCTTGGGATAAAAACTTCTTTGCAATCGAAAAAGATCGGATGGATGAGGAAAAAAGGAAGTTTCATTGAGCGCAGAGGAAAAGTCATGCCATCAAGGAGGAAAGGGTGAATCTTATCTAAAACCCCCAAATGTGCCTCTGGATGAGTTTAAAAGGATGGAGCAAGCGTCTTGCTTAGAAGCTGTCTTGCATAAATCTGTGGGAATTGAAAATACTAATCTTTCTCATGTTGATCTTGACCTTAATATGCCTCCGGATGGGAACAAATCCCACTAATTAAGGAATTTATAAATTTAATTTTGGAAAAACACCTATGCAATTGGGGTAAGAAGGGTTTTTTATTTAGTAATTTTGTATCTCATAGTACTTAAATTTTTAGCTTGTATCTAATAATAAATATCTATTCTATTTTGTACTTAATAGCAGTATTGTCATAACCGGACCGGAGATCAAACCAGTGGCCTTAACGGTTCGAGATTCAACTGGTCGGATCAGTCAGACCAGCGGTTCAACCGAAAAAATAAAAATAATATAATTTTAATAATATTTTATTATTTTGCTATAATAGTTGGGCTTTACTCAATTTGACTAACATGATGGGGTAATTTAATTATTAGGTTAGCTTTTATCTTGGGCTAAAAATAATTTTGGCTGATGGATTTAATTATCTTTAAAGTTTAAACACCTCTTTTACAGATCGTAAGCTTCAGAGCAGTTTTTGGTAAGAAACCCTTTTCCAAAACCATTACCGCACAAAAATCCTCTTGAATATTAATTCTTATGTTTTTCATCCATCATGCCTTTTCGTGGAGACAACTCAACCGATATGCTTCCACCCATTGCCAGAAATAAAGCACTAGTCGCCGCCAGACATCACCTTGACTGTCATATAGATTTGCGTTCCACCATCTAGATCTGCTCTTCGCTGCCACACACCACCTCAACCGCAATATAGATCTGCGTTCACCGTCTAGATCAGCTCTTTTTCGCCAGACAACACCTCTACCAATAGCTGAATCTACACCATCGTTTAGATCTACCCTCCGTCGTTAGACAACACTCAGACGCCATCTATATCTGTCCTCCGTTGTAAGATAACACTCAGCTGCCGTCATAAATCTTACTAAAAAAACTAAAATAGGTGGTTCTCGGTTTGGCTAGTCCAACATTCACTAGTAAGCATTTAGCATAGCATAACATTCACCAAACTCACATTACTGAACATAGCTCATCATTCACCAAGTCACAATACATAGATATTCTAATATAACCAACCAATTTAATCAGTAATTGGACTCATAATCAGTAATTAGACTCATAATTAGAGCACATTATCAAAGCCTAATTTCGACACTGAAAAATTTACAGAATCATCACAGATTCATATATTTACTCTCAAAGTCTTTTCATCACATAGTGTGTGCATGAGTGTCTCCTAAAATGAGTATGTGATGACATTACATGTGTAAGTCACCAAATAATACCAAATGGTGACACACATAACATGCCTACTTCTTAGCTCAAATCATATCATCATTTCAGTCTACATGGACCTTAGATCCCAACTTTACATGCACAAAAAGGTAAAATATGGTTATACCTCTCTGTACTCAGGTAGCACGATAGCGGGACAAAAAATCCAAAGAAATTATATCACTATCTCACGCATGCTCGAACGCTTTGATTTTGACCAACCAAGCCCTTGACTCTATTAAGTATGACTTGAGATTGAAATACATTCAATGCATGCTTAGAATCTCATAATAGGACATTGGTAAGAATTACTTGCATAAGTGTTTGAACTAACGTGGGGAACCAAATCAATACTCACTTGACCTTAGAATAGGAAGATTGGCAAACGTTCCTGCCTAGTAGAGAAAATTCTTCGTCATAATATCACTACACCAATATATTATTAGCCACGAGTACCTAAAGAAATTGTGAGGATTGGAGACATTCTTGAGTGCTTTTTAGGGACTAGGATATGTGTGAATGACCCCCTAGGTAGTATACATCCTAAGTATCTTATGTGGTTCAAATTTTACAAAATCAGTAAGATAAGAGTATAACAGGAAGATTATCATTAAGTTTTGTAGTTATTGCTAATTTTAAATGTACCTTGTATTCATGAGTAATATTAGTATATAATTTGTGGTTTTGAGTAATAATTCCATGATCCTACTTACACGACCCACCTTACATAACTTATAATCAAATACTAATCATCATTATAAAAACCTGCATATAATTTTTTTTTTGACATAATATATTTATAGTCAAAACATCACACCAGTTCAACATACGTTATTGGTTTCTAACACCACCTCAATCCACCCAAACTTGTCACAATACTTATTATATTATATAATAAAACATCAACAGAAATAAAATAAACTCATGGCCTAGCCCAACATGTCATCATCTATGTACATCTGCTCAAAACCTTGTAGGAACTTGACAGCGTGCATAACACACCACATAACTCAATCATCAGCAGGCTCACCTACAATTCATAAGCTAGTGAGTCAAAAATCTCAGTAAGTAGAAATCATGCATGACAGTGCATGAAAATGCATTTATTTATCTATCGCCTATTTCTTAGTCTCTCTAGTTTGGTCTCTTTTATTTTGAAAATTGTTCACGTTGTAGGATCCCCATGACACACTATGACATGCACCCCAAATGAGCTCAATGGGGATGATTTTTTCGAACCCCAAATATAATGCCGGGAATAATTTTTTCAAACCCTATCAGAGTGTTGGGGACGATTTTACTGAACCCCAAATAAAGTTTTGGGAATGATTTTTCTGAACCCTAAATAAAGTATCGGGAACAATTTTTCTGAACCCTGATTGAGTGCATATATAGTGGCCGCACACACCATTAGTATCTTATTAATTTTGAGGAAAACACTTTTAATGTTTATGCATAGTTCTAGGATTTGAAGGTTTGAATTTCTTAAATTGATGACTTAGACTAGGTTAGATTTTTTCAGTATACTTATTCTTTTATTAATGCTTTGAATTAAGAATTATATTTCTATCTCATATGATCTGCCTTCATTCATGATATGTCATTATCTTATACATATTTATGCTTGTTGCTTGTGCCATAAAGTGATTATATTTATTTATTTGTTATAGGTAAAGGAGATCAAACCATATAACCTTTATTCATTCGAATAATTAATATTGGACACTCAATATATCTATTAATTACTATTTTACAGGATTTGATTTCTTAGATTGTTAGGTGGGAATTGGGGACTAATTCTTAAGTATCTATAAAGGGAAGTCTAGTGCTCCAGCCTTTAATGGAATTTTGCATGAAGTACCCAGAGAGGGAGTAGAAATTATTCTTTTGCATCTGATGGTTTGAACCTGATTCATGTGTTAAGTTTACTTTAAAAAGGGGATTTAACATAATTAAGTGATTGCTTCCATAAAATCTGCAGGAATTCTAACTGATTGTCTAGTGATTTAATTTGATTAATTTAAACTGGATTTCCTAGCGCTATCTATCTTCTCTCTTGAACACTTGCATATTAATTTTAATTTGCTACTTTATTATTTTAGTATTTATTTCTTGCATCGTTAGTTTAATTAAATCCTTTATAATACCCAGATTTGTCTCAAATTAGAGTAGTCATAAATTAAATTAAATAGTGAATCTAGAATTATCCTTTGGTCTTGATATTTTTACTTGGTCACATGTTGAACTGCAACTAATTTCCTACACTTGGGACACACACAAATCAATGAACAAGCAAATGACTTAAGATGAAGTTCGTCCACGTACACAACCCATTCAATCTATCATCAAAATCAGTAACACCATCTATTCAACTAATCCATGGAATGAAATCGCCAATTTTGATAGTCCCTACCAACTCCAATAATTCAATATATGATGCCTAGATTTTCTTACCTTACTCACAATCTCTATATTTGGTCCTAAAAGCTAATTTGGAAATTAAATCAAAAGCGAACTCAGCAAACATCTTACTTAGATTTACAGGGTCAGAAGATTCTCTGATCTTTGTCACAAAAAAGGGGCAGTTTCTTCTTCTCTAATGAAATTATAAGAGCGAACCCTTTTGTTACTCATTAGCTGGAGAACAAAATGCTTCCCAATTTTCTCAAGTATTCGCCATTAGTTGAAAATACAAAATCCTTACCGCCATAGATGAGTTTCTTGGCAGTCTTAATTTGCGCTTTATCAGAGGTCACGAGTTGCATCGGCTATAGAACTGATTAGTATCGGGACGCTGTCATAGTGAATAAGAATGAGTGGGACGTGTTTTTGGGCCAAATATTGGAGCCTCTGGTGAGGTAACGAGCCAAATTAATGAAAATATCCGATGATTGGCAATTTCGGTGGAGATGATGAGAGAGTTTGTTTCTTGCAGGTTTATAGAGCTTGAGAATACACCTATTAGAAATATGGATATTAGAGTAGGGAATATGAAGGGATTTAGTATCTCCACCATATTAGCATTACATGATGGCGTGTTGAAGAACATCCAGCTCTGGTGACGTTGTTGTATTACTTCGATTGAACTCTTTCTTATTTTAGTGAGTGTAGTGAGAAAGAGAGAGATAGACTTACTTGGGTTGGGTGTAGTGAGTGAGAGAGATACTTACGTTGGTGAGAGAAAGAAATGAGGGAGAAAAGTTATTTTCTAAATATTTTTTTAAAAATACAGATGGAGGATGACATGGCAAATAAAACGACACATCAACAACCGGGCAGACCTCCTACTACCCGGCAGTCTGGATCCCCTATTCCACTATATTTGTTATTGCGCTTCCTATTCCATAACTTATTTTCTATTAAAATACTATATCATAATTAATGATCATTAAACCCTAGTACAAGTGGCGAAATTTGGACATTGATTCGACACATGACAAGAATCTAATAGATGGAATAGGAAATGAAATATAGAATTGAATAGGTGATCCCATTTGGCTATTCGGTTGTTCAATTTGGAACTCGGTATTAAAGTAGGATACTTTTTTGTAAATTTCCAAAAGTTTAGACTAATTCGTAATTGAAGTAAATGTTGGGACTTTTCCAACAATTAACCCTATTTTTTATAGAAGTTTATTAAACTAAAAATACTTTAAAAAAAGTAATACACCATTTAAAAAAATTGTACACTATTGATTTACAAAGAAAAATATAATTTCTGATGAGAAAATAAAAGTAAAGAGAACATCTGAATAACTCAAACTCTAAAAGCGGTAAAGGGAGGGAAAATAAGGAGAGAGAGAGTGAGAGAGAGAAGAGAGAGAGAGAATATAAATAAGAGGGAGAAAATAGGAGGAGATAAAAAAAAGAAAGAGAGAAAGGACAAGATAAGAAGACAACATGAAGTAGAATAGAAAAACATGAAAATAAAATATCGGGTCAAAATTATTTATATATGATGGGTTATTGAATTTGAGTCATCTGTTGTATACTAATAACTTGTGTTACATTAGTATTTCCCATCAAATTTTACGGTAAGTTGGAAAAGAAAGCTATCCGTTCCATAATAAGAAAAATATTTATTGAATATGATAAATTAATTTGAAAAAATATATGTGTATATATATATTCGAACGATAATACTATATTCAGTGTACTCAATTTAAATCTATTCTGTCCACTCTAATATTTCTAATCAATTAATTTGTTTTCCGTATATACGTAAGCAAACTCCTTTTATTCTGTCCACTCTTAAACTTGTTCGCCCCACTTTTTTTATTCAATCCACTTTTTTTGTGGGTCGAAATTCCGAACACGACATGATAGCACGACATGATAATTCCAGGTTAGTGTAGGTTAGTGTTTGGCCTTCGTATCGTTATCATGTCAACCTGTCAAGGACACAAATATTTTATGTTGTGTTTGTGTCAACCTTTTAATTAACATTAACAGGTAACCCACTAACTTATTAGCATGTTAATAACTCATTATTTAATAAAATATAGTACACATACAATAAAAAATAGTAATAAATAATTTAAAAATATTTTTTTAATTTTATCTTAACTTTAATAATTTTTTTTATTTTTTTATTTTTTTATTGTGTCATGTCGTATCAGCCCGCTTGTTTCCTATTCGTGTCATGTCGAAATAAATTCTTATCGTGTCGTATTCAGATATACCTATGCATTTTCTTTACACAAAAAATTAATCCTCAAGTAATAAAAATATTAATTGTAACTCAGCAGATAACCAAGTTAAATATCGAACTCAAAGGACGACTACTATCCATTTAATTATTAACTAAATTAATTAAGACAAGTGACAATACGATTGAGATATCAAATTATTAATCTACTAACAAAATTATTAAAATAAAAATTAAAATGAAATAGCACTAGAAGAATTACGAAAGTGACTCAAGAATGGAGAATATGTAGCTCAGGGTAATCCAGTTTTACAACTTATGTACTGTTTGATTCTGTCTCGTGGACTATGGACGCATCACTAAACTATACATATCTACTCTATAGACACAAGTAAACATGATGTAATACGTGTCAATTACCTCGGAGCAAGAGAATAATTTCACCTCCCTTTCTAGGTACTATCAGTATCAATTCTTTCCCCCTAAGATTGGTACTCAAACCCGATATGATCTCCCTTTATAGGTACTATAAAATTAACCTTTATATCCTGCTTATTAACCCGAATTTAATTCAATTAATAAACATTCATATATGACAGTTCTAATAAAGATTCGGAGTCTCCTTACTTAGAATCATAACATATAACCCTATTTAGCGGTGAAAGACTATATAACAGTTGAAGATGCACAAAATGACCATGAATATGAGTTAAGAAGGCACAATCATATGTAAAATAAATCCACAAGTAGTGTTGTATGGAGGATACACAAGAGAAGTCAATTAATTCATAAAATCTTCATAACCTTAGCACTACCAAAAAGGCTCTAGCAAATGGTGTTACAAGCAACACGCATGGGGGTTGGATAGATCTTACCCATAGTCTGGAAAATCATAAATAAGAAGAAAAAATGAGAAAAACCTTGGTGTAGCAATCTTCTTCCTTCTCTTCAAATCCTCTTGGTTCTCTTTCTTGATTCCACAGACAAATCTTCACACAGTGATGGATGGATGAAGGGATGGATGTGGATGATGGTGTATGGGGTAATCCCCCTTGTGGGGTGGTGTAGAATGATTGTGGCCTCCCTCTAACCCTTCTAATGGTGTTATTTTATACTTTTTGGAACTCCAAATTGATTTTAATAATCTTTTTCACGTCAAAACACACACATGCATGCATTGGTGGTGTAAAAATATAGATTTGGACAAAAATCGTATTCTAATTCGACTCGAACGGCGAGTTAAACTAGAGGTCGAACTGGGTCATCCCATGGTCGAACGGGACTTCAGTGATCAAATTCATATCCTGGAACATTCAGGTATCCAGTTCGACTCGAATTGGAGGTCGAACTGGAGCAGGGAGGTCGAACCGCATTGTGCAATCTGATGAGTGATATTTTCACCTAGATTTTAGTGCCTTTTTATATCCGTTTTTGTATTATTTTATCCGTATTTATGTATTATTTGATTGTGTTTTATATTTTTATTGAAATGTGTGTGAATGAGCTTAAACCTATGATAAGGAAGATGTAGAAAAAAATAGATCTCAATTCGGAGTTGAAACGAGAGAGAACGTGCCAAAACAGTAAAGGAGAAACAGGGCAGCAAGTACACGGGCCGTGTGCCAAAAATGGCCATGTACAGATAGGTCGTGCTCAGTCGCTAGAAACACCTACCTGGCCACCCCTGTGGCCGTGTGCTGAACACAGGCCGTGCGCAGTAACACGGGCCGTGTACCAAACACGGCCTTGTCCAGAAGAGCCGTGTGCGAGCATCAGAAGACCCAACACGACCACCTTATGGCCGTATTGCAGAGCACGACTCGTGTTGTGTGAAATTCTGTAAAAAATTAGAATCCTTCTAGAAGCTTCTCAAGGGATATAAATACCCAATACTTCAATTTTAGATCAGATTGGACGAGGGTTTCCCTGTTTCTCACACCTCGCACACCATTTCTTTCATTTTACACCATCATCTTCATCCATTCTTCATCATTTGGATCTACCATCATCCCACCATCAATTTCTACATCCTAGTGAAGGAAAAGGATCAAGGAAGAGAGGAAAGTGCAAAGAAGGGAAGGAGATCACCATTGAAGATAGATCAAGGGAGTTTCCATTCAATCTTTGTATTAAACCTCATAGTTTTATCATGATTTGTAAGGATTTAATTGTCTATGTTAATTTCTTTATGAATATGGTTAGCTAATCTCCCTTGTGAGATTAGCAACATGAGAGTTGTTGGATAATTTTGGGATTTGTGTATTTGAATTCATATGTTGATTGGATCTATGATTTTCTATCATTGATTATTAATTGCTTGATTTGTATTGATGATTTGTGTGTTTAGTTGTTCTAAATATGTGATTAGATTGAGAAATCAATTATGTGCTTAGGATAATTGAGTGAATCATTTCATCAAACACTTCATGTGCATTATAAATTGTAAAGACATTGAGAAATCCTTTAGAGTTTAGAACCCTTTGATAGAACATATGATTGGTTTGATCGAGATGTTGATTAATTGTGTGAAGGGACTCTCATTTCAAGCTTAGTAGCTAGTTGGAATTGTTTGAGTAAGAACCAATCCATTAAGCAAATTGAGATTCATATCCTATCCATCTCAAGAGTGAGCTTAGGTGAACTTAGTGTTTACCCTTAGTCTTATACCCATGATTAATATGAATTTGATGCATGTATCCTAGAATTTTCACTTCTTAATTGTTGTTGATCTCACTTTTACTTAATTTGAAAAACTACTTTTCATCCATCTATCTTGTTTGCTAATCATTGCTTGTTTGTTTGCTTTGGTTATTGTTGTTTACTTATGTTTCGATAACCAATCATTGATGTTTAGTCTCTATAAAATTGCAATACGTGATCTCGCTTAAGCTCTAGCATCGACCTCCCTGTGGCTCGATAAATTCTTGAATTGGTCAACCCGACTACAAGTTATGACTAATCACAGTCTCACCATTTTTAGCATAACTTCCACATCTGAACTCCGATTTGAGTGATTCTTGAACTAAAATGATTCTATCCTTCATGGATTTCGAAAGGTGTATCATATGCCCACTTAGAACTTCCACAAAAATATAGAAAAATAAAACAAGTTGAACATGCATTTTTTGGCATTCTTGCACAAGTTTCTTCTTTTCTCCAACTTAGCACTTTTTATCATTTTTTACCTAAAACACAATAAAACACCTCAAATTCATCATTTTCTCACATATAATGAATATAAGACACTTGTGCTAATATATGACAATAATTTTCATAAAAAATATTAAATTGGACACTAAAACATGCTGATTTTCACTCTCATCAATACCTTATTGTATCGACACAAAACAAGACGTGTTTTTTTGTATTTGTGTCATGTTAAAATGAATTTTTATCATGTCGTGTTCGGATTTATCTTATCATGTCGACACGAAACCCAACATGTTGTGTCAATCCACTTTTATCGTGTTTGTATCGCGTCGAAATAAATTCTTATCCTAATGTGTTCGGATTTACCTCGACACAAAATTGACGTGTCGTGTCAATCCACTTTCTAAATGTTCTTGTCGTGTTGAAATAATTTCTTATTGTGTCATGTTCGATTTTACCTTATCTTTATGTTCGTGTCGGGTTTTGGGTTCCTGCCGTGTGGAAATGAAACCCAATGTGTCGTGTCAATCTATTTTTTTCTGGTTCATTTTATGCCGAAATGAATTCTCATCATGTCGTGTTCTGATTTACCTTATCGTGTCGACATAAAACCCGACCCTATAGCACGAATTGACAACCCTTTTTTCCCTACTTTTTTCCACGCTTATTCAATTTTTTTCTGCACTATAAGCATTGCCTTTTCTATTCATCCCTTTTTTCTTCTATTCGTTTTATTTTTTGCTTATTCAATCCACTTTTTCCAAACATATTCGGTTTCTAATATTATTATTATTACGATCAGGTTTTTGTTCAACTTATTTTCGACGTAATATAAAAATTAGGCAAAGTCTATCTTATTTTTGAAGTAATTATTAAAATCAAGAAAAGACTTGTGTGAAATTGTGTCGTGGAAGAACTTTCATAATGATCTAATGTTGTTGGATCGTATCACAAACAAAATAAGTTTGTAGACGCGCTGGATAGGGCTGGGAAAAAAAATTAGAAATCACAAAAACCGACCAAACCGGATTGCACTGTACCACGATAGACATTTACTTAACTGCAATTTCAAATTTTAGGCAAAACTGCAGTTTTATTTTCTTACTAAACACTGCACCGACCTCACCGTTGTCTATATGTGTGTGTGTGTCTATATATATATATATATATATATATATATATATATATATATATATATATATATATATATATATATATATATATATAATATTAGGAACATAGCCACGTAGGATAGGGTATTAAACCTTATCAATATCCACCGCACCAGTAAACCCTATGAAGTTCAAAATTCAATTTCACTCTCTCTCTCTCTATATCCGCCGTCTCGTTCCCATTTTCCTTATTTCTCGTTCTCTCAGAAACTACGCAGCCTACGTCGTTCCCCCTTCGACCCTTTCCTTATTTCTTCTTCTCTCAAAAGTTGATGTTGTGGCATGTGAATCGCCGCCTCCCACTAGCGTTGCTGCTCTTAAGGTGGACAACTTCAGTTAATTTTATGGTACGATTTTATTTTCTTCTCTCTCCCATGATTTAATGTATCTTACAACTCTATTCTTTTTAATATTTCAATTGCTCGTGAATGAGATAATTTATAGTTGTTTATGTTTCTAGATATCAAAATGGATAAGGAAGGACATAACAGAGAATAATTTACATCGGTACATCCTTATATTATGGAGTACTAGATATTGTGATGTGAATTGATGAAATCATGAAATAAAACATAATAGAGAATAATTAAGGTTTGCTGGTGAACCCACAAAAGCTTAACTTGTGATTATTTATATAAGTTGACAATTAATAAATTTCAACCACAACCAACTAATGCCCATAACTATGCATTTAAAATAAAAATAAAATTGTCATAACTATGGCTATATTTGAATCATTTTTTAATTGGGTTTGAAACTTATTTTATGAGATGATAATATTTTAACAAATCTTGATTAATTATTGTCCAGGTTTTTTAGTTGACATTCTTGCTGAAAATGTAAATCTTTAAAATAACATTTATTAATCATTGATTAAAAAAATTAGAAATTAATAATACCAACTTCATCTAAATGTGACGGGAATTATATTAGATGGAGTCTCAAGTGAAAGATAATGATTCTCTTGAAGAAATTCCTAAATTCGGGGATTACTGTTCAAGTGGAAACATCAACTAATGAAAAAGAGCATAATCTACCTCTCAATGTTGATCCAGGTGAAAGTAATACGTCTATTGTACAACCTAATGCTAGTAAATCAAAGGGTGTGAGAGAAGTGGATTAAATATATATAAAACTACCACAAAAAAAAGAAAAACAACCAAGTCAGTTAATATAGATAAGAAGGACGGTTCGGGGGGGGGGGGGGGTTGTTTCAGAAATATGGGGTCATTTTACTAGAATAAAAGGTTCCACTCCTAGAGTTGCATGTAATTATTATGCTACAAGTTATGTTGCTCATCCTAGAGCAAATGGTACCACCAGTATGTGGGCACATTTAGAGTCTTCATGTAAGAATTATCCATACAAATTGGATAAGGCTCAAAAGACCATACATGATTTTAAAAACTTGTGTGAAAACTTGAAGGCAAAGACTCTCAATCATGAAGAACTTAAAGAACTCTTGGCTAAAATGATCATCATTGATGGATTGCCTTTTAGATTTGTTGAAGGGGAAGGATTTAAAGCTTTTTTTAAAGGCCTGGATCCAAAATTTGAAGTTCCATCTAGGTATACAGTTGCTAGAGATTGTATGAAAATTTTTGTTGAAGAGAAAAAAAAACTAAAAAATATTTTAAAGGGCCAAAGAGTATGTCTCACCACTGACACTTGGACTTCATTGCAAAACTTCAATTACATATGTGTTACGGCTCATTGGAATATTGTGGTTGGAAATTGGAAAAGAGGATAATTAGTTGTATCATTGAGAACCATAAAGGAGCTAAAAACTATAGCAAAGCATTTAGAAGAATATTTGATTGATTGGGATGCTGACAAGATTCTCACTATTACAGTTGACAATGCTAGCTCTAATGACAAAGCAATCAATGTTTTTTTTTTTTTTTTAAAAAGTACAAGTGCAAAGATATAGTCTGGAAAAATAATTGTATGCATGTAAGATGCTCTGTTCATATTGTCAATTTGATTGTTAAAGAAGGATTACAAGAGCACAATGATGTCATAGTGCGAGTTAGAAATGCTGTTAAATATGTGATGTAATACTCGAGCTTCTCACTACTCATGTGTCATATAATTTAATTTGTGTTATGTGCATTTTATAATTATGTGATAATTATGTGGCAATTATTTGATAATAATGTGACAATTATGTGACAATTGTTTCTACATTTTATTTATCTTTACATTTTATTTGAGACATCTGTGATAAAAATGGTGACAATATGTGAATAAATATGTGCATAAATATTTACGTACATTAATTTGAATATATAATTAAATTGCATTATGTGTATAAATATATTATTTCGTAATTATTAAGTATCACGTAGCCTCGTAATAATAATAGTGGTGAAGAAAATGTACACGTACGTGTATTAATTTATAAATGTATCATATCTTAACTATTAAGTATTGCACGGATGATGACAATAATTATAATAATATTTATTAATTATTATTATTATTATACTTACTATTTATAGGAAGTAGTAATGGGAGCGGTGGCAATTGTCGGTTTACCGACTTGGAGCTTGATCACCACGACACTTCACTTATATATACTAGGATGTGAACACGATGTTAGACCATATTTTCATGAATTTTATTATATCCATTATCGTGATATGTTACTAAATTTTTTGCATGCATTATAGACTGGATTTTCCTAAATTTTAAAACATCCGTTATTATGTTATATTAATAAGTTATTGTATGCTAATCCAAACTAATGTTACAAGTACCAATCAGTGAACAGAAGTCAAAAGATTATTGAGATAGCAGTATTTGTTTCATGTTGTTCTCAAAATACAGTTGTTAAAAGTTTTTGTCAGTTACTAAATCACAAGATCAATGTGTTGGTATACATCGAGTTCAAAATAAAGTTGTTGAAGATAAATGGCACCTGGAATGCATAAATACATAGGCAGAAATTCTGTATAAATACACATGCATTAAAAAGATCACCATTTCATGCCCAGAATTGGCACGCAGCACATTTCTTAATCATCAAAATATGTTGATAATGTGAAAAGGAATATATGCTTCCATACCCATCAGGATAATGAGACCATTTAATATTCATAACTGTAAAATATGAATGAATTGTCATACACAACCGAAATATATATAATAAATTATTAAGGACGGAAAATATTTACATAAAATGTAGAAGCATAGGATAAGAGCTGACGTTTGTTAACTCAAATCCTATAGCAGTGGCTGATTTAGAATCATGTAGCCTTACCTCACCATCCCAGAATTATGCGTGTGAAAACAAACTCATCAAAAGTGTCTCCTAAAGACAAATAAAGTTTCAGCTACAGGGGAATGCTCTCTCACAACAGGTAACATGCCACATGTTAAAGTACCAAGTAAATTACAGATAAAATTTTCAGAGACATGAATAAGGGAATGAGCACCATATGGTCTTTCTGGAAGTGGTGCAATGAGCATACTGAATGTTTTAAAAGCATTCATATACACTTATAAGAATAATAGACATGTAATGCCATCACAAACACACATAATCTGCTCTCAATTTAGGAACAAGGGGAATCTCCTAATGCCTTACAAACACCAAGATTAGTTTGCAGTACTCTCAAAAATTGATGAGCATCATCATGCTTGTTGAATTTGGAAAATTTTATAAGTGTGTCAAAAACTACTGAAAAGCAATGGTAGAAAAACTAACATAATGAATTACTCAACAGTGGTAAGAAACTCTCAATTTAATGGACAATCCAAGCTGAAGTAGATAAACTAAAATGAGCCTGTTTTCTGAAAAATACATGGTAAAGAAAGAATGTTAATACAACAAGGTGTATTACAGTCATCTCATGTATAAGTTCTCAAAAAGTAGGATGCAAACAATCAAGAATCCTCACAAAAGCATAATGTCGGTTCCTTATCTATTAAGCACCTTGTAACTAATCAAATAAAAATAGTCTTAATCTGATAAGAGAGGTACCATAAAAATGTCTAATATGTTGTACTAATTCGACCAGATTATATGAGTGGATAAACCAAACCTTCAATTAATCAAAAAAAATTACTTAGAAGGATAGATACAATCAATGCCCGTACATCCCTGTCGAAATGCACAAATGCAATATTTTATTACACTCTATTTTACAACAGTGGCGGATCCAGAAATTTTTTTCTATGGGTTCGACATGTAATTATAAAAAAAATTGCTCCCTCTATGCTGATAAGTAATAAACGTATTTTTTGTATGTGCAGGTTAAGAAAAATTAATTTTATGTATAAAAATATGTAAAGTTCCTAGAATGTGTAAAAAATGAATATTTTAGATAATTTAATAAAAATTATGTATAATGTTGTTGAGATGTGTAAAAAGTGGGTATTATTGAGATGCATTTCTACCATTTTAAAAAACGTACATAAGCGTTGAGATGGATAAAAAGAAAAATATGAAATAATTAAAGGGATGGAGGGAATATTTAATATTTAAAATCGTACAATAAATAAATCAATAATCTAAAATTATAATTATTGTTAACATTGTTGAATTTCATTTGTAAAAAGCAATTTAACACATTATTATCATAAATTTATAGTATAAATTTTATGAAAATAGTAATGAATTGTGTATAAATTTGTGTTAATTTAATAATATCAATATACTGATATTTACATATATATACATATAATTTTTTTCAAAAAAAAAAAAATGGGAGTAGGGAGGTTTTGGGGGTACAGTTGTACTCCTTTGTACCCCCTAAATCCGCCACTGTCTTACAAGACTTTTATTATATCAAACACCTTAATATCGCTGGATTAACATTCTGTGAGACTTACAATAGATGCCAAGTTTTTTATACATTCAATCAGCAAATTTGTAGCCTCTGCATATCTACCATAATCAACATACGGGAAGGGCAGCAAAAAGGGCACAAATTTACACCTCGTACATTATATTTATAGCTTATGTACATTATGCACCATTGAACTTCTCAGCTAATGCAATAAAAAATATGATGGGTGTTTGTTTAAAGCACCCAAATACTTCACAATTTTAGAAAATATGAGAACCATTACAATAAATCAACATTTCATCCCAAGCTGAAAATTATGACACCCAGCAAGCAACATGTACAAGTAAACTACACACTTAAAAGCAATAATTCAGCACATTCACAACCACGAGAGCTACCCATGAACAAACATGTTTAAACATTAGGCTACTTCAAAAACTATGACCACAAATCTAGGATGACTACAAAAGGTTCATGTCATTTGTATACAGCTCACGCCATTCCACCCAACCATTTAATAAAAGAGGAACATCAAGTATAACACTTGAGCTTAAAATAAAGAACGAAAAATCAGGTGTAACACTTGAGCTTAAAATGAAAGAATTAAAAGAATGGTAAGGGAAAATAATTTCTACAGTACAACCCCTAATGTCACATGCAATACTCCGATAAATAGCGTGATTGAGGCATTCTGCCAAACAAGTACTACACAACGAATCCACAAGAACACATGGAAAATGTATTTTTGAACAAATAATTAGATTGGCAATTTGTTGAAAACCTCATGTGCACTAATTAGGCTAATAAAATACATGTGTCAATACTCTCAAAAGTTTGCCCGACAGTATCATCTAAATAGGACAATTAGTCAAATAAATTAAAATAATTAACAAAGAAGATAGTAATCCATTTCAGCAAAGAAGTTTTCTCTTCAGCTATGAAGTTCCAGTTTGCATGTAGTGAAATAGAAAATGTCATGACACAAAAACAGAGCATAAAAAAGGGATATTACCAATGTGATTACAGCAGCAGCGACAAAGAGAGAAAGGAAGCTGTGGAAGGGAAAAAAGAAAAGGGGCAAAATAGAAAGCATTTAAAATTGCCTGAACTACAAAGGCGGAGGTCCTAGGGGGTGTAGGAACAAAATGACGAAACCAACTGTGAAAGATAGAGAGACGGAGAGCTTACCAATATGATGATGACGAAGCTCAGGGAAGGGGATGAGCGTAGCGGCAGTGAGCAAATGAGCACAAAGGCGGAGAGAATTGCATGTGGTGGAGAAAATGAGTTTTGACATCTGTCTTACAATTTCTAATTCACATAAACAAGAAGCAGCGGAGATGTTTATGGTAATTGGCTACCGTACCTTAACTGGCCAAAATTTGACTGAATTCTCTTTATATATATATGGTAAGATATAATCCCACTGGATTAATGGAAAACAGGCAGATGCGTTAAAAAAAGAAGAGAGAGAGAGGAAGAAGAGGGGAGGAGAACGAAAGCGTTCATTGTCCGCACGGAGTAAGAAGAGATTAGTTCGCGAGGTTTATAGTATTACTATTGTTGGAATCCAGGTAAGTAGAAATCCAACTATAATGCATAAACATGTTGTGTGTGAATTATTTGTGATTAATTTGTGTTGCAAGTTGTGGATTTATGTGATTTGATGTAAGTAGATATTCATATGCAACTAAATATTATTTTGTAAATTATTTGTGATAAACTTTTGATACAAGTTGCGGATTTATGTGATTTGAAATTATATCATTGTCCTTTATAGATTTGAGTGATCAAAAATTATGAAATATAGATGTGTGTGATAAGAAAAAATATCGTTTATAAGGATCTGCGTAATCCGAGGTGAAGTTGTTACTCGAAAAATTGATATGTGTGATTCGAGGTGAAGTTGTTGTTCCAGAAGTAGATTTGTGTGATTTAAAATTTATTTGTTGTTTTATTTTGATTAAATGATGATATTGGTATCGTAAATGAATTGTGATGCATATTTAGTTGAGCTTGTTGTATACCATGCATAATCATGAAAAATATTTTCCCTAAAATTAATAAGATACTAATAGTGTGTGCGGCCACTATATATGCACTCTCTCAGGGTTCAAAAAAATTGTTCCTGACATTTTATTCGAGGTTTGAAAAAATCATTCTCAATACTTTATTTGTCGAAAAAATTGTCCCCAACACTCTACTAGAGTTCGAAAAAATCGTTCATGATACTTTATTCGGGGTTCGGAAAAATCATCCCTATTGAGCTAATTTTGGGTGCATATTATAAGTGTGTCGTGGGGATCCCGTAACGTGAACCATTTTCAAAAAAAAAAAGACCAACTAGAAAGATTAGGAAATAGGCGATAAAAAACTAAATGCATTTTCATGAGCTGGCATGCATGATTTATACTTACTGAGATTTTATCTCACTAGTTTATGTATTGTAGGTGAGCTTGTTGATGATTGAGTTTTGTGATATGATTGGGCAAGTTGTGGAGCTCCTTCAGGGTTTTGAGCAAATGTACATAGATGACGACCTGTTGGGTTAAGCCATGAATTTATTTTGTTTCCGCTGACGTTTTGATTATTTAATATAATAAGTATTGTCACGAGTTTGTCTGGATTGATGTCATGTCAGAAACTGATGACGTTTGTTAGACCATGGTTTTAAATATATTATGTGAAAAAAAAATATGCAGATTTTTATAATGATGATGTTTATGTTAATTAGTATTTTAATTATAAGTTATGTAAGGTGGGTCGTGCCATGTGAGGTTATCTCCAGCTAGACTAAAGGCTTTTAAAAAGTGTGTAGAGAAAGAAAATTTTGATTCTAAGAGCCTTGTTTGTTTAGATGTTGAAACAAGATGGAATTCTACTTACTTGATGCTTGATGTTGCTGAAAAGTTTGAAAAGACATTTGAGAGGTTGGGTGATGAAGATAAAAAATTTAAAGATTACTTTGACTGTTATGAAATTGATCTTACTGAAGAAATAGAAGGGCAATCAATGAAAACCAAGAAGAATAAAGTAATAGGCCCTCCAAATGATACTGATTGGACTTCAGCAAGAAATTTTGTAAGGTTTTTGAAAAATTTCTATCAAGTTACTTTGAAGTTCTCAGGCGCATCATACATTACCTCAAATAACTTTTTTCGTGAACTTGCTACTGTGCATATGGGCTTGTCTACCATGATGACTAAAGGAGATGGTATATTATCTTCAATGGCTTTCCAAATGAAACAGAAGTTCAACAAATATTGGGGAAACACCAATAACATAAATATTTTATTGTTTGTTGCCAATTTTTTAGACCCAAGTTTCGAGTTGAAATATATCAGTTTTTGCTTAACTTCTATGTTTGATGGTATTGCTACATTTGTTAAAAAAACAACTGACGAAGTGGAAGAGAGACTCAACTTATTGTACAAACAATATGCTGATGGTGATGGTAAACACATTGATAAGGAAGGATAGGAAAGACAGAAGACTAGTAACTTGCAGATTGATGGAGATGATGATTTGAGTAAGCTTCTTGAATCTCATTTGCTATGCATTTGGAAAAGGAGCAATGTGTTGAAAGTAAATCTGAAATATCTAAGTACCTGTTTGAGGAATGTGAAAAATCTGATATTAACTTTGATATATTGAGTTGGTAGAAAGTCAACACGTCAAAGTATCATGTTCTTTCAAAGATGGCAAGAGATGTGCTAGCTATTCCAGTGTCTACTATTGCTTCCGAATCAGTGTTTAGCATAAGTGGTCGGGTAATTGATCCATTTAAAAGTTCTTTATCTCCTAAAACTGCAGAGGCTCTTATATGTGCACAAGATTTACGTGGTACAGCTTCTTCTATTGATCTTCGTTCAACAATGGAAGATATTGAGCAATTTGAAAAGATTGAAAATGGTATAATATTTCTTAATCTTACATTTTCCCTTGTGTTTCATTTTTATTTATATGCAATAATGTACTCAAGATTCATTTATTTATTTTCAGAGCTAGAAGGTTGAAGTTGTTCTACAATCACACTTTGTTCTTAGCACTTTCTTACCAGGCTTTATTTATCTTATATCTATATACACTTGTTTAGACGTCGCTGCAAATAATTTTCTCTTTAAAATAAATTCTTTCTATGTTGAAACTCTTTTTGTTTTGCTACATTTATATAATGTATACATCATATCAGAATGGTTATTTAGCTATAATATTAATAGTTCACTTTCTATATCTTGTAGATTATTGAAGTACAAGACTACAAGATTTACTTGTGCAGAAGTCTTGAAAATGTTGGATGCAAGTTATTGTAGTACTATAAGATTACATAATATGACTTTTATTAAAATTAAGAAGACATTGGATGCACTTATATTATGCAGTTTGGACAACGTTGTTTTTATTATTTATGCACCTTTCAAGTTATTGTTTATTTGTTTAGACTAACAGGCTATGAACTGCATATTATTGTTTGACCATATTGGACAATAGATTATTGTTAGAACTTATTTTGGAGTAAAAGTTATTCTTATTTTGAGCTTATTGTTTGGTATAGGTTGTTTTATATGGAAAACATTTTGTTTAGAATTTATTGTTTGGACTCCATGTTATTAATTATATACTTATGCACGCTAATTTATAAGTGAAACCATCAAACTAAAAAAACCATTCGAAACCGCATGAAATCGCATAGTCAATATTATTTAAATAACTATGGTTTACACTTCATTATTAAACCGAACCGTAGGTCACGATGCAATTTAAATTATGTAAAAAAAATCGCACCGTGCACACCCCTAGCGCTGGATCATCTTTGAATTCATATATGCCAAAATCCTTACCTAGTCCACCTCCATATTCAACATATATGTTTATTATGATATCCACAAAATATGAATCTTTGGATCAATTTCATTATCATATGCATTACTGACTTCAACATTTGCATCGTCTTCTTCGTCGTAAATTGGTAGGCTATCATAGCCATCATAGGAATTTTCTGAAACTTCTTCATCAAAGATCGATGAGCAATCATAGGCACCAGATAAAACTCCATCATCTTCCTCATCGAAGATTGGTGAGTGATCGCTAATTTCTTTCACCCTCAAGTGTAAGGGATCGATTGTAGTGCGCGTGACCAAGTGAAATTATCCTTCCCATGAGATAGTTATAAATTTAATAATTGATTCTATATGATATTTAAATTGCAAGACAAATTCGGGGGTTTTTGAAAGGATGATTAATTAAACTAATAAAACTAAATTTAAATAATTAAAATAAGCAAATAAAATAAATCACGCAGAGAAAATGATTTAGAATTCAAGAATGGAGAACTGGTAATGCTCAGGCAAACAACTTAAATATGTGACTAATTTATCTAGACCCAAATTAATTACCTACAGACGTTTATAAGAGGATCACTAGGCCTAACCTCTTTGATCAGGTAGAATCTAACACTTATAGTAAGCTGCAAATCCTAGGATCGATAAGGAATTAATTCTCTATCCCTCTATAGGTACTTGATGCTAAATTTCATTAAAGGTTAGAGCACTAGACTTCCCTTTCTAGGTACGCAATTATTAACCCCTTTTGTCTCCTTATTAATTGCCTAATAATGATGTTTTATCAAGTAATTAATATTCCAAATTGATTGTCTAACACTCTTAGGAATTATAGGTCAATTCCCTAAGACTGTCACAAGAAACAATAACTATTATGCAAAAATAAAGAATCCTATTAACTATCAATAAGTGATACCGTCAATAATAATTAAAGAAAATCAAAACTCAAAACACAATAATATGAAGTCTAAAAAATATCTTCTTCAATAAGGAAATAAACAATCTATAGAGTAATAAATCTAAGTCTAGGGCAATCAAATCACATAGTCAAGACTGTACTAACGTCCTAACATTACTAACAAAGAAGCTAGCTCATGGATTTACGAGGGCAAATCATAAAGATGTAATAAACCTTAACCATAATGCTAAAATAATAAAGATAAATAACTAAAAATAAAGAATCCTTTTAGAGGACTCCGTCTCTTCAATTACTATCTCCGTCGGGATCTTCGTATCCGATCTTCTCTCCGGTTAATAGATTATGGGTGGTAAGTGATTATGAAATTAGGGCACGATGAGGATGAGAGGATGATACTATGTATATGATTTCTCAACGTCCTTTGATTGTGTGAAATTTACCTAGATTTTAAGTGGATTTTTGTGGTTTTAATTCAATAATTGAGCATGATTTTAATGAAAATACTATTAATTGCTTCATTATTTGGAGAAATGTATTTTTGTTTATTTTTGCAGAAAAATGGGTGATTTTGATAAAAATGGAGTCTATGTGAAGAGGAAGATGTGGGAGAAAACGGAGCTCGATTTGGAGTTGAAACGAGCAAGAACTGGCCAAAGGAAAATTTGTTATAAATCTCATTTTTGGTTTCATGAGCTAAATTATCCCACATTGATTACTTACTACAAATTCCTCTCACTCTACTACTACATGAACCCACTTATCCCACATTGGAAACTCACTCAAATTTCTCTAATTCTTACTACTATAAATACCTTCTTCCATGAAAGCCACCATTGAACAATTCTCCACACATTTAAATTCAATTAAATTGAATCATTCCAAGATTCAATAGTTGAGAGGACTTTTAAGTAAGACCTCCATAGTTGAGATCCCTCCTCTTTTCGAGGCGAGGGATCTGTAGTTTTAAATATTTTTCTAGATTAGGATTTAATTCTTTCCAAGAAGGTGGGGACACCAAGGAAATGATGAGTTTGGTGGATATAAAAACTTTATTCGGTGAAATCTAATCCTACTTATTATCTTTTTATTTTCTTTGTTTTGGATGTTTAAGTGATGCTTGAATTATGGATTAATTTGTGATATTGTTTAATTGTGTTCCCGGTTTTGATTAGTTTCATTTATGGATGCTTAATTGCTTAATCTATATGTTTGGTTTGTGTGGTTAATTATCTAGTGCATGTGGTTAGAACGAGAGTTTAATTATGTGTCTTAGGAATTAATTGAATCATTTTATCATGTGGGTTATGTAGATTAATGTGGGAAGAGTTGGAGACAACCTCTCATGTTTAAAACTACATAAGTGGACACTAGAGATGTTAGATTGAGAGGTCAATTAATCTAGTGAGGGGAACCCAACCTTAGTGAATTCATAGTACCTAGAAAGGGAATATTACCTATGATTTAGTACCTTTTAGGGAACTCGTACCTGTAATTAGTACCTATTGGGAGGTGTTCGCTATGATATCGATCTTATGTGCTATTTTAGGGTCTTTGTAAGGGCCTACATCCTCTTCATCTCGAGAGAGAGTTTAGGTGGAATTTGTGATCGCTCTTACTGTGATAGCTTAAATTGGGAGACAATTAGATGTGTTACATAATTGATTCATTTGAAGTGCATTATGAAAACTTCCTTTGCATTGAAAATTTCAAAAATATTGTAATTAGTTTCATTTCATGCTTTTTATCTCTCCCTTATCGTTCGTCCCTTACTAATACGATACTATAACTTGAAGGCCATAAATTCTAAATTTCCTTGGGTTCGATAAATTCTTAAGTTGGTCATCCCGACTATTAACGACCAATCAAATGGCACCATTGCCAGGGAATTTAGTTGTATTTGTGACTTCAGGTTTCGTTGAGTGTTAGGATAGGGACATTTTTATTTGGTTTGTTTTTTTTTGTTGTTTTATGGTTGTGTTTGTGGGGACGAAAGCGTGGTTCCATGGTATTGGCCTTGAAGAGCAAAGTAGTGGTGCAAATTGAGGTAACGAACATTTTCTCAACTTAAATTTAACTTTGCCTAATTTAAGTTTGGAGGTATGTTCTCTTTGTTACTTGACTTTTCTACGGTTTGATTTATAAAAAATGCATCAATGAATTCCTACTTAAGCATATTGCACCGGCGCACGTTTAAGTCCTTACTCTTTTCTTTGGCACACTTTTTCTCCTTTCTTTGTTTTTGCTTTCAATAAGGAGAAATCTTTCTTGGCTCTGTTGTACTTCATTGTGAGAAATTTTGAGACTATGATATTTGGTTAGAACTTGTGACGAGATGGATTTTTACTTATGTACTTGTTGACTTATGGTTTGTGCTTGTTTTGTGTTTCTTTCATTACTATAAGCCCGTGAGCTTTTGAGCCTTTAAATCGTAATATTAAACGGTTTTTCCTTTCTTGAGTGCATCATTCTTTTGTATGCGTTCTAGAACTTTCCATTGTGTCTTCTTGAAACTACACGTATATGAAGATGTTGGAAATGATTTAAGGTCATCATTGTTTTGATAAGTCACTTAGCCAAATCAATCCTACCAAATGAAATCATATCGTAGTTTTCCCCTTTGAGCCTTATTTTTCTTATTTCTTTGGCAACCTACAAATTTAGCCATTTTTATCCATATTTTATATCCTAATCACCTTTGTCGATTAGTAGAGGACTAATACGGATGAAGTGGTTGAATTGAGCTTACAAGAGAGTTTGGAAAGGGAGAAATGGTGAAAGTGCAAGAAAAGAGGGAGAAAAGATGAAGTAAAGAAAATGGAGGTTGAGAAAAAAATTGAGTAAAGTTTGTATAAAAGAAGCATAAAGGAGCTCTACTAGGAAAATGAAAAGAGAGCACTTGGAGAAAAAAAAAGAAGAAACTCAAAAGTAGAAGAAAAGAAAATAAAAGTTCGTTGGTGTGTCGGATGGAAGATTACATTTTTCTTGAGGTGAAAAGAGAAAAAAAGAGGATGAGAGTTGAAGTGATCAATCAACTTAAATTCTCTACTAATCTTGAACTTACTTTTCCTAAATTTTCCTACCCAAGACCAAAGAACCTACATTATAACCACATTAAAGACCTTTTTGATTCAATGATTAATACATACATGTGGTAGAGAGTTTAGACCTTTGGCAAGCATATGGTAATGGCATACATTTGAATTGATTTTTGAGAGTATACACTTCTCCCATACACCCCTTGAGTGTGAGAGTGCAAGTAAAATCTAGAGAGGAGTAGTGAAGGTCACACTTGATTTAAATTGATGTCTTGATTCAATTCTAGATGAATTCCCCTCCTTATTCTTTCTTTTCTTTCGTTGCTCGGGGACGAGCAACATTTTAAGTTTTGGGGTTTGACCGGTGTGAAATTCACCTAGATTTCAAGTGGATTTTTGTGGCTTTAATTCAATAATTGAGCATGATTTTAATGAAAATACTATTAATTGCTTGATTATTTGGAGAAAGGTATTTTTGTTTATTTTTGCAGAAAAATGGGTGATTTTGATAAAAATGGAGTCTAAGTGAAGTGGAAGATGTGGGAGAAAACGGAGCTCTATTTGGAGTTGAAACGAGCAAGAACGGGCCAAAGGAAAATTTGTTATAAATCCCATTTTTGGTCCCATGAGCTAAATTATCCCACATTGATTACTTACTATAAATTCCTCTCACTCTAACACTACATGAACCCACTTGTCCCACATTGGAAACTCACTCAAATTTCTCACATCCTTACTACTATAAATGCCCTCTTCCTTGAAAGCCACCATTGAACAATTCTCCACACATTTAAATTCAATTAAATTGAATCATTCCAAGATTCAAGAGTTGAGAGAGCTTTTAAGTAAGACCTCCATAGTTGAGATCTCTCCCTTTTCTGGACAAGTGATCAGTAGTTTTAAATGTTTTTTCTAGAATAGGATTTAATTCTTTCCAAGAAGGTGGGGACACCAAGGAAAGGATGAGCTTGGTAGATATAAAAACTTCATTCGGTAAAATCTAATCCTACTTATTATCTTTTTATTTTCTTTGTTTTGGATGTTTAAGTGATGCTTGAATTATGGATTAATTTGTGATATTGTTTAATTGTGTTCCAGCTTTGATTAGTTTCATTTATGGATGCTTAATTGTTTAATTTATATGTTTGATTTGTGTGGTTAATTATCTAGTGCATGTGGTTAGAACGAGTGTTTCAATTATTTATCTTAGGAATTAATTGAATCATTTCATCATGTGGGTTATGTAGATTAATGTGGAAGAGTTGGAGACGACCTCTCATATTTAGAACTACATAAGTGGACACTAGAGGGGTTAGATCGAGAGGTCAATTAATCTACTGAGGGGAACCCAACCTTAGTGAATTTATAGTACCTAGAAAGGGAATGTTACCTATGATTTAGTACCTTTTAGGGAACTCGTATGTGTAATTAGTATCTATTGGGAGGTGTTCGCTATGGTATCGATCCAATGTGCTATTTTGGGGTCTTTGTAATGGCCTACATCCTCTTCATCTCGAGAGAGGGTTTAGGTGGAATTTGTGATCGCTCTTACTATGATAGCTTAAATTGGGAGGCAATTAGATGTGTTACATGATTGATTCATTTGAAGTGCGTTATGAAAACTTCCTTTGCATTGAAAATTCTAAAAATATTTTAATTAGTTTCATTTCATGCTTTTTATCTCTCCCTTATCGGTCGTCCCTAACTAATACGAGACTATAACTTGAAGGCCATAAATCCTAAATTTCCTTGGGTTCGATAAATTCTTTAATTGGTCATCCCAACTATTAACGACCAATCATCCTTCTGCCTTGGAGGCGTGTGTGGAGATAATCAGCAGCAAAGGGCTTTTCTTCTCATGGGCCAATGACGTGGCAGTGTTGTGGAATGAGATACAAGTTATGATTCATAGGTAGGCCCTTTAACAGCAGCGGAGTTTTTTAATTTTGAAATACATGGCCCACTATTATTTTGCACTCAAAAGTCAATCCTGACTTCTCACATGTTGGACCCGCCAACTCATCACATTTGAAAGCCCAAATTTGCTTGATACTTGTACACATGGCATGAGTAGTAATATTGGGCAAAATTTTGAGAAGTTTCGAAAATTTTGGCAGCTGCGCAATCTCACCATTTAATTCATAACTTCCTCATTTAAATTCTGATTGAGGTGATTCTTGCGGCCTCGCGTTCTTCTCTTCCGTGGCTTTCCAACCAAGTGTCGCACGACTACTTTGAGTCTCCATACGAACACAGAAAATTTATAAAAAGTGGTCCTCAATTCTCTTGCATGTTGCACAAATTCACCTTTCATTCCATCTTTACATTTTTTTTGTCCTTTTTCTTATCAAAACATAACAAAATAGAGAATTTAGCACTTTTGGTCCTACAGGACACACTTTTTCTTCAAGATGATCCCAATATTTTCTCTTTTAGTTCCAAACAATTTTTTCTTTGCAGACTTGGTTCAATAAGACTTTAACCTCGCATATTTAGTCTCATTCAATTGCACTATTGGTCCAAAAAATTTAAATTATATTTTATTTTATGTTTATTTATTTATTTATTCATTTATTTTATTAATATTATTATTTCGATATTTATTTTTTTAAAGTAATAAAAATTAGTACCATTAAAAATAATAAAAATAAAAATAATACTAAATGAATAAATAAATAAATAGAATAAAATATGAATTGAAATTCTTGGATCTAATAGTGTAGTTGTATATTCATAATTTTTTTTTTTTTTGAACATGTTTCTTTAAGCAATAAAAATTTGATAACGTTAAAAATAAAAAATAAGTAAATAAATAAATAAAAATATAAATCTAAACTTTTTGAATCAATAATACAGTTGTATGAGACTAAATATACAAGTTTGATTTATGGGATCAAGTTTGCAAAGAAATAATTATTAAATAATAATAATAATAAAATAAGTAAATAAATAAATAAAATATAAATTTAAATTCTTGGAGCCAGTAGTATAACTATATATTCATATTTTATTTTATTGATTTATTATTTATTTAACATGTATTTTTTTTAATATAATAACTATTTGGTAATATTAAAATAAATAAATAAATAAAATATGAATGTAAATTTTTTGGATCAATAATGCATGTATATAGGATTAAATATGTAAGGGTGAAGTCTTATAGGACCAAAGTCTTATTATTATTATTATTATTATTATTATTATTATTATTATTATTATTTTAATGTTATCAAATATTTATTGTTTTAAAAAAAGTAGTAGTAATAAATAAATAAATAAATAAAATTTGAATGTACAATTACACTATTGGCCAAAAGAATTTCGATTCATATTTTATTTTTTTTATTTTGTTTACTTATTTATTTTTATTTTTTATTTTTAATGTTACTAAATTTTTATTACCTTAAAAAAGAAATGTTCAAAATAATAATAATTATTATAAAATAAATAAATAAACATAAAATAAAATATGAATTTAAATTCTTGGAACCATTAATGCAATTGAATGGGACTAAATATGCAATGTTAAAGTCCTATGGGACCAAATCTGCAAAGAAAAAATCGTTTGAGACTAAAAGAGAAAGTATTGGGACCATTTTGAAGAAGAAGTGTGTCCTATGGGACCAAAAGTGCTAAATTCTCAAACAAAATACCTCTCAATCACCTTTTAGTCAATAATAATTCAAAGTATTAATATTTGTGCAAATAGTATCAATTATATATTCAAAGAGATTTCAAATCGGACTAAAAAATACATGAATTTCCACTCTCATAAAACCCCCCAAACTTAAGTTGTTGTTCGTCCTCAAACAACGAAACGACAAAACAAGAGAAAGACAATGAGATGAAAAGTCATGTTCTAATGGACGATCAAAATATCAACTAAGTCTTCAAAAGATGTAATTAATCTCAACTTGGTTCATATAACTTCAAATTCAAAAGTATCAATTCATTCAAAACATGCAAGTTAAGATACTTACTTCACCAATTCAAGTGCTCAATCCATCTATGCTCACAAGAAATATATAGTGTAACTCTCATGCTCAAAGTGTATAAAGTGTACACCGATTGGGTTATATATAAGTGGTCTCAAATTCAATAAAAGTGCATGCGTAACCATAAGTTTGCCCATATTCTCAACTCTCTTTTTACTTGTAGCTAGCAAATCATGAATCAAAAAGGTTCTTTCATTTGGTTGTAACGTAAGCTTTTTGGACAAGATAGTAAATTATATGGATAAGTGACTCAAATTCGAATCAATCAAGTGACCATCTATCATGATCTTTTATCCTTCCTCATCACTTTTTATTCAAGCACACTCCTCCTTAACACCAAACTATTCAATTCTTCCTTCAACCACATTAATGAGAAAATTAATTTTCTTCTTTTCTTTCAGCATCAGAGGTACTAGATTTATGCACTACCCCAACTAATATTTTTCTTTTTCTCCCTTTATATTTTCTCTTCAACTCCTTCTTTTTCCCATTTTTTTCTTTTACAACTCATTAGGATGTTTATATCCTTTTCTTCTTCTCCTTTTTTTTAACCTCATTCTTTTCAACTCCAACATATTCACATTCTTCTTCTAACCCCCTCAACAATTACTCAATTGATCTAAGTAATACAAGGAAAAATCATACTGATTAAGCTCAATGGGTTATTCAAATAATAGTTTTTTAAGGCTCAAAGGGTTGACTAAGGATTTAATGAATTCAGGTAAAGTGTATGAAAATTATGGGCTAAAAATCAAAGATTGCCTAATATCATTTCATTAATTCACTAAACTATTCTCGAATATTCAAGGAGACTCAAGACAAGTTCTAGAATACACTCACAAGAACGATACGTTCCAGAATAAAAATATCATGCATGATCATGTAACATGATTTAAAGGCTCAAATCTCAGTTGACTTTTTCATAGAATGAACGAGCACTCTTCATGGCTACGCATACATCATAACAAGTACATCAAGAATTTCAAGTACTTAAGAATTAAAGCATGTTCCCCTTATCAATCATAATCAACATCTTAGGCAGAAATTATTAGCTCAAAGTTCCCCATGAAATTCAGGTCATAGAATTTAAAGCACATGCTCCTTACTCATAATAATTCAAAACTCAAAGAAAATTTAGAATAAGGAACGAAGTAACCTGATTTCAATTTCCTTCACATCTTGCAAGTTCCTCGAGTTGTTCAACTTGGTAAGGCGTAGGCCTCAGAAAGAACTCACTTTGCCACTCCAATACCCTTCTCAATTAATAAAGCTCAAATACAAAACTCATCATCACAGGAGAGATAGAAATATCGAAAAGATGAAAATTAATGACAGAGCACCAAGGGACACACAAAAACAAACGAAAACACACAAGACACCTGGACAGTCGCTAAAAATTCGAAAGATCAAAAAAGTTTAAAAATTCTAAAAAAAATTGACCTCCAAGCACATAGACACTAAAACAATGCATAGTAAACATACCTGAGTGCGGATGGAACAAGGGAAGAACATCACACCCCCCAAACTTAGATGAAAACATGAGTTGAATCTAAGTTTAAAATGATATTATTACCTTAAGTGTTAGCACGCATCTTGAGTATAATTCACCTAGCACAAGACACAACAAAAATAAAATGGCGGGTTACCTCCCACCAAGCGCTCTTGTTTAACGTTGAAGAGCTCGATGGAATGCAGACTCAGAGATGTTCGGACTCATGCATCAACACTTCTTCTTCATCTTCAACTTCACTTTGAAGTGTTGTTTCACCATCTTTCGATCCATCTAAGTCATCTCTCCTTTCTTACTCTCAAGGATCAACTTATCTAGATCTATATCTTTATATGCTTCCTTCCTATCAACGTCAAGATAAGACAAATGGGAGTCACATATATCCGAAGGTACTGGTAGAATTTTTGTCCATGCTTCTCCTTTAATCCATGACACCTCTCTTTTCTCCTTCCTACAAACATTCAAAATACTCAAGCAATCTGTTAGTTCATTAGATAATACAACATATGAAAAATCAGATTCAACATTAGTAGCAGGAGTAGATAAAGAAGGGTTATTGATAATGCAAGATTTCACTTGATCCTTAGACTACATCAATGGCAGTTTCTCCTCTACATTATCATCAATGGACTTGCAGCTGGACTCGTAAGAATGATGCTTCATCAAGTGAGAACATGATCTCCTCATCCCCCACTCTAAGCAATTTCCCATCTTCAACATCAATCAGAGTTCTAGCAATGACTAGGAATGGTCTACCCAAAATCAGAGGCACATTTCTGTCCTCTTCCATATCAAGCACTAGGAAATCCACGGGGAAGAAAAACTTATCCACATTCACAAGTACATCCTCAACAACTCCTCTAGGGTGCGTGATAGACTTGTTAGCTAACTGCAGTGTAACCGAAGTGGGCTTCACCTCCCCAAAACCAAGACTCTTGAATACACTTAAGGGCATAAGATTTATACTAGTCCTCAAATCACACAAAGCTCTGTAATTGGCATTTTTTCTAATCTAAACTGGGATGGTGAACCTACCCAGATCCTTTACTTTAGCTGGCAACTTTTGCTGAATTATGGCACTACACTCTTCAGTCAAATTCATTGTCTCCTTGTCCACTAAACTCCGCTTCTTGGACATGATCTCCTTAAGAAACTTCATATAGTGTGGCATCTACTCAAGTGCTTCAGCAACGGGCACGTTGAACTGGATTTTCTTGAAGATGTTTACGAACTTCTGAAACTTTTCATCAAGACCCTTCTTCAACTGTCTAGAGAGAAAAGGAATAGGATATTTTGTCTTCGGAATTCCCAAGCTGCTTCTCTCAATTTCATCCTTTTTGTTTCTTTCTCTCTTAGCTCTTTCCTAATTTTTCTCAGGTATGACAGGTTGTTCAGTATCCTTGTGGAAGACCACAATATCATGATGTTGAGAAACTGGATAAACAGGCATGGAATAAGGATTGCTCAGTTGTAGACGAGCGAAGATGCTCGCTGGCGAGCTACCTTGCTCAGTACCGGGCGCAACACCTGTGAGTGTAACAGGGCGTGCCGCTCGGTTGGTACTAGGTGCCAGACAGAAAGGCGGGTGGGCGTCCCATTGGGTGCGTGGCTCGGTAAGAGCTCATCGTCGTGCGCTCTTGCTCGGTAGGTACTAGGTGTGCCTCCGAACCTGTTTTCCGCGTACTGTTCATCATCCGGCATTTTTGGTCCCTCATACTGTGTACCACTTCTCAAAGTAATAGCATAGCATTGATGTTTTCTCGGATTTAACTCAGTCTGTGTGGGAGTTTCCCTTGCTGTTGTAACTTACCCACTGCAGCATTCAACTGACTGATAGCAAGCTCTGTTTATTTCAGTTTCCTTTCTGCTTCCTTGTACCTTGCTTCAGTTGTTTCCTGATTTGTGACCATCAACTTGAGCATAAAATCCATCTTATCTTCCATAAATGATTTCCCTTCAGCAGGTTTCTGAGCTAGTTTAAATCTCGGAGGTGGTGCAATTGCGCTATTAGGATTTAAGTAAGACAAATTCTCATCCCTTCTCTGATTGTTGAAGTTTGAATTTCCTTGGTTTCAACCTTTCTGAAACTAGTGGTTGTTCCCTTGGTCGTTCCTCCCCCAAACTAATTATTCGATCTGAAATTCTGTCTATGTCTATTATCCCCTTGAAACATAGCATAGTATGCTTCTTCGAATTCTTCCTCATCTCCAGCTTTGGTTACCTCCTCTCTATTCCCTTTGGCAAGGTGATCCATCTTATTATTTAGTTCATCGAGTCGATCATGGATAGCTGACACTTCATCCGACTTGTATCTCTACCTTCGCCACTTTATCAAAAGACGTGTCTCCATCTGCTATTTTAACCGGCCAATCATAAGTGTTTCTTGCTATCTCCTCAAATATCTCTTCCGCTGCCTCTGCTGACTGCTTAAATATAGATCCACCCGCTGTCGCATCTACCAACACTCTTGAATCTCTTCTTAGGCTTTGATAGAAGAAGCCTAAATAAGTATCCTTTGAAAATTCATGTTTGGGACAGCTGCGTAACAATTCTTTGAACCTCTCCCATGCCTCATAGAAACTCTCCAAGGATCCTTGTTTGAACTGTGTTATCTTCTTCTTTATCAAGAAACTCTTAGAAGGAGAGAAGTACTTATTCAGAAATATATCTGCCAATTGCTCCCAAGTTGTACAACATCCTTGAGGAAGGTTGTTGTACCGCTCTTTGACTTTACCCGTAAGTGAGAATGGAAAAAGCCGCATCCTGATAGCATCCTCCGAAACATTATTGTGTTTCTGCGTCCTTGTATACTCATTGATGAGAGTGGAAATTCATATATTTTTTTGTCCAATTTGATATCTTTTTTAGTGTTTAATTGTTATTATTTGCACAAATATTAATTCTTTGAATTATTATTGACTAAAAGGTTCTTGAGAGATATTTTATTGTGTTTTGATATGAAAAAGAATCAAAAATGTAAAGTTGGAATGAAGGGTGAACATATGCAATTTGCAAGGAAATGCACGACCATATTTCATTATTTTTCTGTGTTTTTATGGAAGTTAAAACTGGTCGTGTGAGACATGGTTAGAAAGCCATGGAAGAGAGGGTCGCGTGAGCGCTAAAATCACCTCAATCGGAGGTCGAATGAGGAAGCTATGATCGAAATTGTGAGATTGCGCAATAATGGGCGAAAATTGCCAACTTAATGCATGGTTTGGAATGGGCACTTACATGGCTAAAAATTATATTATGGATAGAAGTGGTGGGCCCATGTACATTCCACTAAATTCCATCCAATTCCTAAGGCAATTTGACGTTCATATTTGAGTGGATCAATTGAAAGGCCCACTATCACATGACCAAGAGCCCATCTCTCTTACAACCAAATCTAGGCCATCACGTCACAACTTTACAAGCTATTTATACATAGCATTCGACGCCAACAGGGGGTATTCACGCCATACAGCAATATCAAAGCAAATCCCCTAATTTCACCTTCACCCACCTTCTATCATTCACCCACCGAAGACGGAGATTCCAACGGAGATAAAGATTAAAGAGACGAAGTCCTACAAAGGTTTTTTATTTTTAATTATTTATCTTTGTTATTTTAGCACAATGGTTAGAGTTTATTATATATTTGTGATTTGCCCTCGTAAATTCATGGGCTAAGCTTCTTTGTTGGTAATGTTAGGGCTTAACACAGTTTTGACTATGTGATTTGATTTTGCCCTATTTTTGACTATGTGATTTGATTTTGCCCAAGACTTGAATTTATTACTCTGCAGATTGTTTATTTCCTTATTTAAGAGGATATTTTGAGACTTCATATTATTGTGTTTTTAGATTTGGATTCCTTTAATTTTTCTTGACAGTATCACTGATTGATAGTTAACATGATTCTCATTTCTACATAATAATTGTTGTTTCCTATGATAGTCTTAGGGGATTGGCCTATAATACCTAAGAGTGTTAGACAATCAATTTGAAATATTAATTAATTGGTAAAACATCATTATTAGGTGATTAGTAAGGAGACAAAAGGGGTTAACAATCGCGCACCTAGAAAGGAAAGACTAGTGTTCTAGCCTTTAATGAAATTTAGCATGAAGCACCTGTAGAGGGAGAAAGAATTAATTTCCTTATTGATCATAGGATTTTCTGCTCATTATAAGTGTTAGATCCTACCCGATCAAGGCAATTTAACTTGGCTTAGTGATCCTCTTATAAACGTCTATATGTAATTAATTTGGGTCTAGATAAATTAGTCACGTAGTTAAGCTGTTTGTCCGAGCATTATCAATTCTTCATTCTAGAACTCTTAAATCGTATTCTCTAGCGTGATTTATTTTATTTCATAATTAGTTTAATTATATAATTTCAGTTATTTTTAGTTAATTAATTATTAACTAAAAAACTCTAGATTTGTCTTGCAATTCAATTGTCATTCATAGAATTAATTATTTAGTTTATAACTATCTCGTGGGAATGATAATTCACTTGAACACGCGCACTACAATCGATCCATTACACTTGAGGGTCAAAGAAAATAGCGATCAAGTTCTTGGCGCCCCCTGCCGGGGATAGTTTATAGATTTAAATTTTATTCTATAGTGATTTATTTTCTTGTAGGACATTAAATTTTACTTGCTTTATTTTATTTTATTTGTGATCCAAACAATTCTGATCATTTGAGTGAGAACAGATGTATGATCACTAGGTCAAGTTGACGAGCAATCGAACCATTAAACCTAGAGTTTGAAGCACTTGCTAGAGAAAACCAAAGGAAGAGAAAACAGCCAGCTACACCTATTCCTAGTTCGAATTCGAATAGTTTTCATTCATCAGAAGAAGAGGTCGAACAACTTTCACAGATATTTGGCGAAGTTAACTTAATGGAGGAGACTGAGACTAGAGAGATGGCTGAACATCAGTTCCCGATGCCTATGTGGGACCAATTTAAACTGAAGCACACCACAAATGCTGGGTTAAATAGACCTGCGATCACCGCAGAGAGTTTTGAGTTACCTTTTGGATTGATCAGAATGGTAGAGAGATAGCAGTTTAGTGGGAATCCTTTGGAGAATCCTAGTGAGCATCTATAGTTATTTGATGAATTGCTAGGATGCAGAAGCACATGAATGTTCCGGAAGATGCTATCAGGATGCGGTTTTTCCCATTCTCACTTTCGGGGAAAGCCAAGGAGTGGTACAACAACCTTCCTCAGGGATGTTGTTCTAATTAGGAGCAATTGGAAGATAAGTTTCTGAATA
The DNA here is from genome assembly GCA_023678885.1 of Pogostemon cablin. NCBI lineage: Eukaryota > Viridiplantae > Streptophyta > Magnoliopsida > Lamiales > Lamiaceae > Pogostemon > Pogostemon cablin. Next base: position 15,464,225 of record CM042952.1, on the reverse strand, counting down.
AATAATTCCCTCCCTCTAAGAGTTTCTTGATAAAGAAGAAGATAACACAATTTTAAGAAAGAATCCTTAGAGAGTTTTTATGAGGCATGGGAGAGGTTCAAAGAGTTGTTGCGAAGCTGTCCCAAACATGGATTTTCAAAGGATACTTACTTAGGCTTCTTCTATCAAGGCCTAAGAAGTGACTCAAGAGTGTTGGTGGACGCGACAGCAGGTGGATCTATATTCAAACAATCTGCAGAAGCAGCAGAAAAGATATTCGAGGAGATGGCAACAAACACTAATGATTGGCCGGCAAAAAGAGCAGATGGAGACATTTCTTTTGACAAAGTAGCGAAGGTAGAGATACAAGTCAGAAATAATGAAGTGTCAGCTATCTATTATCGATTAGATGAATTGAATAATAAGATGGACCGCCTCACAAAAGCGAACAGAGAGGAGGTAACAAAGGCTGGAGATGAGAAAGAATTTAAGGAGGCTTATTATGCTATGTTCCAAGGAGGAGATAATAGAAATAGATAGAATTTCAGACCGAACAATCAGTTTGGGGGGAGGAATGACCAAGGGAACAACCGTCAGTATCAGCAAGGTTGGAACCAAGGGAATTCAAACTTCAACAATCAGAGAAGGAGTGAAAATATGTCTTATTCTAATCCTAACAATGCAGTTGCACCACCTCCGGGAATTGATCCAGCTCAGAAACCTACTGAAGGAAGATCATCAATAGAGGATAAGATGGATTTGATGCTCAAGCTGATGGTCACAAATCAGGAAACATCTGAAGTGAGACATAAAGAAGCTAAAGCAAGATACAAGGAAGCAGAAAGGAAACAGAAAGAAACAGATCTTGCTATCAGTCAGTTGAATGCTGCAGTGGGTAAGTTGCAACAACAACGTAAATTTCCTGCTTAGACTGAGTTGAATCCGAGAGAGTGTCATGCTATTATTTTGAGAAGTGGCACCCAATATAAAGGACCGAAGATGCCAGAGGAACAGTATGTGCACAACCAGTCCGGACGCACCTACGATGATGATCGTGTGTACCTGCACGTCGACAAGCCATCACCGAATGTGCCGCACGACTGGTCACATGGCACCGGGAATAGCGTGCAAGGTCCCATGCCTATAGGCGACCTCGCTCATTCACAACAGTGTGATCCTACTTCCGTGCTTGTTGATCAAGTTCCTCAGCAAAGTGATACAGTGGGTTTTCAGAAGGATATTGATCATCCGGTAGTCAACGAAAAGAAGTGGAAAAGAGCTAAAAGAGAAAGGAACAAAAAGGATAAACTTGAGAGAGACAGTTTGGGTATACAGAAAATGAAATATCCTATTCCTTTTCCCTCTGTGCAGTTGAAAAAGGGTCTTGATGAGAAATTACATAAATTTGTGGAAGTATTCAAGAAGATCCACATCAACATTCCCTTTGCTAAAGCAATTGAGCAGATGCCTCACTACGCAAAGTTTCTTAAGGAAATTATGTCAAAGAAGCATAGTATCGGGGATAAGGAGACAGTGAACCTGACTGAAGAATGCAGTGCCATCATCCTAAAGAAGTTGCCAGCCAAGCTGAAGGATCCGGGTTGTTTCACTATCCCTGTTCAAATTGGAAAGAATGCCACGTGCAGAGCTTTGTGTGATTTGGGGGCTAGCATCAATCTGATGCCCTTTACTACATTCAAAACCCTTGGTTTGGGGGAGGTGAGGCCTACTTCGGTGACACTGTAGCTAGCTGACAGGTCTCTTACACACCCTAGAGGAGTTATTGATGATGTACTTGTGAAGGTGGATAAATTCATATTCCCGGTTGATTTCTTGGTGCTTGAGATGGAAGAGGATAACAATGTGCCTTTGGTTTTTGGGAGATCGTTTCTAGCCACTGCTAGAGCTCTGATTGATGTTGAAGATAGAAAGTTAAAGCTCAGAGAGGGAGATGATGAGGTTGTCTTTTCTCTTGATAATGCATTAAAGTGGCCAGTTGAAAGAGCAAACTGCAAGTTGATCGATGTTGTTGATGAGATCATTGAGGAAAATCTGCCATTGATTCTATCTAAGGATCAATTGGAAACATGCATCAGCAATAGTCTTTCTTTCCCTACTCTTGCTAATGATTTTGCATCTGATTTTTTATGTAATATTTTTTATGATGAATTTACAGGATATTTGAATGCTTTGAATGCTTGTAGGGAAGATAAGAGAGAGGTGTCTAAAATTGTAGGAGGAAAGTGGACACCAAGGTTCTTACCACTGGAGAAGGAGGAACCTGAAGCTAAAGAGAAGAAGGTGGAATTGAAGCCTTTACCGGATCATCTAGCATATGTCTTTTTGGGGGAAAATCAAACATATCCGATAATTGTATCATCTACTTTAACTAAACTTGAACTTGATAAATTGCTTAGAGTCCTTAGGGAGCATAAGTCTGCCATAGGATGGTCTTTGGAAGACTTGAAAGGTACAAGTCAGTCTATTTTCATGCATAGGATCATATTAGAAGATGAAAAGAAAACTTCTCTGCAATATCAGAGGCGTTTAAATCCTGCGATGTAAGAAGTGGTTAGGAAAGAGGTACTTAAATGGTTGAAGTCTGATATTATATATGCTATTAGTGATAGCCCTTATGTGAGTCCATTGCATGTGGTATCTAAGAAGGGGGGCATGACTATAGTACAATCTGAGAATGGAGAGACTTTGGCTACTAGGATACCTACAGGTTGGCGTGTTTGTGTTGATTATAGGAAACTAAATGAGAACACACACAAAGACCATTTTCCTTTACCTTCTACGGATCAGATGCTTGATAGGCTTGTAGGGTATGAGTTTTATTATTTCTTAGATGGATACTCTGGTTACAATCAGATAATGATTGCACCGGAGGATCAGGATAAGACTACATTTACTTGCCCGTATGGTACTTTTGCATTTATGAAACTTCCTTTTGGTTTGTGCAATGCTCCTGCTACTTTTCAAAGATGCATGATGTATATTTTTGAGGGTTTGATTGAGAGAATTATGGAAGTATTCATGGATGATTTTTCTATTTTTGGATCTTCCTTTGATTCTTGTCTAGCTAACCTCACTGTTGTTTTGGAGAGATGCCAAGAGTCTAACCTTGTTCTGAATTGGGAGAAATGTCATTTCATGGTAAGAGAAGGTATAGTACTTGGCCATCATGTATCTTCTAAAGGGTTGCAGGTTGATCGAGCAAAGGTGGTAGCCATTGAAAAGCTTCCACCACCTATTAATGAGAAAGGGGTTTGATCTTTCCTTGGTCATGCGAGGTTCTACCGCAGATTTATCAAGGATTTTTCCAAATACTCTAAGCCTTTGTCTCATCTGCTTGAGAAATATGTACATTTTGACTTTGATGATACTTGTTTACATGCATTTCAGATACTTAAAGAGGCTTTAATAACTGCTCCAATTCTGATCACTCCGGATTGGACGTAGCCTTTTTTGTTAATGTGTGATGCTAGTGATATGGCATGGGGGTTGCGCTTAGACAGATCAGGGAGAAGAGATTCAGACCTATATACTATGCCAGCAAGACCTTTGATGCAGCACAGAAAAACTACACAGTCATAGAAAAGGAGTTCCTTGCAGTGGTGCATGCCTTTGACAAGTTTCGCCCATATCTGGTGGGAATGAAGACAGAGATATACATGGATCACTCAGCTATCCGCTATCTGATGGAGAAGAAGGATGCAAAGCCAAGAATAATCAGATGGATCTTACTTCTTCAGGAGTTTGATATTAAGATCAAAGATAAAAAGGGGAATGAGAATGTGGTAGCTGATCATCTCTCTAGACTTGAGCCGCTGGATCATTGTGATGTGAAGTACGATCTCATTAAGGAAGTATTTCCTGATGAAGACATACTTCAAGTTGATAGCTGCAAGTTAGTGGAGATGGTGCAGAAACCTCCAGCACCATGGTATGCTGATATAGTTAACTTTTTGGCTAGTTGAGGTGTAGTGAAGCTGTACAATGTCATATGCCGGTGTATTCCTAAGGAAGAGTGGGAGAGCGTATTGAGTATGTGCCATGATAGAGTAAATGTGGGTCACTTTGCAGCGGAGAAGACTGCAGCACGAGTTCTTCAATCAGGTTTTACTTGGCCTTTTTTATTTACGTGCTGTAGATTCTATGTAGAGAATTGTGATAGATGCCAGCGGATGGGGGGCATATCAAAAAGGGATGAAATGCCTTTGAAGAATATGTATGAGGTGAAGCTCTTTGATGTGTGGGGCATAGATTTTATGGGTCTATTTCCTTCATCGAATGGATTTTTATATATCTTGCTTGCAGTTGATTATGTCTCAAAGTGGGTGGAAGTGATTCCAACCAAGTTGAATGATGCAAGGACAGTCATTGCATTCTTGAGCAAGCACATATTTTCACGTTTTGGAGTGCCGAGAGTTCTCATTAGCGATGGAGGAACTCATTTTCTCAATAAGCTAATGGAGAATCTTCTCAAGTCTTATGGAGTGAAACATAGAGTATCCACACCTTACCATCCGCAGACGAATGGACAAGCTGAAGTATCTAATCATCAAATCAAGTAGATTCTAGAAAAACCTGTGAGTACTAGTCGCAAGGATTGGGCTAGTAAGCTTGATGATGCATTGTGGTTATTCAGAACTTCTTACAAGACTGCTTTGGGGATGTCACCGTTCCAATTGGTGTATGGGAAATCTTGCCACCTTCTGGTGAAAATTCAGCACAAATCTTTTTGGACAGTGAAGAAGATTAATCTTGATCTTGAAGTAGCGGGTAGTAGTCGTCTTCTACAGTTGAATGAGCTTGAAGAGTTTAGAGAAAAGGCGTATGAAAATTCCTGCATCTATAAAGAAAGGACTAAGAGATGGCATGATGCAAACCTTAGACGTAAGAACTTTCAAGTGGAAGATTTTATTCTCTTATTTAACTCTCGTTTGAGGCTTTTTGCAGGTAAGTTGAAATCAAAGTGGATGGGTCCTTATGAGGTGAGTCGAGTCTATGAGAGTGGAATGGTTGAACTCAAGAAGAACGATGGAGCTCTCTTCATTGTGAATGGGCATCGCTTGAAGCATTATCATCATCACGGTGAAGTGGAAGTTCTATTTGTGGATTTCTTGACTTAATTCACTGCTTCGTCTGGCTCAACAACGTTAAATAAGAGCGCTTGGTGGGAGGCAACCCACCATTTTATTACTTTTATTTTGTTTTGTTTGTTATGTCTTGTGCTTGGTGAATTATACTCAAGGTGTGTGCTTACACTTCAGGTAATAACATCCTCTTAAACTTAGATTTAACTCACGTTTTCATCTAAGTTTGGGGGGGTGTGATGTTCTTCCCTTGTTCCATCTGTTACTCTGCATTGTTTAGTGTCTGAGTGCTTGGAGGTCGATTTTTTTTAGAATTTTCGAATTTTATTCGATCTTTCGAATTTTTTTGCGACTATCCAAGTGTCTTGTGTGTTTTTTCGTTCATTTTTTTGTGTGTTCCCTGGTGCTCAGTCGTTAATTTTTCGTATTTTCGATATTTCTATCTTTCCTGTGATGATGAGTTTGGTGTTTGAGCTTTTATGATTGAGAAGGTATTAAAGGTGATGAAGTGAACTTACAAGATGTGAAGAAGATTGAAATCAGGTTACTTCGTTCCTTATTCTAAATTTTTCTATGAGTTTAAAATTCTTGTGAGTAAGTAGTATGAGCTTTAAATTCTATGACCTGAATTTCATGAGGATCTATCTATAAGCTTTTATGATGCCTTTGATAAGATGTTGATTATGATTGATAAGGTGAATGTCTGGAAGGAGACAGATTCATATGAACTAGATGAAGTATATGCTTTACATCCCCTGCTTCTACTTGATTTAACGGCATTTTGACACCTATAGCTCCACCGCAAGCAAACAAGTCAAGTTGCATCAGCCGGTGGAGCTTGTTTGGTCCCACGATGAGGTCAAAAAGACCGCACAAAACAAAAAAGGGAATCTGATTTTCCAACGACGCCAGATCGCTCCTCACCTTACCATAATCCGACCTGCACACAAAAGGGCTACTCCCAGGGGATGTAACGTAAATGATGAAGCAATCATCCAATTCTATCTTAACCCTTTAGACTCTGCATGATTGTGGATTCAAAAATGTAACCCTTTAGACTGTTTCCTGTTTTTCAAAATATAAAAGTGCTATCTTAACATAATTCATAGTATTTGAGTTGAGTATATTAATTCATACTCCTTTGGCTTTTCTCTTGTTATTAATTAAGTGATCATTAGAGGATAGTAGGAATAACCAACAATGAACTTCTTGGTTAATTATTCATGACATTAGATTTTGTTATCTAATTAATTTACCTAATTAATTCCAGAGAGTAATATAGTTATTTATATAGAGTAATCTATCAACTTACAAATTGCATAAAATTTAATTCTTCACAACACATAGTTTAATTTTAAAAAAGTTAGAGTTGGATTTAACTTGATGCATAAAATTTAATTCTTCTCAACATATAGTTTGATTTTCAGAAAATTTGAGTCTCAGAGTAACTTAATTTATTACAAAGAGTAACCTTATTAATAGAAAAAATTAACCTTGTAAATCAAATAGTACAGAATATAAAAAAAATTAACAAGTTAATATAATACTTGTTCTTAATTATAACCTAAGTTATTATAAAGAGTAACCTAATTAGATTACCCTATAAAAATAATTAGATTAATATTTGAAATTAAAATAAATATAAAATAGCATATAAGAATGTCAAATTAAATAATAATCTAATTCATTATAAAGAGTAACACAATTAATATGAAAGAATAACCTTAAAGTTGTTGAGCAAATATACAATATAAATTTTACTCTAAAAAAGTAAATTAATAAATCATTTATAGAAGCTATTAGAATACTCTTTTTGATTAATTAGATTACTCTATAAAAATAATTAGATTAAATAAAAAAATAGCAGATGAGAACCAAATTATTTCTATAATTTAATTATTCACACCACTCTTATTATTTCCAAATAGAGATCCAATTAATATTAAACAACAATCAAATTAATTTAAAAGAGATCTACAAATTGCATACGCAAACAATTTGAAGAAAACCAATTATTTATAATAGAATATGACATTGATAAGGAAAATTAATTATCTACGCATTACCTATTAACAATTTTCTACCATAATATAATAAAATAACAACACACAACTGACCACTAGTAATTTTGTAGACAATGGACTGTAGCCGTGATATCATTTCAAATGTGACTAGAAATCCACTATTTTTTCCTTTCAACCTCTCCTTCCATCTCCTTTCGCTGCCTTGTATCCGTAATGAAGCCACAAACTAACTTAAGTTTAGTTCAATAAGAAGTGGGTACGTAATTACCCTTGTATAGAAGCTTTGAGGATGAGTTGCAGAACCCCAACAATCTCTTGTTCTGGTTGAGCTCTATAATCCTACTGAATCATCTTCAGCACAACTCATGCTCGTTGGATCACCAAGAGACATTTGTTATCCATTGCAACTCTTAACAAATAAACAGCAATTACCTCGCTGCCACGTCTTCCACCGACCCCACCTTCTCAAACAACCCAAAACCAACATCAAAGCCCATTACAACACCTGTTCGAAACAATCACCACAAATTCTTAGTATCTTACTAGAAAAACTGAAAGTCATCTAGAGAGAGAGGATAAGCAAACCCCAGCTTCAAATGCAAAAACTTATCCAAAATAAAATCAAACAACAAAGAAATTCAACAAAAAATTAAGCTAAATAAATGCACAAGGAAGAAGGAAGAGTAGAAAATCGAACATAAATGATAAAATTATCACATCTTGAATAGCATTACAGGTGGAAACAAGCTTGGAAGAGCTATCTTCGAATGAACTCCGAACATCCCTTTTCCACATGGCGCCGCCATTTTCGCGGCCGCTCTACTCCGTAACTGTCGATTCCTTGAGAGCCCAAGCTCCCCATTCCCCAAACTATTTCATTCTAGCCTGCTTCTGCTGGAAGCTTTTCGGGTATATGGAAAACGGCGGCAACAGCGAGAAGGGCCTCGAAGACGGGAAGGCAGAGTGCAGCGGAATGACAGCGGTCGGTTTCCTATTTTTGAAAATTTCGGTGTTCGATTTTGATAATTCGGTTCGGTTGATAGACTCTTGTGTGCGTGGAGGGAGTAATGTGAGAGATAAGATGAGGTTAACCCTTTTAACTTTTTTGATCCATGAAGATTCGGTTGTATCAATTAAAAAAAAAAAGATTATCTTATAGAAGTCTCTGTCTTTACGAAATAGTTCAATTAGTTTAGGAATTATTTATGAAATATTTTAATTGGATGGGTTAGTTTAGGAATTGTTTATGAAATATTTTAATTGGACGGGTTATCACATTTTCATGATCAGATATAACTTTTTATTAAAAATGTTATTATTTTTTAATTATCATATAATTTTCGGTCTTAATATCAATCTGAGAGGTTGGGGGGTGCCAATACGCCATCAATTTATTTCAATTCCATTTGACATTTGGCGTAATTAACTTTTGGATAACAGTGTGTTGTGAAGAACACACAAAACCTCACAAACACTCAAGAATCAAAACACATAAAATGATAAACTTGAAATGAAATGTAATTTTGCACCAAGATGTATAGTAGTTCGGTTTTGAATAACCTACATCCACTTTGAGGAGAAGAACTCTTATTATTACTCAATACTTACACACCAGATTAGATTGATCACAATCTGTAACAAGAAGAATGAAAACGAAGCAACAAAACTGTAAACACTCAAAATGCAAAACTGCTGTGATCAAGCTACTTTGAGCCCTTATATCTTGCTACTCCCTTAACCTACTGATCCGGTTAAACCTCCACTAGATAGCCCTCACTTAGTAGTTGAGATGTAGTCATCTAGCCGGTTCCAAGTAGCTCAACAACCTGCTCAAAAAACCGCTCAAAAATGGGTGCACACACACTGCACCAGATGACAGTTTTGGCAGTTGGAGCTTGTTGGCTTGTTTCAACTGTCTAGCTTGCTTCTAGTTTGCATGCATCATGTTGTGATCATTATTTAGTTGCCAATGAACACTCTCCACGTGTGAAACTCCCTCATGCATGCATCTATTGTCATCAATCTCCACCTTAAATGTATGCATGATCAAACTTGAATTCTCCTCCTCATCTTGCTGCTTTTAAGGAGCAGCAACCTCTAACTCAAAAACCATACCAACTAAAGTCTTGCACAGCTGAAACTTGGTTGCTGGCAAAACTTTAGTAAGTCCATCTGCTGGATTTACAGATGTATCAATCTTCCTCACTTCAACAGATCCATTATCTACCATATCCCTTACAAAATATAGCTAGACATCAATATGTTTGGTCTCTCATGATATCCCTGATGCTTAGCCAAGTGTATTGCACTTTGATTGTCACAATATACCACTACAACATCCTGATATTCTCCTAATTCCTTCAGCAAACCAACAAGCCATATTCCTTCCGTAATTGCTTCTGTCAAAGCAATGAATTCAGCTTCTGTAGTTGATAATGCCACCACAGACTGATGGCTAGCTTTCCAGCTTACTGATGTTCCATACATATTAAACACATATCCTGTAAGAGACTTCCTTGAATCTAAGTTTGCTGCAAAATCAGCATCAACATATCCAATGATAGCTTCTAATTTGGCTTCCTTCTTCTGAAATTTTAGTCCAAGTTGTTCAGTTCCCTTGACATATCTTAATGCCCATTTGACTGCCTCCCAATGTTGTTTACCTGGACAACTTAAGAATCTACTAATCAAGCTCATTACATAAGCAAGATCAGGTCTACTGCAAACCATATCATACATGAGACTGCCCACTGAACTTGCATATGGAATTCTACTCATTTCAGCTACTTCTTTGTCTGTTTTAGCTCCACTAAGTAGAGACAGGCTTAATCCTTGCTTAACAGGTGTTGTAACAGGCTTGCACTGATCCATATTGTACCTTTTGAGTACTTTAATCAGATAAGAATGCTGTTTCAACAGAAGTATTCCAGCTGATCTGTCTCTGCTTATTTCCGTACTTAGTATCATCTTGGCTTCACCAAGATCCTTCATCTCAAACTCTAATTTGAGTAATTCCTTTACTACATCAATGACTTGAGAGCTCTTGCAAGCAATCAAGATATCACCCACATAGAGTAGTAAGTATGTATAACAGTTGTTTTCTTCCTTGATGTATACACAACTGTCATATAGACTTCTTTGAAATCCATTAACAATTATATATTCATCAAACCTAGTACCACTGCCTAGGACTTTGTTTAAGTCCATATAGAGACTTAAGTAGTAAACAGGCCTTAGTGTCAGCCCTCTCAACTGTAATACCTTCTAGAATCTTCATGTAGATGCTTTCTTCCAACTTACCATGTAGAAAGGCAGTAGTTACATCCATCCGATGAAGCTCCAGATTATATTGAACCACTAGTGCTAGTAATACTCTGATTGAACAATGGTTAACCACATGTGAGAAGATCTCATTGTAATCCACTCCTTCATTCTGTGAAAAACCTCTAGCTACTAGTCTAGCTTTATATCTGATTCCACCTTCAGCTGCAGATGCTGGTTTTCTTTTGAAAATCCACTTACATCCAACTAGCTTCTGAGATTTTGGTTTGTCAACAATTCTCCATGTTCCATTCTTATTCAGAGATAGTAACTCTTCCTCCATGGCTACCAACCACTTATTACTATCTTGACTTGCCAATGCCTCAGTGTAGTTTCTTGGTTCATAAGCTTCAATTTCAGTTGTTGTATATAGTGCAAATGATACTATATCAGCTTCCACATATCTTGCAGGTGGCACTATAGTCCTTTTCTGTCTGTCCCTTACAAGTTGATAGGTATTAGGTTGTTCTTTAACTCTTGATACTTCATCTGTATCTCTATTTGTGAAGTTCTCTTCACTTTCACCTAATCCTTGGCAACAGTGTCTGATTCATTCTCTCTGCAATTCCATTTTATTGTGGAGTTCCAGGAAAAGTTTTATGCCTCTTGATTCCCTTTTCCTTGCAGTATGAATTGAATTCTTCAGACACAAACTCCAATCCATTGTCTTTTCTCAAATACTTCAAATTACTCCCAGTGCTATTTTCTGTTTCTTTTAACCAGACCTTGAATGTAGAAAATGCTTCATCCTTGGTTTTCAGAATATACCCACAATTTCCTTGAGTAATCATCAATGATGGTCATTATGTATCTTCCTCCACCTCTGGTTATGGTCTTTGATGGTCCCCAGAGGTCTGAATGAACATAATCCATCCTTCCTTTGGTTGTATGTTCTGATTCACCAAACTTAAGTCTCTTGGACTTACCAAGAATGCAATGCTCACACTGTCTGATCTGATCATTAGCATTAAACTTGATCAGCTGTTGTTTAGCTAGTTCTTGCATCCCTCTTTCACTAACATGTCCCAATCTACCATGCCATAACTTGGCACCATCTTGCTGATCAGTGTTGTGTATTTGTCCTACAACAACACTCTCATCCAGGAAGTACAAGTCAAATTTCCTAGTTCCCTTCATGACTATTCTATCATCCTTAGTCACTGTGAGAACTCCCTTCTTCAGGTTTGAATCATACCCTTGAGTATCTAGCATCCCAAGGGAGATGAGGTTCCTTCTTAATCCAAGAACATATCTAATATTCCTCAGAAGCCTCTGAACTCCATCAAACATGAGCAGTCTGATGGATCCCACCCCCTTTATTTCACAAGAATGATCATCACCTAATAATACTGATCCTCCTTCTTGGTGCTTGAATTCCTCAAACTAATGCTTCATAGGTGTCATATGGAATGTACACCCTGAATCAAGTACCCACTCAACAGACACATCTGATGATGTGATGGCCAGAGCTTCAATACCTTCCATACCAGCATCATTTTGAGATTCACCAACCTGATTGACTTGATTCTTCTGGTTTCCTGTAGTTGCATCAACCCTTTTGGACTTGTTAGCTTTCCATTTTGCACATTGTTTCTTGAAATGCCTAGGTTCATGGCAGAAGTAACACTTCTTTCCAGTTAACTGACCTGATGTACTCTTCTTTTGATCAGAGTTACCTGCTTTGTTCCATTTCTTGTTTTGATTTAACAAAGAGTCCTTCTGCTCCAGATTTTCCTTTGTTGTCAGCCCCTTCCTCTAGATCTTTTGATCTAAGTGCTTTCAATACATCTTTAAATAGTACTACATCCTTCCCTCCATAGAGAACAGCATCCTTGAAGTGCCTTTGTGATCTTGGTAATGCTGATAGCAACATGATAGCCTTGTCTTCACTGGACAGCTTGAAATCCACACTTTCCAGATCATCTATGATCTTGCAGAATTCATCAGCTTGCTCCATTAGTGATCTTTCATCAGTCATCTTGAATGCATGAAGACTTTGCCTCAGATGCATTTTGTTGGCAAATGATTTAACCATAAACAAGGCTTCCAGTTTGTTCCATACCCCAATAGCTGTTGTCTCCTTTGATACTTCTCTGAGTATTTTATCACTAAGACATAAAATTATTGTAGAGTATGCCTTTTGAAGTACCTGATCATCCACCTGCACTCTTACAGGTCCTGCTGCAGCTTGAGGATCTTTGATGATTTCAGTCTTCACTTGTGGAGGAGGTTTGAGAGCATCCATCAAACCTTGCTGCATTAGGACCGCCTTCATCTTGATATTCCATAGATTGAAATTTGATTTTTTTAGAGCTTTTCAACATCAAATCTTGTAGTATTCATCTTGAATGCTTGCTGTATATCTGAGTTTCCCACAGACGGCGTCAATTGTTGTGAAGAACACACAAAACCTCACAAACATTCAAGAATCAAAACACATAAAATGATAAACTTGAAATGAAATGTAATCTTGCACCAAGATATATAGTGGTTCGGTTTTGAATAACCTACATCCACTTTGAGGAAGAGAACTCTTATTATTACTCAATACTTACACACCAGATTAGATTGATCACAATCTGTAACAAGAAGAATGAAAACGAAGCAACAAAACTGTAAACACTCAAAATGCAAAACTGCTGTGATCAAGCTACTTTGAGCCCTTATATCTTGCTACTCCCTTAACCTACTGATCCGGTTAAACCTCCACTAGATAGCCCTCACTTAATAGTTGAGATGCAGCCATCTAGCCGGTTCCAAGTAGCTCAACAACCTGCTCAAAAAACCGCTCAAAAACGGCTGCACACACACTGCACCAGATGGCAATTTTGGCAGTTGGAGTTTGTTGGCTTGTTTCAATTGCCTAGCTTGCTTCCAGTTTGCATGCATCATGTTGTGATCATTATGCCAATGAACACTCTCCACGTGTGAAACTCCCTCATGCATGCATCTATTATCATCACAGTGAAATTGGGTAAATGGGATTCTTGAGCGTGAGTGTAAAGAGCTTGAAAGTTTTGTATGATATCTTGTGTGAGCACTTAATAAATAATTCCTCTCCCAACCCGTCGACCCTATAATTAACTCAACAAAATATATATATATATATATATATATATATCAATTTAATCCCATAATTAACTATTTACATTGTCCGATTATCTCATAGAAAATCCGCAAGACATTCTCGCGCAAGTCATTGCCAAATAATAACGTGACAAAATCCATTACAACCTAAATAAAAAGAAACAAATCAAAATTATATAAAATTTAATATTCTATCAATATTATAATAATTCTAAATTTTTCATAATTTAAATCATGATTTCACCTTGTAAGACTCGACATTATAATTATTCTAAATCTTTCATAATCTCCATCATGATCTCATTTTATTTGAAATTAAAACAGTGACGAGTCGATTAAAAAAAAAAGACGGATCTTCCTAACGTAATTTTTATTATCCACTTTTCTTCAAATTAAATAAGAATGATGTCATAAATTCTTAATTGAAATTAAAGTGAAATAAGGGATTTACTTGTCTATGTATTGTTTCATTTGATAAAACTATTTTGACAAAGTCTCTTGTGAGACGTGTTATTTGCGAGATGTGTCGACCTATCACTAAATTATCTTTATTGTATACATAAAGTACGTTAAATGATTGTTAAAGTATATTTTCTAAAATATACTAAATTATGCATTAAAGTATGATTTTTGTGTATTATAATATAATTTATTATTAACATATTTTAACTACAAATAAACACATTTTAACTATACAATAAACATATTTTAATGATGTGTAAACCCCTCTCATAAATAAATCGTCTCACAAGAGAGTCTCTAATCGATTTTATAAAAGGCTGCGCCTGAAATTCATGATTTTTTATAAATTATTTTTTTTTAATTTCAATTAGGACGCATAAAGAGCATGTTATGTAATTAATTAATTATTATAGTATAATCTTTAATAATTTCAATTGAATAATATAATTAATCATGTTTAATAGTATTAAATTTTAATTATTATATTTAGACCCCATTGATATTGATTATTAATGATTTGAACTTAATAATATATTAATAATGATTAATAACTAATAAATTACGATCCAAATTATAACAATTTAATAATAATTTAAATAAGTATTCAATTTGGTTTCGACAACGTTATACTCCATATTATATTAATAATATTTTTAAAATATATATTTTTCTTAATAATTTAATTTAATAATTAGGATCGAAAATCACTATTAAAAAAATACCAACGAAATATTAATTGATAAAAATTTTAATTTTATTGTTAAATTAGTTTACTAACGAATTAATAATTAAAAATAAAAATTTGTTAATTATTTTACGTTGGTAAATGGTGGTTGATAAACTTTTAGCAATGAAAATTCACTTTTATTGGTAAATATGAACCGATTTTATTTCATTAGTAAAAATAAAATAAATTCATTAGCATTTCATGCTAAAAAATTGATAATCCGTTGGTAATTAATTTTGCTATTAAAAAAAATTGTAGCTATATTATTAATAATTTTAACAATTCTAGAATGGAATTTTATCAGTCCAATGCCTGAAAATTTCATAAATTATTAATTCGAGGACAAAATTATTTTTTCTATCAATTCGGGGTCTAAAATATGTAAAACTAACAATTTGGGCTTGAATTTAGGCCTAAATTGATAAAATAATATATAATATTTGATAACTTCAGACCCTGTATTGATAGTTATACATATTTTAGGCCACGAATTAATAGAAAAAAGGGAAAAATGCACTTTTGGTCCCATACGAGAAGTTTGATTTCACTTTTGGTCCCTAACCTTTTTTTAGTCCCAAAATTTACAAATTTGGTCCATCCGTTAATTTTGGATGGAAACCGTTAATTTAAACAATGTTATTTATTTTTAATTAAAAACTCATAAAAAAAATACAATTACTCCCTTTGTCCCGATCAAACTGCACCATTTGGTCCCCAATCTTTTTTTAGTCCCAAAATTTACAAATTTGGTCCATCCGTTAATTTTGGATGGAAACCATTAATTTAAACAATGTTATTTATTTTTAATTAAAAACACATAAAAAAAATACAATTACTCCCTTCATCTGCACCATTTGACTGCATAAAGCTCTCACAACATCCCACCAACAACAAACAAAATTGATCCGTAGTCATGAGGACGCCCCAATCCATACCTCACTGAATCAGTAATGGCATCCACTGCGCACTTCTTCATCTCTCGCTCTCTAACTTCATAAATGCAATTAATCTTCTAATTTTAAATTGAATTCCCGAATATCTCATTCCCAAATATCCAACTTCAAACCTAAATAAAATCCCAAAGGCACCCAAATTGACGAATCCGACACCGTTGATGGTGGCAATGCAAACTCAAGATCCAAGGTGTACCTAAGATCCACCTTCATTGAAGTACAAGCATGTTGATAACATTTAAAAGATCATCATTTCAAGTTAAAGCCCATTTGGAATTTCAGATCTAGAAAACAAAATCAGATCTAACTAGTGGTGGCGTGGGATAAAGACTTGTTCGTCGCCGTCAAGCCGTTCACCGAGCACCACCTCTTATTCTTCTTGATGGAAAACCAGCCACCGAAGGAGAAGTCATTGTTGGCGTTTCTTATGGCAAATCAAAAATGACCCAATTCTCCCGACATCAACCTCCCCCATTGCCAGCACCTCTTCTCCCGCCTGAAAAATGGCGAAACCTCTACGAAATCTTCCTCCTCATTTTTTGGACAATAATTGCTGAGATTGCAGGGCTAGCGGGCTACGACTTCGCAATGGTGGACATGAAGCGCAGCCCAGGAGGAATCAACGGCTCCCTTCCTTGCCTCCACGTCCTCGCCGCCACCGGCACCGCCTCCCGGAATGGCATACCTTGTGGCAGATCTGATGTTGTCCATGTACCGGGCTCGAAATCCATAACGTAGAGCATTAGATTCGACATATGTGAACGAAATTCCGACGACATCGATGACTAAGGTGGTTCACCGATGCCCTTCGCCGCGACGAACCCTTGCTTCCTCCCTCAAGGACGCCGGCGGCAATGTTCATAAATACGCCGGCGGCAAATTTCTTATATATTTGGGTGGAGAGGGAGGGGTTAGGATAATTAGGGTTCAAATCTTTTTTAAAGTGAGCTGGTAAAATTAAATGAAAATTATATCCTTAACGGACACATCACTTCTTTCCATATCACTTCTTTCCGTTAATTTATTGACGGAATTTAAGAAAAAGAGGGAGGGGACCAAAAATATAATGAAAATGACTAAAAATGAAATGAGATGTTTCATATGGGATCAAAAGTGTATTTTTTTCATAGAAAAAATAATTCAGGCCCGAATTAATAATTACTCATTTTTCATATCTTCGATAAAATTCGTTCTAGGGTTTATGGTCCAAATTTATAAGTTTAATAATAAATGTCATATCTCTAATTTGTTTGGGGTAGATATTGTGAAAAATGATGTTTTATTGTTTGAGGTAGTTTGGTAATTGCAACTGATATTGTGCAAAATTGATGTTTTAAATATGAGTGGAAAAAAAAACTTCTATGAGATTGCCAGTTTACGTTACAAAAGTAATACTCCCTCAGCGATACGGGATATTAGGTATGACATCTTCTGTAATACCTGCTTATGGAATGACACATATCGAGGTGGAGGAATTCAATCCCTTGTCTCAAAGTTGAATGGTTGACTTAGGGTATAGTTTCCCCCCTCTCTCTCTTACGTGTCACTCATTCAACGGAGTGTCACAAGAGATGTCACACCAAAGTGGCACAGGAAATCCAAACCCTACTCCCTCCATCTGTTTCTAAGGTATTTATTAGCTTTTTGCAAGTGGATTAAGGAGTATTATTATTATATGAGTATATATTGGATGCACCCCGGGTGCAAGGGTGCACCCATATGTGTATGTCTTTTTATTCTATTTTGTATACCTGTTTTGTAATAATTGTATACTTTTTTCACATTATGTTTTAATTAAAAAAACTAGCATTCATATGTGTATAACTTTTTATTGAATATTATATACAATTTATCATTAAAAAAATTAACAATTAAATTGTATACATTTTTACTCTAATTGTATATGTTTTTGTTTATATTTATATATGAGTGCACCCTATCTTTAGGTGCACCCGGGTGCACACTATAAATTGACTTATTATATATAGAGTGAGTAGTTGTATTATAGTGAAATGATGGACAATATTGTGTATGTTTTTACTAAATATAGGAAATGAATACCTTTGAAGTGGACGCAAAAAATAGTAAAATGAATATCTTAGAAGCGAATAGATAAAGGGAGTAATTTCTATAATAAAAAGTTATATTCAATTAATGAAAATGATAATGCTATTTAATGTATAATTTATAATATAAATAAAAAGTGATAATATTTTATAACGGATTTTATAATATTTTACAGCGAAAGTGATAATTAATTTAAAAGATGTAAAATAATCTCACATGAGACGGTTATCCGGACAAAAAATATTTTTTTAAAGTCGAGAGGGGACAAAACTCACCATTTTCACCGAATATTATACTCTCTCCATCCCTAGAATAAGTACATGTATTTGGTGGCATAGAGTGTAAGAAAAATAAATTTTTATGGTAGTGATGTAAGAAAGAGAGAAGATATTTTGGGTAATTGAATAAAATAAATTGTATGATATAATTAACTTTGACTAGATTGTGCGTAGAAAAAATGTGTAATTCCAACTCTTTGTAAGACAAAAACTTAAAAGATTTAAAATAATTTCACATGAGATGGTTATCCAGACAAAAAATATTTTTTTAAAGTTGAGAGTGGACAAAACTCACCATTTTCACCGAATATTATACTCTCTCCATCCCAAGAATACATACATGTATTTGGTGGCACAGAGTGCAAAAAAAGTAATTTTTTGTTATAGTGATGTAAGAAAAAGAGAAAATATTTTGGGTAATTGAATAAAATAAATTGTATGGTATAATTAACTTTGACTAGATTGTGCGTAGAAAAAATGTGTAATTCCAACTCTTTATAAGGCAAAAACTTGTGTGTTCTCGGCGCAACCGTGTATCCATACTTTTTAGTATTCAATTGTACTATTTAGTATTAAATTGTATACAATTTAATACTAAGGAGTATAGGCGCACGGTATGTCCTCGTGACACAATAAACCAACTCTTTTTGTAATATTGTAGTATTGTAAAATAATTAATATTGTGTATTGTTTCTATTTTTAGGATGCGAATAAATAAATTAGAATATAAAGTATGAATTTAGAATAAAAAGTGTGAATATATTCTTTGCTGCATAGAGTATTCTACAACAAAGTTGAGAGTGAACAAAACCCACCATTTTCACTGAATATTATATTCTACATTCTACAACGTATAAACTTCTGTATGCATATCCAAATTATGTGTGATATCACAAATATTTTCCTTAGACCTGACTTCTGACTTTTTCAAACTTAAAATCAAGATAAGCATATATCTATATTGAATTAAAAAAATAAATAAAAGGTCAGCAATTTTTTAAAAATAAATAAATAAGTGTTACATGGAAATCAAATTCATCTCCTAGAAATCCGAGATTACGAGTTAAAGGAATTAAGAAATCTTCAAATTCACTTAAAACCATTTACTATATTCCCATTTGCTATATTCGGTACACCGTGTATTGTACGTTCACTCTCAAAAATTTATACAATAAAAAAATTTATACTAATGAGTAAAAATATATACGTTGTTATAGAATTTTATATTAATTTTTTAATAAAAAATTAAATGTAAAAAATAATATAATTATTAACAAATACGTTATTAAATAAAAAATTATAGTTTATGTGTACCGAGAACACATGATATTAACTTTTTCTAATGGGTTAGAGTCTTTATCAACCTCAAAACGTCTCATAGCAAGTGTTCATTTTAAAAGTATTTGTTTTATAAAAAGAATCCAATATAACCCACTATTCACTACAAATATAATTATTCACTACATATAAAATTATTTTCTTAATTTACGTGTAAATTATTTCCTTAATTTACGTGTAAAAATTAAATGAAGTATATGGAGTTAATATTATTTTTCATTAAATATGTTATCATTCTTTTTAAATGTTACTCCCTCCATCTCATTTCAATATTTATATATTTCTATTTTGGGCGTCGTTGTTTACCAGTTGAGATTCGTGGGCAACAAAGATCACTGTCTAAGGCTGACTTAGACAGGCTTTACTTAGATGACTTAATCTGTCCAAATTCAAAGCCCATCAACATCAAAGGCGGCTCATTTCAATGTTTATGTTTCCTTTTTTGGAATATGAGACCCACCTAAAATAATTAATATATCACAATTATCCCCACATCCAACACTAATACACCTAACCACTTTACATTAAATATTATATCTTTCCACCCAATATCTATTAAAATACTATACTCCTTAATCAACGTGCAAAAAGCAAACGTAAATATTGAAACGGGACGGAGGGAATATTAATTTTAATTGAAAATTTGTTCACAATATATTTAATTATCCCTTTTGAGTTTAAATTTCTACTCTAAAAATTACTACTCTCTCCGTCTCATTAAAGATGTAATATTGTTTTTTGGCACGAAGATTAAGGAATATAATAATTGGATGGGTAGTGGGTTGAGAATATAATATTTTAATGTGTTGTGGGTATGTGTATTAGTGGTATGTGGAGTATGTGTGAGTTCTACATATATAATTAGATTAATTATTTTGGGTGGATCTCGTATGCTTAAAAAGGAAATGTAACCATTACTTATGGATAACTTCAAAAAGAAAATATGACAACTATTATAGAACGGGAGTAATTTTTATTTACTTCTAAAATTAATTATTCTGTGGAACATTTAAAAGTAAAGATTTATTTAAATACTAAAGAAATGAAAAAGGAAAAATATTAAAGAATTGAAAAAAGGAAAATGGGATATGTTACTCCTGAAAAAAGGAAATGACAGCGCCGTTGTTCGTATAAAGCGCAACAAATATCATCTCTTCTCTCCTCTGTCTCATCCCACTGAAATAAAGTCCCCAAAAAATCCCAAAATTTTGCTTCTGCACAACGACGGCTGGATCGCAGAAGCAATTTCACTCCAATTTCTCCCAACTCTGAAATTCGCCAACAATTTAGGGTTTCAGTTTGCTCAGATGACACAACTGAAGCCCATACTCTCTCACTTGGACCCAATCATCCCCTCCTCCACCGGAAAGTTCAAATCGCCGCCGTATGCCTTCCACCGCCTCCGTTTCCACCCCCGGCTCACCCTCTGGTCCTTCCTCTTCCTCTTTCTCCTGCTTCTTTTCTTCTTTTGCTCCCCACCCGCCGCCTCCTCCGCCAGCAAACGCCGCAGCCTCCAGACTTCTCCCGGGGCCCGTTTAAGTCCCAATTGGGAGGCCATGGCCCGCAATTCGGCCCGGCCAAAATCCAAGGCGGGATTCACCGTCCTTGTCACCGGCGCCGCGGGCTTCGTCGGGACCCACGTCGCCCTTGCACTGAAGAGTCGAGGGGATGGAGTTGTGGGCCTGGATAATTTCAACAATTACTACGAAACCGGGCTGAAAAAAGCCCGGAAAACCCTCCTGGAGCGGCAGGGCGTGTACATCATCGAAACAGATATAAATGACGCTGCTTTACTGAGTAAGTTGTTTGAGATTGTGCATTTTACACATGTAATGCATTTAGCCGCTCAGGCTGGAGTTCGATATGCAATGCAGAATCCAAATTCTTACATTCATAGCAACGTTAATGGCTTTGTTAGTTTACTCGAAGCATGTAAGAATGCCAACCCTCAACCTAGTATAGTGTGGGCCTCATCGAGCTCTGTTTACGGGCTCAATGCTAAGGTGCCCTTCTCAGAGAAGGATCGAACTGATCAGCCTGCTAGCTTGTATGCTGCTACTAAGAAGGCTGGTGAAGAAATTGCACACACTTATAATCACATCTATGGTCTTTCGATCACCGGGCTTCGTTTTTTCACTGTTTATGGCCCGTGGGGGAGGCCCGATATGGCTTATTACTTCTTTACTAAGGATATATTGAGAGGGAAGGAGATTAAGATCTTTGAAGGGGGTGATCACACCACTGTGGGTAGAGACTTTACATACATTGATGATGTGGTGAAGGGTTGTTTAGCGGCATTGGATACAGCGAAGAAGAGCACGGGGAGTGGCGGGAAGAAAAGGGGTTCGGCTCCGTTGAGGATATATAATTTGGGAAACACGAGCCCTGTTTCGGTTGCGAAGCTTGTGAGCATCTTGGAGAAGTTGTTGAAGGTGAAGGCGAAGAAGAAGGTGCTTCCAATGCCGAGGAATGGGGACGTGTTGTTCACACACGCGAATATAAGCTTGGCAAGGAAGGAGCTTGGGTATAAGCCGACGACTGATCTGGAGACCGGGTTGAAGAAATTTGTGAAGTGGTATCTTAGTTACTATGCTTCTAAGAAGAAAAGTGCCTGGTGAATTCATTTGGTTTGGTTTACATGTTGATGCTTTCATTGTCAATAGCCCATTTGGAACCCTTGTTTAATTGTGAGAAGCAACCCCACATTTGGTAGATGCTTTATGTGTTTTATGGATGGAGTGAATAAGTTTTTAATTGATTTACCACATTGGTGTGTGTTCTGAGCTTCTCTGGTTGTAGGTAGAGAATGTACACTAACTGATTTACCACATTAATCGAACATCATTTTCTAAGAATGTCCCCCTTTCTATGTAGTTTTGTTTTGCCATTGAATTTTGTTAATCTCATTGTGTTGCTTATCTTTCGCCACCGAATTTTTGTTATCTCATTGTGCTGCTTATTTTTCAATACAAATTGATGATAATATATTTAACTGTTGTATCACTGCTCTAGATTATGAACTGTGGTGAGTTAGTCATATTCTCTCTTGAAACTACAGTTATTTTGAAACTAACCTAGAGCTAGCTTGTAAGGTTTCTCCTGAAGCTGCAGGTATCAAAATCAAATTGTTCATTAACAATGGTTAGGTTTTTTTGTTCATTAACCATGGTGGTGTAGGTTTTTTTTCTTGGAACTGCAGGTATCAAAATCAAATTGTTCAGTAATCATAGTATCAAAATCGAATTGTTCAGTAAGTGGTGTAAGGTTTCTCTCAAAGCTGCTGCATTGTTCGGTAATCTTAGTGTGTAAGATTTTTTGTTTATATTTGTTTGTAACTAAAGAAGTGTTAAGATTTTTTCTTTGTATTTGGTTGTAATCAGAGAAGTTGTTCAGTAAGCTGTAAGTTGCAACCAGAGAATACCATTGTTGGGATTAATTGTTTGATTGCAACCAGAGAATATCATTGTTGGGATTAATTGTTTGATCAAATCATGTTTTTGTTTCTGTACATCTGATCAAATCATGTTTCTGTACATTTGCCTGCCTTGATTGTTAGCATGTCTTATCGCCTTTTAATTTATCTATCTGCTTTAAAAATCATAAATTTTATCACCTTTTAATTTACCTATCTGCTTTGAAAATCATCAATTCTAATAATCATATTTCGTAACAATTCTAATACATCTGTAAATTGAATAAACAAAAAATACGTGATTAAATATGTTATAATTATTCTCTCATTCCATCTCTCATCCATTATCTTTCCATCATATTATTAGTGCACATTAGTGTTAAAAAAAATAATCTTTCCATCATATTATTAGTGCACATTAGTGTTAAAAAAAAAATCATTGAATGTTTAAAAGAGGGGTAGTGGTTGTTTCTTGTTTCAGCGTTTGCAATTTTTATCCAAGTGCATATTAGTATTCAATTAAAATATTATTAAATACGTGAATAGAGGTAAAACAATAAAAAATAAAATACGATATGTATTAATTAATAGTAATTAGATTATATACCGATTATACATCCACATATCTATAAATAATATTTTTATGAATAGTTGTATTAATACTGTGTATGATTGTATTTTGCATATCTATAATAATATTTTTATGAGTAGTTTTATTAATATTGTGTATGAGTGTAGTTTAATCAAATCCATAATACTCCATTTCTTTGTTAGGGTCTAGATTTTGCACTCAAACATCCTGACCCAACTCATCGCACTCGAACACCCTGATACTATCCCAACTCATCTCGCTCTAGGGTGGTTGATCCATTCTTAATTTTTTTCTCTCATTTTCTAATCAAATCTCTCATTTCCTAATCAAATTTTATAATCTTTTGGTTGATGCATTCTTTTAAAGGATAACAAAATAAATTTATCAAATTTTATGATTGGTTCATGCATTCTTGATTTATCATGCATTCTTGATTTATCCTTAATTATCTTTTCATCTATTAGAGATTGGTGGATGCATTTTTTATTTTTTTATAGTTTTTTATAGACTTGTGAGGCTTCCAAAGGATAACAAAATCAAATTTATCAAATTTTATGATTTGTTCATGCATTCTTGATTTTTTGTGGAATACTTATGAAGCATCAAAACAACAAATAGAAATTTTAAGGTTGCTCAGAGATAATCGTGATGATACCTTGTTTCCTTTATTAAAAAACAAAACATGTATATATTATTAAATAAAAAGTTATACATATATATTAATGTAATACTTATTTAAAATGGTTCAAATATATATCACTTGTTAAACTCTAAATTACGTTTTAGTTTTATATAGTATTAATTATATTATTTACTTAGGACTTATAAAAATTTATAAGTGTTGCTCGTGTAGAATGTATTTATAGAATATATGTGTGAGATTTAACAGGATGTAAATCATAGATTAAATAACTAAAACATATACAAAATATGATATAATCCATACTTTATAAAATGTACTGGAATTAATTTTATACCTCTAACATTCACATCTTTATCATTTATTAATGCACTCATTACAATATGTGACACAAAATTTTAAGCTCAATTTCAGAAATACGTACATATTTTTTTGTCATTTTTTTGACTAATATACTAAAATACCCTTAGGATGTATACTAATGGATTTAATGCGACACAATCCATACCTTTTTTTAATTAATATATTAATTAATATAATAAAAGACAAACTCTCTCGTACGAGACATTATATATATGAGACAGTTTGTTTGACATATTAAAGTATATCTATTATATAGATAAAATATATTTAATGATTGTTGAAGTATGTTTTCTAAAGTACGATAAATTATGATTTTAGGGTATTATAATATGATTAATTATTGACATACTTTAACTACAAATAAGCACACTTTATCTATGTAATAAACATACTTTAGCAATGGATCGACCCGTCTCACAACGGTCTCACAAAAAACCCGTCTCACAAGAGAGTGTCTCATAATAAAATAGTGTATAAAATAATAAAATAATTTTAAAAATATATTTTCTAAAAGTTTTAACCCATTATCATCCAGCCTACCCCACCCCATCTCTCCCAATATAAAAATTTAGATTTTAATATTTAAATAATAAAAATATTACTACTCATCCACTCACCTCACCCACCACCCCCCTCACCCCCATCACCCCCACCTCCCAATTTTTTTAATAAAATTTTAGATTTTAATATTTAAATAATAAAAATATTACAAACCAACCTACCCCACCCACCAAATTTTTTAATAAAATTTTAAATTTTAATATTTAATATAATAAAATATTATTATTTTTATTTATCATTTACTCCCTCAATCCCATACTTAAGTTCACACTTTCCGTTTTCGTCTGTTCCACAATTATCTTCACCACAAAAAAAAAAAAGAAAACTTCACAACAACCAACAACCTCAAAAATTCTCTTAATTTCAAAAATACCACTCTAATCTAACATACATAACATCTTTAGAATTTATTTATTAACTAAAGGGAGGACTACTACTAGGTACACAAAAAAATCCTTAATTACTATGAGATACAAACACACAAAAATATTACTACTAACTACAAAAATATTTAGTGATATTCTAATATTACCCCTATAATGTGCTGAACATAAATGTTATGTGCAACAAGAGTTCGTGTGCAGCAAAGTGTGTGCAGTAACAAAAGTGTGTGTAGTAAAAAAGTGTGTGCAACAAAAAAGTGTGGTGGTCCGGCAAAGCTCCGACGAAGCCCGGCGGCGGCGGTTCGATGAATTTTTCGGCTGCCAGCTGGCGATCGGCATTGCTCCAACGACTGGACGGCGAAGCTCTAGCGGCCAGCGATAGTTTTCCGGCGATCGGCACCGGCGGTCTGATGGCGGCGCGCGGCGTTCCGACAGATTTCGGCGATCGGCCGGCGGTCCGACGGCGGTGGTGGTGGTCCGGTGGTGGGTGGGGTTTAGGGTTTGTGGTTTAAAAGTGTATGAGTTTAGGGTTATATTTGGTATTTTACTTCAATATTTTAAATCAATGTATCTAATAGTAATTAGGGGTACAAAGTGTGTACCTATGAGTAATCAATCCTTAACTAAACATACAACAATAACCCTAAAAGTCAATAAAGTTGATCAAAAAACAACTTTTTCTTAAACTCCGTATCTACAGTATCGGTGAACATAAGTTCGGGACAGAAGTATAAAATTATATTTTAAAAATTAAAAAATAATTGTTAAATTATAAATTTAAAAATTCTTTCATAAATCTATAATTCATCCAAACAGTGGAATTCAAATGAATTGATTGAAAATTCAGAGAATTTAAAATCCACTCATTTTCAAATCCATTAAATTAGAAATGACTCCATCCAAACACAACCTTAGATCTCAAATCCTTCCTTAATGTTTGGATCCATCATTAAATTCGTGAATTTATAAATCTAAGATTTCAAATGAATGAATTTCAAATCATGGATTTGATTTTAATGTTTTTTAGCCTTAGATCTCAAATCCTTCCTTAATGTTTGATCCATGGATTTATAAATATAAGATTTCAAGTGAATAGATTTCAAATCATGGATTTGATTTTAATGTTTTTTAGTTGTTTTGGACGGATTTTCAAATTCTTACTCAAACTGTATAATTTGTAATCCTTCTATTGCATAATACATATATTAATATATAAAATATATATAATTAATAAATTAATTAATTATTTTTATTTTAACCCCTATCCCACCCAACCTACCCCTAATCCACAGCCCCCACCCCGATTCGGAACTGCCAGTTCCAATTCCAAGAAAGAAGGAACTAGAATCGAATCAGGGTCCAGACGGTTTAGGTTATGGTTTTGGTACCGCCAGTTCCGATTCTTTTTTTTTTTTCGTTTTATTATTCTTTTCATTAAATTTGATTTTTGTGGGATCACAAACACAGTCGGCTACAATTTTTTTTTATAATTCACTATTTTTATTATTAAATATTTAAGCATGCGTAATTTAATTATTAATACATGATATATGAAATTTGAAATTTGAATGTTGAACTTGATAAAAGACGATTATTTTATAAAAGAATACTAAATGATAACAAATGTCAATTGTCATTTATCATTAGTCATTACAATAAATTTAAATTTATAATCATATAATCTTGTAACATATATATTACAAATGTATAACTATTAAAAAAAATTCAGTATACAAACTTTACAAAATAACATACAACAAAATAAAAGAGGGGAAAAAGGGGACTTGAGCTTAAATTTAGGGTTCAACTCAAAATTTCAAGTTTGAACTTAAATTTAAGTTGCCCATGTGTCCTCGAAAAGAATTAAAGCCCACGTAGTTCTCTTAACTTACCTCAACTTACCTCTTTGGCTCGGTGAACCTTTGATGGTGATATCTTTTTGTTTACTCGCTTCCCTCCGTATCGAATTCATCATTCGTAATGTCTTCATCATTTACATGTTAAATAAGTTTTTTCACTTTTGACTAATTATCAAACAAACATAGAATTTCTAAATTTGACACACTTAAATTGGATCGTGTCGGATCCAAAGTGAGTCCACAAAGGCTAAATGCTTGTTTGACGATGACCGTAGAGGTGGGAGACGCAAAAACCTCTCTTACTATCAATGATAAAATGGGAGAAGAATTTTGTTCTCCTTGACCACCACCTCAAAATATCAAAACTAATTCCGCTTGTTTCAAACTCAAAAGTGTTATTAAACTAAGAATCTAAGTTCTTGGAAATATTAGATTGTGCCAGTGCACGTTTTTTAGATCTAACATTATAAAAATAATAAAAATTTTCAAGAGCATCATATTTTTTAGAACTATCACCACTACCACTACTATCATCGCCACTAGATTGATCATCATTCATACCATGTTGTTCTCTATATTTTTTAAAAAGTTCTCTTAAGAGATTATAAGTATTAAAAAAAGTATTAACTATTATGTCTTTAAGATTAGGGGCTTGTTGTCTAATATTTAAATCACAATTAGCATACAAGAAATTATAGTAAAGTTTTATCATTTCTTCCAAACCATCCATTCTAATTCGTGGGTCTAACAATTTAGCAACTAAATACAAGTCTGGAATATTAAAATTTTTTAACCATTTAGCTTTCATCGAAAGAATAGCAACATTTGACAACAATAGATTTGATTCATTAACATTAAAAACCATGACAGTTTTAATGCAATTATCAACAACTAAATTTGAAGTAGGATAATAAACACCGGATAATTCTTTCGTAGCTTCATAAAAAATTTACAAAACTTCACATAAAGTAGTGCACCTTTCCCATTGATTAGCAAATAACATATTAATACTGGGATCTTGTGAGTAAAAAACACAAATATGTTCTTTATACGCAAAAGACTCATTTAACATTTTATACATTGTATTCCAACGAGTAGAAATATCTAAAGGAATTTCTTTAAGATGAATGTTGATAGATACACAATATCTTTTCTATCTTTTAGTCACAGAAGGGTTTCTCATTATACCATATAACATCTTTAATAGGAGCAATATATTCTTTCAAAGCACTTATATCATCTTGAATACATAAATTCAATATATCCAATTACGTGTAACATGAAAAAATCTTTCACCAATTAAGGGTTTGCAAATATAATAAGATTTTCTAAACTAGCTGTATTATCACCAGCATTATCAAATGAAATAGAAAAAAATTTGTAACTAAATTATATTCTTGCAAATGGTACTAATTTTGTGAGCAATATTTACGGCGGTATGAGGAACATCAAAGTTTCTATAAGCAGTTAATCCTTTTTTTCATAGTCCATGTATTATCAATTCAATGACAAGTAATCTTAAATATACTAATAGACAGTTTTTTATGCCACATGTCGATTCTTGAGTAAGTTAAGGCTGATGTGTAAATTTTTCATGCATTTCAATTTTTATAATTTTATATGAATTACTATAATCTTCTCCTCACTCAATATTATGGAAGTTTTAATTTTAATTATGGTAGATTTTTAATTTCAATTACCATAAATATTATAAATTTATCAGTAAATGTAAATAGAGATTTTCAAAAATCAACCATAAATGTAATTAATCAATCTTCTCTTCACTTAATGAAAAGTTTTTTTTATCACATTTTTTATATAAATAAAATTTGCACATTCTCATAAATTTTAATATTATATGGCATATGCATATGTATTAACTATATTCCTTATGTACCCTAATTCTAATAATAAAAATTTAATCAATATTTTAATTACTTTATATGGTATTATTAAAAATTTCATTTACTTATTAATTGTATAAATTTTTATTCAATATTGTTTATATGTTTATTAATAATAGTATAATTTTTAACATTCAGTTTTTTATTAAAAAAAATAATAAAAAAATTCGCTGATAAAGTGTATACATTTTTATTTATTAGTGTATATATTTTTATTTATAAATGTATAAAATTTTAAAAATAAGTGTACGGTGCACCTGAGTGCACAATATAATTTGGCTTTAAAATATATATAATAAATTTAATGTAAAAAATTGATGTATTTCCCACGCAATGCACGCGACATAATACTAGTACCCATATAATCCGCATATGGCCAAGCATTACTCCAAATATCCAAACATATAGAAACTTTATGAGGTAATAGATTTAAATTTGGTTTAAAACCAATTTATACTCTCCAACGACTTTTGCAACACCATTTTTGGTTTTATTGCTATGTAATGGTGGGGCATGAGGATTAAGGAGAGATTGTCCACTCTTGAAAAAAAATTATCAGCTAAGTTAGATGGCAAATGTTTGGTGCACATAAGTTTAAGGTATAATCTCAAATAATTAGACTCATTAAATTTTAAAAGATTGTTACTCGAAGTTGAAGAACCTTCCCTCCCGAAGACCCCGTGAATCCTCGTCCTATTTTTGTTTGACTTGTTGAGATGTCAATCTTGTCCGGATGCTTTGAATTAATATGTTTGATAAAAGTTTCATATCCTCCACCATGCTTGAATTTATAAATGGTGCCACAATAGTTGCAAATAACATTGAATTCTTTTGAATTCTCAGTCGCCCCTTTCTTGACGTAAATGGAAAATATTTCGAAATGTAATACTTCTGAGGAACTTTGAATTGATCCTCCACCTTAGGTATATCCTCCGCCTCCAGTACCACCTTCTCTACCCGAGGGTGGTTGGCTTCCACTCTTTCTTTGTTATGATTGAACTTGGATATCATCCTCGTTGTCAGAGGCAATATCATCTTCAAGTATCTTCCTATAATTCAAATCATAGAAATGAGGGTGAATTTCTTCATGCGAAGGAAATTTTTCAAAATTTCTTGAGTTGTTGGAAGTGGTCGTGGTGGAGGTGGAGGACAATTAAAGGTGTTGGCAATGGTTTTTCCTTTAGAAGATTGTGAGGCACCGAACAAAGAACCGCTCCTTGGTATTTTTTTCTTTTGATATTAAAGGATAGATGAACTAAATTACTAAGCAGTAAGAAACAAAAATACACTAATATATCACTATAGTATAGTGGGAAGAGAAATAAAATTTGAAAGCTTAGGAATTGAAATTGAGAATAAAGTAGAACTTCTATAAATTAATACTCGATAAATTAATAACCTCAATAAAATTAATAATTTGTCCTGTATCAACTTGGGACCAATTTAAATTTGGGTACCAATCAATTAAATAATAAGATAATCTTTTTAATGAAATTCTAAAGAATACTTAACGTCCCAACAAAACTATAAATTAATAATTATTAAAAAAATCTCATATATATATATATATATATATAAATGTGTGTGCGTGTGTGTGTTATCTACTTCAACATTCTAAGACAATTCAGAAAATATGGATTTATTATTATTTGCTTTTTGTTGAACTTCAGATCTGCATTAATCTCATCTTTAAATCTCCGATTGCACAAAAATTGAAAACAAATTAATTAGATCAATATTTGATATACTTCTATAAAATATAGATAAATATTATATGATCGCATAATTCATGAGATACTATACTTACATAATTGATTTAATTTAAAAGAAATATAATTGTGAACCTTAAAGTATCAATTATAAGTATATTCTAATCAATATATTCCTAATATGTATAAATAAGTTATGAAAATTATATTTTTTTATCTATAACCTCTTTAAATTAATAAATTATTAATTTATCAATTATATATTATCTCTTTAAATTAATAAAATGCTTCGATTCTAAGTATATTAATTGTATAAGTTTTATTGTAGTTGACACATGAGAGCTTGAAGATTGAATTTAAGATTTGAGAAACGAAAATGAGATGAGAAATGAGAATGAGAGAATTGAGAGTTGAGCTTGAGAGATTGTGTTGTGGTGTGATTAAAATGATTCCACACTTGGGGTATTTATAGAGGAGCACAAATGATCTCATCCATCCATTTCAAAATTCAAACATCCCATTAAATTTCAACCCTTAGAAAAAAAAACTGCGAGAATCGCCGGTTCTTTGGTTGATCTCCAACGGTCAACAGATGTAGACCACACATTTGAAATTCGAATTCAAATTTTTTGAGCCCAAACTATTAAACTAGCGGTTTAATCATCTGAATCGGAATCGGCGGTTCCGATGCTCCAATGGTCACTTTTTTTGGGTCGTTGATCTCAAATGGCTAATTAATCTAAACCGTTAAAAAAAGGAAAATACACGAACCGGCGGTTAATCGGGAAATGACGATTCTGATTCTGGCATTACTAAAATAGAAACCGAATCTTGGGTATTTGATTTCCCTTCATTTTTTCAGATTCATAAATCGACAGTTCCGGTTCCAGTTAAAATCGACAATTTTTCGATTGGAACTGGCGGTTTCGTTTTCGATTCTGATTAAAAATTAAAAATAATTATTGAATTATGAATTTGAAAACCCTTTCATAAATCTATAATTCATTCAAATAATGTAATTCAAATGAATGGATTTAAAATCTGTGGAATTTGAAAATATCATACTTTAACAAGAAAGGGTGTAGGATTACCATATTATTCAGGTGCAACATAGCCAAACATTTTGGCCATAAATTTAGTCTATGCAAAAAGCTTCTCGTTTGGGGCCTTCTTCACCAATCCAAAATTAGCAACCTTCGCTTTCATATCATCCGAAAGAAGTATATTTGAGGGCTTCATATCTCAATGAATAAAACTATGTTAAGCGAATTTGTGTAGGTACTCAACCCTCTCTGTATATTGAGAGCTATTCTCACCCTCTGCTTCAAAGTAAGAGGTTGATATCGGCATTCTTTCCATTTGAACAATGCTCGGCTAAAGTCCCCCTGAAGAGAGTGGAAATTTACGTCTTTTCGGTTTCATAATGCACTTTTTTTACTAGAATAATGCTTTGTAATCGTGTGGAATTGCTAGTTTACGTATTTTGCATAATTATGGTGTTACTAACGTGTTTTGTGGAGTTTTGAAGGTTAAAATGAAGTAAAACCGAAGACGGGCGAGAAACGAGCTCAAATAGGCCTTACTCGAGTTGCAAGGGTCAGCTCGACCTAGCAACTCAAGTCGAGTAAGGTGCCGTAGAGGGTCAGAATCGATCAGTGAGTCAACTCGACTTGTCTTGGGCAACTCGACTTGCAGCTCGAGTCGAGTTGCGTGTGGGGCAAGTCGAGTTGCATGTCATGTGAGGCAGAGCAGCGTCGAATTTTATCCAGTAAGCCAACACGAGTTGACTGGCGATGACTCGACTTGCCAACTCGACTCGAGTTGGGTCCCGAAGGCAGTCTAGTTTCAAAGCATCACAACATGACCGAACAGGCGAGAGCACAAGCTGACAACACGAGTCGAGCTATGTCTACACGAGTTACAAACATGCAACTCGGGTCATGTTACCAACTCGAGTTGGGTACCCCAAGTCGAGTTGGGTTATTTTGGGCCAAGAATCAGGATTTTCGATCCCCTGTGCGTGACAACGTGTAAAAAGAGCCCAAGGGAGTCAGTTTTATGGCCCATGGTATAAATAGGGATCATAACACTTGGAGAGGGAAGACCGATCATTCACACAAGAACAGAACGTGAATTCAATTCACGCACCATCCACCCACATCCACTCACATCAGAATTCATCCATCCATCCATCCCATCATTCTGGAGGAAGAATCAAGTGCGGTTGAGAGAGCAATCCAATGGGAGAGATGGAGGAAATACGCGAACCACGTGACACTATGGTTTCGTTTTCTTTTCTTAATTCCTTCTTTTGTGATTTTATTATGAATTTGCCAGCCATGAGGGTTGTCTATCATGGGCTAAAAACCCTTTACAATTTTAAGGATTTAAGGATAGATGTAATTGATTTGGAAACCTAGACTAGTATTGTGAATTTATGCTATTATTGATTCTTGTTTATTCGATCTATCCAGACTGTATTATATGTTTGGTTGCCCGTGATGCTTAGTATGTTGTGTTAGCTTGTGTGCATACATACTTGATATTGTCTGTTTGCTAGGGATTAGAGTAGTTTGCCCATGAACACGATAATCCTAAGGGTTGGTAAATAAGGTACTTGATATTCTTAGTGGAACAATGCAATTAAGAAATCAAGTAGGAAATGAATAAGTTTAAGTAGTACTTTCAGAGGATATATGTTAGACGAATTGGCCATCTGGAGGTTTATGAAATTCGCCTTATCAGTATCTAGGAAGGAGGTTCAAAACTGTTCACGCAATATCTTGTGATGTATTTCCATTAAAATAGCATGAATGAACAATAGGACATTTAGGAGACAAAATTAATTGCGCTAAACCTAATACCTTAGAGCTGTTACTTCTCTCTTGATATAATCTTGAATATTATTGCTTTTATTTATTTTGTTATTTGTCATTTCAATTCTTTAGTAATTAATTGAATTCGAACAATTGGAAATTAGTTACCACAATTCTGATTAAAGAGTAATAGAAATTAAATAAATAATCAACTGTCTCAGTAGGAACGATATTAATTTTAACTAGGGTACTTGCCATTAGAATTGACATCCCTACACTTTGTGATTTTAATTGAGGTGCGCAACAATAGCCTAATAAGTTTATGGCGTGCTGCCAGGGAGAGTAAATTATTTATTTGCTTTTGTTACAGATTTAATTAGAATATTTGCTTTGAGATTTAATTATCTACACCTTGAATTTTGTTGCATGCACACCAGGTTAAAAAAGGGAACACAAAATCTTGAAATTGATCCGGAGGTTGAATCGTCTGCTAGAAAAAGGAGAGGAGCAGCAAAGAAGATCAAAGCACCTCCTAAGGCTGTTAAGGTACCGAATCTAAAAAAGAAAGCAAACATATCAGCACCTGAAGCAGTCATAGTGGAGGAAGAAGAGCATAGTGAAAATCAGACTATCCCAGAAGAGTCTGAATCAGAATTGAAACAGAATCAGTAATTATGGGAGATAGAACACATGAGGAT
Organism: Pogostemon cablin; assembly: GCA_023678885.1. Taxonomy (NCBI): domain Eukaryota; kingdom Viridiplantae; phylum Streptophyta; class Magnoliopsida; order Lamiales; family Lamiaceae; genus Pogostemon; species Pogostemon cablin. The sequence continues at coordinate 15,429,950 of CM042952.1, read as the reverse complement.
GACATTGTCATCCGGGAGACGTTCAAGTCTACCAATCTTAGAGGATCAGGCGTAGTTGGGGCCATTCAAGCTGATGAAACAAATGATATAAGACCAATCTTGATCAACATAGTGGAGAAAAATCCTTTCGCCAGAGGTGTTTTGGATGAACCCTATGGACATTTGAAGTGCTTCAACAGCTACATGGATACAGTTAAACCGCTGACAATACTAATGACAGATGGAAGATGAGGCTTTTTCAGTTTTCTTTAGCTGACAAGGCAAGGGAGTGGTACGACAAGATGTCAGGAGACAGTTGCTCAAACTGGACTGAGCTGCAGCAGCTGTTCGTTGATCGTTTTATGCCACCAGGAAAGATTCTTTCACTAAAGCAAGAAATTAATCAGTTCAAACAAAGAAGAGATGAATCATTTGGAGAGGCTTGGGAAAGATTTACTGATATGTTGAAAAGATGCCCACAACATGGATTCAAAAAGTCTTAGCTCATTAGCGTCTTTTACAATGGCCTCGATAATGAATCAAGGGTGTTAGTAGATGCATCTGCAGGAGGAACAATTTTTGGCAAGACGTCAAATGCCGTAGAAAAGTTGTTTGACGAAGTCTCTATGAACTCTAGAGATTCGCCTTCAGAGAGAATACGGGAAACTTATGTCTTGGGAAAAGTGGCACAGGTAGAACATAAATTTTCTGAAGCTGATAAAAATAACAAGGTTATCTCTCAATTGGAGCAGATGAACAAAAATTTGGTTACATTGATATCTAGTAACAGTGGTGGAGGAAACCAAGTGGCAGCAAGTGATGACGTGGTTATGAATGTTCAAGGGGTTGAGGACGCGAATTGGGTCATGGGACAGAGTCTACAGAGTTTAAGAGCACCTCAGAATTGGCAACGAAACAAGTACCCCCTAGGAAATTCTAATCAAAGGAATAACCAAGGGGGAGGCCCTAGCAATCAAGGAGGCCCCAGCAATCAAGTAGGATGGCAGAATCAGCAGATGCATGAGAACTTTGCGTAATCAAATCCAAGTAATGCAGTTCAATTCCTTCCTAATTTTGATCATGGAGCCAAAACTGAAGAAGGGAAGCCCTGTATTGATGATGTGTTGGCAAATACATGCAAAAGAATGATGCTGCCATCAACAAGATCAATAACTGTATAGTGCTTATGGACTCCAACATGACAAAACAGAATGAGGAAGTAAATAAGCAGTTGCAGAGTCTGACATACTCAATGTGGCAATCTCTACCATGGTAAATCAGCAGCAACAGCAGATTATGAAGTGAAAATTTCCTTCAGATACAGAAATTAACCCGAAGGAGAGTGCAAATGCGATTACTTTGAAGTCCGGGAGCAGCGTAGTCAAGAACTGATGCAGGACATGACAGAAATGAGGCAGAATGTAAGAGAAAAAGGGCAAGGTAACTTGGTCAATAGTTCGGTCCCTGTTCAAGTCGAGCCAGCATTGGGGGTGACAAAATTGAGTCTAGTAGCGATCCTGCAAATCAGACAGAGCTAGAGGATGCAGTACAACCCCTGTTAGATACAAGCTCACCTCCGGGGTTCCCTGCAAGTCTAAATTCTGTAGTGAACCAATCTGATCAAGCCATTGCTGATAAAAAATGGCAATGAGTGAAGAGATTGAGAGAAGCGGAAGAGGTGTTCGAAAAGGATAGTTTAGGTCTCCCAAAAACAAAGGTACAAATTCCTTTCCCTCAGATATTCTTGATAAAAAGCTTGGATGAGAAGTTCAGGAAGTTCGCTGAGGTTATGAGGGATGTCCAAGTCACTATTCCCTTTTCAGTGGCATTGGATCAGATGCCACATTAAGCAAGGTTCATCAAGGAGCTCATCTCCAGGAAAAGAAAGTTGAACAATGTGGAGACAGTGAGTTTGACAGAGAATTGTAGTTCCATAATCCAAAGAAAGTTACCTGAGAAGGTGAAGGATCCTGGTAGCTTCATCATCCCTTGTGAGATAGGAAAAGGACTGTCAAGAAGAGCTTGTGTGATCTAGGAGCCAGCATAAACTTGATGTCTTTATTAGTGTACAAGAAGCTTGGTTTGGGGAAGTTGAAACCATCTGTAGCCTTACAGTTAGCAGATAAGTCGCTTACATACCCCGAGGGAGTTGTGGAAGATGTGTTGGTGAAGGTATCAGATTTGGTTTTCCTTTGGACTTTCTAGGAATTGACATGGAGGATGAAAAGGATGGCGCGCCTCTTATCTTAGGGCGTCCATTCCTTTCTACTGGAAGAGCTCAGATAGTTGTATTCAATGGAGAGTTGAAGCTTAGAGCCGATGATAAGAAAATGGTTTTCTTGTTGAATAAGGAGATGTAGTGGCCTAAAGATCAGCAGCAATGCAGGTCTGTGGATGTAGTGGAGACAGAGCATGATGATAACTTTGCCTTGTCTGATGCAGAGTTTGAGAGTTTTTCCAATGATGCATGTATTGACTATCTTGAGAATTCACTTGCATTAGGTGATGCCAGGAATGAACAGATAAGGAAGACCACAACTGACATGGTAAATCGAGAGAAGAGTACCACTGTTGAAAATGAGGTTCAGTCTGAGGAGAAAAGAGTTGAAGTAGAAGAGGAGATCGACAAAGCAAGTGGATCTCCTACTTATCCTATTACTACTCTGCTGTTATGTTTGATAATGTTTTAGCTGCAGGAATCATGGATGATCCTTATTTGAAGCCTCCTGATTTACCTCTGGATTTTCCTTATTATATGGGTGTTGAAAATTCTAACTTGTTCTACCTGTGTTTTGACAAGGAGGATCCTGTATTGGTGACGAAGAAAGGTAAGGTGGTTGTAGCTGCCAATGATAGAGGAAGGAAGTACTTGAAGGTACGAATGCGAAAGGATTGTGCTCAGGGTTAATAGTTAATAAGAGGTAATCCGTCGTGACTCTCCGACGTTAAACATGAGCGTCTGTTGGGGGCCGACCCTCCCATTTTATTTACTTTATGGAGTCTTTGTCAATGTATAAATTTTATTAGGTGTTGCTCGACTACAGTATACACTTCTTTTCAAGCTTATGCTCTCACTTTGTTTGATCTAAGTTTGGGAGGGGGGGATACTTGTATACTTGCGTCTTGCTGCACCAAAGTAAAGTTGCTTCATTGTGTTTTGTGCTTGGATGATTAATTTTTTTGCGATTTTTTGGTATTTTGTTATTAATTGATAATGTGATGTTATGAAATGGATAATCCAGCTAAAGATGTGTACTTGGATGTTGGGATACTTAAGATTGTTACATGTATTAAAATTGGTTCATAGACCTATGTAGGAGTATTCATTATTCATTACCCATGTGAGATTTGAGCTTCAATGAATCATGAGAATTACGCATGATTGATTTCTTTCTTGAGAGCATCGTTTACATGAATATATTCCAGAATTTGACTCTTAATCTACTTGAGGCTAAATGATTGATTAGATGATGGGAGATGAACCTAGGCCATTTTATTCTTAGTTGAGTCACTAGCCAGAATTTCATCCTACCATATAATATTATCCTTAGTTTCGCATTTGAGCCTTTAAACCTTATTCATTCAAAGCCTATGAAGATAGTCAATTTGATCCTTTAAAGGCCTTTTAAATATCTATCCTAGTAGAGAAATAAAGGAAACAGATTGGTGTAGTGTGAAAAGTAAGTGGGAAAATAAACGTGGGCGAATAGTGATTGAAGAAGAAGAAGAATAGTTAAAACTTGCAAAAAGGTGGGGTAGTGCCCGAAACTGGTACCCCAGGTATACGGTAGTGCCGGAAACTGGTACCCTATTTGAAAAGAAGAGAAAGAAGTAAAAAGAAGATATTGAGCTTGAAAGTAAAGGGAGGACTGAAATGATGCAAAGAAATTGAAAGAGAAAAAAGAGAGATTTATTTGCCAAATATGTGTTTAAGAAGTATCTCTACTGTTGATTCTCTACAAGTGATCGAGTCACTTATCCCATATTTACCTACCTTAGTCCAAAGAGACAACGTTACAACCCTAAGCAAGTCCTTTGTGATCCCATCATTAAGTCTTTCGAGTTAGTGGAGAGTTTAGATGATTGTCAAGCTTATGGTTACGCGTGCATGTGAATTGATTTGAGTGTATGTATATTAACCATGAGAGTAAATAGATCACACTTGAGCTGTCACGCCCCGACCCCAGACAGAACGTGACAACCGCCACGTTAACCATAAATTTTGCGAAATAGGTGCACTCCACTCCACAAAGTTTATAGAAAACGTAAGGCTTGCTATCAAGTACCTGTAGAACTGAACAACAGATAACAACGGGCACAACCCGAGGACATCATCTCATAAAGTATCAACAAGGATTTACAAAGGTACAAAATACAACGGTGTAACTTAGTTTAAAGAAAATATACATGAACGATATAACATCGCGAAGGTACAAAAAGAACATCAAGGGGGTCACCAAATATAAACTATACAATCTTGCCAATGAATCCGTCAATTTACATAAAAGAGAAAGTACCCAAAACACTTATTGGATGACGAGCAAACGATAGACAAACCTCCAACCAAAACGATATCAACAGCCTGAAAAGGAAAGAATGATGGGGGTGAGCAAAACCACTAGCTCAGTGAGGTGATAAGCCGGTCACCCCGACCCTTATACGAAGCATGTATTCCCACTCGCGGTTCATAACATGAAATCCAACATTTTGTCCCACAATAAAAATTTCTCACTCAGTATACATATTTATGAAAATAAAAACCTTAGTGCACATTTACGAATAACACAATTAGTTCAAACAACATGTTATCACATAATAGACGCGTGAGTAGTCAATATCCTCCTCGAACTGAGCTCTCCGTCGAGAGACAGTCCAAGCCCGTCACCGTTACTCTAGATATAATGCACATTAATATTATTTCTCAACACGCCAAGTGCTAAAGTTCACAATTCAATATCGACGTGAATACTTGAAATGATCAAACATATAAACATATATGACATGTATGTCCCACACCGGTGACGTTGACTGAGCCTATAATAGACTGATTCATCTAACGATCACCCTCCAGAGTATCAGTATTTAGCAAATGGACAGGTGCCCCATTAGATCTAACTCACCCGGGTTTGCCAAGCAATGGGCAACTTGGTTGTCACTCTAACTAACCCGAACCACGATAATTCGGGTTACTTAATCAATGTCTCTCCAACTCACCCGAACCGTGACCAATTCGGGCTACTTAACCTTGGTACCAGGCATACATATGCATATGCATCATAAGATGAATAACGACTCAAGTTAGAGTCTTAATTGGCACACAAGAATAACCAGAAATCAATTCTCAAATAGTTCACAATAAATGCTATCAGATATCGAGTCGGCAAGGCTCTTCAACATAAGTTAAAATCAATAATACTAATAAAATGACTAACAGGACTCTACCCAGAGCAATCGAGCCAATCAGGCTCTTTACCACATAACACAATTCCAAATAATTTTCTTATCAATTAACTAAAACTAGAATAAATGCACATTTATCGAGGGTCCACACTTCCCACAAGAGAAGGTGTTCCCAAATTATCAACTCACAAGGAAGTGATTAACTCTCTTCGGAATTTGAAGTCGGTCCCTTGCCCTTCGTCGATGGTTCTTTACCTAGAAAGGAGATGAGCAATTAAAGACAAATCAAATATAACTAACTATTAGCGGTAACATCACCTTTCATTGCTAAAAATAAATCCTAATCGAGTTCGAACGAGTCGATATTAAATAAAAATGGCATGTAACTCCTTAACATCAGTTCCCAATCCCACATAACCCGTTTCAATACATTAACTAAACGAAACGATAGAAAATAAATTTGAATTCGACACAAAAATTCTTAAATTTTTCAGCTAGCGGCAGTTTACGAGAAAAATCATAACTAATTGTAGAATAATCGGATTGAGGCATTTCAAGTGGCTACGGAAAGCTAACGAGTTCAGCTACATAAGAAATTAAGTTTGCAAACTTTCGAGGGCAATAGCTATGTCAAAATCAGTTCGAACAGTCTGCAAATTACCCACATACCAAAAAGAAAAACTCCACAAAATTACAAAACCATGGAAGAAGGAAGCTTAATTCACACATCGCTCACCTTAAAACAACTTAGAAACCACCTAGGATGAGGGTTGTATGGGAGAATTTGATCAACAAGGGTTTCTCCTCTTCACTCTCTTCTTTCCCCTCTTTTATTTTTCTTCTCCCGTTCTTCTTTCTTTTCTTTTATTTTTTTTTAACTTTAGCCTTAATAATTATATATCAGGCCATTTAAGTGGGCTGAAACTTTGGGCCACAAAATAAATAAATAAATAAGTTTGGGCTTTCTAAAAAAAATCTAGTTGGGCTAAGATAGGGCTGGCCTTTTGGGCCATAAAAATAAATAAATAGGTTTTGGGCTTTCTAAAAAAAAATCTAGTTGGGCTAAGATATTATGAAATATCCCCTCCTCTAAAAAGTTTCATCCTCGAAATATAAACGTACCTAGAGATGAAAAGAGATTTGGATGTTGTTGACGCATGACTGACTCTGGTTCCCATGTTTCTTCTTCAATTTGATCACTTCTCCATAGAACTCTCACCATAGGAATGGATTTGTTACAAAGCATTTTCTCTCGGCGATCTACAATTTGAACAGGTTGTACTTCGTACAATAGATTTTCCTTTAATACAACTGGGGGATATTTGAGCACGTGAGAAGGATCTGGTTCATATTTTCTAAGCATAGAGACATGGAAGACATCATGAATCTTCGACAATTCCGATGGTAGCTCAAGTCGATACGCGACACGACCAATCCTATGCGCGATCGTAAATGGGCCAATATACCTTGGACTCAACTTTCCTCGACGGCGGAATCTCAACACGCCCTTCCATGGAGAAACTTTCAGAAAAACTGTCTCCTTCATTAAACTCCAAATCGAGCCTCCTATTATCTGCGTAGCTTTTCTGTCGATCTTTCGCTGCCTTAAGTCTATCTAGAATAAGTTGTATTTTTGCCTTCGCATCTTCGATAAGCTCTACTTATTCGATTTGTCTCTCGCCAACCTCATCCCAAAAGAGCAGTGTTCGAAACTTTCAGCCATACAGAGCTTCGTACGGGGGCATTCCAATGCTTGAATGATAACTGTTGTTATAAGTGAATTCCACCAAAGTCACGTACTTATCCCAGCTACCTCCCAAATTCAACACCACTGCACGTAGCATGTCTTCTAGTATCTGTATAGTTCTCTCTGACTGTCCATCAGTCTGTGGATGAAACGAGGTACTGAATAGTAATTTTGTACCTAGAGCTTTCTGCAGACTAGGCCAAAAATGGGAAGTGAATCTTGGATCACGATCAGATATTATTGACACTGGTACTCCGTGCAATCTCACGATCTCATCGACATATAACTTGGTAAGTTTCTCTAAAGATTCGTTGGTATGCACTCTAAGGAAATGTGCCGATTTCGTCAGACGATCGACAATGACCCAAATTGAGTCATGACCCTTTTGGGTTCGAGGTAAACTAGAAACAAAATCCATTGTGATGTTTTCCCATTTCCACTCAGGAATAGGTAGTGTTGAAGCATGCCGGCTGGTTTTTGGTGTTCCGCTTTAATCTGTTGGCATGATAAGCACTTTGATACAAATTCAGCAATGTCCCGTTTCATACCTGGCCACCAATAATGCGCCCGAAGTGTTCTGTACATTTTGGTACTACCAGGATGCATAACATAGGCTGAAGAATGGGCTTCCTCAAGAATATCTCTATGAACATCAAGTTCTGATGGAACACAAACACGATTTTTAAAAGTAAGAAGTCCATCATCCCGAATTTGAAATTCTGTTTCTTTTCCTTGATTTAGCTTCACCATCTTCTGTTGTAAATGAACATTGTGTGATTGTCTTTCTCGAATTTGCTCGAACAAGGTAGGTCTAACCTCGAATTTGTCGATTAAGGCAGAATCATTAGACCTTTCACAATCGAGCGAAATGTGTAAAGATTTAAATTGCTCCAACATAGGAAGATAAAAAGATTGAATCGAAGTAAGTGAGGTAGAAGACTTTCTACTCAGAGCATCTGCAACAACGTTCGCCTTGCCAGGATGATAATCGATGACTAAGTCATAGTCACTAATCAACTCCATCCATCGCCTTTGCCTGAGGTTGAGCTCTTTTGCGTGGTGATATACTTTAAGCTCTTGTGATTAGTAAAAACCCGACAAGTTGCACCGTACAGATAGTGCCTCCAGATCTTCAATGCAAAGATGATTGCAACCAACTCTAAATCATGTGTAGGATAATTTTCTTTGTTCTTCTTCAATTGCCTTGAAGCGTAGGCAATAACCTTTTCTTCTTACATGAGAACGCATCCTAATCCTTTTCTCGAGGCGTCGCTATAAATGGTAAATTCTCCAATCGCTGGGTCTGGTAAAGTAAGAATAGGAGCTGAAACGAGTCGTCTTTTCAATTCTTGAAATGCTTTCTCACATTCTTCACTCCATTCAAATTTTACTCCTTTTCGAGTCAATTTAGTCAAAGATGAAGCCAATAATGAAAAGTCTTTGACAAACTGTCGATAATATCCAGCTAACCCCAGAAAACTACGAATCTTTGTCACGTTCTTTGGACGCTCCCAATCTAGTATAGCTTGAATCTTCATTGGATCGATGTAGATTCCTTCTTTAGAAATGTGATGACCCAAAAAGCTTACCACACGAAGCCAAAATTCATACTTCGAGAATTTAGCATAAAGCTGATTTTCTCTGAGAATGTTCAGAGCAATCTTAGATGATGAGAATGCTCATCGTCTGATTTAGAATAAATAAGAATGTCATCAATGAAGATGATGACAAAATTATCTAAATACGATCGAAAGACCCGATTCATATGATCCATAAAAGCTGCAGGAGCATTTGTGAGTCCAAAAGGCATAACACAGAATTCAAAATAACTGTATCTGGTTCGAAAAGCAGACTTAGGGATATCAGATTCCTTAATCTTGAGTTGGTGATAACCAGATCGCAAATCAAATTTTGAGAACATAGTTTCTCCTTACAATTGATCAAACAGATCATCGATTCTTGAAAGAGGATATTTGTTCTTGATTGTCACCTTGTTCAATTGACGGTAGTCGACACATAGGCGAAATGATCCATCTTTCTTCTTGACAAAAAGAACTGGAGCACCCCACGGAGATGTGCTAGGTCGTATGAACCCCTTCTCCAATAATTCCCCAAGTTGTGTCTGGAGTTCCTTGAGCTCAGCAGGCGATATTCGATATGGAGTAATCGATATAGGTGTTATTCCAGAAAGTACATTAATGGAAAAATTAATCTCTCGATTCGGAGGTTGTCCTGGTAAGTCTTCGGGAAAGACATCAGGAAATTCATTCACGATCTGGATGTCATCTAGTTTAGTTTCAAAAAGAGAAGTATCGATGATAAATGCCAAGAATGCCTCACAACCCTTACGCATTAATTTATGCGCAGTCAACATTGAAATAAAATAGAGGGATCTCGTTTGAAGTTTACCTTCAAAAACAAGTTTTGGGCATCCTGGTCTACTAAAAATAACAAGCTTCTCGTGGCAGTCGAGAATTGCATGATGAGAAGAAAGTCAATCCATGCCAAGAATAACATCAAGATCAATCAACGGCAATGGTATCAATTCACCCTCTAGAATGACATCTTTGATCTTCAATGGACAACCAAGGAATACCGAATAATAAATTAAACGCTCTCCAAGAGGGGTATGAATGATGATTCCAGGTGACAAATGAGAGATAGGATAATCTAAGATCGCAGTAAGATCATCCCAGATATAAGACCTATCAGAACCTGTGTCAAATAAAGCGTAGTCCTGATGGTCTCCCACAAACACATGGCCTAAAGAAGCAATATTAGGTAAGATTGTGATTTAAAAACTCAGAAAGATAGAATTTCTTACGAATGTTTTATTCGTAATCAAGTGGCATAACAAGGCGGGGTCAGATCTAGCATGTGAAAATACTCAGATTATAAATTACCTGTCACAACCTTTGGATCTGAGCGAGCCTCTTCCTGGAAAATATGAAATACTCTAGTTTGCTTCCTTCCTTGCATAGGTGATTGAGTACTAGGGCCGCTTGAGGCATCGGGCACTCTGGTAACTGCAGATCGAGTATCTCTGGGTGTAGAATATGTTAGTTTACCACGAAGCTGACCAGAACATTGACTGCTTGCTCCAATAAGCTGAGGACAAGAACTTCGCATATACCCCGGCTGTCGACACTGAAAACATACTTGAGGAGCCTTACAGGGGCCGTCATGATATTTAAAGCAATTCTGGCACTTGCAATTTTCACCAACCGATCCCGAGACATTGATCCCGCCTCTACTAAACTGCTCCCGAGGTTGAGGAAAACTAATAGATACCGAACTTGGTACGCCACGCAAAGATCCCACACCCCTATACACCTTCGATGCATTTCCTGGAAATGTGCTCCTTTACCTTTTCTTTTGAGATCGTTCTGCAAGCTTATGTCTCGCCTGAACTAAACTTTCTACCCTCAGGGTTTCTTCTATGAGATCGTCAAGACTCTCGTACTTGTCTCCGGACTTGATGCGATTTCGAATATTTAAGTTAAGACCATCTTCAAATCTCTTGCATAAATCTCTCGTCGTATATGACTCAGGAGCGAATTCTCGCAATTCCAGAAATTTGCTTTCGTACTCCACAACCGACATAATGCCTTGAAAGAGGTTGAAGAACTCCTTTCTCTTCTGATCCTTGATGTACTGAGAGAAGTATCGATCTTTGAATCGTTCCACAAAGATAGCCCACGTAATAGTAACCGAAGATGTCTCTTTTAGATTCTGCCACCATAGTCGTGCATCTGGGCCTAACAGCTTGGTCGCAATGACCACACGATAACATTCTTCAATCATCAAGGTGTCAAAGGTCTCTGTAATCTCCTTTAATCGTGCTCCCGCTTTAGAAGCATCTCTTGCACTGTCAAATTTCAAAGTCCCCATGTTTTTAACTGCTTTCACCAAATCAGGTATAAAAAGTGCACCTAGAGAAGTAGAACCTCCTAAAGCCATTTCTGGAGTAAAAACTGGTACATTAGTTGTAGGTCGAATTGGTTCATTAGCACGAAGAACCTCTTCAGTGACAGTCGTAGTCATATGAGCCGTTGTAGGTGGTGGAACACCATGTATTCGAATGTGATCATAATATAATTGGTACTACTCCGGTGTCATCATATGTTCAACCCGCAACTGGGCCCGTGGTTGCTCTACTTGGAAAACTGGCACCCTATGATCAGAATTGATAGGGTCCGTAACCATCGGAGGAACGGCATGATCAGAAGAAACATGTGCTCGAGGTCCACGAGGAATAGAAGAGAGTAGAGGACTCGGAGGATCACGAGGAGCGTGTCCTCGACCTCGACCTCGACCTCGACAATGAACTGGAGGTACCATAATGACTGAAAGGAAGAAAGGAAAGAAAATGCAAGGTCAACATCAAGGCAATACGATATCTTAGGATGACATAGAAACAAAGTTGGACCCATTAGCTCGACTCAAAAAGAATGAGAATTATAAAACTAAGCTCTGATACCAAGAAAGTTGTCACGCCTCGACCCCAGACAGAACGCGACAACCGCCACGTTGACCATAAATTTTGCGGAATGGGTGCACTCCACTCCACAAAGTTTATAGAAAATGTAAGGCTTGCTATCAAGTACCTGTAGAACTGAACAACTGATAACAATGGGTACAACCCGAGGACATCATCTCATAAAGTATCAACAAGGATTTACAAAGGTAAAAATACAACGGTGTAAATTAGTTTAAAGAAAATATACATGAACGATATAACATCGGGAAGTACAAAAAGAACATCAAGGGGGTCACCAAATATAAACTATACAATCTCGCCAATGAATCCGTCAATTTACATAAAAGAGAAAGTACCCAAAACACTGATTGGATGACTAGCAAACGATAGGCAAACCTCCAACCAAAACGATATCAACAGCCTGAAAATGAAAGAATGATGGGGGTGAGCAAAACCACTAGCTCAGTGAGGTAATAAGCCGGTCACCCCGACCCATATACGAAGCATGTATTCCCACGCGCGGTTCATAACATAAAATCCAATATTTTATCCCACAATAATAATTTCTCACTCAGTATACATATTAATGAAAATAAAAACCTTAGTGCACATTTACGAATAACACAATTAGTTCAAACAACATGTTATCACATAAAAGACGTGTGGGTAGTCAATATCCTCCTCAAAGTGAGCTCTCCGTCGAGAGACAGTCCAAGCCCGTCACCGTTACTCTAAATAAAATGCACATTAATATTCTTTCTCAACATGCCAAGTGCTAAAGTTCACAATTCAATATCGACGTGAATACTTGAAATGATCAAACATATAAACATATATGACATGCATGTCCCACACCGGTGACGTTGACTGAGCCTATAATAGACTGATCCATCTAACGATCACCCTCCAGAGTATCAGTATTTGACAAATGGACAGGTGCCTCGTTAGATCTAACTCAACCAGATTTTCCAAGCAACGGGCAACTTGGTTGTCACTCTAACTCACCCGAACCGCAACAATTCGGGCTACTTAATCAATGTCGCTCCAACTCACCCGAACCGTGACCAATTCGGGCTACTTAACCTTGGTACCAGGAATACATATGCATATGCATCATAAGATGAATAACGACTCAAGTTAGAGTCTTAATTAGCACACAAGAATAACCAGAAATCAATTCTCAAATAGTTCACAATAAATGCTATCAGATATCGAGCCGGCAAGGCTCTTTAACATAAGTTAAAATCAATAATACTCATAAAATGGATAACAGGACTCTACCCAGAGCAATCGAGCCAATCAGGCTCTTTACCACATAAAACAATACCAAATAATTTTCTTATCAATTAACTAAAACTAAAATAAATGCACATTTATCGAGGGTCCACACTTCCCACAAGAGAAGGCGTTCCTGAATTATCAACTCACAAGGAAGTGATTAACTCTCTCCGGAATCTGAAGTCGGTCCCTTGCCCTTCGTCGATGGTTCTTTACCTAGAAAGGAGATAAACAATTAAAGACAAATCAAATATAACTAACTATTAGCAGTAACATCACCTTTCATTGCTAAAAACAAATCCTAATCGAGTTCGAACGAGTCGATATTAAATAAAAATGGCATGTAACTCCTTAACATCAGTTCCCAATCCCACATAACCCATTTCAATACCTTAACTAAACAAAACGATAGAAAATAAATTTGACTTCGACATAAAAATTCTGAAATTTTTTAGCTAGCGGCAGTTTACGAGAAAAATCATAACTAATTGTAGAATAATCGGATTGAGGCGTTTCAAGTGGCTACGGAAAGCTAATGAGTTCAGCTACATATAGAAATTAAGTTTGCAAACTTTCGAGGCAATAGCTATGTCAAAATCAGTTCAAACAATCTACGAATTACCCACATACCAAAAAGAAAAACTCCACAAAATTACAAAACCATGGAAGAAGGAAGCTTAATTCACACATCACTTACCTCAAAAAAACTTAGAAACCACCTAGGATGAGGGTTGTAAGAGAGAATTTGATCAACAAGGGTTTCTCCTCTTCACTCTCTTCTTTCCTCTCTTTTGTTTTTCTTCTCCCGTTCTTCTTTCTTTTCTTTTCTTTTTTTTTAACTTTATCCTTAATAATTATATATCAGGCCATTTAAGTGGGCTGAAACTTTGGGTCACAAAATAAATAAATAAATAAGTTTGGGCTTTCTAAAAAAAATCTAGTTGGACTAAGATATGACTGACCTTTTGGGCCATAAAAATAAATAAATAGATTTTGGGCTTTCTAAAAAAAAAATCTAGTTGGGCTAAGATATTATATGAGTGATGAGTGCAAATACTATATGTGAGAGTGGAATATGAGCATTCTGAAATGGGAGTGACTAATTTGACGCGCATGCTTCAATTGAATAGTAATTTTGCCATTTGAGTATATTATCTTGGTTTGGGTAAAATGATCCCTTATTTATGTATAATTTCAACTTTCATCTCTCTTGTTTTGAATTCATTTTCGGGGACGAACAACACGGTAGTTTGGGGGGTTGATGAGAGTGGAAATTTATGTCTTTTCGATTTTATAATACACTATTTTTATTAGAATAATGCTTTGTAATCGTGTGGAATTGCGTAGTTTACGTATTTTGCATAATTATGGTGCTATTAACGTGTTTTGTGGAATTTTGAAGGTTAAAATGAAGTAAAACTGAAGACGGACGAGAAACGAGCTCAAATAGGCCTTACTTGAGTTGTAAGGGTCAGCTTGACCTAGCAACTCGAGTTGAGTAAGGTGTCGTAGAGGGTCAAAATTGATCAGTGGTCAAATCAACTTGTCTTGGGCAACTTGACTTACAGCTCGAGTCAAGTTGCATGTCGTGTGAGGCAGAGCAGTGTCGAATTTTATCCAGTGAGCCAACAAAAGTTGACAGGAAATGACTCGACTCGAGTTGGGTCCCGAAGGCAGTCCAGTTTCAAAGCATCGCAACACGATTGAACAGGCGAGAGCACAATCTGACAACACGAGTCGAGCTATGTCTACACGAGTTACAATACATGCAACTCGGGTCGTATTGTCAACTCGAGTTGGGTACCCTAAGTTGAGTTGGGTTATTTTGGGCCAGGAATCGGGATTTTCTATTCCCTGTGCGTGACAACGTGTAAAAAGAGCCCAAGGGAGTCAGTTTCATGGCCCATGGTATAAATAGGAAACAGAACACTTGGAGAGGGAGGACCGATCATTCACACAAGAACAAAATGCGAATTCAATTCACGCACCATCCACCCACATCCACTCACATCAGAATTAATCCATCCATCCATCCCATCAGTCCGGAGGAAGAATCAAGTACGGTTGAGAGAGCAATCCAATCGAAGTCGAGTTGCATGTCGTGTGAGGAAGAGCAACATCTAATTTTATCCAGTGAGCCAACACGAGTTGACAGGCAATGACTTGACTCGAGTTGGGTCCCGAAGGCAGTCCAGTTTCAGAGCATCGCAACACGATTGAACAGGCGAGAGCACAAGCTGACAACACGAGTCAAGCTATGTCTACACGAGTTACAATACATGCAACTCGGGTCGTATTGCCTACTCGAGTTGGGTACCCTAAGTCGAGTTGGGTTATTTTGGGCCAAGAATCGGGATTTTCTATCCCTGTGCGTGACAACGTGTAAAAAGAGCCAAAGGGAGTCAGTTTCGTGGACCATGGTATAAATAGGGATCAGAACACTTGGAGAGGGAGGACCGATCATTCACACAAGAACAGAACGCGAATTCAATTCACGCACCATCCACCCACATCCACTCATATCAGAATTCATCCATCCATCCATCCCATCAGTCCGGAGGAAGAATCAAGTGCGGTTGAGAGAGCAATCCAATCAGAGAGACGGAGGAAAGACGCGAACCACGTGACACTAGAGTTTCGTTTTCTTTTCTTAATTTCTTCTTTTGTGATTTTATTATGAATTTGTCATCCATGAGGGTTGTCTGTAACCTCATGGGCTAAAAACCCTTATAGTTCTAAGGATTGAAGGATATATGTAATTGATTTGGAAACCTAGACCAGTATTGTGAATTTATGCTATTATTGATTCTTGTTTATTCGATTTATCCAGACTGTATTATATGTTTGTAACGACTTCATAACATGCTATTGATGTTGCCCGTGATACTTAGTATGTTGTGTTAGCTTGTGTACATACATACTTGATATTATCTGTTTGCTAGGGATTAGAGTAGTTTGCCTGTGAACATGATAATCCTAAGGGCTGGTAAACAAGGTACTTGATATTCTTAGTGGAACAATGCAATTAAAAAATCAAGCAGGGTGAATAAGTTTTAGTAGTACTTTCAGATAATATATGTTAGACGAATTGGCCATCCGGAGGTTTATGAAATTCGCCTTATTAATATCTAGGAAGAAGGTTCAAAACTGTTCACGCATTATCTTGCGATGTATTTCCATTAAAATAGCATGAATGAACAATAGGACGTTTAGGAGATAAAATCAATTGCACTAAACCTGATACCTTAGAGCTGTTACTTCTCTCTTGATTTAATCTTGAATATTCCTTGCTTTAATTTATTTTGTTGTTTGTCATTTCAATTCTTTAGTAATTAATTCAATTCGAACAATTGGAAATTGGTTACCACAATTCTAATTAAAGAGTAATTGAAATTAAATAAATAATCAACTGTCTCAGTGAGAACGATATTAATTTTAATTGGGGTACTTGCCATTACAATTGACATACCTACACTTGGGGATTTTAATTGAGGTGCGCAATAATAGCATAACACCCCCAAGGATAGCTTCCAGGCGGCGGCACTTCTTGTATCTCGAACGGTATTCGTCATCCTATATCTTTTGGGCAAAGAAAAATCCACTCGATGGAGAGATTTGAGGAGTGATGCTGTTGTGAATATGGTTATAAAAACTTTATTGATAGTGTAAAAGTTAGCTCTCGCAATCATCTAGCCACCGATTCATCTCTCTGTCTTCACCTATGTGAGAGAAGTGACGAAGGCAGAATCGAAGAAAAAACCCTGCCAAGTTTTTGTGACAAAAATTGGAAGGAAAATAAAGGGCAGCGACATAATTTTTCACTTTACCCTCGATCCCCTATCTTATTCTTTCCGTCCCGAAAAAGGTGCTAACGAAACCATTTTAATAGTGGAATTAAAGAAGGTCCAACCAAAGCCCAAGTCATTTTTTTTAAATTAACCCTGCATGTAAACAGATAGATGAACTGGTTTACCAACCCACCCTGATTTCTTTATAACTTGAGATATTATTTTCACTAAAAAAAGTTAAATACTTGATGTCGGTGGATGTTTCTTATATCTACGTTATACAAGATAAAAAATTTTATTTAGTTCGATTAAATTGAAAGATATATTCAATTGATATTATTATATATGAAGGGTTAATTATGAAGAAACGAGATTCTAATCGATTGCAGTTCCATTTAATTAAAGTTTGAAAATTTCATGAATTTTAAATCCATTAATTTGAATTACATTGTTTGGATGAATTATAGATTTATGAAAGGATTTTCAAATTCATAATTCAACAATTATTTTTAATTTTTAAAGTAGAATTTATTTATAATAAATAAAAATAATATAATTTTAATATATTAAATATTAAAATTTAAATTTTTATTAAAAAAATTAGTGATTTTGGAGGGTTATATATATATATATATATATATATATATATAAATACGAAGATAAAGTCTTTTGCATGAATTCACATGTCAAAAATTAGTGTGTTCCCACATTTTTTGAAAGGTATACTCTTTAGTATAAAAACATAAACTTTTTCTTTTGAAATTTTATTTTTAATGAAATATTTATAATATTCATATTTCACTATACCTTTACACAAAAGACTTAACTCTAAAAGCATATCCACATAAATAAGAATTTATAAAATAATTTGAATATAAAAAGATATATTATTAAGAAATACATACGTACTATTAAAAAAATTAATACACTTTGGATACATTTGATGTCAACTCTATATTAATATTCATAAAACTATTTTAATTTATAATTCAATTTATTATTGTTTAATATTTTATGTATGTTCGTGAAAGAATTCGATGACGTAGTTATAATCATAAAGTTTATTTTAATGATTTCATAAATAATTAAATAATAACATAAAAGAAAAAGAATATTAAAGAAAATGTCACGTCTCCACGTCTTACGAAACTAATCGTTGATATTCTAATTTTCTTCACGTCCTACCAAAATCGTTCTTATTTTTATTTTTCTTTTACTTCCCCCATAATTTTTATGAATTTCCCCCAAAATATTTTGCTTTCCCGGTTTTTATTTCGATAGAAATATTACAGGATCTTTTAATTTACTACTTTATACAAATACTCATCTAAATTTGATATTAGTTTCTGAATGCTCTTGCACAAACATATATACATATATTGGTTGTCATTAATATTTTAATATCGTACATAAAAATTATTATAAAAATATTATTCTCAATTGTATTTTTGTTACTTTGTAGGAACATCTCAGCGGAAGAAGAGAGGAAAGACTACTGGTATTTCAGTTGAGAAAAGGAGACGCGGAGGTCGAAAGTTAGATGTTATTATTCATTCATGTCGTAATCGAATTGTTGGTGAAAATGCTAAGGACTTCAAAACCGAAGTTGATGTCATTCTTAAGCAACATGTACCTCTAAAATATTCACAATGGAAGAACATACCAGTGGATATCAAAAGGAAGTTATGGATTGGAATAAAGATATATGATTTATTATTCATATTATCAATTTATTATTCAATATATATGTACATATAAAATTAAGATGATACTCAAATTAAATCTATGTTATAGCAAAATTTCAATCTCCAAGATGAAAGTCGAGTTATAAAGATAGTTTACGCTCAATTAAATCGTCAATATAGAAGTTATCGACACAAATTGCATGCACACTATCTTAAGAAGAAAGAGTGTCCTGATGGAATAACTGAAGAGGACTGGGACCATTTTGAAAGTGAGAAGTACAAGGTATGACAAATTTTAAATATTCTTTGTACTTGTTGAACTACGTATCTAAGATATTAATTAATTTAACATGATTGGGATATAAATAAAAATCTATATAACTTATCAAGAAAGAAAAATGCAAATCTATTTACATGAGACTTTATTCATTTTATATATTTTGTCAAATGCGTAATTCAGTTCCCCTTGCATACATAAAGTTAGTGGGCGAAACAAACTAAATCGGCAGAAGTTGGAAATGAATCATGCTTGCGGGACAAAATCTATTGCACAGTACTGTTATGAAGATGTGAGTTTAGATAATATGATTTTAGTCCTGTGAGCTTAGATAATATACTTTTAGTCATGACACTAATATAGCTTTTCATATATGACAGCGTGATCCTGAGACAGAAAAATAATCAACACGGACAGATACATGCTTTTAGTCATGACACTAACATAGTTTTTCATATAGACAGCGTGATCCAGAGACGGGAAAAGAACCAACACGGACAGATACATGCTTTTAGTCATGACACTAATATAGTTTTTCATATATGACAACATGATAATGAGACGGGGAAAGAACCAACACGGAGAGAAACAAAAAAATAATGGGTTGATAAATCTTCTATGGAAGCATATGTAAGTGAGTTAATCAAATATTAGTTGTTAATATTCTCTTATGAAATGATGAAATAGTATTGTTTAGCTTTGCGTATGGTTTTATAAGTCATATTTCAATTTCTTATCCTTTTTAAAAATAATTATAGGATAAAATTATGGAACTGGAAGAAGGTGAGAATGCTATAACTAAAGATGAAGCATTTGTGGAGGTGCTTGGGCAAGATAAACCTCATCGACTCCGTGGTTGTGGAGATGGTTTGAAGGCACCTTCACATAAAGGAGAGAGAATCAATGCCGAACTACAAAAGGAGAATGAGTTGACAGTGAGAATTTAAGAAGGCAAGCTGAAGAAGATAAAAAATCCACAGAAACATTAAAGATGGAGAATAAAGAAATGGCTTAAGGACTGGAGTCGTTAGAAGCCAAACTTCCTGAAATCATGCAAACATTGAGGCAAATCAGTCATGTTCCATCTTCATTATCTATTGTTATTATACTAATCTTTCCATCTATTTATAAAGTAATTATTTTTTTTCTTTACATATTACATATTTAATGGTCTAATTAATTTTTATTATTTTCTCTCTCTAATTACTTACAGGTTTGAAAGATCAAAGTGATTTAGCAAATTGGTGCGCATTTATGAACTCACTTGGATTTAACCGAAATGCTATATATATATATATATATATATATATATATATATATATATATATATATATATATATATATATATATATATATATATATATATATATATATAAGAAAACACTTATATTATCCCCTTTCAACCATGCTACATCAAGTTTTCCCTAACTTTTAAAATAATCTAATTTGCCCAATTTTTGGTGTATATACCCGATTTACCCCCCTGATACATGTCAGTTCTTTTCTCTTATTTTTGGAATCTCCGAATTGTGGCCTAGCAGTTGCTTTTTTATCGCTTTTACTGGCGTTGAAATTGTGGACAGAATCTTTGACCCCTTATCTCAAAATTTAAAACTGGTACTTACTCTCTCTCTCTCCACACTTTTTCTGTGTCTCTCTCCCACACTCTCGTTCTTTTTTCTCTTGATTTTTCTCGCAGACACAGCTCTCCGTCCGGATGTATCTGCGCAATTTTCTTATCATCTCCACGTCAAAAAGTTGCAGAAGTGAATATGGATAATTATGTATGTTAGTATTTCAATTTGGGGCTTTTGGGTTTTAGGGATTCGGCAGAATTTCATTTTATATTAGAGGTAATTGATTTTTTTTGCATAAGTCGTTTGTATAGATCTGTGTTGATGAAATGTAAATTTTATTTGAGTATAATTGAGTGTAGACTGCTTGTCCGCCGAGGAACTAGTTTGTAAATATAGATCTATGTGTAAATATAATGTAATTGAGTGTGTGTTGATGTAGTGTAATTGAGTATAATGTGCTTGTCCCCAGAGGAAGTAGTTTGATTTTAGATTGTAGCAGTAGGAATTTGTCGTATCCGCCGAAAATAAATAGTTAATAATTGCGTGTTCGTCGATAATTTGAGTATAATTGCAAATTTTCGCACCCTTTTTTAGCAAAATTTTGCATGTCCGCCAATATTTCTAGTCTAATTGAGCTTGTCCACTGATATTTCTAGTCTAATTGAACTTGTCCGCCGATATTTCTAGCCTAATTGAACATGTCCGCCGATATTTCTAGCCTAATTGAACATGGCCACCGATATTTCAAGTCTAATTGAGCATGTCCGCCAATATTTCTAGTATAATTGAGCATGTCCGCCAAACTTTTGACCATAATTGAGCATGTCCACTAAACTTTTGACCATAATTGAGCATGTCCGCCGATTATTTGTACCTAATTGAGCATGTCCGCTGATATTTCTAGCCTAATTCAGCATGTCCCCCGATATTTCTAGCCTAATTGATCAATCTCGTCTATATTTCTAATATAATGGATGTTGTTTGCCGAATTTCTTAGCATTATTGAGCATATTTTGCCATTTTTTGTGCATAAAATAGCTTGTCCGCCAATTTTATAGCTTAATTGAGCTTATCCGCTGATATATAAGTGTTTAATTTGCATGTCCGCTGATACTTTAAGCTTTTCTTAGCCTGCCTGCCGATAAAACTATTTGGTTATTGCATGGCAGTTGGTAAATTAAGGCTTAATTTTAGTGTAATTAGGTATCTATTCATAAAAATATATACTTTAATATAACTAATAAGTACCTATTTAAGAATATCTGTGCAATCTTAAAAGAATAAAGTGATTTTGAATTTGCAAATTATCCATTAAGGTTTGTTTTAATCAAAATTATGTTTTTAAAATATTATACATTACATATAAGATTGTATGTAATGCTTGAAAATATTAACTATAATACGACACTAATAGATATTTAGATATATATTTTGAAAATTGTCTAATCTTTATTTTATTAGTAAAAAATGATTTTCTAATATACTTCTATTGAGGTACTGTTGAGAGTGGAAATTAGCGTGTTTGAGTGTCTAATTTAACACTTTATTGATGAGAATTGTTGTTATATATTAGCACAAGTATCTTATATTCAATATATATGAGAAAAAGGTGCGTTTGAGGTGTTTTATTGTGTTTTAGGTGGAAAAAGGATCAAAAGTGCAAAGTTGGAGAAAAGGTACAATTTGTGCAAGGAATGCTGAAAAATGCACGTCCATTTTTCGTCATTTTTCTGTGTTTCTATGGAGATCTGAATTGGAAGTGTGATAGATGGTTGGAAAGACACTGAAATGAGGACTGTTTTGACATAAAGAACACCTCAATCGGATTCCAAACAAGGAAGTTGTGAGCAAAATGACGGCGTCGCGCGAGCTGTACAGAACATAAGAGATGTTCTACTTTCATTGCTTGTTACAGATTCAAATATTAGAGTTTTCTTGAGTTCTTTATATGGATAGAAAGCTTAGGGAGAGAGGATCACGTGAGCGCAAGAATCACTCAAATCGGAGCTCGGATGTGGAAGTTATACGCGAAGCAGTGAGACGGCGCAAGTAAGATTCGACCACGACAGCATGGTTCGACCAACCCTGTTGGTCGAACCCAAGGTCGAACTACATGCCTGAAGTACGAATTATCACCGATTTTTATTCGACCAGGGTTCGACCAAGCCCTAGGTCGAACCCTATGTTGAACTCCGTGCCTGGGACGCGTTCAAATCTAATTTTTACACCCAAAGTGCATGTTTCTACGTGTTTTTCAAGAAAAAAGCTCATTCAATGTCCATAAGGAGTGCTTTCAAGTATAAAAGGGGTTGTAGATCACACCAAGAAAGAAATTAAATTGGAGATAGAGAATTGAATTAGAGAGAGGCCACAACAATACTACACCCCACAAGGGGGGATCACCCCCCCCAACTATCATTCACATCCTTTCCTCCATCCATCCATCACTTTGAAGATTCGTCTTTGGAATCAAGAGGAGAACCAAGAGGAGAATTCAAGACAGAAAAGGACCCAACGACGCCCACATCTAGGGTTAATTCGTTTCATATTTTATCTAGTATTTTCCGAACATCCGGGTAAGATCTATCCAATACCCATGATTGTTCTTCGTAACATCATGGGCTAAAGCCTTTTTGATAGAACTAGGGTTGTGAAGGTTTTTACGAATTAATTGAACTTTCGTGTATAAACTCCGTACAACACTACTTGTGGAGTTATTTTATATATGATTGTGCCTTTTTAATTCATACTCATGGTCGTTTTGTGAACTTTCTTGTATAAACTCCGTACAACACTACTTGTGGAGTTATTTTATATATGATTGTGCCTTTTTAATTCATACTCATGGTCGTTTTGTGCATCATTAACTGTTATGTAGAGTCTGAATACATATCTTGATTATTGATAGAGTGCGTTCACTGCTGAGTAGGATTCCATGTTATGATTCTAAGTGAGGGGACTCCGAAGCTTCATTAGAACTATCATATATGAATACTTATTAATTGAATTGAATTTGGGTTATTTAGTAGGATATAGAGGATAATTTCATAGTACCTATAAAGGGAGATCATATCGGGTTAGAGTACCAATTGGCCAGGGAAATAATTGATATTGATAGTACCTAGAGAGGGGGTGGAATTATATCTCTTGCTCCAAGGTTATTCACATGTGTTACACACATATTTACTTGTGTCTATAGAGTAGATATGCATGTCTTAGTGATGCGTCCATATTCCACAAGGCAGAGTCGGACATCAACATACGAAAGAGAGATTAATGAGTGAAACTGGATTATCCTAGAACTATCTATTCTCCTACTTGATCCACTTTCGTATTCTTCGAGTGATATTTTATTTTATTTTTTATTTTAATTAATTGTTTATTAGTTTAATAATTAAACCCTAAAACTTTATTGTCTTCGTCTTAATCAATTTAGTTAATAATTAAATTGATAATATACCATCCTTTGGGTTCGATATTCACTTGGTCGCTTGCTTAAGCTGCAATTGATATTCTTAATACTTGGGGATTAATTTTGCGTGCTGGTACTAATAATAGAAAAGTTGAGTTCGATGATCTTTAATCGGATCATATTATTACCAAAAACTTATTTTAAACAATCTTTTATTAATTAAATTATAGAAAAATAATATTTTAATTTTTTGTATTAGAAATTTGTAGTATAAAATGTATTCACGTGTTATATCTAATTGAGTTAGCATGCAATATAGTGGAGCTGGAAACAATGTGGTCTTCAATCACGAAAAGTTGGAATTAATGGGTATTATAGGCCTACAAAAGTTTTGAAATGCATAGGCTAGGTGCTTAAAAAAAAGACGATCAAACAGTACGGATGTTTAGAAGATTGTGTTTTGGTCATTTTTGGGACCCAGATTCTGATTATGGGTCTCCTAAGGCATTGTTTTAGTTGATGTCTCAGGAGGTTTTAATCCCTGGTTCATATATGTACACCCGGTACTTCAGGGTGTCCGATACAATTCTTAGCTTCATACCTCTGGAGTTTATGAATGTTATGGGATTAGGGTATGAGGATGGTGGGGATTTTGACCCCAATGATTCATTTGAGTTGCCACCTGACATTTTGTTTGCTAGATTTCGTACGAAGAGGGTTTTAGTTGATGAACTTATGAAAAGATTCATTGAAAATAAATACAAGGACCATAATGCAGTGAAATCGGCCAAGATTCTTCTTCTGTACTACTTTTTGCTAGGCCGGGATACGTCCAAAGTATATATAGAACCCTGGGTATGGTTCTTAGCTGAGAATGCTCACTGTTGAGAGTGGAATTTCATGCATTTTATGTGTGCACTTTACACCATTTTGCTTAGGAAAGTCATCATTTTTGCATGAAATTATGCACGTTTAAGTATTTACATGATTTTGAGGCTACTAAGGTATTTTTGTGACTTTTGAAGAGTAAAACAGGATAAAAATTTCAGAGTTGGAATGAAGAGTGTAACGTGTGAAGGAATGCTGAAAAATGCACGTCCACGTTGCATACTTTTTCTATATTTTTTTAGATGTTCAAATTGATTATGTGATATATGGTTAGAAAGCTACAAAAGAGAGGGCCATATTGACATAAAGAACACCCCAATTGGATTCCAAACGAGAAAGTTATGATCAAAGTGATAACGCCGCACATGCTGTGCCGAACAGCCATTTTGCATGACTTTTTAAATATTCAAATGTTAGAGTTTCTATGATTTCCTTATATGGATAGAAATACAAGGAAAATAGGATCGAATGAGCGCAAAAATCACTCAAATTGGAGTCCGTATGAGGAAGTTATGCTCAAAACGGTGAGATCGCGCAGTGCAGTCTCTGCCGCTCGGCTGGTAGCTCGGGGCGAGCCAGCCTGGCTCGACAGCCATTTTCCACCGAGCGGGGTTCGACTGTGGCCCAAATGACCCCCGTTCGGCTAGGTCCATACCCAGCTCAGGCTGAGCTGGGTGCTGAGCGGCCCAATATCGGGCCCAGACGAGTCCTGTTCGATACAGTACTGTATTTATACCTCCTCGCGTTTTTGGAGCAGATTCAACGCGAAAACAGCACTGCAACAGTCCAAGAGAGATTAAGGGAGATCAATACACAAATTGGAGAGAACTCATCCATAATCCACCATCAATTCACCCCTCCTACACTTACATATATGATTTACATCTAATTTCATCTTCCATTCATCTCCAAGTGTGTTTCAAGTGCTAATTGAGGGGGATTAGACGATCGGAGAGACGGAGAAGGGACGCAGACTTACGCTTATGCTAGGTTTTGTTTTTCTTATGTTTTTCTTCCATTTATCTTGATTTTTTATATGAATTGCGTAGCCATGAGTGTTGATTGTAACCTCGTGGGCTAATTTTATAAACAGTTCTAGGGTTTGATGGTTAGATTGGATTGATTTGGGAACCTAGACCAAAGATTGGGATTTTATACAATGGATATTTTGATTTTACTTATTTTATCAAGACTTGCTTTTCTGATTCGTAACGTCTTCGTATTACATTCATGACATCCGCTATAATGTTTGGATTATTATGTTAGCTTGTGTGCGTTCATGATTGGTATTGTCTATCTGTTAGGAATTGAAGTAGTTCCGCTATAAACACTTAAATTCCATGAACTGGTAAATCAAATACTTGAATTGTTTAGTGGAACAATGCAATTAGACAATCAAGTAGGAAGTGAATAGAACCTTGTAGTAAATCCAGAAAATATCTTGTTAGTCGGGCTTACCATCCGGAGGTATTGTTGCTTGCTTTGATTTGTATCTAGAAATATGGCTTGGTAATATTTATGCACCTTAGGATTTAAACCAGAATATATTGTTAGCTTCAAATCGAGTCATATTCGGTGGATTAACAGGGTTATGTGGTGTATTTCATTGAAACTGCATGAATGAACAATTGAAGGTCTAGAAAACCAAATTAATTAGTCTATACCTGATACCTTAGAACTATTCAATGTCTCTTGTTTAAAACTTGCTTTATTTTTATTGCTTTTAACTATTCAGTAATTTATTATTTCAGTATTTTAGTTAATTAGTTTAATTACAAACTCTTGGAAATTTGGTAACATAATTCTTTTTAAATAGTAATTTAGAATAAATAAATAATTAGCTGTCTCAGTGGGATTGATAATTTTCTTTGGGAACTTGCTACTACGATTAAGATCCTTACACTTGAGGATTAAATTATAGTGCGCAGAAATAGCCTAACAAGTTTTTGGCGCTGTAGCCGGGGACAGTTTTAATTGTTTATTTGTTTTCAATTACTTATTTAATTATAAATATTTTGTTGAGATTTAATTGTGTTTAACTTGAATTTTTCTTGAGTTACATGCTCACAAGGTCAAAGAAGGGAGCGCAAGATCTCAAATTTTTGCATTGTGTTGTTGCTTGGAAGGTTTTTTTTTGCGAATTTTTTATATTTTTGATTTATTCGATTATGTTGAAGGTTCGATTTTTTTTGTGATTTTCCAAGTTTCGTGTTTTGTTTTTATTTGTCGTTTGTTGGTCCTAGTGTCAGTGTAGTCGATTTATGGTTCTCTAGGATAATTTTCCGATTTTTCTTAGCACTTGATTATATGTGTGATTGTGTTTGAGAAACAATTAGAGATTGTGCTTTGGTATTGAGATACTTGAATTTGATTATGTGCAAGAAAGATTAGCTATGTAGCTTTATTAAGAGTGCTCGTTCATTCGTATAGTCATGTGAGATTTGAGCCTTTTGAAATCATGACAAGTTGCATGATTCAGTTTATTCTTGTGAGTGTCGTTCATACACACGTATTCTAGAACTTGGCTTTATATCTTTCTTGAAGCTACGTGTTTGATTAGATAATAGAAAATGATCTTAGGCCATATTTGTTATTTAATATTCACTAGCTAAATTATTATCCTACCTAATGAAGTTATCTGTAGTTAACCCTTTTGAGCCTAAAAGCCTTATTTATTGAAAGCCTACGTGATTAGCCAATTGATTCCTTTGTTAGCCTTTAAAAAAAATCCTACCTAGTAGAGAGTTGAAGGAGTCAATTTGGTGTCTTGTGAAGAAGAATATAAAGGAGAAATAAGTCGGAAGTGATGACAATGGTGGAATAAAATGGTTAAATTATTACATGAAGGGGGTAGTACCCAAAACTGGTACGATATGAAAAGGATAGTGCCTGAAACTAGTACCCTTGTTTGGAAAAAGAAGAAAAAAAGAAAAGAAAAGAAATTCAAGTAAGGAAGTTGCGTTCAAAAGTGAAGGAGGAATCAAGTTGCGAAAAGTATTAAAGAGCGTAAAAGAAGAAAGAAGAAAGTGAAGCTGTTTGTTGAAAAGTTGTAAGTCTTCTTTGATTCTCTACTAGTGAATTAGTCACTTTGCCCATATACTTTCTACCTTTACCAAAGAGCCAACGTTACACCCTAACGCAAGACCTTTGTGATCCTATAGTTGAAATTATTCCTTTAGTCGAGACTTGAGATGATTACCAAGCTTATGGTTACACGTGTGTTTGAATTGACTTTGAGTGTAAACACCTTACCCTAAAAAGTGTATATCTTACACTTGAGCGTTCAGCGTAAACGCTACCGTGAGAATGGGTGGATGAGCATTCCAAAAAGGTGAAGTAGTTTATTTAAGTTGTATGTTTTTTGATGGATGGTTATCTTAATATCTAAAGTATGATTTTTGAATTGTTATATTGTCTTGGATGTTTTCTGCTGTAAAATTTTTTCTCAATTACTCTATTGGTTTTTAATGTTGTTGCCTCGGGACGAGCAAGAGGTAAATTTGGGGGGTTGTTGAGAGTGGAATTTCACGCATTTTATGTGGGCACATTACACCATTTTGCTTAGGAAAGTCATCATTTTTGCATGGAATTGTGCATGTTTAAGTATTTACATGATTTTGAGGCTACTAAGGTGTTTTTGTGAGTTTTGAAGGGTAAAACATGATCAAAAGTTCAGAGTTGGAATGAAGAGTGTAACGTGTAAAGGAATGCTGAAAAATGCACGTCCACGTAGCATACTATTTCTGTATTCATGTAGATGTTCAAATTGATTATGTGATATATGGTTGGAAATCTACAAAAGAGAGGGCCATTTTGACATAAAGAACACCCCAATCGGATTCCAAAGGAGAAAGTTATGATCAAAGTGATAACGTCGCGCATGCTGTGCCGAACAGCCACTTGGCATAACTTTTTACACATTTAAATGTTAGAGCTTCTATGATTTTCTTATATGGATAGAAAGACAAGGAAAAGATGATCGCATGAGCATAAAAATACTCAAATCGCAGTCCGTATGGGAAAGTTATGCTCAAAATGGTAAGATCGCGCAGTGCAGTCTCTGCCGCTCGGCTGGTAGCTCGGGGCAAGCCAGCCTAGCTCGGGAGCAATTTCCACCGAGCAGGGTCCGACTGGGGCCCAAATGACCCCCGCTCGGCTAGGTCCATACCCCGCTCGGTCCGAGCTTGGTGCTGAGCGGCCCAAAATCGAGCCCAGACGAGGCCTGTTTGATACAACACTATATTTATACCTCCAGATCGTGTTATTGGAGCATATTCGACGCGAAAACAGCCCTGCAACAGTCCAAGAGAGATTAAGGGAGATCAATATACAAATTGGAGAGAACCCATCCATAATCTATCATCAATTCACCCCTCCTACACTTCCATATCTGATTTATATCTGATTTCATCTTCCATCCATCTCCAAGTGTGTTTCAAGAGCTAATTGAGGGGAATCGAATGATCGGAGAGACGGAGAAGGGACGCAGACTTACGCTTACGCTAGAGTTTTATGTTTCTAATCTTTCCCTTCCTTTTATCTTGATTTTTTATATGAATTGCATAACCATGAGTGTTGATTGTAACCTCATGGGTTAATTTTATAAACAGTTCTAGGGTTTGATTGTTAGATTGGATTGATTTGGGAACCTAGAACAAAGATTGGGATTTTATGCAGTGGATATTTTGATTTTACTTATTTTATCAAGACTTGTTTTTCTAATTCGTAAAGTCTTCATAATATATTCATGACATCCGCTATAATGCTTGGATTATTATGTTAGTTTGTGTACGTTCATGATTGATATTGTCTATCTATTAGGAATTGAAGTAGTTCCACTATAAACACTTAAATTCCAAGAACGGGTAAATCAAATACTTGAATTATTTAGTGGAACAATGCAATTAGACATTCAAGTAGGAAGTGAATAGAACCTTGTAGTAATTCTAGAAAATATCTTGTTAGTCGGGCTTACAATCTGGAGGTATTGTTACTTGCTTTGATTAGTATCTAGGAATAAGGCTTGGTAATATTTATGCACCTTAGGATTTAAACTAGAATATACTGTTAGCTTTAAATCGGGTCATATTCGGTGGGTTAACAGGGTTATGTGGTGTATTTTCATTGAAACTGCATGAAGGAACAATTGAAAATCTAGAAAACCAAATTAATTAGTCTATTCCTAATACCTTAGAACTGTTCGTTATCTCTTGATTAAAACTTGCTTTCTTTTAAATTAAAAAAAAAAACATGCTTTCTTTTTATTTCTTTTAACTATTCTGTACTTTATTATTTCAGTATTTAGTTAATTAGTTTAATTACAAACTCTTGGAAATTTGGTTACATAATTCTTTTTAAATAGTAATTTAGAATAAATAAATAATTAGTTGTCTCAGTGGGATCGATAATTAACTTGGAAACTTGATAGTACGATTGATATCCTTACACTTGAGGATTAAATTATAGTGCGCAGTAATAGCCTAACAAGTTTTTGGCGCCATTGCTAGACACAATTTTAATTATTTATTTGTTTTCCATTACTTATTTAATTAGAATAATTTTGTTGAGATTTAATTGTGTTTAACTTAAATTTTTCTTGAGTTGCATGCTCACAAGGTCAAAGAAGGGAGCGCAAGATCTCAAATTTGATCCGAAAGTTGAAGCGTCTGCAAGGAAAAGGAGAGGTGCAGTTAAGAATCTCAAAGCACCTTCCAAAGTTGCTAAGGAACCACTTCCGAAGAAGAAAAAAGATACACCAGATCCTAAAGCAGTGGTAGAGGAGGAAGAAGAGCAAATAGAAAATTAGGTTGACTCAGAAAAAGCCGAATCAGAATCCGACTCCAAATCAGAATCAGAAACAACAAGTATGGGAGATAGAACTGATGAGGAAGACATCGTCATCCGAGAGACATTCAAGTCCACCAATCTAGGAGGATCAGACGTAGTTGGAGCCGTTCAAGCTGATGAAACGAACGACATAAGGCCAGCCGTGATTAATATGATGGATAGAAGCCCCTTCGCCGGAGGCATTTTTGATGAGCCCTATGTCCATCTTAAGAATTTCAACAGCTACATGGATATAGTGAAAGTTGCTGATGCTACTAATGATAGATGGAAGATGAGGCTTTTTCAGTTTTCATTGCTTGATAAAGTAAGGGAGTGGTATGATAAGTTGAAAGGAGACAGTTGTTCTAATTGGACTGAGTTGCAGCAGTTGTTTGTGGATCGATTTATGCCACCGGGTAAGGTTCTTGCATTGAAACAAGATATCAATCAATTCAAACAGCGGAGAGATGAACAATTTGGAGAGGGTTGAGAAAGATTCAATGATCTGTTGAGAAGATGCCCTCAACATGGATTCAAAAAGTCTCAACTTATCAGTGTCTTTTACAATGGCCTTGACAATGACTTGAGAGTGTTAGTTGATGCATCTGTGTATTCGCTGAAAGTATATCACTGGCAAAAAACTTGATGATTCTCAATTTTTTAGACAGGTTTGTAATTTATTTATGTTGTATGAGTTTAGGATTTTAAGCATTTAATTGTATGCATTTAATTATTATCTTGGTCACTTGAGTATTTGTCTTTAATTTTTGTTATTCTACTTTCAGGACCCGAGAGTTGTTGATTTACCTGTCATCCTCACTAAAGAGTCCCATCGACCATATTTTAGGGGAATACATTCTAATTTGAGTTCTGGATTTCAAATTGAATTTAGGTCTTTCTGGAACCCAAAACCAAAAGGGAAGGGTAAGGGTAAGAAAAAGGCTGTGAGCTCCAGCTCTGATTCCACAGATGACACTTCTAATCAGCGTGAATTTCCTGCTTCTGATTATGCTAGTAGCGACAGATATTATGGAAGAATAAATGTTGAGGTTGATGACTACACATCATTCGGGGGCCAACCCAGAACGGCAGAGAGTTACTACGTGATTTTCATGCCGCAGGAGGGGATGATAACGATGACAATGATGAGTATATGGAGGAACGTGATGACAGTTCTTATATACCAGTTGTGGATTCACATCCGCGCCCATCTCATACTGGTCAAGAAACCCCCGTACATGCATGACACCCCTGTCCACCAGACTCATGCTGATGAGCCGTATGTTTCTCAGCATTCTTCCCATCACGCTATAGTTCCACATTCCTTGTCGGCAACTCTTGTGAGTTCATATCCTCCAAGTTTTGGACAGCCCTATGTTCTTTTTGGTGGATTTAATAGACCATCCCACTATACTCATTATGGTGGTTATCAGGAACCACTTCAGTTTCCATTTGGTGGATTTCAGGGACCGCATCAGTCTTCTTATTATGGTGGATATGAAGGACCACAGCAGGCTCCTTATGAAAGACCACAGCAGGTTCCTTTTTATAGTGAAGGAGGTTTAGGTTATCACGGACCACAGTACAGACCTCGATCGCATCAGGATGATTACCAGCATGAATCAAGATCAGGTCATCAGTGGGATCAGTCTGTGCCTCAGCCTCAAAAACCAGACAGTAGGGGTTTGTCTGAAGAACAGACAAAAAGATTATGAGGAGAATGGATGATCATGATCAAAATTTTTTTGAACGTGACGCCCTGCTCACCCAACTGCTTGATCAAGAGGACAGATGGGAGAAGAGGTTTGACGGACAGGATACCCAGTATGCTAATATCCATAGATATCACGAGGAGGGCTGAGGTGAAATTAGAAAGGTTGCTAGTTGGTTGATTGGAGCACACGCCCAGATGCAGAGCAAGTACGAGAGGTCAATTATTAGTTCGATATACAAAATATTTAAGGACGGATTCAAGGGTCCACCGCCTGAGGCTTCTACATTCAATATACCAAGTATTCCATCTACTTGGGATGAACAACGTAGTGCTCAGACTACACAACAATCGAGTGGTTATGCAACACCAGGTGGCCTCTTTGCTGCAGATATGGAACTCGTACCGGTTATCTCAAAAAGATTACCTAAACCTCCTACACAACAATTGATTGTTTATTCAAAACCCGGTGGGTTTGGGAGATTGCCTGTACACGCTGAGACAGGATCCCATGCAGATACAGGGTTCAGTCTTGTGTCACCTCAGCGGTACCTCCAAAAACATCAGCAACGACAGAAGAGAAAAGTAATGGCAGTCCAATCCCCATACACAACAGTGGATGATGCGAAGATCAGAAAGGTGTGGGAACAGTTCGTGATGTCCCCTGTATTGTAAGAAATGTCCTTAACAGATAATCTTTCCTCATTTTTATTATTAACATAGTATAGGAATATCTAATAATTGTTACATACATGTTTAGTTTTGACGTTGGCTTAGGGTTTTTAGTGAAGATGATTTCTTTGTCAGAATGATTACGCTAAAAGTGTGGATGGAGGACGTGGTATGTGATCAACATAAATTTCTTCGCCTATTATACTTATATATTTGATCGTTGAAATATTTTCTTTCTAGCACATCGATGCCTGTTTGGCTATACTGGCACAAGAACCTAAGTACGTCGGTGTTCATTCAAATCCTTGGATGCAATCGTATGCTATTCTACCTTGTCAGTTTTCGATGAGTTTTTACATGCAATACAGTTTAGGATTTTATTTAGCTGATGAACAGAATTTTTATGCCTATTACACCCTTTTACATTATAACGTATTCTGTATCAGGCGACTCTAAAAGCAATTTGGGGTGAGCATGTTACAGCACATGGCAATGACCCTTTCCAGTTGGCCGACTTGTCTATAGAGAGTTAGAAATTCTGGATAGGTGGTGGAAAGGAGATAGCTCAATACCCACTTTTTGGAGACATCCTGAATGGACTTGTGGGCATAGAGACTAGGATAAGGTTGAATGGGTGAGTAAATCTTGATTTTTTAATTTTCATTGAGTAAATCCTATATATTTTAAACTCTTCTGATTGTATTTTTTATTTCCTTCTGCAGCTGCTGTTCGAAGTGCATGCGCATTTGCAGTATTTCGCTGTGTGTGTATATAAAATCTTTGAAGATCGATGTATATGATTCTCTATTTCACACATGGGCAAATTCTACAGCAATTGAAGATAGTAGAAAGGAGAGCACAATGCACTTGCGAAGATTGCTCCCTTCATGCTCCATCCAAGTGGTGCCCTATATGACACTCCAGATCAGAAGTACAGAGCCACACTAAAGTGGGCTAGACCAAAAGCCTTCATGTGCTACAGGCAGGATGACAGTTGGTGTTGTGATCAGGCTAGCATGAGAGAGATACATTATCTACTCACAGGCGATGATACATGGGGAGATGATGCACACTTGATGGAATACCGAAAAGAATAGGCTTTGGATAAATTTGCATACAATCTGTATGTGAGGAAGGGTGCGAATAAGGACCTTAGTTTTTGTTAGGAAGATCAAAGGACATATGTACTTTTGTTTCATTGTTGTTATATGAAACTAGTTTATTAAAACATTTTGAGAATGAAAACAGGGGAAATTTTACTTGTTCTTCAGACTTGAAAACATACTTGAAACAAACATACAATGAAAACATACTTGACACTTGAAAATAAACATGTAATCCAGATTGTTTTTCATCCAACTTTGTATTTCAATCAGTTGATCCATAGTTCCCCTTTGTGTGACCTGGTAGATGACAACGACAGCACCTCCTCACCGTCAAGGCTGGAGAAATATCCACTTGGGCTCGACAATGAACTATGTTGTGTCCTGGCTCTCTTCATCTGCTGCAACGCTGACATCCCCTAGTACCCCTCGAAGACTCTGCAGTAGCACGCATACGGCTCATACGTGGTCTTCCTGCCTGTCGATGTGATGGTGGCTCATTCACACGAATACTACTCATATGCTCTAGCGTTGACCAATCGAAAGGATCGGTACATGCATAACAACATCTTGCCATAAAGACAATATTGTCGTTCGATGGTACCAAGGTGCAACAAATGCACTAGTAGCAAGTTTGCAATGGCTGTTACAAGCAAACATGGACTCGGGAGTATTATGCAATAGATAATTATCATATTAAGACAATTAATGAGTATGAAAGCTTATATGATAAGCATAATATCATTTCAACGTACTCCATCGCCTTTAACGCGTAAATGGAGGGGTATTGGTAGTACTGGAATCTACTACAAGAGCAAGTACAATCCCTTAAATCAATAATGAAGTTTTTTATGGTGGAAGTGACTAGGAATGTTGTTGCTGTAAGATTTTCCTCTTTAAGTTTCCATGTCTCACCATTCAACGCTGCCAAGTCTCTGTGCACTTGTGTGCAAAGTATTTCCCAACTATTCTCTGCACTCGTTCTTCTTTCATAGAACCATCTCTGAATAAGAGCACGTACAACCTCTAAAAAACTACAAATGGGTAGTTACCTGGCCCATAGGATGGCCTTGTTAAAGGTCTCAACTGCATTCGATTATGTGAACGACTAATCGGGCAGTGAAACCTCGACCATTTATCATAACCCCACCCCTCTAGCAAAGCCATCAATCCAAAATTATTTTGGTTGTGCAGCTTTCCTTCCCATCTGTGTAGTACGGTAATGTGATAAATCAAATAAAAACTAAATACTTATAATAAAAAAAGTGCCCATACCTCTTGAATTCGCACTTGGTGTATGCCTCAAAGCCATGTTGAACTGATGCAGCACAACCTTTCCAAATCCCTTGAGCCTTTTCTTCAGGTGATAAGAACATAAACCATGGTGTGCCTCTGGGTACACAGTCTGTATAGCATGTGAAATACTCTTATGCACATCAGATACAATAACTAGCCCATTAGGAGCACCGTACGATTCCTTCAACCTTTGAAGAAACCAACACCATGACTCATTGTTTTCAGTGTCACCTACACCAACAGCTAGGGGAAAAATATTGTGATTAACATCTTGAGTGACTGCAACAAACACGATCCCACGGTACTTTCCTCTCATGTTTGTACCATCAATGACAATCACGGGACGTTTCGCTCTGGAAAAACCCCGTTTAGAAGCACCAAGTGCGTAGTAGACATACCTGCATCAAAATATTTAGTATACTTTTATAACTCATAATTTATAAAGAGTGTGTAGTTACTTACTTGAAACAACTATCATCTACAGTTGCCAATGCTGTGTACGTGCCTGGGTTTTGCAACTTAAGATGGTACAAGTATGAAGATATGAATCTAAAGGAAGAACGATGGTCTCCGTACGTGTGTCCCACAGCAATATATTCTTTATTTGAGGCTAAATTATAAGAGATGTCGAAACCAAATTCTTTAAGTATCTTGTTTGCCATTCCAGCAGGACACAATACTGTGATTTTATTAAATTGTCGAGCTGCAAAGTATCTCCCAACAATTTTCGAACCAATTTTCCTTGGTACATTAGTGTCTAGATTCAAATGACATACATGTGGAGGTGAGAACTTTATTACCCTCCATACTCCACCAAGGCCACTGGAATGTATCTCAAACATACAACCATGCTCCACTCGGTACTTGCAGACGACGTTGAGCCTGTACCTATCTGATATCTTGACCCATGTCTCAACTTGATTCCGCAAGTTTTACATACCCAAAGCAAACTGGCAATCAACTTTGTTATTGAAAGCACTTTTTTCATGTATCTCCCCTGAAGTATCAATATTGTTGTTGTCTTCAACTTCAGCGTCCACATTACACTGTTCCATAAACCTTGCAAAAAGATTATGGTTTCTTCATTTGGTATTATAATACAATAAGGTTCAGTAAATTAATGGGTACTATTATGAACACTCACTTGGAATGATCCATGGACAGCTGAAAGAACTATCTGTATCTTGACTAAGACGTACTGGTCTGGGCATACGCATGTGTGTCGTAATGGGGTCCAAGAAACTAATTTCGTCTTTGCCTCTGATGTAGGAACACAACCCTTCGAACAGAGCAATTAAAGGATCATCAACTTTAGCATTGCCTTGATCACCATCATGCTCCTCATCTTGCGAAGCCTCATCACCCACAGAATCCTCACGTTATGGACCCTCAAACGAATCAGACCATCGCTTTTCGAACCATTAGACCCATCATCTTGAGAACCAGCAGAACCATCAGACCCATCACCCTCTGAACCCTCATACGCATCACTTTGAGAATATTCATTTGAATTTTCCTCAACTTCATTTCTTCATATAAGCACATGTAATCTCTCTCCTCCTCTGCCTGAACGTGTTCTTCGCTATTGTAGTCATTGTTCAAATCAATATTAGTCTTACGACACGAAAGGTTCACAGATGTACTCCCACTAGGTCCAGCCAAATCTACAAGATTAGGAATATTGACATATGGAATTTGTGAACGAAGCAAGTTGATCCAATAACTGCTTCCTAATGACACAACATTAGGGCAAAAATTATCAACTGATTGCTATGGTATGGCTTTAACTGTGACAAATAGCATCGGCTCATTAACCTGGTGATACAATCCCCTAATATCAAGATCATCCTTCACCTTATGTTTTGTTATACAACCACCAATGTCCACAAGTGTGTGTATAACGTATTTCCAATAATTCACTGGCACGAACAAAACTGTGCACATGCCAATAATAAAATCCAACTTCAACTCATGTAATGGCCACCTGCATACTCTAAACCTTGCCACCAGCCACCCCACCAAATAAAAAAACTTCTCATTTCCAAGCCAAAGCCAACACCTTTCAACAAAGGACAATTAGTTGTTATATCGACACACGATTAAACTTCATTAAAGTATTTTTATGATAAGCGTGTTTATAAAAATTCATATTTAAATAATTATATATTCTTAAAAAGTATACATTTTTAATAGGTACCTAATTACATAAAAGTATAAATTTTTATGAATATGTACATAATTACACTCAAATTAAGCCTTAAAGTATCAGTAGACATGCAAATTAAACATTGAGTCATACGCGGAAAAGCTCAATTAAGCTCCATAAATCGACGAACTGGTCTATTACGCTCAAAAAATTCTGACTTATATGCTGAATTATGCTAAAAGTTGATGGACATGCTCAATTAGGCTGAAAAATCGGAGGACATGCTATATTATGCTTAAAAAGGCCAAACATGCTCAATTATACAATAAAAATCAGTGGACGTGCTCAAAAACAGTAAACATTTGGCGGGCATGCTCAATTAGGGTCAAATAATCAACGTACATGCCCAATTACGCTAAGAATATCAGTGGGCATGCTCAATTAGGGCTAAATAATCGGCGGACAAGCTCAATTAGGCTGAAAAAATTGGTGGGCATGCTCAATTAGGGTCAAATAATCAGCGGACAAGCTCAATTAGGCTAGAAAATTGGCAGACATGCTCAATTATGGTAAAGTAATCAGCGGACAGGCTCAATTAGGCTGTAAAAATCGACAGACAGGCTAAGTTTTGCTAAAAAAATCAAACATAAACAATTATGCTATAAATATTTGCGGACATGCTTAAATATACTAGAAAAATGGTTGACATGCTCAATGAGGCTTAAAAATAGAGCTAACATGCTCAATCAGGCTCAATATATGGGCGGACATGCTCGATTACAGTCAAAATTTTAGCGGACATGCTCAATATGGCTCAAATAATGGGCGGATATGCTCCACCATTCTCAATATATGGGCGGACATATTCGATGAGGCTCAAATAATGGGCAGACAAGTATAATTGACCATGCATAATTGGCGGAGAAGCCTACAGTGGGTGTATTTAGTGGCATTCATGCATATTACATTATTAATTGACCTGTTTCTTCGACGGACATGCATATTACATGCATTATTGACTATTTTCTTCGGCGGACGTGCATATTTAGGCAATTACATAGGAGGACATGGATATATATAACCATTTATTCAGTGGACATGCATTTTTAAAACCCTAAAACCGTAAAAACCCTAAAACCAAAATATTATTTTTGGAATAAAATACAATGCAAATAATATTAGAATCTTACATTTGGCTCTAACTATGGATCCATCGACAAAGATAGTGGGTAAATAGTGGAACCGATCATCTTTTTTATGCTAAAATAATTTTTGGAACAAGAGGAATGAAGTTTGAATCCACTGTGTCCAATTTTGTTGTTTGTTGATGGTGTAATTATTTGGTTGGTGGGGATAGGTGAGAGTTTAATGAAACAAAAATTTTCATAAATGAACTGTTTTGAACAGTGCCTTAATTCCTAAAATTCATTCTATTAAATGAACTTTTGTCCAGTGGTAGCTCAGCCATTTGACAGGTGTGAGTGACAAGTTCAAATTAATGCATGTGTGCTAATTAATGAGTGTGTTTAATCTAAAATTAGTGCATGTGTTTAATTTAAATATGTCTATTATGCCCACTTATTTTGATAACAATTTAAAGAATTTTAAAATGATATTTGGTGAATTTTAAATAGTTGCGTGTTCGCTTATATTTTTTTCCAACTAATTTGCGTCCTCACAGATTTTATTTAGGAGGTGATAACATTTTGTAGATTTATTTATTTTATTTTGTACTTAATGTCATAAAAGAATCCCCCATATTCTGACACATGGATTGTTCCTGCAAGTGTACTTGTCATCTCATTCTCAATACTAAAGGGTGGGCCACCCCTTGGGGGTATTTATGACATTGCATGTATTTTTAGGGCAAATTAGATGTATTACAAAAGGTATATCAAGTTAGATGTTCAACAACTCATACAGGGCAACTTGTGAGATTTCCCTATATATGTATTTTTTTTCTAGTTTATAACTTTATAAGCCTTCCCCTTTTGTTATGCACAATCTAATTTCAGACAGTTTTTGATGTACTTTCAAATTTGTTGTGCCAAGTGGTTATAATATTATCGTTGAACAAATCATAAAATTCAATATTATTAATAGTAAAGGTAACAACAGTGTGATATTGTTATTTATTTAATTAGTGTGATATTGTTATTTATTCAATTAGAAGTATGATTAAATATTTTTGTAAGAATAATATTATTCAAATTAATTATTATTATTTGAATCACTTTTGAAAAAGTAATATTGTCACGAGATTTTCCTAGATAATTATATTATCATCTTAATTATTGATTATATATATTCATGAAAAGCTTTGTCACAATATTATATATTATAAATATTTTTATTGAATTGTATTTGATATATAATTATAATTAAATGAATAGTGATGAAATAAATAGGCTTCAGTGATGAATCTCTATGTATTTTTATGACAATATTATATATTTTATTGCAAATTTTATCAATTTTTATTTAAAATACTAAGTTAAAAAATATATTGTGACGAAATTAGTGGCAACACCATAGTGACTAAAATAAATTATAGTGTTAAATATCAATTGTGAATATAGGTTCAACATAAAGTGACATTATTCTTTTGTGACTATATTATGGGTTATAGAGACAAAGAAACGTGACTAAAATAATGAAATAGTGACAACTAAAAATATTGAGACTATAGAACATGTATTATTGGCCAAATATTTGTATGACTAAAAAATGACCTACAGTGGTAATTAGTTTATTTTCGTGACTAATCTTTTAGTGACACTACCAATAGTCACAAGTTATTGACAAACTTAAAAATTGTCACTCACCATTTTTAGTGAAAATATTTAACAACATTTTGGCAAAAAATCTCGCCAAAAATTTAGTTTTTCTTGTAGTATGGTCGAGCCACAACATTCTGAACTGAACAATCAGAATTCGTTTACAAGGACCTTACTCGACTAAATTCCTGTTGCTCGACCAGACTACTCTGGTCAAGCTGTGGTTGAGCAGCACCGTCCGGCTCCCGTTTCAATGCATTCACACCCAGGAGATCCATTCGATCAGCTATTCGTGTCAAGCAATCAAGCAATGAAGATGCCCATGGAGACTCAATCATGTAAGAGCATAGATTTGATTTCTAACTTGTTTAATCTTGATTTTTATAGGATAGATGACCCTGAAATTGAGTGGAAGATTGACAAGGAAGAGTCTAGATAGCCATGGGAGGAAGAAAATTTCAAGGATTATATTTTTGTGACCAAGAAAAGTGAGGTGCTGAGTGTAGACAAGAAGAGGGAAAGAAAGTACTTGAAGGTGAAGATGCGAGAAGACTGCCCTCTGATCCAGTAATTTAAAAGGCTGCATACCGTCGTGACTCTACGATGTTAAACATGAGCGCCTGTTGGGGGCGTGCCCTTCCATTTTGTTACTTTTGTGTTTCTTTCGTGTGAGTTAGGATTTATTATATTTGAGGTGCTCACGTTTCGCCAATTACATCTCTTTTCAAAATTAGTTTAGACTTACATTTTTACTAAGTTTGGGGGGGTGTGATATACTTACCTTATCTTATGAGCACCAAGGGTATAATTTTTCCTTTCGTCTTGTTGTTTGTTTGTTAGGAGGTTGATTTTTTACGGCATATTAATATTTTAATCGGTATTGGTATGTTAATTTTTTACAACTTACCTAATATTTTATGTGTTGTTTTTGTGTGTTCCCTAGTGTTAAGTGGTTGAGTTTTTAAAATTTTCGGCTTGTTGATTTTTCTGGTATCTCCTATTTTATTATTAATGAATCATGTGATAATGAGTATGTTTGAGTTTTGATGATAGAAAAGGTAAAGAGGAAAAAGACGAGTTTTACGCAGATGCTTTGACTTGACCGAGTTGAACAACTCGAGGAGCTCGTGCATACGTTTTCATATGGAGTAGTGCTTAAATATAGTACTCCATGGAAACACACCCTATGGTAATACTTAAATCTAGTTATGGAGGATGCGCGAGGTAGTGCTCGAAACTGGTACCTCGATAAAAAAAAAGAGAGAAGAAAGAAAAAAAAATTTGTGTTTGAAGGTGATGAAGGAATGAAAATTGTGTGCACTAAAAAGAAAGAGAGGATGAAAGTTGAAGTGATCAATTAGCTTTAGTTCTCCAATATTTGAGTCACATTGTCTATATATTTCCTATCTTAACCAAAGAGCCAATATTACATCCAAAAGAAAAGTCCTTTTTGATCTCATTGTTGAATCATACTTTTATTGATAGAGAGTTTGAGACTTTTGGCAAGCTTATGGTTACTCATGCACTTAAATTGAATCTGAGCGTAAACACCATAACTCATAAGTGTACATCTTTTACACTTAAGTTCGAGTGATATTACTTCCCGTGAGAACATGTCAATGGAGCATTTGAAATGGGGTGGTGATTGTCTTATCTTGTATGTTATGAATTGATTATTACATGTAAAAGTTGCATGACCTAATTTAAGAACAATTGTATTATGAATTGGGTATGTGTCATAGTCCTTGTTTCCCAGCTAATTTTCTTACTCTCTTTCTCTTTATTTTTATTTTGTTGTCTCGGGACGAGCAATGGGTAAGTTTGGGGGTTTGATGAGAGTGAAATAAGCATGTTTTAGTGTCCAATTTAAGACTTTTTTATGGGAATTGTTGTTATATATTAGCACAAATGACTTATATTCGATATATGTGAGAAAAAGGTGTGTTTGAGGTGTTTTATTATGTTTTAAGTGGAATAATGATTAAAAGTGCAAAGTTGGAGAAAATGTGTAACTTGTGCAGAAATGCTGAAAAATGTACGTCCAACTTGTGTAATTTTTTTGTATTTGTGTGGAGCTCAAAACTAGAAATTTGATATATGGTTTGAAAGCCACAAAAGAGAGTATCGTTTTGGCATAAGAAATACCTCATCGGAGTCCAATCAATAAAGTTATGATCAAAATTATGACGTCGCGCAAGCTGTTTCTGCTCAGCACCATGATGCTACTTTGCATGACTTTTTGTACATTCAAATGTTTGACTTTTGTGAGTTCTTTATATGGATATAAATTCAAGGAAGAAAGGATCGTGTGAGCGCAAGAAGCACTCAAATCGGAGTTTGGATGTGGAAGTTATATACGAAACGGTGATACTGCGGAATGCCGCTTGACCAAGGTCGACCTCGCTCGATTAAAACTGTTTTGGTCGAGCGGGGACACAGAATTCCATTTTTAGTAATTCCATACCTCCAGTGCATGTATTTGCATATTGATCGTCGTTGTATTCACCTAGATTTTAGGTTGTTTTTGCGTTTGTTTTGTGTATTTTCGTGTTGTTTTTCGCTTCTTATATGGTAGAGAAGATAGAAAATATGAGTCTAACATTAAAATATGCACATACAAGTGTATCGGAGAAGAAAACGAGCAAAAATAGAGAAAATGGTGCAAGAAGAGTGAAAAATAGTAAACTGACACAAAAATTTGACCAGCATCACATAAATTCGGTCGAATTTTTGTGCAGAATCAGGGGAAAAATAGGGCAACGGAGGCTGAGCACTCTGACAGAGAAATTCGATCAAACTTTTCTGCTGAATTGCAGAACAATTCTACGTCCTTCACAAAAATTCGGTCGAATTTTTGTGAAAATAGTCACCTGTCCAAAAAATTAGTTTTTATTTCCATTTTGGCTGCTTTTGCTCCAAGTTTGGATTGAGAATCAACCCTAGCCTCTATTTTCGTGAAAGACACACACTGTACACCATTTCTCACACACACTACCATCTCCACCCAAATTTCACTCCATTTATCCACCATTTCACACTTTCACCTATCAATCTTCATGTTTTTCACTCATTCATCACCTATCTAAAAGGGAGAGAGACACTTGGAGGGAGGAGAGCATCTTGAAGGAAGAGATTCAACCCAACTCAAGAAGGGATGAAATTTTGCCTTTAAGTTGTAATTTCTTTGTTTTATTTGCAACAATTGAGTTCTGTAAGCATTTTGAGGATGTTTTCATGATTTTTGTTGTTGGCTAGACCTCTTTTGAGGCTAGCCACATGATGGATTTGGGATCTATGTATTTATTGAATTTTTAATAGTTTAATTGATGTGATTT
Organism: Pogostemon cablin; assembly: GCA_023678885.1. Lineage (NCBI taxonomy): Eukaryota > Viridiplantae > Streptophyta > Magnoliopsida > Lamiales > Lamiaceae > Pogostemon > Pogostemon cablin. Next base: position 15,386,573 of record CM042952.1, on the reverse strand, counting down.
TGGAATTTCTTACATGATCTTTGATTTACTTTATTTGTAATATGATGTGTGTGGTTGAATTCTCTAGTTATGGTATTACGAGGGCTAATCCAATATTATGATTAGGGGTTTGATTGAATCATGTTATAATGTGGATTTTGTGTGTTAGTGTGTGAAGTATGTGGTAGCATCTTAATATGCTTAGAACATTCATGTGAGAACACTTAATTGTTTTATCATATTTGGTTTATTAATTGAGTGAGTAGAATAATTTTGCTATCATAGTACTTAAGGGAATTGATAGTGAGATTCAATCTTATGTACTTAAAACTTGAAATGAGTTTCGAACCTAATTTCCTTGGCTTAGGGATTAGGGGATTATTTGTGATTGCTTCTATTCCAATGATCATTGATATTTGCCATTTGAGTTTAACAACCATGTTGTGCCCTTGATCTTGAATGTTGTTAGCCTTGCTCTTCTTTAGATTGTTTCTCATCTATCTCATTTAATTTGGTTACTTGATACTTTGTTTGATCATCTTAATTGTTAATTACTTTTATTTGGTTCTTGCTTAGATAATTAGTAGTTTAATTGCTCTTTTCAATTTTCAAAACTCAAAATTCGATCACTCCTTTAAAGCATGGTTTAAAACAAACACGGATACACTCTTGATTTAAATCTCCCTTTGTTCGATATTTAAACTCGGTCTCTCACTACAAACGATAAGGTTCGCTTACCTTAGTCAATTTTAAACCAAAATTGAGTCTAAGTTCATGGCGCCATTGCGACGAGAGAGATTAAATCTTGGGAGTAACGAGTTTTGGTTTTATTAGCTTTACTAGGAGTACTTTTACTAGTGTTCTGTTTATTTACTTTTATTTTGGTTGTTTTATGATCTAACTTGGTAAATCTTGTAGGTGTATGCACACTCGTTCAAGGTCTCAATCTATCGAGTCTTTGGATTTGGAGTTAGAGGCTACCTTACGAAGAAGAAGTAGAGAGTTGTTATATCCAACTGAGGAAGAAATTGATCTTGGATTGGAAGAAGCTAATGGCAATGGGGTTGATAAAGAGGGGAACGGACAAAATTTCCAGCATGGTGTGGAAAATGCTCAAGGTGTTCAAGTGAATCTGGAGCCTATGGAACAAAAAAATTTCCACCAAGTGCACTTACATAATCAGTAGTTGCAAGCCATCATTCAACAATTGCTAACACAACAAGAGGCTAGAAATAATCCATAAGCTCCTCCGATAGTGCAACAACATCAAGTTTAAGTGCATAATGGAGGCGGCATGAATATTAGAGATCATTTTCTACCACAAGTTGGAAATTATGCTATGGGGCTGCCATTACATGTCAATAATTTTGAGATCAAAATGGGGTTGATTAATATGGTGCAAGCGAATCAGTTTGGGGTGGTGTTATGGAAGACTCGAATGCTCACTTATCTTAGTTCACAGAGTTGGCTAATACCATTAAGATCAATGGAGTGAGTGAAGATGTTATCAAGATGAAGCTCTTTTCCTTCTCACTAAGGTATCGAGCTAAGGCTTGGTACAATACGATACCTCCGGGATCTTGCACTACATAGAGAGAGTTATCTCAGAGGTTCTTGAACAAGTTCTTTCCACCATAAGAAATGTTGCATTTGAAGGGTTTAATCATACAGTTCAAGTAGTTGCCTCTTGAAACCTTTAGTGAGGCATGGGATCGTTTTAAGGAGATGCTTCGGATGTGTCCAAAGCATGGGTTTCCCCTTAATCAGCAAGTATGATTCTTCTATGCAGGGTTGAATGGAGGTTCGAGGATACTTGTTGATGCTTCATCGGGAGGATACATATTGGGGCAAACACCGGAGAAGGCTATAGCTATTTGTGAGGAAATTGCTTTAAATACAGGACAGTGGCCTTTGGATCGTTCTTCAGGGATGTATGAGATGGAAATGATAACAAAGATGGAAGAAGTGTGCATGAAACAAGTGGAAGCACCGAAAGAGGATGTCACTGAAAAGGCTATCTCGGAGATACTCAAGAGGATGAATGCTAGCTAATTTAAAAGTTTCTCAGAGTTCTATGCCTATGCCCATCATGAGTCAACCATTTCCAAGTTCAAATGTTCAGTTTCATACATCTCAAATTCCTCACCAAGGTATGACCTCCAACATGGGATTTCAAGAATCTTGGGGACAACCCGAGATGTCACTCGAGAAAGTTGTCTTTATACAAGGAAGGAACTTCTAAGGGAATTATGAAGGAAATTTTGGACACCAAGGAGGAGGATACCCACCTAGGCAAGGTGGATTTGGTCAAGGGAATTTCGGTGGCAACTTTCAACAACCTAGGAGGTTTGAAAACTTGTCATATGGAAATCAAGGTAATGCCCTAATACTTCCACCGAGGATCAATCCAAGGGCTAAAGCTCAAAACAGTAAAGGGAAGCCTATGGTGGAGGATCAAATGAGTAAGATGTTTGAGCTTATGCAGTGTGAGTGAGATGAGAGGAAATTGAAAAAAAAAGAAAGAAGGCAAGAGAAGGAAGTGAATGATCGAAGATTTAAGGCATTAGAGATACAAATAAGCCAAATGTCAAGTGAAAAGGGGGATGTTCATCAACAAGGGAAGTTTCCGTCTACTACTATCACTAATCCAAAGGAGTAATGCAAGTCCATCGAACTTTGAAGTAGAACAAGATATGATGGTCCTCCGATGCCTAAGGCAGTGGAAGAAGTAGTATGTGAACAAGAGCCCGTGGTAGTTGAGGATGAAGAAGGGAAAGAGAAAAGAGTTGATTTAGATAAGAATGATGAAGTGATCCCTACACTTGATGAAGAGGAAGTGAAATCCCCGAAGAAGTGGGAAAAGTGTAAAGAAGAAAAAAGGAAAGAGAGAAAGAAAGACTTCGAAAGGGATGAATGGGGGATTCCTAAATTGCCCGTACCAATCTCATTTCTACAAAGATGTTTGAAGAGGGGCTTAGATAAAAAATTTGCAAATTTTGTGGAAATGGTAAAGAAGATCCATATCAATATCCTTTTTGTGGATGCTCTTCTACAAATGCCCAACTATACAAAAATTTTGAAGGATATTATGGCAGAGAAAAGGAGATTAGGTGAGCATGAAATGGTGAATCTCACGGAGGAGTGTAGTGCCACATTATAAAAGAAGCTCCCACCTAAGTTAAAAGATCTGGGTAGTTTTACTATTCTGTATGAGAAGGGGGAACATGAGAGCTACAAGGCTCTATGTGACTTGGGTGCTAGCATCAATTTGATGCCTTTGTCCATTTTTAAGAAATTGGGCATTGGAGGAGTCAAGCCTACATCAATCACTCTTCAATTAGCCGACAGGCCTATGATGTATCCAAAAGGAATTGTGGAGGATGTCTTGGTAAAAGTTGGTAAATTTGTGTTTCCCGTTGAATTTGTGGTGTTAGACATGGATGAAGATGCAAATGTTCCATTAATTCTTGGACGTCCATTTCTAGCCACGGGGAAGGCTTTGATTGATGTGGAGAAGTGGGAGTTAACCCTTAGAGTTAATGAAGAAGAAGTGGTGTTTTCATTAAAAGAAGTTATGAGATATCCGAGGGGGAGCAATGAGTGTAGATGAGTAGAAGTGTTGGAAAATCTTGTCGAAGAGCATCTACATTGCTTCCATTCCAAGGACCCTTTGGAATCAATAATGAGCCCCTCTTTCTCTTTTGACTTTTCTAACTTTCTTTGTTGTTTTATTGATGATGAAATATTTGATGATTTGCATTATTTGAATTCTTGTAGTGAGCTTACATTGGAGGAAGCGAGAGAGGTGCTTGAAAAAAAAGTTGGATGATGAGCCTAAAGAAGAGGAAAAAGATGAGAAAAATGAGGAGTTAAAGCCTTTACCGGAGCATTTGAAGTATGCATACTTGGAGGAAAATAACACTTATCTGGTAATTGTATCTTCATCCTTAAATGACTTAGAATTGGAAAAATTGTTGAGGGTGTTAAGAGAGTACAAATATTCCATTGGTTGGTTCATTAAGGATTTGAAAGGTATAATCCCCTCTCTCTGCATGCATAAGATTCATTTAATGGAAGAGGATAAGTCTTGTGTGCAAAACTAACGGCGTCTTAATCCTATAATGCAAGAGATTGTAAGAACGGAAGTGTTGAAATGGCTTGATGCGGGTATCATCTTTCCAATTAGTAATAATCCTTACGTGAGCCCTTTGCATGTGGTAGCAAAGAAGGGTGGTATGACCATAGTGAGGTCCGATACTAATGAGGTAATTGCCACGAGGACTACCACCGGTTGGAGAGTGTGTTTTGACTATAGAAAATTCAATGATAACACCCGAAAAGACCATTTTCCACTTTCATTCATTGATCAAATGCTTGATAGATTAACAGGACATAAGTATTATTGTTTTCTCGATGGTTACTCGGGGTACAATCAAATTTTAATAGCCCCAGAAGACTAAGAGAAAGCAACATTTACTTGTCCCTATGGCACCTTTGCATTTAGGATGATGTCATTTGGTTTGTGCATTGCTCCAGCCACGTTTCAAAGATGTATGATGGCTATTTTCGGTGGGTTGATAGAGAACATCATGGAGGTTTTCATGGATGATTTTTCTGTCTATGGTTCTTCATATGATTTGTGCTTGACTAACCTATCTATTGTTTTGCAGTGTTCTGAGGAGACAAACCTTGTGATTAATTGGGAGAAATGCCATTTTATGGTCACTGATGGAATAGTGTTAGGGCACCACATTTCAGAGCATGGCTTCAGAGTAGATAGAGCGAAAGTCGTAGCCATAGAAAGTCTACCTCCTCCTACTAGTGAGAAGGGAGTTAGATTGTTCTTAGGCCACGCAGGCTTTATCGCCGCTTCATTAAGGATTTTTCAAAATTTGCTAAGCCACTTTGTAAGCTTCTTGAAAAAGATACTAAATTTAAATTTGATGAAGAGTATCTTGCTTCGTTTCAGGTACTCAAGGAGGCTTTGATTTCATCCCCCATACTTGTGGCTCCGGATTGGAGTGTACATTTTGAGTTGCATTGTGATGCAAGTGATCAAGCTGTAGGAGTGGTGCTTGGGCAAATCAAAGAGAAGAAGTTTAGAGCCATTTACTATGCCTCTAAGACTTTGAATTCTTTTCAAGTGAATTACACAACCACGGAGAAGGAATTTCTAGCGGTAGTCTATGCCTTTGAGAAGTTTTGCCCCTACTTAGTTGGAACTCGAACGGAAGTATACACGGATCATGCGGCCATCAAGTATCTCATGAACAAAAGGGATGCAAAGCCAATATTGATTCAGTGGGTATTGCTTCTACAAGAGTTCGATGTGGAGATTAAGGACAAGAAAGGGGTTGAAAATGTGATAGCGGATCACTTATCAAGATTTAAAAGAGAAGAGGGGGATGAAGATTTGACTCCGATTGGTGATAAATTTCTGGATGAGGAGATCCTTAAGGTAGAGGTTGACCAAGTGTTTGCTCTCATGGTTAGTTCGTCTCCTTGGTACGCTGATTATGTGAACTATCTGGCTTGTGGCATTCGACCCACACTTCTTAATGAGTACAAGTTTGAAAAAATTTTACATGGAAGTGAAGAAGTATTTGTGGGATGAGCCGTTCTTGTTTAAAACTTATGCGGATGTAGTTATCCGGAGATGTATAGCCAATGAAGAGGTTAAAGGGATTCTAGACTTGTGCCATTCGTCTCTTTGCAGTAGGCATTTTGGTCACCACAAGAAGGTAGCCAAGGTTCTTCAATCGGGATTCATGTGGCCTACCTTATTTGGAGATGCCAAGAAGTTTTTGAATAGTTGTGATAGATGCCAACGATTGGGGGAAATCGGAAAGATGGACCGTTTCCTTCTTCTCAAGGGTACATATATATCTTGTTGGCGGTGGACTACATGTCCAAATGGGTGGAGACGATCCCCACCAAGACTAATGATGCATTTGTGGTGCAAAGATTCTTGAAAAGGAACATCTTTAGTCAATTTGGAGTCCCACGAGACTTGGTAAGCAATGAAGGTTCACACTTCGTGAACAAATTGATGGAGGGACTCTTGAAGAAATACGGAGTAAAACACCGGATAGCCACTCCTTATCATCCCCAAGCAAATTGTTTGGCGGAAGTCTCAAACCGCCAAATCAAGTTAGTGTTGGAAAAGACAATCAATGGGGGAAGAAAAGATTGGATGGAGAAGCTCGATGATGCCTTATGGGCGTATCGAACGACATTCAAGACTATTCTAGTTGTTTCTCCTTACCAATTGGTATTTGGAAAAGCTTGTCACCTTCCCGTTAAGCTGGAACATCGTGCTTTATGGGCAATTAAAAAGCTTAACATGGATGAGGGGGAATCCGGACAAGCAAGGTTGTTAAAGATGTTGGAGTTGGAGGAATTTCTTGAAAAAACATATGATAACTCCACCATTTACAAAGAGAAAATGAAAAAGTAGCACGATGCCAATTTGAGAGAGAAGACATTTGCTCCCGGAGATAAAGTGCTAATATTCAATTCAAGATTGAAGTTGTTTCAAGTTTAAGTGGATGGATCCCTCTGAAGTGTTGGAGGACATCGGAGGACATACATTGAAACTCAAAGGGTCAAATGATGAGTTCGTTGTTAATGGTCATCGGGTAAAGCATTACCTATCTCCTTCTCAAAAGGAGATAGTGTATGTGGACACCCTTTCTTCTTAAAACTCATTATGATATCTATTAGAGTAGGTTTTTCTTTTATTTTATTTTTCATGTGTTGTTTATATTTTTGGTGGTGTAGATTGATCATGCTTGTTGAAGGAGATTAAAGAATTAGATTACGAGAAGTGCTACGTTGGATGCGTCGAGGTAAGTCCCACACGCTTTTTGCAAACTTAAAGTCTTCAATTGTGTTCGATTTAAGTTTGGGGGGAGAGTGTGTGGTGCGACTCATCACTTGAGTGCATTTCGTAGTTTGTGGGTGCCCATTGTGTATTTGATAGCTTTCTCATGATTTGTGGTTAATTTTAAATTTTTCTTGACAAGCATAATTGTGTTTTTGGAGTGTTTTTGGTGTATGTTTTGATCTATAGCTTGAGTTTTTTGTTACATTTGATCATATATGATGATATGTTGGATAAATATTGAGAAAACAGGGAAAGAAAAATTTTTGGTGATTCTGGCAGAAAATTCGACCTCAATACGTCGAATTTCCCTTACAGCGAATTTTGCAAATTTGGGTACATATTCATGAAAATTCGATCGAATTTTTGTTAGTGTGCTCGAATTTCTCTGCAGTTGACCAGCTCGTGAAAAAGTCAACAAACTCACAAAAATTCGACTCCTTCAGAAAAATTTGGTCGAAATTTTATGAGTGATAGCCCAGGTAAGTAAAAGATGGGCTGCATAAAAATTCGACCCCCCTGCATAAATATCCCGTCGAATTTTTATGTCAGTAGGGCTATTCTTAAACCCGTCTCCCCTGTTCTTCTCCCACACTCTCACACACTTCACCTTTGATTCTTTTCGACTCCAACACTGCACACACTGATCGAGCCCTAATCTCATTAGACATTTGAAGTGAGGCTTCGATTTTCACCCCTTTCCTGTCGAATTTCATCCCATTGAAGAGAAAATGGTAAGTTCTTCAACCCTTCTCTTACATTTTTGGAATCCTATTTGCAACTTGTGAAAAAGGCATGAATGAATATGTTTGGTTGATGATTATATTGTTGGGATTTGAGGATTGAACTGTTTAAATGATGAAGTGGTGAGAAATTGTTGAATTGTGAGCATATTGGTTTTGAAATTTTGAGGGAATTTGACTGCATTGTGTTGAATTTAGAGCAAAAATGTGAAACGCAAACTTGTTTTGTTCAATTTGCAATTTTTGTGTTGAAATTGAATCAGATGCATGATGTTCTTGAGTTACTTGTGAACTATATGAAGAGATTGGGTAAATTTGGGTATGTTCATGTGTGTTGCAGTTGATACTTGGAATTTATGCGCACCATGTGTTCGTAAAAATATCTAAGTGAAATTTTTGTGCATTTTGAGCTTAATACTTGTGGAATGTGATTGATAAGCTTGGAAAAGTGTTATGTGAGAAGTGTGTGACTGTTTTCATAAAATTTGAAGAGGTGCTCATGCATGAGAAGTGTCCAAACATGCTAAATTGTTGAGTATTGAGGCATGTACATGTATCAAGTTTGTGTGGAGAGTATAAGATGCATGTTTTGAACTTGTTAAATTGTGAGAAAATATTGAGGAATTTTAAGCATGCATTATACTACTTGTCTTGGGATTATTGATATAAAGTGTTGCACTTATGTAATGACCATTACTCCATGCTTATCAAGAATCATGAAAGTGATGCTCTTGTTTTGCTTTGAAATTGAGTGTGTTGATTGCTTTTGAAGCTTGAATGCCTCTTGGTTGTTTCATTTGGAAATGAATTAAGCTATTTGTGTATTTTTAGGTGAGACAACAAGACTGGCAAGGAGAGTTAAATCAAGAAAATTTTGATAGAATCAACGCCTTTCTCTCGAGAAAGGGGTGGCATCCTTCCGATTATGGGATCGAGTTCACTAAAGATGAATGGGAAGAAAAATGTAAAAAATGGAGGATTCTAGCCCCAAAAATAGAAAAAACAAGATGCTTAGATGTGAGATGCATGGAAGTGATGGGAATCCAAAATGAAGTACTAGGGATGATGGAAAGTGTTAGATTAGATTGGTTCGCCACAAGATTTCAGAAGACATATAGAGGGCTTACTCTAAAGTTCTTTGTAACTCTGGAGGTGAATAATTATACAAGATTTTCATTCCCTAGGATAATGAAGTTTAGGCTCCGGAATACAGAGTACACTTATGAATCAAAGGATATGAATCAATTCTTTCACAGCCCGAAGAAAGAGACACTGAAGGATTGAGAGACTCGAGCGGACTTTATGGAGCAAGATTTTTGGCACTCTATCACCCATCGAGGCTTGCTTGAAAGGCCATTGAGATATGACACATCCAGCTCTAGAGCAGTATCCGTGCGATACATAGAAAATATTTTAGCACACACCATGTTTTGGAGGTCAGATGATTCGTGTGTTGGAAAAAGGTTGAATGTCCTGAGTTGCATTATAAATGGTACAACCTTTAGTGCTGGAGCATACTGGATGGCCACTGCTAAGAGAGTGGCCAAACACAAGAGCCCTCAGAAGATTGTGATAGGAGGGTTGGTGATCATAATAGCAAAAGGGCTCAGTTTGGACACAACAAATCAAGGGCTTATTCGTGGAGTAAATTTGGATGTAGCAAGTATGAAGTAGGCTTGAGTGATAGAAAAGATAGGGAGAGACTAGGTTATTGTATTTCCTATGGCTAAGTTTTTCCCACTTAGGCCTATCAGTTTGACGACCATCTACCCTGCATTTCCAGAAGGAAATCTTGCACTCATTGATCCTGATCATGACAAGGCTCTCTAGAAGTTTCGTACAGACAATGCCCAATATCTATTAGGGAGGCATATTTCAGACAAAGAGATGGTCGAGGACCCTGAGTTGATCCCGAAGAATGAGAGAGCACCTCGCTCTACTTTCGAGCGTGGTGAGAGTTCTCGGGATGCAGCTCAGCGAGGAGATGAGTGGAGTGAGTGGAGGGTTGAAATCAGGCAGATACAGAGGTATCAGCGTAGGACAGACTTCAGGATGGACAACATGGAGAGGAGCATGCAAAACATGGAGGAAATGATGACCTGGATGTATAATCAAAGCAATCCTCTGATTCCCCGTGTATTTCAGCCTTGGCCTGAGTATATCCCACCTCAAGAATATGAAAATGAGCCTGAAGAAGTAGGAGAGGATGAGGACACCGAGGTGGTTGATGAGAATGAGGACACCGAGGAGATCGGTGAGGATGAAGATGGCAATGACGTAACATGCTTGATTCTTCTACTCTCCATCCATTACTCTCTCTCTCTCTCTCTCTATATATATATATATATATATATATATATCTTTATCTATCCTTAAACTGTGATTTTATTTGACTATGTTTGGATTGTATTTTTAAACTCTAGCTGTGGATATTATGTTGTTTATTTTGGTTTTTGGGATTGTGGTAAACTTTGGATTCATTTGGGATTGTAATAGGATTTCTAGATCTTGGGATGTTTGGATGTTTTTATTTATCTTTTGTGATGTTCTTTTGTTTTCTTTTTTTCTTTCTTGATTAGTGTGTTGCTTGGTTGTTTTGTTTGTCTCTATGTTGTGGGGTAGATTTTCTTTTTCTTTGGATTGGAAATATGGGTGATGATATAATGATTATAAATGCTAGATGACTGATTTGATTAAATGGTTGAACCCTATGATGTGGAAACATGAAAGGAGTAACTCGTTCAAAAGAAAAACGAAAAAAGGATAATGTGCCCTTAGATCTAGAGTAAAAGCAAGCAAGGTTTGAGCCTCAGCCGTGTACACACATACGGTATATAATTTTATTTGGAGTGGGTCAATCATGCTTTAGACAAACTAGAATTTACTTGCGGACTTTCGGAATGAGCCCGATGAACGGAAACATCTAGAAATGATTTTAGGCCATTTTTGATCAATCTACTATCAAAATCATATCCTACCCCCCACAATACTCCCTTGAAAACCACTTTAAGCCTTAAACCTTTTCTTTGATTAAAAAGCTCATTACAAGCCTAATAAATCCCACTTTTGGTCTTATAAAAAAAACCTTTCATGTGGGTGATTAAAGAGTTGGTTCTTAGTGGAAAGAAGTGAAGAAAATCATAAGAAAAAGGGTAAAGATGAAAAGAGAACAAGAAGAAAGTTAGTGAGTTGATAAAGGATGAAGGAAGTGATGCTTTTTTGAAAAATAAAAATAAAGCATGCTCATATTCTAGAAAAAGCAATAGCTAAAGTGTCACTTCCAAGGCAATGAGAAATGAGTGGATCTAATAAAAGAATCAAAAAGCAATATGTGGATAAAAAGAAAGATGAAATTGAGCTAAATCGATCACTCAAGTTTTAAAGTAAAAAGAAAGGGAAAGGAAGTTGGAGATGAAGTAAGAATGTATCAAGAATGATTAAGGATCATCTCTTAGATCACCCTCATTAAGATGAGTCACTTTTGTCCAAATCTATCATACCCTACCAAAGAGCCATAACTTACATCCAAATGAAAATCCTTTTTGATCTTTGTGTTTAGTTTTGGTGGCTTGAGAAGGGTAGTCCGTTTGCATGCTTATGGTGAGTCGAGTATGATTGGTCGATGAGTGCATTATCCCTACATACTTCAAAGAGTGTTGAGTGTTCTTCATACTCCCGTAAGGTTTGAGATCGAAGGGTAATATTACTTCGCTTCCTTTGACATTTGAACTTGTTAACTTTGTATGTGATTGACATTGTTCATGTTGATGCTATTTGATTAAGTTAGTTAAAGAGGATTGATTGTGGTATATTGTTACTTGTGTTTTTTATGATTCCTTTTCCTAGGTGAATTCCCCTCCTAGTTCTTTTCTTTCATTTTGTTATTCGCGGACGAACAACGATCTAAGTTTGGGTGGTTTGATCATCGTTGTATTCACCTAGATTTTAGGTTGTTTTGTGTGTTTTCGTGTTGTTTTTTACTTCTTATATGGTAGAGAAGGTGGAAAATATGAGTTTAATGTTAAAATATGCACAAACAGGTGTATCGGAGAAGAAAACGAGCAAAAATGAAAAACAATTGTGCAAGAAGAGTGAAAAATAGTAAACTGACACAAAAATTCGACCAGCATCACATAAATTTAGTCCAATTTTTGTGCAGAATCAGGGGAAAAATAGGGCAACGGAGGCTGAGCACACTGATAGAGAAATTAGACCAGGAGAAAAAAAATTCGGTCAAATTTTTCTGTTGAATTGCAGAAAAATTCGACGTCCTTCACAAAAATTAGGTCGAATTTTTGTGAAAATAGCCACTTGTCCAGAAAATCAGTTTTTATTCCCATTTTGGCTGCATTTTTTCCAAGTTTGGATTGGAGAATTAACCCTAGCCTCTATTTTCAAGAAAGACACACACTCTACACCATTTCTCACACACACTACCATCTCCACCCAAATTTCACTCCATTTATCCACCATTTTCACACTTTCACCGATCAATCTTCATATTTTTCACTCATTCATCACATATCTAAAGGGGAGAGAGGCACTTGGAGGGAGGAGAGCATCTTGAAGGAAGAGATTCAACCCAACTCAAGAAAGGAAGAAATTTTGCCTTTAAGTTGTAATTTCTTTGTTTTATTTGCTACAATGGAGTTGTGTAAGTATTTTGAGGATGTTTTCATGATGTTTGTTGTTGGCTAGACCTCTTGTGAGCTTGCCACATGATGGATTAGGGATTTATGGATTTGTTGAATTTTTAATGTTTTAATTGATGTGAATTTGGAATTTCTTACATGATCTTTGATTTACTTTATTTGTATTATGATGTGTGCGGTTGAATTCTCTAGTTATGGTATTAGGAGGGCCAATCCAATATTATGATTATGGGTTTGATTGAATCATGTTATAATGTTGATTTTGTGTGTTAGTGTATGAAGTATGTGGTAGCATCTTAATATGCTTAGAAGATTCATGTAAGAACACTTAATTGGTTTAATATATTTGGTTTATTAATTGAGTGAGAAGACTAATTTTGCTATCATAGTACCTTAAGGGAATTGATAGTGAGATTCAATCTTATGTGCTTAAAATTTGTAATGAGTTCAGAACCTAATTTCCTTGGCCTAGGGATCAGGGGATTATTTGTGATTACTTCTATTCTAATGATCATTGATATTTGTCATTTGAGTTTAACAAGCCATGTTGTGTCCTTAATCTTGAATGCGGTTAGTCTTGCTCTTCTTTAGATTGTTTCTCATCTATCTTATTTAATTTGGTTACTTGATACTTTGTTTGATCATCTTAATTGTTAATTGTTTTTATTTGGTTCTTGCTTAGATAATTAGTAGTTTAATTTCTCTTTTCAATTTTGAAAACTCAAAATCCGATCACTCCTCTAAAGCATGGTTTAAAACAAACACGGATGTACTCTTGATTTAAATCTCCCTTTGTTCTATATTTAAACTTGGTCACTCACTACAAATAATAAGGTTCACTTACGTTAATAAATTTTAAACCTAAATTGAGTCTAAGTTTACGTATTTTCAAGAAAAAGCCCATTCAAGGTCCATTAGGAGAGCTTACAAGTATAAAAGGGGATGTAGATCACACCAAGGAAGTACCGCAACACAATCATCCTACACCACACAAGGGGGGATCACCCTCCAACCGTCATCCACATCCTTTCATCCATTCATCCATCACTTTGAAGATTCGTCTGTTGAATCAAGATGAGAACCAAGAGGAGGATTCAAGACGGAGAAGGACACGACGACGCCCACATCTAGGGTTTTTATTGTTTCCTAATTTATCTTGTATTTTCCAAAAATATGGGTAAGATCTATCCAGTCCCCATGATTGTTCTTCGTAATATCATGGGCTAGAATCGTTTTGGTAGTCTAAGATTTTGAAGGTTTAATGAATTAATTGAACTTTCGTGTGTATACTCCGTACAACACTACTTGTGGTTTATTTTATATAAGACTATGCTTTCTTAATCCATATTCAGAGTCGTTTTGTGCATCATTAACTATTGAATAGAGTTTGAATGTTCATCTTGGTTATTGATTGAGCGCTGCTGAATATCATTCTATGTTATGATTCTAAGTGAGGGGACTCCGAAGTTTCATTAGAATTATCTTATATAAATACTTGTTAATTGAATCTAATTCGGGTTAATAAGTAGGATAAAGAGGGTAATTTTATAGTACCTAAAAAGGGAGATCACATCGGGTTAGAGTACTAATTGGCCAGGAAAATAATTGACACTGATAGTACCTAAAAAATGGATGAAATTATATCTCTTGCTCCAAGGTTATTCACATGTATTATATGCATGTTTGCTTGTGCCTATAGAGTAAACATGCATGGCTTAGTGATGCATCCATAATCCACAAGGTAGAGTCGAACATTGATACACATAAGGAAAATTAATGAGTGAAACTGAATTGCCCGAAGAACTACCTATTCTCCTACTTGATTCACTTTCGTATTTTTCTAGTGCTTAATTTATTTTAATTGTTATTTTAGTTAATTATTTAGTAGATAGAATTATTTCCACAACTTTTATTGCCTTTCCTCTTAATTAATTTAGTTAATAATTAAATTGATAATACGCCGTCTTTTGGGTTCGATATTTAACTTGATCGCTTGCTTAAGCTGCAATTGATATTCTTAATACTTGGGAATTAATTTTGCATGCGAAGAAAAAGCTCATCAGGTGACTGACTGTAAGTTACCCTACAAATTATATGTCATGAATAATGAATCGCGATGTTTTATCAATGTACGTCATGGGTTTTGGACTGCAAGGTGTCTTACCAATATGATGAAGTTATGTTGTACGTACTTATTTTCTTACATATATGGAATTGCTTAAAGCGTATCAGCATGTTTATTTCCACTGAGCCGTGGTTTCTCACTCTAAACTCTTTCCCCTTTTCAGGCTAGCGTGACGGTAGCTTACGAGCGGGTTGTGATGGCAAGGGCAAGATATAAAACTTAATAAAAATAAATTTGGAGATATATTTATTTGGAGTACCTTTTTATTTTATTTTATTTAACTTTTTGGAATTGCAGTCATTTAGAATAAGTTAACTATTGGATATTCATATTCAAAAATCTCAAATTATGATTATGCTTCTTTCTATCTAAACATTGATGATAATGGAGTTGGAGTTGCCACGTTCTGTGGTCATTTTATATGCATATATTGAGTGGGATTTTAATGAGTGTGTTTTGATTATTTTTAAATAAGTTGGGAATATCTTATGCATACGTCATTTACCTCACCAGTTAGTGGACTTCCAAATGCTAAGGAAATGAATAAGTGAAGTTAGCAGGTTTGTACTTGTGCTCTAAGTATGTACAATAGCTATGTTCATGATTATAAAATTTTGAGTGCTGATTATATTCTGCTTGCAAACATGTTTTATTAAATTTTTCTGAAGTGATTAGTTCTCAAATGAAAACTCTCCCAGCCTATTATTATTTTCATGCCCTTCCAAAATATTTTCTCGTAAATCAGCATGGCGATGAAAATTAAATATTTATTTGGTTATTTTTATTGATTTATTATGTGTTAGAATTTTGAGGTGTGACAGTTGCTTACTCATATTGAGTAGGTGTATAGATGGAGTGGCTAGCTAAATGCTTGAACCAAGCATTCACTAAGCATAAAATTTTTCATATTGAGTAAGTAGATGAGTGTCAAGTGCTCGAACTATGTGGTTAGCAAAAGATCCACACAAACCGAGTAGGCCAAATGGAGATTTACTAATTCGTTAAATGTTATACACTCTGTTTATTCATAAATTTCTTAATCATGTATGTATTCATAATAAAAATAAGTGAATCTTAATTTAAGCACATCACACAATAGAGTTTTACGAATTTGTAAATTAATTTTTGAATTAATTGGTTCTTAAACACCCGTGTGCACAAGATGTTCAGGAATATTATATTTTATTTTAAAGGGTATCATTTTAATTAATATAAGGACATGTTTGTTTTGTGTTAATGTGGGGGTTGAAAATCAGTGATAGTGGTATATGTTTGTTTTGAGATCTTGGTAAGATAAGTTTTAACTTTATGTTAAATCAATATGTAAAAGATATGTGGTAATATTTGTAAAAGGATAGCAATTAATGTGAGGGATGTGATGAGAGAGGACAGAGAAAAGAGAGAATAACTTTTAATTGAGGAGAAATAATGTATAAAAATTAAGAGATTAAGAATTAATAAGGTTTGTAGGTATTTATAGAGGAAATTTTAAAAATATGGGCGTGGATTTTGAAAAACAAATTGGAAATAAACATAGTTTAAGTGTATTATTTTTTTCATTTAAAGGGTCAACTGAAATATGAAATTTATTAATGTTTGACTTAGAAAGTACTCCTTCATTTTATTACATTGGGCATCAACTCATTTCTCCTTTTTTAGTAAAAGGGTCCCACATATGGAACACAAATCATTACTAATACAACTACCCTCTATATATAAAATAATAATACTCCTTAATTTATGTGAAAAAAGAAAATGACAACCTTTAGAGTAAATGGAGGGAGTATATTTTTTCTCGAAAAAAACAAGGATATATGTTTATCTTAATTAGATTATAACATTTAATATAGACATGCATGCCGGTTCAGAACCACAGATTTTGGTTCCTGAAAATGTGGAACCAACCGAACCAGGATTACAAAGGTTTCAGTTTGGTTTTGGAATAGCCGATTCTATTTTTTCTTTTGTAAGGTTTCTCAATTTTTTTTTCAATATATGGAAAATGAGAATTGGAATTTTGTATTATTAAAAATGTTTAATGATGCAATAGACTTAAATTGACAGTTGAACTTTGAACTTTAATTTTGAATTTGTGATTTTTGCTCTTATTATTTAAAAAATACCATTTGAACTTGATAAATGATAATTATCTTACACAATAAATAGGGGTTAATCGCGGAAAAAAAAAACTCACCTTTACTCAAATTGTAATTTAATCCCAACTTTTGAAGTTTGGCAAAATAAATCACAACCTTTTAAATGTTTTGTGAGTCACACTCATGGGTAGAAGATGATGCCCGATGGATGACGTGGCAAATTTTTTTTAAATTTAAAAAGGTGAAATTTATTTAAGCTACAATCTCTATTGCTACACGACATGTCTCCCTCCATGCAGTAACCACTTCTCGGTCCTGACGTCTCACAGCACGCTTTGTTCACCACCATGATATTACCAAATAATGATGCATCATTCGATATTTCCGTGGATAAAACAAAATTTGCTAGGGAGAGAAGAAAGTTAAGACCACTAAGGAGGGGTTTCATTTTTTTGTTGAATATCTGAGTGACTTCGTTTGAGCTTTTGACGCAGCCACTTGCTGTGATATGCACCTTAATTGCCCTATGTAGGCTCAAGGATACGGGCTCCAGACTGTGGTCTACATATCGTCCTCGAACGGCGTCGTGGAGCTAGGTTCCAACTTCCAAGGAGTTGATTTTTCAGAGCTCAGATCTGATGAACAAGGTTATAGTTCTGTTCAATTTCAATGGAATGGACATGGGCCTATCCACCGGGTCGGTCTCTTAGGGCCTAGATCCCAAAAATGATCCTTCGGCTCTCTAGCACTCTAACTGAGACCCCCCACAACTCTAGACCCAAGGGTTTCTGAACAAGGAGCTCAATTTCTCCAAATTTGGGTTTAGTAGGAGTAGAAATAGTTTAAATTGCAAGCATGAATTCGGTGGATATTGAATTTTGGGGATAGTGCGAAGAGGGGTTGTTGCAGTGAGGATGTGAGTTTATTTGGTGGAGAGGAGAACAAGAGCAAGAAATGTCTCCCATATCCAGAGGCAACAGTGAGGAGGGCATGTTGTATATGTTTTTTTTTAATTGTTATAATTAAATTTCAAATTATTAAAAAAAATGACATATCATCATCTGGGCAATATCTTGCTGCACATGAGTGTCATATGCAAAACACTTTAAAGGTTATGATTTTTTTTGGTCAAATTTCAAAAGTTGTGACTAAATTGCAACGGAAGTAAATGTGAGGTTTTTTATGCAATTAACCCAGCAAATAAACATTGATAATTGCTAGATGATAACACATTAACATTGACTTGTCAATTATCATAACAATAAAATCTTACAATTTCAAATTTACAATGTGGTAACATAAAATTTTACAATAATATAAAATTTTCATTATACAAATTACGATCCAAAAATTAAAAGAGGGGGAAAAAAAAGGACTTCAGTTTAAATTTATGTTTCAACTTGAAATATAAATTTTCAATTAACATACAAGGAATCATAGTAAAGAGTTAATAATTCTTCTAAACCATCCATTCTAATAAGTGGGTCTAACAATTTAGCAAGTAAGCACAAGTCAGAAATATTAAATTAAATATTTTAACCATTTAGTTTTCATTCAAAAAATTGCATCTTTTAAAATTGGATTTATTTCATTAGCACTAAAAGTCATGGTAATTTTAACACAATTGTCAACAACAATCTTAGTAATAGGATAATAAACACCAGATAATTATTCGGCAGCTTCATTAAAAATTTGCAAAACTTCTCATAAAATAGTACATGTATCCCATTGATTTACAAATAAAGGATAAACAGTGGATTCTAGTGAGTAAAAATTACATATGTTCTCTATATGCAAAAGATGCATTTAACATTTTATACGTTAAGTGAATTACGAGTAGAAACATTTAAAGCAAATTTTATAGAATGAATGTTAATAGATTGACAAAATCTTTTCCATCTTTGCCATGGATTTTTCATTATATACCATATGACATCTTTAATAGAATTAATATATTCTCTCAAAGATTGTAAAGCATCTTGAACACATAAATCCAATATATGGGAAATACATCTAACTTGAAAATGTTGGATTGTATACTAAAAGTCTAGATTTTTGTATGAACAATGTTATAACAATTAATTTGAAATGAGAATCAAATGATCAAATGATTGCGTCTTATAATTTATTTATATGCACGATGCAATAGTCCAATTACTGTATACTGTAGATAATATATTGTGCGACAACACGCGGAAGATCATATTATCGGTTTCCTTATAAAGTATAAACAGATGCTCACAACCGAGATAGACGGGGACTCTCTATCGGGATGGTTGTAGTGTGGTTTGGTATTAGTTTGTCTTGGCTATAGAATCACATTAGTGCACTTGTGTGTATTGAGCAGGACCGCTTGAGATCGTTCGACTTATACTGACTTATAGGAGAACTTGATCTCTGTTATTATGGAAGTTCGTGCTCTTAATCCCTAACAATAACTTTGACACGTAGGGCAGTATGTATTTCTTTGATTCATCAATGGGTGAGATTTACATGTAATTAAATCAACAAACTCGCTGAGTTGGGAAGTAGTGCTGTCTTTATGGTGTGCTGTTGATTGTAGAAGGAATCTGTGTCCGTCATAGGTTGATGATGTCCCCTTGAGGAGCTCATAAGGATTATCATGTAAACCCTGCAAGTGGAATTTATTCCGGCATGATAATGAGGTTGAGTGGTACTACTCTTGGATGAAATATTAATTAATTGAGTTGTCATTAACTTAAATTAATTAATGGACATTGTATATCTTAAACATGGGGAGACTAACGGGCTCATAATAAGAAGGAGCCCAAAACGTAATTTTGGGATTGGAAAGGCAGTGCAGTAATAATATTTTAGTGGAATATATTATTATTATTGGACTTAAGTATAAGCTTTGGGCTAAGCTTGGATACTTAAGCCCAATGTAGGCCCAACCCAATTTCTCCTCCTGGTCCCTGCTGTAGCCCATGTATATAAGTCACCTCAACTTATCTGGAACCCTAATCTAATCTAATTCATTATTCACGTGTGCTGAGGGTTAAGAGCAGTTTGAGGAGGTCTCGTAGATCGTCGCCCACACGACGTCGAGATCGGACTTGGGACATACGGCAGAAGATCAGAAGGTAGTTTGCTGGTGCTATCCTCCATCTTGCGAAATTGATATAAAATCGTATAGTACTCAAAATTCGATGATCAATATACTGTCGGAAAGCCGTTGAAGAGATAATCGTCTGAGCACAAAGATCATTCAATTCCAACATCAGACGAGAAAGTTATGGTCATTCTCGTGGGACTGCACAGTCTGCCAGCGTGAATCAACTTTCTTCAACATACCCTGGTGAATGGTAATACGTTTCATGTTTTATTGCTTCCGCTGATATTAGAAACGTATGGAACCCTAACAGGTTACGTTAACCAAATGATCCAAGTGCCAACAATTGGTATCAGAGCTTCGATTCCGTGGTGAAGCGTGACACGTTAGGCAAGGGTTTATATAATTAATTTTTCGAAATTAGGATCGCATGATTAGGGTTTTGGTTTTACTGCGCAAACCATGAATATCCCTATGTGAAAATACCCTATACCATATCTGTTCGTCGATGGTTGTGTGTGAGAGGATTCGACGAAAACTGTACGTCAATTTCACATGGAAGGAAGAAATTGAGAGAAAATCCAGCGCAGTGATATTGCGAGGCAATAACCAGAGTTTCAACCGTCGGATCAGGCTAAATTTTGGTCAGCATGTTCGGACTTTGTGGATGTACAATCTGAACGGTGAAGATCGTATTTGAAGCTTTGTGTTGTCGGGAATACGCCGAAAATAGAAGCAGTTTTTTGGGCGATTCTGTTCTGTGCAGTCGAGGGAAAAGAGCCGTTTCTCACAAATTAACTGTTGGATCGACCTTTAATTTGGTCAGCACGTTTGGACTTTGTGGATGTACATTCTGAACGGTGAAGATCGTATTTGAAGCTTTTTGTTGTCGGGAATACGCCGAAAACAGAAGCAGTTTTCGGGCGATTCTGTTCTGCGCAGTCGAGGGAATAGAGCTGTTCTCTGAAACTAACCGTTGGATCGACCTGTAATTTGGACAACATGTTCAAAACTCATAGGAGTAGATTCTGGACGGTGGAGATTGGATTCCCTAGTCCTACAGTTGCGAACCCTGAACGAAAGTTGGTGTAGTTTGATGTTGCGCGTTGGGCTAAACTTGGTACCGTGCAAGTAGGCCCTTGGACGAGCGACAGTTCGAGCGGATTTGCATCAGGTTCGATTGGTCTGCATCAGGTTCGATCGATGTTGCACCAGGTTCGAGCGGATTTGCATCAGGTTCGATCGATGTTGCACCAGGTTCGAGCGGATTTGCATCAAGTTCGATTGGTCTGCATCAGGTTTGATCAATGCTGCACCAGGTTCGAGCAGATTCACATCAGGTTCGATTGGTTTGCATCAGGTTCGATCGACTCTGCACTAGGTTTGAGCGGGTTTGCATCAAGTTCGACTGGTCTGCATCAGATTCCGCGTGAGTCTTCACAATATGATCGGGCAGGGTGCCGGAATGGTGGAGCAGGCTGCGGGGAGGTCGATTCCCGTCGCAGTTATCCGCATTCATGATTGGTGGCGAACAATCGAATTCGCTGTTATATAACTGTTATAATTGATTTATTAATTGATTATTGTTATATATGTATGCATGATTATCTATGATTTATTGCCTTAAATAGAAGCATGCTAGATTGTGTATTATATTTGGTATATTATATGCATGTATGTTGGAGTGTTGATCAAGTCAACTTATTTTTGGCAATTTATTTCCTTATATATAACTTCTATAATTGTTTTATTGGTCAATTATTGTTATATATTTGGAAGTATGAGCATGCTAGGTTGCGTATATTATTTTGAATATTATATGCATGTAAAAACCCTTGGTTTTAAATAATTAAGTGGGAGAGGGGATTGATAATTAATTCCCGCGGCCTCCATTATTGGTTTGTTAGTAATGTGAATAAACTTGCGCGTCGGCATTAGAGCCTTCCTCCCCATCGGATGAGTTTATTCATAAATTGCTGGAACAGACTTCATTAAAATTATGTTTGTAATGTGATGTACATGAACTTGCGTGTTGGCATAGACCTTCCTCCCTATCGGATGAGTTCATGTGCGGATCACTGTACAGACTTATAATTGATGACTGTAGGAAGTTATCCGAGCGCGTGTGTACTTCTCCATCTGAAAGGCACATAAGCTCGCGCAATGGACTTGGGGTCAAATAATGGTGTACACTTAGGTGTAAATAATAAGTATCCTCCCCATCGGAGTTACTGCTTTTATTTGCATGGCTAAAGAGGAACCGACTATTAATTATTTTGTCATAAAGTTAGCTTGACAAATGAAATTAATGGGTAAAACCTTCTCTTGTAAATGTTCGGGTTTGTAAACGTCCACACTATCGTGGCTTGCAAACTCACGGTGCTTGAGATGTCGGTGAATTTATATTTTATATTGTTTTGAGGGAATCAATATAAATGAATAAATTTGAAGATTTGATTGGTGTATTTTTTATGATTCTCTGAATTTCAAATAGTTTTATTTCACTTATGGTTGACTAAGAGAAATTATATTTACTGGTCCAAAATTAGATGATTAGAAAAGAATCTTGGATTCGAATTTTACTGCTTAAGAAATACATGTATGTTCTCACAAAAGACTTATCATGATGCATATTAAAGTCTCTGATGAAGAGATAAGAGATTCATAGAAATATGATGGTCTCATGTAACTCTTCGGATACTTGAGTAAGTTAAAAGGCGGTAGGTCATGATTGAATTTGCTGAATGAATTGGAAATACATGGAATAGAAGTTGAAGGGGAAACCTAAGTCAATTTTATTCTTCATAATTGCCTAGATGTTTTGAGTAAGTTTCTCCTGAATTACAAGAGGTTGTATATGGTGGGAAACTTCTGACAAAATATGTGATAAAGGAAATACAATTTCATAAAAGGAGTGAACAAGGATAGAATCTTACTTGCTAGTCGTTGAAGCATGATTAGTGATGGCACCTACTGATACGTTGTGTAGATACCGAAATCACTAAATGTTTATTACTAAGTGAGGATAAGATTATTTTATACATGGGTAATACTACGAGAGTAGTGGGAGTTGTTTATTTATCTTACTATATGAATAAACGTTTGATTTTGTGAAATTGTCTTTACGTGCGTTTTCATAGAAAGAATTTGATTTGGTTTCTATGCATTAATAGATGGATACTCCATTTCATTTAAATGACATGGTCATTATAATGAAGGATAGAGTTGTAATCTGTTATGGTACGTTGGTGAACAATTTGTATACTCTTAAATCATGTATATTCCACAAATGCAACAAATAGTAATTAATAATGCATCTTCTGATCTTAGTAAGAGAAAGGAACCTTCGGAGATTAATTAAGCATGCATTTGGCGTCTAAGACTAGATCATTTTACTTGAGTAGGACTCAAAAGTTGATAGCAGATGGACCGTAAGGTTTATCTGAAGTGGAAACTATCGGACTTGCGAGTCTTACTTGGAAGTAAAAATGATTAATTACCTTTTCAAGGTAAAGGGGTGTAGAGCCAAAGATATATATGTTGGAATTGATTCATTCTGATTCAAGCGGACCTAATATTATCCAGGCGAGAGGTGGTAATGAATAATCGAAGATTATTCTAGATACCGATATATTTATTTGATGCACTGCATGTCTAAGTTTTTTTATTTATGCAAGAATTGCAAGGTTGGTACAGTAAAGCATCATGGAAAATATATCAAGTAATGATGATTTAATCGTCATTACGAGTACCTCTTAGGATAATTAGGAGCTATTAATCAGAGGTTGAGATTAAATCTCAAATGGTCTACACCGGGCAAGCCCCAGCTGAATGGTGTGGTGGATAGAAGGAATAAGACTTTTATGGTAATGATTAGATGGATGATGAATTATTTGGAATTACTTAATTCATTTTATGGATAAACCCTAGAAATAATAATTCATTTGAATGTTTGTCTGTTTGTGGGATATGCTATAAAAATGAAGGTGATTTATTTAGTCTAAAAGATTGAAGGGTGATTGTTAACACAAACACTAGATTTTTGGAAAGGGACAATGTAATAAATCACATACTCATTTATAAGTTGTCCTAAAGGATGTGAGAAGAAAACGCAAAGTATTAGTACCAATTGTGCAAGAGGATATACCACAAGATAAACTGCAACGCATGTCACGTCTGATACACAATTGCATGTAATGCCTTGTCGTAGTGGGAGAGATGTTCGACAACCTGTTTGATACATGTTTTGAGAGAGTCGTAAGACTTAATAACTAGTAAACATGGATTGAACCCACGGATATGACGAAGCACTACAAGATCGAAATATGATATCTTAGCTAGTGCAATGATGTTGAAATAGAATTGATGAATTCTAAATTAAATCTGGGAGCTTGTAAGACCACTAAATGGTGTAAAAGCCATTGGAAGTGGTCATACAAAATAAAAGAGGATCATATGGTAAGGTGAAAACCTTGGAAGCAAAGCTTGTTG